>NC_069405.1:35795942-35939776 GCF_026875155.1 Cherax quadricarinatus | reverse complement strand
CGTACAAAACTTGTCAGACACTGCAACATCATAAAATCTTAATTCGAGGACATGTACTAATTTTCACGACTACGACAACTACTTCTCAACTAACCCATCTTTTGGGGGAAGGCCTACTTCCACGGGGGAATCCCGCCTACCAGTGATTGCCCTCGTCTGCTACACCTGACGTTATTATATAAGCGCCAGGATTCTTTCTTCTGCTTCAGAATCTCCACGACTATGGTGCTGTTCGCACCTACTCCTAGGTTGAGGGACTGATTACCTCATCTTCGTCCCTAGTTCTACTGTCTTCAAGTTATGTCCTAGAATTTGTATTGATAAAGCCACTGGATGGCGAAACGTCTACAATAAAGATACCCAGATGTTGCACATGTGTCTTACTCTCATCATTACACACCAGTATTACACACCAGTATTACACACCAGTATTACACACCAGTATTACACACCAGTATTACATACCAGTATTACACACCAGTATTACCCACCAGTATTACCCACCAGTATTACTGAAGAATGTAACATGAAGATTACTAGAAAAGTTTAAAAGATAAAAACTTGTTGAACTCTAAAATAATGTAAATTACTCATCAAACACCAGGATGGATTTATAAATGGAAGGTCGTGCATTACAAACTTATTTACGTATTGGGATATATTCTAGACAGGTAGGAAAGAGAGGAATGGGTAGACAGTATATTCCAAGATTAAGAACATAAGAAACAAGGAACACTGCAATAGGCCTACTGACCCATGCGAGGCAGGTCCAAATCTCCTACCGGCTTAAGCCAATGCCCTAACCTAGTTAGGTCAGGTCACGTTCACTTAAGGAAGGAGCACGGCATCTGTCCTAGTAGCACAAGCTAGTCAGGTCCAACTCACACCCACCCGCACCCACTCGTGTATTTATCTAACCTATTTTTAAAACTACACAACGTTTTAGCCTCTTTAACTGTACTGGGAAGTTTGTTCCACTCATCCACAACTCTATTACCAAACCAGTGCTTTCCTATATCCTTCCTGAATCTGAATTTTTCCAACTTGAAAACATTGCTGTGAGTTCTGTCTTGGCTAGATATTTTTATTATGCTATTTACATCCCCTTTATTTATTCCTGTTTTCCATTTATACACCTCAATCATATTCCTCCTAATTCTACGCCTTTCAAGAGAGTGCATATTCAGGGTCCTCAGTCTATCCTCATAGGGAAGATTTCTGATACATGGGATCAACTTTGTCATCTTCCTATGTACGTTTTCCAGAGCATTTATATCCATTCATACGGTGATCAAAACTGAGCAGCATTATCTAAATGAGGCCTAACCAAAGATATATAGAGTTGAAGAACAACCTGAGGACTTCTATTATTTATACTTCTTGTTATGAAGCCAAGAATTCTGTTAGCTTTGTTAGGTAAGACACATGCAACAGTTAGGTATCTTTATTTCGAAACGTTTCGCCTACACAGTAGGCTTCTTCAGTCGAGTACAGAAAAGTTGATAGAAGCAGAAGAGACTTGAAGACGATGTAATCAGTCCATCACCCTCAAAGTTTTGAGGAGGTCAGTCCCTCAGTCTGGAGAAGAGCATTGTTCCAAAGACTGAAACAATATGGAGTCGAAGTGACAGGATGGAGCCTTATATAGTGCCAGGAGGTGAGACATAGGTCACTAGTAGAACGCAGAATATGCAACCTAGAGGGTATCAGTAATGGTATACAATACCGACAGGTTGATAGGTATCTATTCTGCAGAAGTTTCGCTAACTAGTAGTTTTATCAATTGAATACAGAGGTTATTTAATGATGCTGAAACTGGAAACAGTAGATAATGAGGTAATCAGTCCCTCGGCCTAGATGACAATGTTCACAGCAGTACAGACAGAATCTTGTATATAGAATACCTTCAACCTGTTGCCTAACTCTGGGGCATGATCTACTCCCACTAGTGGATCCCTACCATGGTAATAATGTCTTCAACTGCTGCAACTCATCCGACCATGATAAATTAGACACATGTGCAACACTCGGGTATCTTTATTGAGGAAACGTTTCGCGAAACGTTGCATGTGTCTAACTTATCAACTTGTCGGTTTATCTACATTCATCCGACCATCTTCCTGCCTATGCTTCAGATTCATCAAGACTACGACGAAACGTCTTCATCATATATATACCCAGGTGTTGCACATTTGTCTTATCGTCATGCATCCTAGTTTTGTGATACTAGGGATATCAGTTTTTAAAATTACGGAAAAATCTTCAATATTCACATGGCTGAATCGACATTGCTTTGACTAAAGAAAACGTTTATAGAGCAGCCTCTAGAATGGAATATAAACATGTGAATGTGCTTCAGATATTTGTGTAGGTCTGTAACAGAAAGGTGAACCATGGAATTGACGAGGGTAAAATGGAGGTGGTGCATTGAAGCACCTATAGAGACAAAGAACGTTATCCATGGAGGCAAACAGAGGAGCTACTAAGGGGCTGTTGAGGTGGTTCGGACATTTAGAGAGTATGGAACAAAATAGGATGACTTGGAGGGCGTTTGAATCTGTAGTGGAGGGAAGAAAGGGTTGGGGTCGTCCTAGGATAGGTTAGAGGAAGGGGGTAAAGGAGGTTTTGTGCACGAGGGGCTTAAACATCAAGCAAGCGTGTGTGAGCGTGTTAGGCGTGAGTGGAGGCAAGTGGTTTTTATGACTTGACGTGCTGTTGGAGTGTTAGCAAGGAAACATTTTAAAGGTATTTAGGGAAACCGGTTAGCCAGACTTGAATCCTGAAGATGGGAAATACAGTACCTGCACACTGAAGGATTATTATTATAATCAAAAAGAAGCGCTAAGCCACAAGGACTATACAGAGCACACTGAAGGAGGGGTGGGGATATTTGCAGTTCTGAACTGTAGTATCGGCGCCCATCTGGCCAGACAGTGATGGAGTGAGTGATGGTGAAAGTCTTTCTTCGTTTTTGGGCCATCCTATCTCGATGGGAAATGAACGTTGTGTTAAAAAAATGAAAACCTGTCCCATCTCGGTCAACCTTCCAAACAGCTTAGTGAAAAAGTTACCTTCAAAAATTTGAATAATGATTAAAACCTCTCCTAACACTTCTGTTAGAAGTATTTATTCGGTATCTTGTAAACAATGTGATGTAATATATATAGATCAAACTGGAGAATTCATGGATCTACATTTGAAACATGAACATTATATTAGATCTAGAGAGGAGTCTGACACCAAGATTTTTACATATCAAGAATATAAGCCATGAAGTTAACTGGGACCTTGCCAATGTGTTCCATGTAATTCCTAATTACATATAATGAACAATTGTTTTAATCTCTTATCCGATATGCTGGAAATTGATAAAATGTAAGCCTTGAATTATTTAAACTGGACAGTTATTTGATTATTACTGCAGTCCATAGTTTCAAAGATCATGGTTTATGTACTATATGTAACACATGTGTGTTACAACCTAATTTAGGTAGTCAAGAATGTTACAATAGATTAATCCTGTCAAGTTTCTGATTACAATGTCTCTCTTTTTATTGCAATACTTTAGTTTAGGATAAACTAGTTTAGTTTAGTGATAAACTAGGTTTTCTAGATCAATTTGTTCTCTTATGTTACCTACCAACGTTCTGTGAGCAAACCCTTTTGACGTTACAGAGAGAAAGAAGATGGCGAGGTGTGTGGTATTTCCATCGCCTTATGACTGCCTTATTTATGACTTCATATACAATTAGAGTTCTCTGCTCTGGCCTAGGTTAATCTTTGGACTCCGGAATTTTATAATTAAACCAGCCTCTTTTGCTGATCAATTATACGCAATATACTGATTTATAGTGGGAAAGTCTATAGTAAGCAAGGAAACAATTTCCATCTGGTGTTCGAATAGTAAGCTTCAGTGAATTAATATAAAAGAGAGATGTATGAAGATACGTAGGAATATTGTATGGACATATATTGACGATATACAAGGTAAGTGTTTCTTGTAACTTTTAATGTAAAACGACTGATGAAAGTTTGTTTACACTGAAACATTAATTCGATATAAAGGGTTGTACTTAGCGAATATCTGTTTTTTTTTTATTCATAAACAGGTATTTAAATTTATTATCGCAAACTGGCTATAATCATTTGGTGAGCATAGAATTGTAATTGTTATAGTTATTTTTGAGAAAGAGAATGGACGCAGAAAACTGGAAAAGTTCTATTTTCTGTCCAAGTGGTTTCTAGAATTTCATAAGAGAATAGAACACATACACTGAGAGGGAGCAAGGAACGAACCAGCAAGACCGGATCGGAGCAAGTCTGATGTAGCGAACACTGAGTAGATGTTTCTCAGACCTGGTGATGACAGTCAAAACTAAATCCATTGTCACTAAACTTTTTTAAGTTCTGTAATAAGGTAACTGAAGTGAGGGAGGGGACCATAAGAAGCCTCTTGACACAATACTGCACAAGAAATTGGGAGGAAAGCTAGAGGAGAAGGTAGCAATAACAGGGAAAGCCTTGGTCAAGATATACTAAAAACGAAAGAAACAAGGAGTGATTGTCCAGGAAGAAATTTCATAATGGGCGAGTGAAACATATGGGGTTCCCCAAGGATTAGTACTGGGACCAGTACTATTAATTGTGTACATGAACGACAATGACGGAAAAGAGTCAGAGGTATCTCTGTTTGCAGATGATATAAAACTATTGAGGAGAATACAAAAAGGTGAGAATCAGAAAAGACTACAAGTAAACCAGGATAAGCTGCAATTCTGGTCTGACAAGTGGCCTTTAGATGTTAACCCCAACAAAGTTATCAAATTTATAGACAGTACAGGAGACTGCAAATGGCGTACAGGTTAGGAGTGCAAAGCCTGCACTCAAGGAGAAAGACTTAGGGGTGAGAACAGTACCTACCAAATCACCTGAGGAACGTTTGATACGTTCCTCAGGTGATGTGGCAGCAAACCCGCATCTAGCAAGTCTAAGAGTAACTTTCCGTGACACAATATACAGCATATGCCAGGCATAACTTAGAGTATGCAGTACCAGTATGGAACCCAAATTTGATCATGCATGTCAAGAAACCAAATGACATCTTTAGAGGACAGAAGGACAAGGTGTATTATGATAATGACATACAAGATGAAGAGAGGAGTAGTAGGGTGGACAGCACCAAACTGTTCAATAGGCGTAAAACGGGAACAAAAACAAAAAGCGGACAGCTGGAAGTTGAAAACACAGATGAATCACAGGAATATCAGTAAGTACTACTTCTTTAGCCTTAGAGAGAGAGCCTACCCAGCCAGAGAGAGAGCATACCCAGTAGTGGCCATCGGAGAGGCAGGACCAGAAGCTGAGACTCAACCTCTGTCACCACAAATAGGCGAGTACACACACACGCGCGCGCGCACACACGCACACATACACACACACATACACACACACACACACACACACACACACACACACACACACACACACACACACACACACACACACACACACAACACACACACACACACACACACACACACACACACACACACACACACACACACACACACACACACACACACACACACACACACACTACATAGTAGGTACACTTCAGTCTGGGGAGCACAAGGTGGTCATTGCAGTGATGTATAATCCACCACAGAACTGCAGGAGGCCAAGAGAGGAATATGAAGAGAGCAACAGAGCAATGGAGGACACACTTGCTGAGATGGCAAGAAGAGCTCACTCCAGCAGAGCAAATTTGCTGGTTATGGGGGATTTCAACCACAGGGAGATTGGCTGGGAAAACCTGGAGCCACATGGGGGTCCCGAAACATGGAGAGCCAAGATGTTGGATGTGGTGCTGGAAAACCTCATGCACCAACAAGTTAAGGACGCTACCAGAGTGAGAGGGGAGGATGAACCAGCAAGATTGGACTTTGTGTTCACCCTGGGCAGTTCAGACATTGAGGACATCACATATGAGAGTCCCCTAGGAGCTAGTGACCACGTGGTTCTGTGCTTTGAATACATAGTAGAGTTACAAGTGGAGAGAGTAACAGGAGTTGAATGGGAAAAGCCAGACTATAAAAGAGGGGACTACATAGGGTTGAGGAACTTCCTGCAAGAGGTTCCGTGGGACAGAGAACTGGCAGGAAAGCCAGTAAATGGAATGATGGAATATGTAACAACAAAATGCAAGGAGACAGTGGAAAGGTTTATTCCCAAGGGCAACAGAAACAATGGGAAGACCAGAACGAGCCCCTGGTTTACCCGACGGTGTAAGGAGGCAAAAACAAAGTGCAACAGAGAATGGAAAAAGTACAGAAGGCAGAGAACACATGAAAATAGGGAGATTAGTCGCAGAGCCAGGAACGAGTATGCACAGGTAAGGAGGGAGGCCCAGCGACAGTATGAAAATAACATAGCATCTG
Source organism: Cherax quadricarinatus (assembly GCF_026875155.1). Taxonomy (NCBI): domain Eukaryota; kingdom Metazoa; phylum Arthropoda; class Malacostraca; order Decapoda; family Parastacidae; genus Cherax; species Cherax quadricarinatus. Next base: position 35,933,339 of record NC_069405.1, on the reverse strand, counting down.
GTGGCCTGGTGGTTAACGCTCTCGCTTCACACGGCGAGGGCCTGGGTTCGATTCCCAGCCAGAGTAGAAACATTGGGCGTGTTTCTTTCCACCTGTTGTCTATGTTCCCCATCAGTAAAATGGGTACCTGGGTGTTAGTCGACTGGTGTGGGTCGCATCCTGGGACACTGACCTAATTTGCCCGAGATGCTCAGCATAACAAGTGGATTTCTATGTAGTAGTATGTCATTGTTGTCAGCTAGGACTGTATACCATGTACATGTACTTGTAGTAAATAAAGATTATTATTATTAAAATCAAGACTGACCCGAAACTGTTGTATAGCCACATCAGGAGGAAGACAACAGTCAAAGACCAGATGATCAGACTGAGGACAGAAGGTGGAGAACTCACAAGAAATGATCAGGAGGTATGTGAGGAGCTAAACAGATTTAAGGAAGCTTTTACAGTAGAGACAGGAAGGAGTCTGGGAAGACAGCACAGAAGGGAACATCAAGAGGGAATATACCAACAAGTGTTGGATGACATACGAACAACCGAGGAGGAGGTGCAGAATCTGCTAAGTGACCTTGATACCTGAAAGGCGATGGGAACGGACAACATCTCCCTGTTAATCCTTAGAGAAGGAGCAGAGATGCCGTGCGTGCCTCTAACCACAATCTTCAACACATCCCTTGAAACTGGGCAATTACCTGAGAAATGGAAGACAGCAAATGTAGTCCCCATATTTAAGAAAGGAAACAGAAATGAGGCACTGCACTACAGACCTGTGTCTCTGACATGTATTGTGTGCAAAGTCATGGAGAAGATTATCAGGAGGAGAATGGTGGAACACATGGAACGGAACAAGATTATAAATGAAAACCAGCATGGGTTCGTGGAAGGCAAATCCTGTGTCACAGACCTTCTGGAGTTTTATGACAAGGTAACAGAATTAAGACACGAGAGAGAGGGGTGGGTTGACTGCATTTTCCTAGACTGCAGGAAGGCCTTTGACACAGTTCCCCACAAGAGACAGGGAGGCAACAACGAGTCATGGTAGGTGAAGAGGTATCACAGTGGGCGCCTGTGACGAGCGGGGTCCCACAGGGGTCAGCTCTAGGACCAGTGCTATTTTTGATATATGCGAACGACATGATGGAAGGAATAGACCCTGAAGTGTCCCTATTCGCAGATGATGTGAAGCTGATGAGAAGAATTAAATCGGATGAGGATGAGGCAGGACTGCAAAGAGACCTGGACAGGGTGGACATGTGGTCCAGAAACTGGCTTATAGAATTAAACCCTGCCAAATGCAAAGTCATGAAGATTGGGGAGGGGCAAAGAAGACCGCAGACAGAGTATAGACTAGGTGGACAAAGACTACAGACCTCACTCAGGGAGAAAGACCTTGGGGTGACCATAACACCGAGCACGTCACCGGAGGCACACATCAACCAAATAACTGCTGCAGCATACAGGCGCCTGGCAAACCTGAGAATAGCGTTCCAATACCTTAATAAGGAATCGTTCAAGACACTGTACACTGTGTATGTTAGGCCCATACTGGAGTATGCAGCACCAGTCTGGAACCCACACCTGGTCAAGCACGTCAAGAAGTTAGAGAAAGTACAAAGGTTTACAACAAGGCTAGTCCCAGAGCTCAGGGGAATGTCGTACGAGGAAACGTTGAGGGAAATTGGACTGACGACACTGGAGGACAGAAGGGTCAGGGGAGACATAATAACGACATACAAGATACTGCGGGGAATAGACAAGGTGGACAGAGATAGGATGTTCCAGAGAGGGGACACAGAAACAAGGGGTCAAAACTGGAAGCTGAAGACTCAGACGAGTCACAGGGACGTTAGGAAGTATTTCTTCAGACATACAGTCGTCAGGAAGTGGAATAGCCTAGCAAGTGAAGAAGTGGAGGCAGGACCCATACATAGTTTTAAGAAGAGGTATGACATAGCTCAGGAAGCAGAGAGGGAGAGGACCTAATAGCGATCAGTGAAGAGGCGGGGCCAGGAGCTGAGTCTCGACCCCTGCAACCACAATTAGGTGAGTACAATTAGGTGAGTACACACACACACACACACACACACGCACGCACACACACACCACACACACACACACACACACACACACACACACACACACACACACACACACATACACACCGTGGAAGAGGCGGGGCCAGGAGCTAAGACTCGACCCCTGCAACCACAAATAGGTGAGTACAAATAGGTGAGTACACACACACACACACACACGGGACCAGGAGCTTGGACTCAACTCCTGCAACCTCGACTAGGTGAGTACACACACACACACACACATGGGACACAGCAACAAGGGGACACAGTTGGAAGTTAAAGACACAGATGAATCACAGGGATGTTAGGAAGTATTTCTTCAGTCACAGAGTAGTCAGGAAGTGGAATAGTTTGGGAAGCAATGTAGCGGAGGCGGGATCCATACATATCTTTAAGCAGAGGTATGATAAAGCTCACGGTTCAGGGAGAGTGACTTAGTAGCGACCCCTGCAACCTCAACTAGGTGAGTACAACTAGGTGAGGTGAGTACACACACACACGCTCATGGAACAGGGGGAGAGAGGACCTAGTAGCGGTCGGTGAAGAGGCGGGGCCAGGAGCTGAGTCTCGACCCCTGCAACCACAATTAGGTGAGTACACACAGACACACACACACACACACACACACACACACACACACACACACACACACACACACACACACACACACACACACACACACACACACACACGCACACAGTACCGCACAAGAGATCAGTACAAAAACTGGAGGACCAAGCAGGGATAACAGGGAAGGCACTACAATGGATCAAGGAATACTTGTCAGGAAGACAGCAGCGAGTAATGGTACGTGGCGAGGTGTCAGAGTGGGCACCTGTGACCAGCGGGGTCCCACAGGGGTCAGTCCTAGGACCAGTGCTGTTTTTGGTATTTGTGAACGACATGACGGAAGGAATAAACTCAGAGGTGTCCCTGTTTGCAGATGATGTGAAGAAGTCATTCGATCGAAGACCAGGCAGAACTACAAAGGGATCTGGACAGGCTGCAGACCTGGTCCAGCAATTGGCTCCTGGAGTTCAATCCCACCAAGTGCAAAGTCATGAAGATTGGGGAAGGGCAAAGAAGACCGCAGACGGAGTACAGTCTAGGGGGCCAGAGACTACAAACCTCACTCAAGGAAAAAGATTTTGGGGTGAGTATAACACCAGGCACATCTCCTGAGGCGCACATCAACCAAATAACTGCTGCAGCATATGGGCGCCTGGCAAACCTCAGAACAGCATTCCGACATCTTAATAAGGATTCGTTCAGGACCCTGTACACCGTGTATGTTAGGCCCATATTGGAGTATGCGGCACCAGTTTGGAACCCACACCCAGCCAAGCATGTAAAGAAACTAGAGAAAGTGCAAAGGTTTGCAACAAGACTAGTCCCAAAGCTAAGAGGTATGTCCTACGAGGAGAGGTTAAGGGAAATCAACCTGACGACACTGGAGGACAGGAGAGATAGGGGGGACATGATAACGACTTACAAAATACTGAGAGGAATTGACAAGGTGGACAAAGACAGGATGTTCCAGAGACTGGACACAGCAACACGGGGACACAGTTGGAAGCTGAAGACACAGATGAATCACAGGGATGTTAGGAAGTATTTCTTCAGCCACAGAGTAGTCAGGAAGTGGAATAGTTTAGGAAACGATGTAGTGGAGGCAGGATCCATACATAGCTATAAGCAGAGGTACGATAAAGCTCATGGTTCAGGGAGAGTGACCTAGTAGCGACCAGTGAAGAGGCGGGGCCAGGAGCTTGGACTCGACCCCTGCAACCTTAATTAGGTGAGTGCAACTAGGTGAGTACACACACGCACACATACACACACAATGGTATCAGATTTCACCAGGCAGTGTTGAATACACCAACATGGCCAGTCATATGCGCCATGTCAAATAAACCTCAGTGAGAGTGAGCGACCACCACGCACACCCAACCTCTGTATGTTATTGTCTCTGTAAATACCAACATTCATCCATCTTTGTGTACTCACTCAGCTGTCTGCTATGTGTGTGTGTGTGTGTGTGTGTGTACTCACCTATTTGTGGTTGCAGGGGTCGAGTCCTAGCTCCTGGCCCCGCCTCTTCACCGGTTGCTACTGGGCCCTCTCTCTCCCCGCTCCATGAGCTTTATCAAACCTCGTCTTAAAACTGTGTATGGTTCCTGCCTCCACTACGTCATTTTCTAGGCTATCCCACTGCCTTACAACTCTATGACTGAAGAAATACTTCCTACTATCTCTGACTCATTTGTGTCTTCAACTTCCAATTGTGGCCTCTTGTTTCTGTGTCCCCTCCCTGGAACATCCTGTCTTTGTCCACCTTGTCTATTCCACGCAGTATTTTATATGTCGTTATCATGTCTCCCCTGACCCTCCTGTCCTCCAGTGTCGTCAGGCCGATTTCCCTTAATCTTTCTTCATAGGACATTCCCCTTAGCTCTGGAACTAACCTTGTCGCATACCTTTGTACTTTCTCTAGTTTCTTGACGTGCTTTATCAAGTGCGGGTTCCAAACAGGTGCTGCATACTCCAGTATGGGCCTGACATACACGGTGTACAGTGTCTTGAATGATTCCTTACTAAGGTATCGGAATGCTGTTCTCAGGTTTGCCAGGCGCCCATATGCTGCAGCAGTTATCTGATTGATGTGTGCTTCCGGAGACATGCTCGGTGTTATACTCACCCCAAGATCTTTCTCCTTGAGTGAGGTTTGCAGTCTTTGGCCACCTAGCCTATACTCTGTCTGTGGTCTTCTGTGCCCTTCCCCTATCTTCATGACTTTGCATTTGGCAGGATTAAATTCGAGAAGCCATTTGCTGGACCAGGTGTCCAGTCTGTCCAGGTCTCTTTGAAGTCCTGCCTGGTCTTCATCAGATTTAATTCTCCTCATTAACTTCACATCATCTGCAAACAGGGACACTTCTGAATCCAACCCTTCCGTCATGTCGTTCACATATACCAAAAATAGCACTGGTCCTAGGACCGACCCCTGTGGGACCCCGCTCGTCACAGGTGCCCACTGTGATACATCATTACGTACCATGACTCGTTGTTGCCTCCCTTTCAGGTATTCTCTGATCCATTGCAGTGCCCTTCCTGTTATATGCGCCTGATGCTCTAGCTTCTGCACTAATCTCTTGTGAGGAACTGTGTCAAAGGCCTTCTTGCAGTCCAAGAAGATGCAATCAACCCACCCCTCTCTCTCTTGTGTGTGTGTGTGTGTGTGTGTGTGTGTGTGTGTGTGTGTGTGTGTGTGTGTGTGTATGTGTGTGTGTGTGTGTGTGTGTGTGTGTGTGTGTGTGTGTGTGTGTGTGTGTGTGTGTGTGTGTGTTTGTGTTTGTGTTGTGTGTGTGTGTGTGTGTGTGTGTGTGTGTGTGGTGTGTGTGTGTACTCACCTAGTTGAGGTTGCAGGGGTCGAGTCCAAGCTCCTGGCCCTGTGTGTGTGTGTGTGTGTGTGTGTGTGTGTGTGTGTGTGTACTCACCTAATTGTGGTTGTAGGGGTCGAGGATCAGCTCCTGGCCCCTCCTCTTCACTGACCGCCACTGGGTCCTCCTTTTCCCTGCTCCATGAGCTTTATCATACCTCGTCTTAAAACCGTGAATGATTCCTGCCTCCACTACATCACTTGCCAGACTTCCTAACATCCCTGTAATTTATCTGAATCTTCAATTTCCAATTGTGATGCCTTGTTTCTCTGGAACATCCTGTCTCTGTCCACCTTTTCTACTCCACGCAGTATTTTGTATGTCGTTAGCATGTCTCCCCTAACCCCCATGTGTACTAACCTATTTGTGGTTGCAGGGGTCGATTCATAGCTCTTGGCCCCTCCTGTTCACCGACTGCTACTAGGTCCTCTCTCTCCCTGCTCCATGAGCTTTATCAAACCTCGTCTTCAAACTATGTTGGTTCCTGCCTCCACTACGCCACTTTCTAGGTTATTCCACTGCCTGACAACTCTGTGACTGAAGAAATACTTCTGAACATCTCTTTGATTCATCTGAGTCTTGAACTTTCAATTGTGACCTCTTGTTTCTGTGTGCCATCTCTGGAACGTCCTGTCTTTGTCCACCTTGTCTATTCCACGCAGTCTTTTATATGTCGTTATCATGTCTCCCCTGACCCTCATGTCCTCCAGTGTTGTCAGGCCAATTTCCCTTAACCTTTCTTCATAGGGCAATCCCCTTAGCTCTGGGACTAGTCTTGTTGCAAACCTTTGCACTTTCTCTAATTTCTTGACCTGCTTGACCAGGTGTGAATTCCAAACTAGTGCTGCATACTCCAGTATGGCCTTACGTAAATGGTGTACAGAGTCTTGAACTATTCCTTACTGAGGTATCGGAACGCTATCCTTAGGTTTGCCAGACGCCCGTACGCTGCAGCAGTTATCTGACTGATGTGCGCCTCAGGAGATGTGCTCGATGTTATACTCACCCCAAGATCTTTTTCCTTGAGTGAGGTTTGCAGTCTTTGGCCACCTAGACTATACTGTGTCTGAGGTCTTCTTTGCCCTTCCCAATCTTCATGACTTTGCATTTGGCAGGGTTAAATTCAAGGAGCCAGTTGCTGGACCAGGCTTGTAGCCTGTCCAGGTCTCTTTGTAGTCCTGCCTGAACCTCGACCTATTTGATTCTCCTCATTAACTTCACATCATCTGCAAACAAGGACACTTCTGACTCAATCCCTTCCGTTATGTCATTCACATATACCAAAAACAGCACAGGTCCTAGGACTGACCCCTATGAAACCCTGCTTGTCACAGGCGCCCACTCTGACACCTCGTCACGTACCATGACTCGTTGTTGCCTCCCTGTCAGGTATTCTCTGATCCATTGCAGTGCCTTTCCTGTTATGTGTGCCTGATCCTCTAGCTTTCGCAGTAACCTCTTGTGAGGAACATGTCGAAGGCCTTCTTGCAGTCCAAGATAATACAGTCTATCCACCAATCTCTCTCTTGTTTTACTTCTGTCACTTTGTCATAAAACTCCAGCAGGTTTGTGACACAGGATTTTCCTTCCCTGAAACTGTGCTGGTTGTCGATTATACACTTGTTTCTTTCCAGATGCTCCACCACTCTCCTCCTGATGATCTTCTCCATAATTTTGCGTACTATGCATGTTGGTGACACAGGTCTGTAGTTTAATACCTCATGTCTGTCTCCTTTTTTAAAAATTGGGACTACATTTGCTATCTTCCATACCTCAGGGAGTTGCCCAGTTTCAATGGATGTGTTGAAGATCTTTGTTAGTAGCACACACAGCATCTCTGCTCCCTCTCTAAGGACCCATGGAGAGATGTTGTCTGGTCCCACCAGCTTTGAGGTGTCAAGTTCACATAGCAGCTTCTTCACCTCCTCCTTTGTTATGTGTACCTTATCCAGCACTTGTTGGTGTACCTCCTTGTTCTGATTTCCTGGAGTCCTACCGGTTTCCACTGTAAATACTTCTTTAAATCTCGTGTTGAGCACCTCTCGGTCGTTTCTTGTGAACTCCCCATCATCCTTCCTCAGTCTGATTACCTGGTCCTTGACTGTTGTTTTCTTCCTGATGTGGCTATACAACAGCTTCGGGTCAGACTTGACTTTCGATACTATGTCATTTTCATATTGTCATTGAGCCTCCCTTCCTATCTGTGCATATTCGTTTCTGGCTAATCTCTTTATTTTCCTGAGTCCTTTGTCTTCTGTACCTTTTCCATTCTCTAGTACACCTAGTTTTTGCCTCCTTACACCTTTGGGTGAACCAAGGACTCGTTCTGGTCTTCACATTATTTCTGTTTCCCTTGGGAACAAACCTCTCATCTGCCTCCTTGCATTTTGTTGTCACATAGTCCATCATTTCTTGTACTGCTTTTCCTGTCAGTTCTCTTTCCCACTGAACGTCTTGCAGGAAGTTCCTCATGCCTGAGTAGTCCCCCCTTTTGTAGTTTGGGTTTTCCCATCCTATTCCTGCTACTCTCTCCACTTGTAGCTCAACTAAATAGTCAAAGCACAGAACCACATGATCACTAGCTCCTAGGGGCCTTTCATACATGATATCCTCGATGTCCAAACTACTCAAGGTGAATACAAGGTCCAGTCTTGCTGGATCATCCTCACCTCTCTCTCTGGTAGTGTCTCTAACATGTTGATGCATGAGGTTTTCCAGTACCACATCCATCATCTTGGCTATCCATGTTTCAGGACCCCCATGAGGCTCCAGGTTTTCGCAGTCAATCTCCTTGTGATTGAAATCACCCATAACTAGTAACTTTGCTCCCCTATGTGAGCTCTTCTGGCCACCTCGGCTAGTGTGTCGATCATTGCTCTGTTGCTCTCGTCTTATTCTTCTCTTGGCCTCCTGCAGTTCTGTGGCTGGTTATACATTACTGCAATTACCCCCTTATGGCCCTCAGACTGGATTGTTCCTACTAAGCAGTCTCTTTCGCCCATGCCATCCATTTCTTCCATTTTTCTCAAATCCCCACTGGGTTTTAATGAGCAGTGCAACTCCTCCTACCCCTCTCCTCCCTCTGTCTTTCCTGAGGATTTGATATCCGGGTGGAAAGAATGCATCTGTTATCATCCTGGTGAGTTTTGTTTCTGTTAGTGCTATTATGTCTGGGGATGTGTCCTTGATTCTTTCATGCCACTCCTCACACTTATTTGTTATTCCATCTGCATTTGTATACCAACTTCTTTTCTGGGGGGTACATTGGGGTTGGAGAAGTGGGAGACCTGATAAGGAACTATGGGTGGTTGCTGTGGGTGTGGAGTTTGTAATGAGGTGGGTGGGGGCATTGGATATGGCATGTGTGTTTTGGGTTAGAATGTTTGGTTGCAATGGGGTTGTTCTGGTTGGGGGGCTTTTGTAGGTAGTTGTGAGGGAGGCTGTATTTAATCTTCCTCCTGAGTCTGAGTTCTCCTGTACATCTCCATCTTCTCTCTTTCCTCCTTTTGCCTTTGTACCATCTCTCTCAGTTTCTGCCTTTCTTCTTGTGTTCTGTCATGGTCGAGATACACCTTCCAGTATGCCAGCACGTCCCTTAGTCTTGCTTTTTCCTGCAGGATCCTGTTCCGAGTCGATTCTGCCTTGAAAGTCACTTTTACTGGCCGGATTCTTCTTCTTGCAAACCCCCCTATTCTCCGAAAATTTGCCAGCTGGGTCATGTCATCTTCTCCTATTGCTTTTATGATGCTTTTGATTGCATTTTTCCCCTTGTTTTCTTGCTTCGTAATTTTCCCCCTTCAACTTCCTTGAGCCCATAAAAAAAGACTGACCTCTCCCTTTCGTTCTCCCACTGCATATTTCTATGTATCCACTGATTCGATTTAATTTCCACCATTGCCGCTTTCCTTTCTTCAGTTTCACTATCTATTGTCCTTGGGTCCAGTGGCCTGTCATTTTCCCTTCTCAGCTTACCTTGGGCTCTGCTGTGTTCTGTTAGGGCCTCCACATATAGCTTAGCTCTTTCATTTACTACAGTCCCCTCTGATAGGGCTTCTACATGCAGTTTCACTCCTTTGTTCCCTACAGTCCCCTTGCTTGTGACTGAGGTAGTGGTCTTTGATGTCATTCCCAAATTGTTCTTTAGTTCTTTAGGTTGTTTCAGATTTTTCAGTTCCTCTTCTAATCTCTGTATCCTAGCCACTGCTGCTATTCAATTCAATTCAAGTTTATTCTCTATAAGGGTTACAATGTGGGGTTTACAGGTTTTGGGTATTGTGTGGTTTACATGTTGTAAGATACTAATTACAGAGGGGGCCACTAGGACACCTAGCCTGGCTAGGCATTTCGAGCAGACTTAGATTAATTCTTAACATTAAATCCTTACAGATTATGGTATTAAGGCTAAGTGACTACATCATAATTTGTGAGTTTAGCAATGTGAATGCTTTTGTTTTGGCACAATACAAAGTGTTTACATTGGAGTATCATAGGCAAACTTATGACTAGTTAGGATTTATTATTTTAAGATTAAGATTAGTATTTCTGGGTTTATAGTCAGTGGGTGAGTGAGTGTAATTGTGAGCCACCAGGTGGTTATCATGTAGTTAGTTGTAAGGGTGGATCAGGGAGATAAGATGTTTTCTAACTGTAGTTTTGAAAGTGATGAATGTGTCTGCAGTTCTAGAGTTTTCAGGTAGGGTGTTCCAGATTTTAGGTCCTTTGAAATACATTGAATTTTTGTAAAGGTTTAGTCGAACACGGGGAATGTCATAGAGATGTTTGTGTCTGGTGTTATGCCTATCAAGAAAGCATTTTAGGTCAAGGTTAATATTGGAATTTAAGGTCTTGTAGATATAGATTGCACAGTAGTAAGTGTGGATGTTCTGAACAGGGAGTAAGTTTAGATCTATGAAGAGTGGGGGGATGGGTGTTGCCAGGGATGGGATTTAGTGATTATTCTTACTGCGGCTTTTTGTTGGGTTATTATTGGATTTAGGTGTGTTGCTGCAGTTGAACCCCAAGCAGCACAGATAGCATAGGTGAGGTATGGATATATAAGTGAATGGTATAGTGTGAGAAGGGCAGTTTGTGGCACGTAGTATCGTATCTTGGAGAGGATTCCCACCGTTTTGGATACTTTTTTTGTTATGTGTTGGATATGGGTGCTGAAATTTAAGTTGTTGTCGAGGTATAGCCCAAGGAATTTGCCCTCATTATGTCTGGCAATTAGAGTGTTGTCGATCTTAATGTTAAGTTGTGCAACACCTGCTCTGCTACCAAACATAATATAGTAGGTTTTGTCAGTGTTAAGTGTAAGTTTATTGGCTGTCATCCAAGTCGATATTTTGAGCAGCTCCTCTTTAACAATGGTGTTGAGGGTGGCAAGATTAGGGTGGGAGATGACATAAGTCGTGTCGTCAGCAAAGAGAATGGGTTTCAGGTGTTGGGATATGTTTGGAAGATCATTGATGTAAATGAGGAAGAGCAGGGGTCCAAGGACACTTCCCTGCGGAACTCCAGTATCAAGTGGCCGTATTGACGAGGCTGTGTCTTTAATGGTGACATACTGATACCTATTAGAAAGGTAGGATTTAAAATATGCAAGCGCATGGCCTCTTATACCATAGTGGTCAAATTTGTGGAGTAGGATGCCGTGGTCTACTGTGTCAAACGCTTTTCTTAGGTCAATAAAAATTCCTAGCGGATATTCCTTATTTTCCAATGCTGTGTAAAGCAGGTCTAGCATTTTTATAATTGCATCATTAGTGCTTGTATTTTTCTTGAATCCAAATTGGCAGGGATTGAGTATGTTTTGTGACGTTATAAATGACTATTAGTTGCATCTCCCACTTCTTGCTTTCCACATCTATCCTCTCTTCCATTCTCATGCTAAGTTCTTCTAGTTTCTTTCCCCATTCATGTTCCCTTTTCATGAGCTCTGCTGCCCAATGTTCCTTTGCAGATTCATCCTCCTGTCCCTTGGTTTTCCTTCCTGCTCTCTGGCAACCCATTTTTTTTGTTTTGGTTGCCTCAGAATGAAAAACTTATGTAATTCTGAGTATTTGTTTTGGGGTGTTGGTCCGAGCGTGGGGGGGGCGGTGGAGGTAGAGGAGGAAGCTGTAGACATTTGGGTGGGGAGGAGGATTGAGGAGGGAATATGGGGAGTGAGGAGGAGGGAGAAGCAAAGGGGGAGAATGGGAGAGAGAGAGGGGAAAAGAGGGAGAGGTGGGGGAGGAGGGTGAGAGAGAGAGGGGGGGGATCAGGGGAAGGAGTGAGAGATTGGTGGGGAAGGGGGCAAGGGGGCAAGGGGCAACGGGGGGAGTGTATGTGTGAGTCTGTATATGTGGAAACATGTGGGTGTAAACGTGTGTGTGTGTGTGTGTGTGTACTCACCTAATTGTGGTTACAGGGGTCGAGATTCAGCTCCTGTGTGTGTGTGTGTGTGTGTGTGTGTGTGTGTGTGTGTGTGTGTGTGTGTGTGTGTGTGTGTGTGTGTGTGTGTGTGTGTGTGTGTGTATGTGTGTGTGTGTAACTATATGTGGGTTTATTAAGTGTCTGAAAAGAAGGTGGAATTGTGTGTTGGAGTGCTATATGGAGTCTGTAGTGTTCCCTTACCTGACCACACCCTCCTGTGACCTGACCACACCCTCCTGTGACCTGACCTACACCCTCCTGTGACTTGACCTACACCCTCCTGTGACTTGACCTACACCCTCCTGTGACTTGACCTACACCCTCCTGTGACCTGACCTACACCCTCCTGTGACCTGACCTACACCCTCCTGTGACTTGACCCCACCTACCTACTGTTCTGCACCTCTATGCTTTTACTACCACCTAGTCTTATAGAAACCTGTCTCACCTTGTTCCATATATTACCAATTGTTATTCCTTATTGAGTACTTGATCGTATATTCTTTATCATACTAGGAGAGCTAGACCATTAACAATAAGTTTGGCGGTTAATTTGAAACCAAAACCCACACCCAACAGCAATGCATAGGTGAATACAGTACTTGCAATGCAGCCTGTAGATTGTCCAGCTCGATGTGACGTCCTGGCGTAGATCCACCTCCCTTTCTTCTCATTATATAATGTACCCTATTCACTGTATTTCTTTCACTGGTCACACATTTGTTTCACTTTATTGTCTATCTTGGGTGACACGTGGCAATGTCACCTGGAGCACACTAGGCCTGCCCACTCTGAATGCCCCACCAAGTATCACTTTTTAGATCACTTATAAAATTGTGGCTCTCCCCATACTTATGTAGCTCAGGGCAAATTGTAAATCGCTTCAAGGAATTGTTCACTACCCTGACACACTTAGCAACCCTTGCAGTACACTTTAGTAGCCCTCAAAAGCACTTATATTCGCGGAACACGGAAGGCGTGACTAGCGCACGCGGTGTACCTACTGTGTACTCACCTATTTGTGGTTGCAGGGGTCGATTCACTGCTCCTGGCCCCACCTCTTTGCTGACTGCTACTAGGTCCTCTCTCTCCCTACCCCATGACCTCTATCATACCTCGCCTTAAAACTATGTATGGTTCCCGCCTCCACTACGTCACTTTCTAGGCTATTCCACGGCCTGACTACTCTATGATTGAAGAAATACTTCCTAACATCCCTTTGATTCATCTGAGTCTTCAACTTCCAATTGTGACCTCTTGTGTCTGTGTCCCTTCTCTGGAACATCCCGTCTTTGTCCACCTTGTCTATTCCACACAGTATTTTATATGTCGTTATCATGTCTCCCCTGACCCTCCTGTCCTCCAGTGTCGTCAGGGCCCATTTCCCTCAACCTTTCTTCGTAAACAATCCCCGTACTCTGGGGCTAGTCTTGTTGCAAACCTTTGCACTTTCTCTAATTTCTTTACGTGCTTGACTAGGTGTGGATTCCAAACTGGTGTGCATACTCCAGTATGGGCCTGACGTAAATGGGATACAGAGTCTTGAACGAATCCTTACTGAGATATCGGAACGCTATCCGTAGGTTTGCCAGGCACCCGTATGCTGCAGCAGTTATCTGATTGATGTGTGCCTCGGGAGATATGCTCGGTGTTATACTCACCCCCAGATCTTTTTCCTTGAGTGAGGTTTGCAGACTTTCGCCGTCTAAACTATATTGTGTCTGCGGTCTTCTTTGCCCTTCCCCAATCTTCATGACTTTGCATTTGGCAGGGTTAAGCTCAAGGAGCAAGTTGCTGGACCAGGCTTGTAGCCTGTCAAGGTCTCTTTGTAGTCCTGCCTGATCCTCATCCGATTTGATTCTTCTCATTAACTTCACATCGTCCGCAAACAAGGACACTTCTGAGTCTATCCCTTCCGTTATGTCATTCACATATACCAAGAACAGCACAGGTCCTATGACTGACCCCTGTGGAACCCCGCTTGTCACAGGCGCCCACTCTGACACCTCGTCACGTACCATGACTCGTTGCCTCCCTGTCAGGTATTCTCTGATCCATTGCAGTGCCTTTCCTGTTATGTGTGCCTGATCCTCTAGCTTTCGCAGTAACCCCTTGTGAGGAACTGTGTCGAAGGCCTTCTTGCAGTCCAAAAAAATGCAGTCGATCCACCCCTCTCTCTCTTGTCTTACTTCTGTCACCTTGTCATAAAACTCTAGTAGGTTTGTGACACAGGATTTTCCCTCCCTGAAACATGCTGGTTGTCATTATTCACTTGTTTCTTTCAGGTGCTCCACCACTCTCTCCTGATGATCTTCTCCATGACCTTGCATACTATACACGTTAGTGATACAGGTCTGTAGTTTAGTGTCTCATGTCTGTCTCCCTTTTTAAAAAATTGGGATACATTTGCCATCTTCCATACCTCGGGGAGTTGCCCAGTTTCAAATGATGTGTTGAAGATCTTTGTTAACGGTACACACAATATCTCTGCTCCCTCTTTAAGGACCCACGGAGAGATGTTGTCTGGTCCCACCGCCTTTGAGGTGTCAAGTTCGCACAGCAGCTTCTTCACCTCCTCCTTGGTTATATGTACCTCATCCAGCACTTGCTGGTGCACCCCCTGCTTGATTTCCTGGAGTCCTACTGGTTTCCACTGCAAATACTTCTTTAAATCTTGTGTTGAGCGCCTGACATACCTCTTGGTCGTTTCTTGTGAATTCCCCATCACCCTTCCTCAGTCTGATTACCTGGTCCTTGACTGTTGTTTTCCTCCTGATGTGGCTGTACAACAGCTTCGGGTCAGTCTTGACTTTCGATGCTATGTCATTTTCGTATTGCCGTTGAGCCTCCCTTCTTATCTGCGCATATTCGTTTCTGGCTCTTCGGCTAATCTCTTTATTTTCCTGAGTTCTCTGTCTTCTGTACCTTTTCCATTCTCTAGTACACCTAGTTTTTGCCTCCCTACACCTTTGGGTGAACCAAGGACTCGTTCTGTTCTTCCCATTATTTCTGTTTCCCTTGGGAACAAACCTCTCCTCTGCCTCCTTGCATTTTGTTGCCACATAGTCCATCATTTCTTGTACTGGTTTTCCTGTCAGTTCCCTCTCCCACTGAATGTCTTGAAAGAAGTTCCTCAAGCCTGAGTAGTTCCCCCTTTTGTAGTTTGGTTTTTCCCACCCTATTCCTGCTGCTCTCTCCACTTGGAGCTCAACTATGTAGTCGAAGCAGAGAACCACATGATCACTAGCTCCCAGGGGCCTTTCATACATGATATCCTCGATGTCAGAACTACTCAAGGTGAATACAAGGTCCAGTCTTGCTGGTTCATCCTCTCCTCTCTCTCTGGTAGTGTCTCTAACATGTTGATGCATGAGGTTTTCCAGTACCACATCCATCATCTTGGCTCTCCATGTTTCGGGACCCCCATGGGGCTCCAGGTTTTCCCAGTCAATCTCCTTGTGATTGAAATCACCCATAACTAGTAACTTTGCTCCCCCCATGTGTGCTCTCCTGGCCACCTCGGCTAGTGTGTCGACCATTGCTCTGTTGCTCTCATCGCATTCTTCTCTTGGCCTCCTGCAGTTCTGTGGTGGGTTGTACATTACTGCAATTATCACCTTATGTCCCTCAGACTGGATTGTTCCTACTAAGTAGTCCCTTTCTCCCGTGCCATGTGTGTGTGTGTGTGTGTATGTGTGTGAGTTTGCACATGCACACGTATGTGTAATCACTTACATGTGGTAGCAGTAGACGATTCCCAGTTCCTAGCCCTGCCTCTTCGCTGGTCGTCAAAGGCATTTGTCAAAGGCATTTGTCGATATATATATGTATGTATATATATATATATATATATATATATATATATATATATATATATATATGTGTGTGTGTGTGTGTGTGTGTGTGTGTGTGTGTGTGTGTTGTGTGTGTGTGTGTGTGTGTGTGTGTGTGTGTGTGTGTGTGTGTGTGTGTGTCTTGCCGAATAAGTAAAACTGGTCACTTATCCAGAACTCATTTAAAATTAAGTCCTCACTTAAATTTTCTCTTATACGTTTAAAGATATATTTTTTTCACTTATGTTAATCTAAAAATGAATAATTTTGTACCAAAAGAACCTTAAAAAACTTACCTAACCTTATTATAACAAGCACAATTTAATTTAGCCTAGTCCAACTAAATATATTTTAGATAAGTTTACAATCATTTAATTATAAAAAAAACACAATGAAATATATTTTTTCGTTAGGTTCAGAATGATTTTTGCGAAATTAGTACATACACAAATTTTCACTTGCCTTATTCGGCAAGAAGAGCGTTGCTACTTAAGCCAAAATCGTAAATTTTGCCTATTCTGCACGACATATATACATGCATATACGATACAATAGTAGACAGGCGATTTTAATAATGGCAGATAAGTCACGGATGATGGAATCTTCAGCTGAAGATTTCCTGGCTGCTTTAGCCCTATCATACCGATTCCTAAAGCTATGTATGGATTCTGCCTCTTCCACTTCACTGTCAAGCTCCTCCCACTTCGTGAACATTCTGAGAATAAATGAGTATTTCTTAACACCACTGTGACTCATCTGTACTTTTAACTTCCAGTTGTGACCTTGTGCACCTGAAACCCGCTCCTTCAGACTCTACCTGTCCACCCTGTCAATTCCTCTCAGAATTTTGTATATCGTAATCATGTCAACTATGGTCGTTCTGTCTTCTAGTATCTTCAGGTTTAGCTCTAGCCTATTCTAAGAGTTCATAACTCTCAACGTTGGGACTAGTTTCGTTGTAAACCTTTGAACTTTCTCCCGCTTTTTACATGGTTTACTAGATGCAAGTTTAATACTGGTGTTACATACTCCAAGACAGGCCCGACATGCTGTGTATAAGGTCGTGAATGTTCCTTGTTGATGTTCCTGAAAGCTACCCAGTCTCGCGTTTATTGCAGCAGATATTTAGTTGATGTGTGCCTCAGGCAAAATGCTCGGAACTATGCTCTTCCCGAGATCCTTCTGTAACTGGGTCTCCAGTATTTGTTTGTTACATTAGTATCAGAAGTGTTAATTCCCTGTTAGCTTGCCTTAGTCTGGGACCTCTATCCTCTATGGTGACTGTGTGGTGAGTTTCCCAAGAGAGCTGACTAACCAGTAGTTATGGAGGTGTGGAGACCTTTATGAGTTTACGAAAAGCAGCTAAGAGAAAATTGGTAAGGAGATTACATTGGCCACAGAGCTGGAGGCTCTATGTGCAGACTTAGTGGCTAGGTTCTGTCAGGGAGAGAGATGTGGCTCTGTGTTAGGTACTGGGGACTTGGGGTTTGGAGCATGACTGATCTTCAAGGAGATATCTAAGGCTCTATTTTATACTGTAAGTGAATATTCATTTGTGTTCAGCATAATACATTCCCATATTTCAGTTATACTGCATCTTCAGCAATTTGCCCAGTTGTAATAAATAATTAAGCATTAATAAATCGTAAGTAGTCTGACTCTCTGACAATGTTCCTGATTCCACTAAGAATACCTCCCTAAATATTTGGTTCATCTCCTCACAGACTTCCTGGTCATTAGTAAGCTTCCCACCCTCTCTCTTCAACCTTAACTGATCCTTCAAAATTGTCTACCTTCTGATGTGGTTGTACATCAATTTTGGCTCAGATTTAGCTTCAGATACTATATCATTCTCAAACTGCTGCTCAGCATCTCTATTCGTTTCTGGCTCATCTTATTTTCGTATTTAGTGGCATTCTTTGCTTCCTATATGTCTCCCATATTCTTGCACTTTTAGCATTTGCTTCCCTGCATTGCTGGACGAACCATGGGCTAATTCTGTTCTTGTCTGTGCTTCTGCTTCTGGGTATGAATTTCTCCTCCATGTTTGGGTTTGTGTGTGTGTGTGTGTGGTGTGTGTGTGTGTGTGTGTGTGTGTGTGTGTGGTGTGTGTGTGTGTGTGTGTGTGTGTGTATATATGTGTGTGTGTGTGTGTGTGTGTGTGTGTGTGTGTGTGTGTGTGTGTGTGTGTGTGTGTGTGTGTGTGTGTGTGTGTGACTACCTTGCCAATGTCCTGAACGTCGTCATCATATCTCCGCTCTATGTCCTCTCATCTAGGTTCATCATTTTTAGTTCCTTGAGCCTCGACACGCATTGCACTGATCTCAGCTCTATTTAAAGTCTTGTTGTATATTTTTGGACCTTCTCTTGATATTGCACATGCTTGATCAGAGGGAGGCTCCACGCTGAGGCTATGTATCCTCATGATGAACCTCAAACATGTCCTGTTTAGTGTACTAAATACTTCCTTGTTTAGGTACCTGAATGGTGTTCTGAGAATTACCAGGCTCGAATATAATGTAGACGTCATGCAGTGTACGTGCACCTCTTGTGATAATTTTCTTGTTGTTGTTGCGTGAGTGTGCTTGTCGTTACCTGCAGGATGATGCTAGTAATTGTGTGGGAACTAAAATAATTAATGTTGATGAAAACTTGCTCTAATATTTAGACTACAGTTAAAGGTTACGAACAGCAGTTACGAGTAAGTAGTTTTCATCTCCCCTAACACAGTTTTGTGTAGTTATAAAATTGCAAACAGATACTTACTTTAAAGACCTGTTTGCAGTGACAGTAGACCCTATGCTAACGAATGGTCGTCTTCAATATATTATATATATATATATATATATATATATATATTATATATATATATATATATATATATATATATATATAATATATATATATATGTCGTGCCAGATATGTAAAACTTGCGATTTTGGCTTAAATAGCAACGCACTTCTTGGTGAATAAGGCAAGCAAAAAGTCGTGTATGCAATAATTTAGCAAAAATCATTCCGACCCTAACGAAAAAAAATATATTTCATTGTGTTTGTTTATTATTAAATTAATGTAAACTTTTCTAAAATATATTTAGTTGGAAAACGCTAAATTAAATTGCGCTTGTTATAGTAAGGTTAGGTAAGTTTTCTAAGGTTACTTTTGGTACAAAATTATTAACTTTTACATTAATATAAATAAAAAAATATATATCTTTAAACGTATAAGAGAAAATTTTAGAAAGGTCTTAATTTTAAATGAGTTCTTGCAAAGTGACCAATTTTACCTATTCGGCATGAAAAAATTATATATCACAACACCCGAGGAGTGCTCGGGTGTTGTGGTATATATTTTTTAACCCCACCCCTCTTGTCAACACCCGAGCACTCGTGCTCATGTGTTGGCAAGAGGTGTGGGGTTAAAAGATACAGAGTCTAACACAAAGTTGGAGTTGTCACAGTTGCTCTTTGCTGATGACACTGTGCTTTTGGAGATTCCGAAGAAAAGTTGCAGAGGTTGGTAAATGAGTTTGGTAGGGTGTGTAAAAGAAAAAAAAATTAAAAGTGAATTTAGGAAAGGGTAGGGTGATGAGGATAAAAAAAATAGGTAACGAAAGAGTGGATATCAGAATGGAGGGAGAGAGTATGGAGGAGGTGAATGTATTCAGATATTTAAGAGTGGACTTGTCAGCAGATGGGTCTATGAAAGATGAGGTGAATCATAGAATTTATGAGGGGAAAAAGGTGACTGGTGCACTTCAAAGTCTGTGGAGACAAATAACTTTGTCCAAGGAAGCAAAGAGGGGAATGTATGACAGTATAGTTATACCAACACTCTTGTATGGGTGTGAGGCATAGGTGGCAAATGTTGCAACAAGGAGAAGGCTGAAGGCAGTGGAGATGTCATGCCTGAGGGCAATGTGTGGTGTGAATATAATGCAGAGAATTCGTAGTTTGAAATTAGGAGGTGAAGGATTACCAAAACTATTGTAGTATGCAAAGAGTATGTAGCCTTTATTCAGCGCATGTGCACACCCTCATTGAAAGGCTATCTCCCCCAACCAGCGAACCAGTACTAGGGTCGGACGATGCGGCTACATCGTTCGATCAGTACCCAGGTTCAGTCAATGAGAAGATGGTTCTGGCAATCGCAGAGATGTTGTGGGCACCACCCACCTGTCTGCCCTTGTCATTTCCATTCTAGAGCTGGTTGAGGCACAGTCTGCTCTTTAGTGGCTTCTATTCTGCCTTGCTTACCGTGGCATGCACTAATACCTATTGTTGTACAAAGTGTATATAGTGTACATGCTTCTGTTCTTACTTGGTGAAAGGATAATATAAGTCAAAAGTTTTTCTGCTGTGTTTGTTTTTGCTCCCTTTACACCCAGGATAACAGGCCTTTGAATTCCTGGGTTGTAATAACTATTAACGAGAGGGCTGAGGAGGGGTTGTTGAGGTGGTTCAGACATATAGAGAAGATGGAACGAAATAGAATGACTTCGAGAGCGTATAAATCTGTACTGGAGGGAAGGTGGGCGTAGGAAAGGTTGGTGGGAGGGGGTAAAGGAGGTTTTTGTGTGCGAGGGGCTCGGACTTCCAGCTAGCATGCGTGAGCGTGTTTGATAGGAGTGAATGGAGATAACTGGTATTCAGGACTTGACGTGCTGTTGGAGTGAGTGGAAGGTAACATTTATGAAGAGATGCAGGAAAACCGGCAAGCCGAACTTGAGTCCTGGAGAGGGGTATTAATGTTGCAGTTTTATAACTGTAGTTTAAGCGCGCCTCTGGCAAGACAGTGATGGAGTGAATGATGAAGAAAGTTTTTCTATTTTGGGCTACCCTACCTTGGTGGGAGACGGCCGATGTGTTAATAAAAGAAATAATATAAATATGCAAGACAAGCCACGGAGGTGGAAATCTTTAGCTCAAGTACTTTCACACTTCTCAGTGTGAAAGTACTTGAGCTGTGTAATGTTGCAAAAGTAGCAACAGGAGAAATAAGAAGTTTTCTCAGAGTATGGTTGCTAGAGTGACACTACTGATTCTCTCAGAATCTGATGGACACTGGTCTGCTTGCCACCCTCCCACACGCCCTCCCACGTATATGTTTATGCGATGATGAGGCACATAATAATCATTTTTATTACCGTGCTCTGTAATGATGGAGGTATCGTCAAACAAATTCCATTTCTTTTGTATATAGGATTTTTATCATGTGAGAAGGTAATCCCCAAGTAATAAAATCTCTGGTTTTTATTTTTACTATATAACTGTTATAATGGATATGGTAGCATCACATTTTATCCAGTTTTGATGTACTCAATTTTGCTAAAATAAGACCTTCAAGAGACTTCTATGGTGTTACTAAAGGGATCTTGATCCAAGGAACCGAAGCTAGCTTCTCCTTAGCGCTCCACTGAAACATAATATCTCACTTCTCAAATGCAAGCATTGTACTCTCCGCCTCCACAACTCACCTCACGCCACTCGGTTTGCCTAGATCTCTTATTGGATATTACCTTTCTGGTACACGAATGGTGTACAATACCGACAAGATGAAAATCAGACACATGTGCGGCATCTGAGTATCTTTATTGTAGACGTTTTGCTAATCAGTGGCTTTATCAATACAAATTCAAGGACATAACTGAAAGACAGTATAACTATATACAAAAGATGAGGTAATCAGTCCTTCAGCGTTGGAGTTAGTGAAAAAGTACCGAGACTGATTATACCTCATCTTTTGTATAATAATAATAATAATAATAATAATAATAATAATAATAATAATAACAATAATATATTTTTATTTACTACAAGTACATGTACATGGTATACAGGCCTAGCTGACATCAATGACATATTACTATATAAAAAGCCGCTTGTTATGCAGAGCATTTAGGGCAAATTAGGTCACTTTTGTCCCAGGATGCGACCCATACCATTCGACTAGCACCCAGGTACCCATTTTACTGCTGCGTGAACATGGACAACCGGTCTAAGGAAACACGTCCAATGTTTCCATCCCTTCGCTGGGAATCGAACCCGGACCCTCACCGTGTGAAGCGAGAGCTTTAGCCACCAAGCCACGGGGCACCAGTGACGTCCTTGAATTTGTATTGATAAAGCCACTGATTGGTCAAACGTCTATAATAAAGATACCCAGATGTTGCACATTTGTTTAATTTTCATTATCTTTCTTACAGTCTATCAGCAAGTTCAAGACCACTAACACTTTTTCATGTTAGCTTTAACGACTATAGACATACATCTGTCAATACTGCTGCACACTAACATCAAACATTTACTTAATCCCAGAACACTAGTATTAAGTGTATATGTTTTTGGCTTCAATCCAGAGTGGCCGAAAAAGCAGCGGCACCGAGTACAAGGGAAGGGACAGTGTGGGGGATGGGGTACAAAGGCTGAGGAGGAATTGTTCAGGGGAGGGGATGTTAGAGAAGCGGTGGGAGGGAGGACGTGGGGGGAAGATGGAGGAAGGGATGGGGAAAGAGTGCCAGTGATGCCACAGGGCCTCGTAGGCATGTAAACAAACTCGTTGCCAACTACCACCTGCTCTCTTGATCCCGTCCTCCTGCTCGCTGATTGCACTCTAGGCCAGTTAAAATGTGTTCTTTGTGTACTAGAGACAGTATATCCTTGTGTTCCAGGAGCTGTTAATTGTGTTACTAGACAGTGCAGCCTAAGAGCTGTTTCTTGTGCTACTGGAGAGAGCAGCCTAAGAGTTGTGTCTTGTGTTACTAAAACAGCAGCCCAAGAGTTGTTCTTTGCGTTACTAGACAGCTGTCCAGGAGCTGTTTCCTGAGCTACTGAAAACAGTAGGCTGTTCTCTGTGTTGATAAAAAGGCAGTTTCAGTTCTGTTAAAAGGTCTTCCTTCTTTTGTGAGTATGGCAGGAAAATTATTCCGATTAATGTGTAAGGTGTTCAAACGCTGTTAGTTCTTGCTGTAACTGAAAAATTCCATATGGATCAGGGGAGCAACACATTGTGTCGTAACAGATACTGATTTTTTTACAAAAGACTGAACCTCGATGCTTATTTTGGAAATAAAAAAAAATGGCACCCAATTTGTGAAGTGAATATGCAGTATATTTAGTATCCCCCCAAAGGGATATCTATAGTGATTGTCGAAATTTTTATTCTTCCCCCAAGATTTTTGTGCGGTATCTTAAAAACTTTTTTGTTTTGGTCGGCTGCAAGCACTCAATATTTCCGTATCTTAAAGGAATGCAACGGATTGCATTTGCACTGGGTAAGTGTCAGTTTGCCGGTTCTATACATATAAACAGTGCATTGATTTCCATTCAATAAACAGAGAATACTCTTCTGATCGGCTTCATATTTTTAGTGCTGGAATATCTTACTTAGATTGTTAGAATGCTATCAGAACGGGTCGCCAATTATCAAAACAGGTCGTCAGTTATCGAAAGGGGTCGTAAATTATCAAAATGGGTCGTCAATTTTTATCAAAACGGGTCGTCAATTTTTATCAAAACGGGTCATCAATTGTTATCAAAACGGGTCATCAGTTATCAAAATTATTAAAACGGGTCATTAATTGTTATCAAAACCGGTCATCAACTGTTGTCAAAACAAGTCGTCAATTGTTATCAAAATGGGTCGTTAATTATCTAAACGGGTCATCAATTGTTACCAAAACGGGTTATCAACTGTTATCAAAACTGGTCTTCAAGAGATTGATACCCGTGGTGGGAATGTTCTGACTAATGTTACTGGACTGTAAAGTTGCCAAGTCGTCTATTTCATTTTAAAAATTGTGTAGGATTTCCAAACAACAACTTGTGAATGTTATTTCTGAACGGCTTCAAACTTTAAATGACAATGCATTTAATTAAAAGATAAGTTCATTACAGTCGTGCAAATATGCAAATTTGCCAATTTCCTAACAATTAAAATGTGGGATTGTTGAAGAAGAAGGTTCGAATTGTTACTAGTGTTGCTATTTGAAACTACAAACTATTTTATACAGGATTTTAGACCATTAAAAACCTAATATAACTACGAAAAGAAAGTTTGAGAAACAATGAAAATTTCCCTTTTTGTTAAGTGCTGAATTTTGATCAATTTAACAATTTGTCTGAGAGTACAACAACCCCTGTTGTGAGCAGTTCTTGTTTTAAGGCACGAAAAGTGAATATAACTACAAAATAAATCCAGGAAATAGTGAAAACTTCCGTCTTTATATTGAAGCTTGACAAATTTGTATATACAGGTTTCCTGAATGCGTTTAGCTGTTGTTCTTGAAGGTGTTGATATGTATCTCCTGGACTTTTTGAGAAGCTTAAGTGATAGTTCGTAGGTCTCTTCAGGAAGCTGAGATGCAACTTTTCTGCCTCCTGAGGGTTTTTAGGTACAACTACTACTATCCATCTTGCATGGTTTTTAAGTACAACTATATGCCTCTTCCATGGTTTGAGGCATAGAGGTCTGGAATTATGGGATAACCGTCTCTGAATGCAAAACAATCGAAACATCTAGGTAAAAGGTAGGTAACCCCTGAATAGGGTTACCTATAGTTCTAATCCGAGTATCTTCCTTTCTCCTGTTACAATTATCGCCTTCTTTATAAAGGAAAATGTGGCCTAACTAAATATTACCAATGATAACCAATTCCCTTCTTAGTATTCGGGCAGCAGATCTTGTAAGCTCAGAAAAAAAACAATCAATGCACTCTGGTTTTCTTATTGTAATGGCAGAAGTTGTTAGATCGTTGATGATGATAGGCTTGCTGTAGACTTTCAATCTGAGTTGATGGTCTAGACTGATAATGTGGACGTTAAGTAACAAAAGACGTTGTCGTGTTCCAGTGTGAATTCGACTGAAGATTGAAGTGCGTTAACGATGGTTTTTTTTAATTTTTAAAGGGTAAAGTGTCTAGTTATGATTATTAAAACATCGTCCACATATCGTAGCTTGATGACAGATAAAGGGACAATGTTGGAGAACTGTTCTGCATCTAGGGACTCCATGTTGAGGTTGACAAGGATAACACTAACTGGTGATTCCATCCATACCGTATTTCTGTGTGCAGTTATCATTAAAAGACAAACAACTGAAATTAATATGAACTTTGGTAAGGTAAAGCAAGTTCAAAATCTGGCATTAGCTTTCTTCGTAGGAACTTTGGTGAATAATGATGTGCACCGAGACTGACTAATTTCTTACTATGTTGTGTTTTTGACCCTATTGTGCAGGTCTCCCTAATGTCGAGGGTGTGTTGCTGAAAACACCGCAGTATGTCACACAACGAAAAAAGAAAAAAAATAATACTGCAGCCACGCCCCCAAAAAAAATTTCCCAACCTCACCAGAGTAGGAAACCATAAAACCTTCTCGGGAGTACACCCATTCCCGGCGAGATAAAACAATTAAAATTTCGAAAAAAAACACTTGTGGGCACACGTTTAGTGCATGCGTGTGGTACTCACCAAATTGTACTTCCCAAATTTTGGGGTTGCAGCGGTCGAGACTCATTTTCCGGGCCCCGCCCTTCACTTACTCACCTAGTTTGACTCACCTATTGAGGTTGGGGGGTCGAGTCCCAGCTCCTGGCCCCGCCCCCTTCATGATCGCTACTAGGTCCCTCTCCCCGAGCCCCTACCCTTTTTCATACCTCTGCTTAAAGCTAATTTGGATCCCGCCCCACACATCGCTTCCCAAACTATTCCACTACTGACTACCTGTGGTGAAGAAATACTTCCTAACTCCCCGTGATTCACTGTGCTTCAGTTCCAACTGGTCCCCTTGTTACTGTGTCCAAACCTGGAACATCCTTTCTTTGTCCACCTTGTCAAATTCCTCTCAGATTTTTTTTTCGTTATCATGCCCCCCCCCATCCCCTGTCCTCCGGTCTCAGGTTATTTCCCTTTAACCCTCCTCGTAGGACATACCTCTTAGCTCTGGGGGCTAGTCTTGGGGCAAACCTTTTCACTTTCTCTAGTTTCTTTACGTGCTTTGGGTAGGGGGGTTCCAAAATGGCGCCGCATACCCAATATGGGCCCACGTACACGGTGTACAGGGTCCTGAATGATTCCTTATTAAGATGTCGGAATGCTGTTCTGAGGTTTGCTAGGCACCCATATGCTGCAGCAGTTATTTGGTTGATGTGCGCTTCAGGAGATGTGCCTGGTGTTATACTCACCCCAAAGATCTTTTTCCTTGATGAGGTTTGTAGTCTCTGACCCCCTAGACTGTACTCCGTCTGCGGCCTTCTTTGCCCTTCCCCAATCTTCATGACTTTGCACTTGGTGGGGATGAACTCCAGGAGCCAATTGCTGGACCAGGTCTGCAGCCTGTCCAGATCCCTTTGTAGTTCTGCCTGGTCTTCGATCGAGTGAATTCTTCTCATCAACTTCACGTCATCTGCAAACGGGGAAAACCTCAGAGTCTATTCCTTCCGTCATGTATTCACAAATACCAGAAACAGCACTGGTCCTAGGACTGACCCCTGCGGACCCCCGCTGGTCACAGGTGCCCACTCTGACACCTCGCCACGTACCATGACTCGCTGCTGTCTTCCTGACAAGTATTCCCTGATCCATTGTAGTGCCTTCCCTTTTATCCCTGCTTGGTCCCCAGTTTTTGCACCAATCTCTTGTGTGGAACTGTGTCAAAACGCCTTCTTGCAGTCCAAGAAAATGCAATCCACCCACCCCTCTCTCTCTCTTGCCTTACTGCTGTCACCATGTCATAGAACTCCAGTAGGTTTGTGACACAGATTTCCCGTCCCTGAAACCATGTTGGCTGCTGTTGTTTGAGATCATTCCTTTCTAGGTGTTCCACCACTCTTCTCCTGATAATCTTCTCCATGATTTTTGCATACTATACATGTCAGTGACACTGGTCTGTAGTTTAATGCTTCATGTCTGTCTCCTTTTTTAAAGATTGGGACTACATTTGCTGTCTTCCATGCCTCAGGCAATCTCCCTGTTTCGATAGATGTATTGAATATTGTTGTTAGGGGTACACATAGCGCCTCTGCTCCCCTCTCATACCCATGGGGAGATGTTATCTGGCCCCATTGCCTTTGAGGTATCTAGCTCACTCAGAAGCCTCTTCACTTCTTCCTCGGTTGTGTGCACTGTGTCCAGCACTTGGTGGTGTGCCCCACCGCTCCGTCTTTCTGGAGTCCCTTCTGTCTCCTCTGTGAACACTTCTTTGAATCTCTTGTTGAGTTCTTCACATACTTCACGGTCATTTCTTGTTGTCTCTCCTCCTTCCTTTCCTTAGCCTGATTACCTGGTCCTTGACTGTTGTTTTTCCCCCTGATGTGCTGTACAACAGTTTGGGTCAGATTTGGCTTTCGCTGCTATGTCATTTTCATATTGTCTTTGGGCCTCCCTTCTTATCTGTGCATATTCGTTTCTGGCTCTACGACTGTTCTCCTTTTTCTCCTGGGTCCTTTGCCTTCTATATTTTCCATCCCTAGCACACTTGGTTTTTTGCCTCCCTGCCCCTTTTGGGGTAAACCAGGGGCTCATCCTGGCTTTTTCATTAATCCTGTTACCCTTGAGTACAAACCTCTCCTCACCTCCTTGCATTTTGTTGCTACATATTCCATCATCTCATTAACTGGCTTCCCTGCCAGTTCTCTGTCCCACTGAACCCCGTTCAGGTAGTTCCTCATTCCTGTGTAGTCCCCTTTCTTGTAGTTTGGTTTTCATTCGTCCTGGCCTTCCTGCTTCTCCGTCCACTTGTAGCTCTACTGTGTATTCGAAGGCTTAAAACCACATGGTCATTTGGCCCCAAGGGTCTTTCATATGTGATGTCCTCGATATCTGCACTACTCGAGGTGAATACTAAGTCCACCTTGCTGGTTCGCCCTCTCCTCTCTCTCTTATTTGTCCTTACATGTTGGCACATGAAGTTTTCCGTACCACCCCATCATCTTAGCCCTCCATGTTCTTGGCCCCCAGTGGGTCCAAGATCTCCCAAATCGCTCTCCTTGTGTTAAAGTCACCCATGATCAGGAGCTTTGCTCGCATGCATGAGCTCTTCTGGCCACTCTAGCCAGTGTGTCAACCATCGCTCATTGCTCTCGTCGTACTCTTGCCTTGGCCTCCTGCTGTTCTGTGGTGGGTTATACATCACTGCTATTACCACCTTGGGACCTCCAGAGTGAAGTGTTCCCACTATGTAATCACTTTCTCTCCGCTGCTCCTCTCTCCAGCTCACAAAATTCCAGCGATTTTTTGATCAGCAACGCCACTCCCTCCACCCCCCCTGTTCCCTCGTTTTTCCCCTCAGGATTTGGTATCCCGTTGGAAAGATGGCATCTGTTATCAAACCTGTAAGCTTGGTTTCTGTGAGAGCTATATGTCCGGGTGATGCTTCTTTGACTCTTTCATGCCACTCCTCCCCACTTATTGTTATTCCATAAAGCGTTTGTGTACCATCCCTTTTCATTTTCCCTTTCCAACACTGTGGTTTGGGGCCTGTGAGGGTGGAGACCTGGTGGCATACTGGGGATTCTATAGCTGGGTGTTGGGTGGAGGCTGTGGGTATGGATTGTAGTGTTGTTGGGAGGGTGTGATAGGTTGAAATGGTTCTGAGAATAGTTGTGTGTGTGCTTGCCCTTGCTGTTCTGTTCTGCTCTGACTGACCTCTGCTGGTTCCCTCCTTGTCTCTTTTCCCTAGCTCCTTTCGCTTTTTTGTCCCTCTCCCCAGCTGCTGTCGTTCTGATTTTGTTCTGTCTCTGTCTAGGAACACCCTCTTGTACTCTTCCGAGTATTTCAATCGTGGTTTCTCTTGGGATCCTGTTCCGCACTGTTCCGCCCTGAGAATCAGCTTGATTGGTCGGTTTCTCCCTTCGAGTACCCCCCTATTCTCTGAAAATTTACAATCTCGTCCATCCTTTCACCTATTTCCGTGATGATTTCTCAATCTCCTTTCTTTCTTCCTGCTGCCTTTCATGTGTGTCCTTTCCTCTCTCTCCTGAAGCCCATGGATAAACACTAAATTTTGCCCTTTCTTCCTCCCATGCCCTCACCCTCTGTGACTCTGGATCCTGCCTGTATGTGGTCAGTTTCTCCCTTGTTTTTTTCCAGTGGCTTTTGATAGCCTGGTTGTGCCTCAGCATTCGACCTATCACCCTCTCCATCGCAACCACTGATCTTCCCTTTCACTCCTTGGTCCTCCTTGGCAGACTGATATGACCTTAGCATAATTCATAATTCCTTCCTTCCTGTTCGCTTCGCAGCTTCATATGCTGTGTCTTCTCTGGTCACTGCCCCTGTAACTCGCTTCAGCCTATTTATCTCAACTTCTAGGACCCTTATCTTGGCTACTGCAGTTTCGACTTGTGCCTCCCAATTCTTTGTCTCCTTTTCCAACCCTTTTCCAATTTCACAAGAGCTCTTTCTCCATTTTTTCAGAAAGCTCTCCAATTTTCTCTCCCACTCTTGTTCCATCCTTTTTCCCCTGCTCCTCCATCCACTCCTCCCTACCAGAACCATTCTCATCTGATCCTTGGTTCCTGCGAGTCCCCACCATTTGTGTGTGCGTGTGTGCATGAGTGTGTGGTGTGTGTGTGTGTGTGTGTGGGTGTGTGTGTGGTGTGTGTTGTGTGTGTGTGTGGGTGTGTGTGTGTGTGTGTGTGGGGTGTGTGTGTGTGTGTGTGGGGGGGTGTGTGGGTGTTTGTTGTTGGTGGTGTGTGCGTGTGTGTGCGTGTGTGTGTGTGTGTGTGTGTGTGTGAGAGAGTGTGTGTGTGTGTTTGTGTGTACTCACCTAATTGTGGTTGCAGGGGTCGAGACTCAGCTCCTGGCCCTGCCTCTTCACTGACCGCTACTGGGTCCTCCCTCTACCTGCTCCGTGAGCTTTATCATACCTCGTCTTAAAACTATATATGGTTCCTGCCTCCACTACATCGCTTGCCAGACTATTCCACCTCCTAACAACTTTGTGGCTGAAGAAATACTTCCTAACATCCCTTTGACTCATCTGAGTCTTCAACTTCCAATAGTGACCCCTTGTTTCTGTGTCCCATTTCTGGAATATCATGTCTCTGTCCACCTTGTCTATTCCACGCAGTATTTTGTATGTCGTTATCATGTCTGCCCTGACCCTCCTGTCCTTCAGTATCGTCAGACCAATTTCCCTTAACCTTTCTTCGTAGGACATTCCCATTAGCTCTGGAACCAGCCTTGTTGCAAACCTTTGCACTTCCTCTAATTTCTTGACGTGTTTGACCAGGTGTGGGTTCCAAACTGGTGCTGCGTGGGACTGACGTACACAGTGTATAAAGCCTTGAACGATTCCTTACTGAGGTACCGGGACGCTAGTCTTAGGATTGCCAGGCGCCCATATGCCGCAGCAGTTATCTGGTTAATGTGTGCTTCTGGCAAGGTACTCGGTATTATACTCACCCCTAGATCTTTCTCCTTGAGTGAGGTTTGTAGTCTTTGTCCGCCTAGCCTATACTCTGTCTGTGGTCTTCTTTGCCCTTCTCTGATCTTCATGACTGCATTTGGCGGGGTTAAATTCTAGGAGCCAGTTGCTAGACCACGCGTCCAGCCTGTCCAGGTCTCTTTGTAGACCTGTCTGGTCCGCATCTGATTTAATTCTCCTCATTAACTTCACATCATCTGCAAACAGGGACACTTCTGAGTCTATCCCTTCCGTCATGTCATTCACATATACCAAGAATAGCACTGGTCCCAGGACTGACCCCTGTGGGACCCCACTCGTCACAGGCGCCCACTGTGATACCTCATCACGGACCATGACTCGCTGTTGCCTCCCTGTTAGGTATTCTCTGATTCATTGCAGTGCCCTTCCTGTTATACGTGCCTGATCCTCTAGCTTCTGTACTAATCTCTTGTGAGGAACTGTGTCGAAGGCCTTCTTGCAGTCCAAGAAAATGCAATCAACCCACCCCTCCCTCTCATGTCTTACTTCAGTTACCTTGTCATAAAACTCTAGTAAGTTTGTGACACAGGATATGCCATCCATGAATCCGTTCTGGCTGTCTTTTATAACCTTGTTCTGCTCCAGGTGCTCCACCACTCTCCTCCTGATAATCTTCTCCATGACTTTGCATACTATACACGCCAGTGACACTGGTCTATAGTGTGTGTGTGTGTGTGTGTGTGTGTGTATGTGTAAAAAGTAGTTTTGATTTTAATATGAAAACTGGTTTAGGGATATACAAATTAGATTCACTTAAAATTAATAAAATTTGGGAAGAATTTAAGTTATGTTTGGCAAGTTCTCGACCATGCGACGGGTATAATGGTTGTATCTGTGAGGTCTTATGGACGGGTGTAATGTCGTATGTCATGTGATATCTCAGCCATATAAATGTTCTGCTATTCTATTTTTTTACAGGCCCGTGATAATAATTTTCACTATTTTTTTTCATAGTGGTTGTTTTGCATATTGTAATATTACCTGTTTAATGTGATCTTATTTCATAAATACACATATACGTGACTGCATTTTTTGTCTTCTGTTCGACCTGTTAAAGATCTCAATATATCAAAACACAGTCCCAAAAAAACAATTATAACAGCTTTCCATACCGTGTTGTTTCTTCAGTTGTGCTTCCTGAAGGTTGTGAGGTACAACTACTATGCTGCGTGTGTCTTCACTGAGGTACAGGCGGTGGGGGAGGGGGAATATCTCTCAGAACACGCAGTCACCTAAACACATTTAACGTTTACACACATCAAAGACAAAAATAAATAAATAGTGAAAATCAGATAATTTACATTAAAAATTATTTTTAATACAGGTAATAAACTGAGAAATTCACATAAAGAGCTAAATCCGTGTAGGTCATTCAATTGAAGGAAAGGCAGAGGCTTGATTCTTCGTTATTAATAAGACAGACAGTTTACAAATATAAACGAACACTTACTATTTTATGAGGAGCTGACAAGATATACAGAGGTTGTTTAGTGCCCCTCAGTGCCTGGCTGATAGAAAACCGTTTTCGTAGATGACATTAATAGACATTTGCCCTTGAGTGGTGGTGGTATTTGCAGACCAACCACTCAAGCGACCAAATACCCAAAATAGAAAGGCAGTGTTTAACAGGTCTTGTGACGATGACGATAAATAAACCTGTATTGCTCTCCACCACACAATAGTTTGGCGACCATGGTGAGTCGTGATGGTTTTGTTTTATGTTGTGTTGGTAAGTGGACGTCTGATTTATGATACTGGATTTATATTGCCCTTGGTTCATGGTACCTGACTTCCCCGTACTTATATGTTAATTTTAAACATATCAAACTAAAAATAATTTTCTTATTTTCTTTTTTTATGCAGTATGTGGTGGCACGCAGGTACACACGTACACCTATCCACTCACGTCCACCCACCCACCCAACAGGCCAAGCGTCTATCAACAAGTGCCTTTGATAACTGATAATTACAACACACACACACACACACCACACACACACACACACACACACACACACACACACACACAGGGCCCATGCGAGCAGGGCAAAGCTACTGATTGTGGGTGACTTTAATCACAAGGAAGTTGACTGGGAGAACCTGGACCACATGTGGGCCCAGAAATGTGGAGGGCTAAGATGATGAAACTGGTGCTGGAAAACATCATGTACTAACACGTAAGGGACACTAACAAAGAGAGAGAGGAGGGGACGAACCAGCAAGACTGGATCTAGTATTCACCTTGAGTAGTGCAGATATTGAGGACATCACATATGAAAGATCCGTCCGGGCCAGTGACTACGTGGTTCTGAGTTTCGAATACATAGTAGAGTTACAAGTGGAGAGGGAAGCAGGAAGGGTAGGACAAATGAAGCCAGACTACAAGACAGGGGTTCAGTGGGATAGAGAACTGGCAGGGTGGTCAGTAAATGTGATGATGGAATATGCGACAACAATATGCAAGGAAGCTGAGTGAGGAGAGGTTTGTACCCAAGGGTAACAGAAATAACGAGAAGGCCAGGATGAGCCCTTGGTTCACCCAAAGGTGCAGAGAGAACAAAACCGAGTGTGCTAGAGACTAAAAGACGTATAGAAGACATAAGACCCAGAAGAATAAGGAGAGCAGTCGTAGAACCAATAATGAATATGCACAGGTAAGAAGGGAGGCCCAACGACAATACGAAAATGACATAGCAGCGAAAGCCAAATCTAACCCAGAGCTGTTGTACAGTCACATTTGGAGGAAAACAACAGTCGATGACCAGGTAATCAGGCTGAGGAAGGAAGGAGGGGAGATCAAAAGAAACGAAAGAGAAGTATGTGAGGAGCTCAACATGAGATTCAAAGAATTCACAGAGGAGACAGAAGGTACTCCAGGAAGACGGAGAGGTGGGGTACATCATCAAGTGTTGGGCACAATATATACAACCGAGGAGGAAGTGAAGAGGCTGCTAAGTGAGCTAGATACCTCAAAGGCGATGCGGCCGGATAACATCTCTCCATGGGTCCTTAGAGAGGGAGCAGAGGAGCTATGTGTGCTACTAACAACAATCTTCAGCACATCTTTCGAAACAGGGCAACTACCTGAGGTATGGAAGACAGCAAACGTAGTCCCAGTTATTTTTTAAAAAAGGAGACAGATACAAAGCATTAAACTACAGACCAGTGCCACTAATATGTATAGCAAGCAAAGTTATGGAGAAGAGTGGTGGAGCACCTAGAAAGGAATGAGCTTATCAACGACATCCAGCACGGTTTTAGGGATGGGAAATCCTGTGTCTAGTGGAGTTCTATGACAGGGTGACAACAGTAAGACAAAATAAAGAGGGGTAGGTAGACTGCATTTTCTGGGAGTAATAAGCTTATGACACAGTTCCACACAAGAAATTAGTGCAAAAGCTGGAGGACCAGGCAAGTACAACAGGGAAGGCACTGCAATGGATCAGAAAAACCTGTCGGGAAGACATCAGCGAGTCATGGTACGCGACGAGGTTTCAGAGTGGGCGCCTGTGACGAGCGGGGTTCCACAGGGGTCAGTCCTAGGACCGGTGCTTTTCTGGTATATGTGAACAACATGAAGGAAGGAATAGACTCAAAAGTGTCCTTGTTTGCAGATGAGGTGAAGTTAATGAGAAGAATTCAATCGGATGAGGACCAGGCAGAGCTACAAAGGGATCTAGACAGACTGAAGGGCTGGTCCAGAAACTAGCATCTGGAATTCGACCCCACCAAGTGCAAAGTCATGAAGACTGGGGAAAGGCAAAGGAGACTGCAGACAGAGTACAGTCTAGGGGGCCAGCGACTACAAACCTTACTCAAGGAAAAGAATCTTGGGGTGAGTATAACACCGGGCACATCTCATGAGGCGCACATCAACCAAATAACTGCTGCAGCATATATGGGCGCCTAGCAAACCTAAGAATAGCGTTCCGACATCTCAGTAAGGAATCGTCCAAGACTCTGTACACCGTGTACGTCAGGACCATATTGGAGTATGCAGCACCATTTTGGAACCCACGCCTGGTCAAGCACGTCAAGAAATTAAAGACAGTGCAAAAATCTGCAACAAGACTGGTTCCGGAGCTAAGGGGCATGTCCTACGAGGAGACGTCAAGGGAAATCGACCTGACGACATTGGAAGACAGGAGGCATAGGAGGGACGTGATAACGACTTTTAAAATACTGAGAGGAATCGACAAGGTGGACAGAGACAGTATGTTTCAGAGATGGGACACAGCAACAAGGGGTCACGATTATAAGTTGAAGACTTAGATGAGTCACAGAGATATTAGGAAGTATCTTTTTTAGCTTAAGAGTTGTCAGGAAGTGGAATAATCTGGAGAGTGAAGTAGTGGAGGCAAGTTCCATACAAATCTTTAAGAAGAGGTATGATAAAGCTCATGGAGGAGGGAGAGAGTGACTTAGTATCGGCCAGTGAAGAGGAGGGGCCAGGAGCTATGCCTCATCCCCTGCAACCACATATAGGTGAGTATAGATGAGTACACACACACACACACACACACATACACACACACACACACACACACACACACACACACACACACACACACACACACACACACACACACACACACACACATACACACACACACACCAAGGCTCTCGCTCCCCCAACCCCAATATTCTTGCATGACCACAATGATAGAAAAGAAACTGAAAGTTTGGTACACAAACGCGGATGGAATAACGAATAAACATGAGGAGTGGAACGAAAGAATCAGTGAAAAATCCCCAGACATCATAGCAGTCACAGAAACAAAACTCGCTAAGACAATAACAGACACAATCTTCCCAATGGGATATCAGATCCTGAGGAAAGATAGAAGGAGTAGAAGGGGAGGAGGGGTTGCACTGCTCATAAAACACCGATGGGGATTTGAGGAAATGGAAGGCATGGACATGATTGGAGAAAGAGACTACATTGTAGGTACAATTCAGTCCGGACAACATAAAGTAGTCATTGGAGTGATGTATAACCCACCACAGAACTGCAGGAGGCCAAGAGAGGAGTACGAAGAAAACAGCAGGGTGATGGTGGACACACTGGCTGAGGTGGCAAGAAGAGCTCACTCGAGCAGAGCAAAGTTACTGGTAATGGGCGATTTCAACCACAGGGAGATCGACTGGGAAAACCTGGAGCCACATGGGGATCCCGAAACATGGAGAGCCAAGATGATGGATGTGGTACTTGAAAACCTCATGCATCAACATGTCAGGGACACAACCAAGAGAGAGGGAGGATGAGCCAGCAAGACTGGATCTTGTGTTCACCCTGAGCAGTTCAGACATTGAGGACATCACTTACGAGAGGCCCCTTGGAGCTAGCGATCATGTGGTTCTGAGTTTTGATTATATAGTAGAGTTACAAGTGGAGAAGGTAACAGGAACTGAAGGGTCAGGCCAAACTATAAAAGGGGGGACTACACAGGTATGAGAAACTTCCTGCAGGAGGTTCAGTGGGACAGAGAAATGGTAGGAAAATCAGTAAACGAGATGATGGAATATGTGGCAACAAAGTGCAAGGAGGCAGAGGAAAGTTTTTTTTCCAAGGAAACAGAAATAATAGGAAGACCAAAACGAGTCCTTGGTTTAACCCGAAGGTGTAGGGAGGCAAAAACTAAGTGCAACAGAGAAAGGAAAAGGTACAGGAGGCATAGGACCCAGGAAAACAAGGAGATTAGTAGAAGAGCCAGAAACGAGTATGCACAGATAAGGAGGGAGGCCCAGCGACAGTATGAAAACGACATAGCATCGAAAGTCAAATCTGACCCGAAACTGCTGTATAGCCACATTAGGAGGAAGACAACAGTCAAGGACCAGGTGATAAGGCTGAGGAAAGAAGGTGGAGAACTCACAAGAAACGATCAAGAGGTATGTGAGGAGCTCAACACGAGATTTAAGGAAGTATTTACAGTAGAGACAGGAAGGACTCTGGGGGGACAGACCAGATGGGGACACCAGCAAGGAATACACCAACAAGTTTGACGACATACATACAGATGAGGAGGAGGTGAAGAAACTGCTAAGGGACATCGATACCTCAAAGGCAATGGGACCGGAAAAATCTCCCCGTGGGTCCTTAGAGAGGGAGCAGATATGTTGTGCGTGCCACTTACCACAATCTTCAACACGTCCCTGGAAACTGGGCAACTACCTGAGGTATGGAAGACGGCAAATGTAGTTCCCATTTTTAAAAAAGGAGACAGAAAAGAGGCACTAAACTATAGACCTGTGTCATTGACGTGTATAGTATGCAAAATTATGGAGAAGATTATCAGGAGGAGAGTGGTGGAGCACCTGGAACGGAACAAGAATATAAATGCCAACCAGCACGGATTCATGGAAGGCAAATCCTGTGTCACAAACCTTCTGGAGTTTTATGATAAAATAACAGAAGTAAGACACGAGAGAGAGAGGGGTGGGTTGATTGCATCTTCTTGGACTGCAAGAAGGCCTTTGACACAGTTCCTCACAAGAGATTAGTGCAGAAGCTAGAGCATCAGGCGCATATAACAGGAAGGGCACTGCAATGGATCAGAGAATACCTGACAGGGAGACAACAACGAGTCATGGTACGTAATGATGTATCACAGTGGGCACCTGTGACGAGCGGGTCCCACAGGGGTCGGTCCTAGGACCAGTGCTATTTTTGGTATATAGTGAACGACATGAAGGAAGGGTTAGACTCAGAAGTGTCCCTGTTTGCAGATGATGTGAAGTTAATGAGGAGAATTAAATCTGATGAGGACCAGGCAGGACTTCAAAGAGACCTGGACAGACTGGACACCTGGTCCAGCAAATGGCTTCTCGAATTTAATCCTGCCAAATGCAAAGTCATGAAGATAGGGGAAGGGCACAGAAGACCACAGACCGAGTATAGGCTAGGTGGCCAAAGACTGCAAACCTCACTCAAGGAGAAAGATCTTGGGGTGAGTATAACACCGAGCATGTCTCCGGAAGCACAAATCAACCAGATAACTGCTGCAGCATATGGGCGCCTGGCAAACCTGAGAACAGCATTCCGATACCTTAGTAAGGAATCGTTCAAGACACTGTACACCGTGTATGTCATTCCCATACTGGAGTATGCAGCACCTGTTTGGAACCCGCACTTGATAAAGCACGTCAAGAAACTAGAGAAAGTACAAAGTTTTGCGACAAGGTAAGTTCCAGAGCTAAGGGGAATGTCCTATGAAGAAAGATTAAGGGAAATCGGCCTGACGACACTGGAGGACAGGAGGGTCAGGGGAGGACATGATAACGACATATAAAATTACTGCGTGGAATAGACAAGGTGGACAAAGACAGGATGTTCCAGGGAGGGGACACAGAAACAAGAGGCCACAATTGGAAGTAGAAAACACAAATGAGTCAGAGAGATATTAGGAAGTATTTCTTCGGTCATAGAGTTGTAAGGCAGTGGAATAGCCTAGAAAATGACGTAGTGGAGGCAGGAACCATACACAGTTTTAAGACGAGGTTTGATAAAGCTCATGGAGCGGGGAGAGAGAGGGCCCAGTAGCAACCGGTGAAGAGGCGGGGCCAGGAGCTAAGACTCGACCCCTGCAACCACAAATAGGTGAGTACAAATAGGTGAGTACACATGCAGCACCAGTTTGGAATCCACACCTAGTCAAGCACGTCAAGAAATTAGAGAAAGTGCAAAGGTTTGCAACAAGACTAGTCCCAGAGCTACGGGGATTGTCCTATGAAGAAAGGTTGAGGGAAATCGGCCTGACGACACTGGAGGACAGGAGGGTCAGGGGAGACATGATAACGACATATAAAATAGTGCGCGGAATAGACGAGGTGGACAAAGACGGGATGTTCCAGAGATGGGACACAGACACAAGAGGTCACAATTGGAAGTTGAAGACTCAGATGAATCAAAGGGATGTTAGGAAGTATTTCTTCAGTCATAGAGTAGTCAGGCCATGGAATAGCCTAGAAAGTGATGTAGTGGAGGCAGGAACCATACATAGTTTTAAGGCGAGGTATGATAGAGCTCATGGGGCAGGGAGAGAGAGGACCTAGTAGCAATCAGCGAAGAGGCGGGGCCAGGAGCTGTGACTCGACCCCTGCAACCACAAATAGGTGAGTAAAAAAACATAAACCCCGAGCTAACACACACACACACACTCAAATAGTTGTCACTCAGCTGAACTGGTCTGAGTTAACCTCCACAGCAGATAATGATCTCATCTCCTTGATCTCTGAGGGTCTTTCTGTTTTCTCATTCATGTGGACGACGTTAAACTGGTTTGTTACCATTAGGTTCTATCTTTCCTCGCAACACTTGAAGAGAACAATGTAGGGTCCGGTCGAAGCGTCGAGTTACTCCAGGAATATTTTTTCTGCCATAATTTTCGTCAAGTAGCGAGGACAGGCGAAAGAAAAAAATCTGTCGAGTTTCTGCTGCAAAAGACCTGCAAGAGTCATTTTTCAACTCTGTGTTGCTCAAGTTGTGTCGAAGAACATCTCTTGTGTTTGATATCAAAGCCTTCATTCCTAAAGATACTGAAAGACAGCTGCTGCCAGCTCTTTTCTTATCTATGAAGACAACACTGGGATGACAGGTAGCTTCACTATGTCTTCTAATAAGATAATAGAAGAAAACTGGTATAATTTCCATCGACTGGTGAGGTCACAAACCAGCTTGCCATCCCGATGCATGAGGGAAGTGTTGGGTGTAAAATATTGTTGTCGATGCAGTAATCTCCTCTCAGTGTTGCAAAAACGACCCACCCGTTGTGTCTCAGATCATAGAAAGTTCAGTCGGGTCATCACTAAAACTTGAAAAAAAAAAAACATACCACGGGTGGGGTTAGAACCGCGAGTTCTAACCCTACCCGTGGTATGGTTTGTTTGCAATCGTGTCATTACGATTTCGTGAGTCATCTAAAACTTGAAGCTGCCACTGAGGAGGAAATAATATCTTAGTATACTTAGTAAACTTAATTAATAATTTCAAAGTAAAACCTCGATGTAGCACCTGTGTATCCACTCCAATCATCATAATCAACAATGATAAGGGTAGCAACGCAATATTTAATAACAAAAAATTTTGCCTTATCTTTACCTTTGATAAACCTTTGATGAGTTCCGAGAGTTTTTACTCTCAGAGCCCGGCTTTGGGCCAACCTCATCTGGTGCTTGCTTGGTCACTCAGGCTGTTGCTTCTGGTGGTCTGCTGATCCACATATCCATCATAAGCCTGGTTATCTGGCACCTGGTGAAGATACTTGTCCGATTTCCTCTTGAAAACTTCTACACTTGTCTCAGCAGTGTTTCTGATACCCTCTGGTAAAATGTTGAATAATCTGGGGCCACGAATGTTGATGCAGTGTTCCCTTATTGTGCCCACCGCACCCCTGCTTTTCTCTGGGTTTATTTTGCACTTCCTCACAGTAATTTAATTGCTTTATCAGCTCTAAACGGGCCATGAACGAGCTCTTCATCTGTTCTATCTCTGATATTTCTCCTGCCCTGAACGGGGCCGTCAACACTAAGCAATATTCCAAGTGAGAGAGCACAAGCGATTTGAGAAGTGCCACCATTGGCAATACTTTCCTTGTTCTGAAAGTTCTTATTAATCCAGCCCGTCATCCTGGCTGTCGCAACCTTGATCTTACTGTGTTCTTTGAAAGAAAGGTCGACTGACGTAACTATTCTTTCACGTGTTTCTTTCGTTTTATTTGACGATCCTCTTGAGTTTTGTATACACAGTGTCCCTTCTGAGCTCTTCATTCTTTGCATACCTAAGTAATTGGAACTCATAACCGCTAAACCTTGTGTTGTTCTCCACTGCCCAATGGAAAATTCTGCTGATATCTTTCTGCAGTATTTCAGTGTCTTCTAGCGAAGTGACTTTTAATGCTTCTTTTAGTGTCATCTGTAAATGATGATACAAAACTGTGACAGGTGTTTTAATCTGTCTGTTATGAGAATGAGAAACAGAAGTTCTAGGACAGTGTTTGGGGAAACAGCTTTTTTACCTCCCTGATGTTAGGTATTGCTCTGTTTACCACTACTATTTGTGTTTTGGGTATTAGGAACCT
The DNA here is from genome assembly GCF_026875155.1 of Cherax quadricarinatus. NCBI lineage: Eukaryota > Metazoa > Arthropoda > Malacostraca > Decapoda > Parastacidae > Cherax > Cherax quadricarinatus. The sequence goes on along the minus strand of NC_069405.1, from coordinate 35,893,048 downwards.
GAAAATCCATCTGTCTACTTTCCTCGTATTGTCTATAGTCCCTATTTTGTGTGCAAGCACCAGGGATCGCATTTGTCAAACGCCTTTGCAAAATCTGCGGATATCATATCTGAGTTTTCTTTTTTCCAATGCCTCCGTAATTCTGTCATAGTGGTTTAGCAGCTGTGACGGGCATGATCGTTCAGTTCTAAAACGGTGCTGGTTTAGGTTGTGCAGATTGTGCTGTTCCATGAAGTTTGGAATTTGATATCTAATCACTCTCTCGAAGTTAGGTTTACTGGTTTGTAAGTTTTAGCTAGTGCTAGCGGTGCTTTGCACTTTCTGTTACACATAAGGAATTCCATGAATCTAGACCAGGTGCTGAGTGAGCGGGCATATTTTCAATTTCTTTTACGAATTCTACTCTTGTGTGTGTGTGTGTGTATATATATATATATATATTATATATACACACACACACACACACATATATATATATATATATATATATATATATATATATATATATATATATATATATATATATATATATATATATATATATATATGCAATAAGATCACAGTAAACAGGTGATTTCAGAATATGCAAAACAACCACTCTGAAAGAATAGAGAAATTCCAAGCGCTTTCGTGACTACTCACATTATCAAGGAACTATGAAAGTAAAGCATCCAAGGAAGCTATATAAGGGGTCTGGCCAGCACCTCACTATCAGATCCCACAACGGTTAAACACCTGACGCGCGCCGACCCAACTTGGATAGGTCCTTTGCACAACTCACCCCACAAACTATTCTACCCAAGAAAATTTAAAAATTATTTGTCCAGTGTATTATTAAATTCTTCCCAAATTCTATTAATTATAAATGAATCTAATTTATATAAACCAAAGGAAATATTCATATTATTGTCAAAACTGCTTTTTATGAAACAAGATTCAATTATATTCCTGTCGACCATGGACTTGCTTGATACTACTTTCTCAACTTTTTGAAAATCAATTGGATGGTTAAAATCTCTTACATGAATAAATAGAGCATTGGAATCTTGTCCAGTTCTAATGCTATATTTGTTGGTTGATAAATTAAGCTTCTTGACTGACTTAAATGATTTTAACATGGTTAGTTTTGATGTTACTTCCTTGTTTACGAAAGTTCCTGTTGATGATTTATTAAGTTTCTTATCTGAAGAACTCGTTAACTATGATTTACCATTGTCAGTTCCTACTATCATTAAACTTATTAAACTTTGCATTGTTGATGCAAAATTTGTATTTAATGATAAGTTTTACACTCAGAAGTTTGGTATGGCAATGGGAAACCCTCTTTCACCTGTTCTTAGTAACCTATACATGGAATTTTTTGAAACAAGGTTACTTAACACAATCCTCCCTAATAGAGCTAAATGGTTCAGATATGTTGATGATATTTTGTGTCTTATGCCCAAAAATGTAGATATACACCATTTCCTAGGAAAATTAAATAGCTTAGCCCATTCTATAAACTTTACTGTTGAGTTTGAAGAAAATAACTCATTGCCTTTTCTAGATGTTTTAAATTATTAAGGGCAATAATGAATTTCAAATTTAAAATTTACAGAAAACCTACAAATAACTGTTCCTATGTCCACTATTATTCCTCGAAATCAAGATAGAGTCAAACTGTCCTTTTTTTCTCATAAATGTTTCTGAGAGCTTAACGAATTTGAGTCCTGAGTTCATAGATCAGGAAATTTTCCAAAATTTAGAAATAGGTAATGATTTAAAATACCCAAGAAATTAATTGATAAATCTTTTAAAGTTGCTAGAAATACTTTTTACAATCCAAAAAAGGGGAACAACCAGCCTTATTCAACTAAAAATATGTTGGTTTTCTCCCTTACCATGAAAACTTGGTTGATATGCCTTCTCGTCTTAAGACTTTTAATATTAAAGTTGTATTCAAAAATCTTGATACAGTAAAAAAACTTTTGATAAAGAATTTCCCCCCAAAATGCTGATGGATGTGTCAAAAAAGATTCCTTGTAAAATTTCCGATAAAGTTATTACGGTCAAACTGGTAAAATCTCGAACTAAGATTAAAACAACATAAATATAGCATTAAACTGGACAAGATTTCCCAAAGCTCTATTTATTCATGTAAGAATTTTAACCATCCAATTGATTTTCAAAAAGTTGAGAAAGTAGTATCAAGCAAGTCCATGGTCGACAGGAATAAAAATTTGAATCTTGTTTCACAAAAAACTGTTTTTACAATAATATGAAAATTTCCTTTGGTTTATATAAATTAGATCCATTTATAATTAATAGAATTTGGGAAGAATTTAATAATACACTGGACAAATAATTTTTAAATTTTTTTTGGGGAGAATAGTTTTGGGGGTGAGTTGTGCAAAGGACCTATCCAAGTTGGGTCGGCGCGCGTCAGGGGTTTAACCGTTGTGGGATCTGATAGTGAGGTGCTGGCCAGACCCCTTATATAGTTTCCCTTGGATGCTTTACTTTCAATAGTTCCTTGATAATGTGAGAGTCACGAAGCGCTTGGAATTTCTCTATTCTTTCAGAGTGGTTGTTTTGCATAATATATATATATAATATATATTATATATATAATATATATATATATATATATATATATTATATATATATATATATTTATATAATATATATATATTTATTTATATTAATAATATATATATAATATATTATATATATATATATATTTTAATATATAAAAAAATATATATATATATATATATTACATATATATATAGATAATATATATATATATATAATAATATATATATATAAATATATATATATATAATATATTAAATATATATATATATATATATATATATATAAATATAAATATATATATATATAATATATATATATATATATAATTATATAAATATATATATATATAATATATATAAAAATATATATATATATATATATATATATATATATAAAATATATAAATATATATAAATAAAAATATATATATATATATAAATATATATATATTTTAATATATATATATATATATATATATATAAATAAATTTATAATATATAAAAATTTTGTCCTAAGACATATATTAAAGTATTTATATATGTCTTAGAAGATTTAACTTGCTTTTCAGCTATGTCAAAGCAATATCATATACAAGTTTAGCGAAAAGATTGCATGACAAGTGAAACCTGTTTGTGTGTGCGTGTGTGTGTGTGTATGTGTGTGTGTGTGTACTCACCTATTTGTGGTTGCAGGAGGCGAGTCATAGCTCCTGGCCCCGCCTCTTCACTGATTGCTACTAGGTCCTCTCTCTCCCTGCTCCATGAGCTTTATCATACCTCGCCTTAAAACTATGTATGATTCCCGCCTCCACTACTTCACTTTCTAGGCTATTCCACGGCTTGACTACTCTATGACTGAAGAAATACTTCCTAGCATCCCTTTGATTCATCTGAGTCTTCAACTTCCAATTGTGACCTCTTGTGTCTGTGTCCCATCTCTGGAACATCCCGTCTTTGTCCACCTCATCTATTCCGCGCAGTATTTTATATGTCGTTATCATGTCTCCCCTGACCCTCCTGTCCTCCAGTGTCGTCAGGCCGATTTCCCTCAACCTTTCTTCGTAGGACAATCCCCGTAGCTCTGGGACTAGTCTTGTTGCAAACCTTTGCACTTTCTCTAATTTCTTGACGTGCTTGACTAGGTATGGATTCCAAACTGGTGCTGCATACTCCAGTATGGGCCTGACGTAAATGGTATACAGAGTCTTGAACGAATCCTTACTGAGGTATCGGAACGCTATCCGTAGGCTTGCCAGGCGCCCGTATGCTGCAGCAGTTATCTGATTGATGTGCGCCTCGGGAGATATGCTCGGTGTTATACTCACCCCCAGATCTTTTTCCTTGAGTGAGGTTTGCAGACTTTGGCCATCTAAACTATATTGTGTCTGCGGTCTTCTTTGCCCTTCCCCAATCTTCATGACTTTGCATTTGGCATGGTTAAACTCAAGGAGCCAGTTGCTGGACCAGGCTTGTAGCCTGTCCAGGTCTCCTTGTAGTCCTGCCTGATCCTCATCCGATTTGATTCTTCTCATTAACTTCACATCATCCGCAAACAAGGACACTTCTGAGTCTATCCCTTCCGTTATGTCATTCACATATACCAAGAACAGCAGGTCCTAGGACTGACCCCTGTGGAACCCCGCTTGTCACAGGTGCCCACTCTGACACCTCGTCACGTACCATGACTCGTTGTTGCCTCCCTGTCAGGTATTCTCTGATCCATTGCAGTGCCTTTCCTGTTATGTGTGCCTGATCCTCTAGCTTTTGCAGTAACCTCTTGTGAGGAACTGTGTCGAAGGGATTCTTGCAGTCCAAAAAAATGCAGTCGATCCACCCCTCTTTCTCTTGTCTTATTTCTGTCACCTTGTCATAAAACTCTAGTAGGTTTGTGACACAGGATTTTCCCTCCCTGAAACCATGCTGGTTGTCAATTATACACTTGTTTCTTTCCAGGTGCTCCACCACTCTCCTCCTGATGATCTTCTCTATGACCTTGCATACTATACACGTTAGTGATACAGGTCTGTAGTTTAGTGCCTCATGTCTGTCTCCCTTTTTAAAAATTGGGACTACATTTGCCATCTTCCATACCTCGGGGAGTTGCCCAGTTTCAAATGATGTGGTTGAAAATCTTTTTTAATGGTAAACACAATATCTCTGCCCCCTCTTTAAGGACCCATGGAGAGATGTTGTCTGGTCCCACCCCCTTTGAGGTGTCAAGTTCACATAGCAGCTTCTTCACCTCCTCCTTGGTTATATGTACTCATCCAGCACTTGCTGGTGCACCCCCCTGCTCTGATTTCCTGGAGTCCTACTGGTTTCCACTGTAAATACTTCTTTAAATCTCGTGTTGAGCTCCTGACATACCTCCCGGTCGTTTCTTGTGAATTCCTCATCACCCTTCCTCAGTCTGATTCCCTGGTCCTTGACTGTTGTTTTCCTCCTGATGTGGCTGTACAACAGCTTCGGGTCAGTCTTGATTTTTCGATGATATATAATTTTCGTATTGCCGCTGAGCCTCCCTTTTTATCTGTGCATATTCGTTTCTGGCTTTTCCCGCTAATCTCTTTATTTTCCTGAGTTCTCTGTCTTCTGTCCCTTTTTTCCATTCTCTAGTACACCTAGTTTTTGCCTCCCTACACCTTTGGGTGAACCAAGGACTCGTTCTGTTCTTCCCATTATTTCTGTTTCCCTTGGAAAAAACCCTTTCCCTGCCTCCTTGCATTTTGTTGCAACATAGCCCCTCATTTCTTGTACTGGTTTTACTGTCAGTTCCCTCCCCCACTGAATGTCTTGAAAGAAGTTCCTCAACCCTGAGTAGTTCCCCCCCTTTTGTAGTTTGGTTTTCCCACTCTTTTCCTGCTGCTCTTTCATTTGGAGCTCAACTATGTAGTCGAAGCAGAGAACCACTAGCCCCCCAGGGGCCTTTCATACATATACCCTCGATGTCAGAACTACTCAAGGTGAATACAAGGTCCAGTCTTGCTGGTTCATCCTCTCCTCTCTCTCTGGTAGTGTCTCTAACTGTTGATGCATGAGGTTTTTCCCAGTACCACATCCTTTCATCTTGGTTTCTCCATGTTTCGGGACCCCCATGGGGCTCCAGGTTTTCCCAGTCAATTTCCTTGTGATTGAAATCACCCATAACTAGAAAACTTTGCTCTCCCATGTGTGCTCTCCTGGCCACCTCGGTAGTGTGTCGACCATTGCTCTGTTGCTTCATGGTATTCTTCTCTTGGCCTCCTGCAGTTCTGTGGTGGGTTGTACATTACTGCAATTATCACCTTATGTCCCTCAGACTGGATTGTTCCTACTAAGTAGTCCCTTTCGCCCGTGCCATCCATTCCTTCCATTTTCTAAAACCCCCACTGGTTTTTAATGGGGCAGTGCAACTCCTCCTCCCCCTCTCCTCCCTCTGTCTTTCTGAGGATTTGATATCCGGATGGAAAGATTGAATTTGTTATTATTCTGGTGAGTTTTGTTTCTGGGGAGTGCTATTATGTCTGGAGATGTCTCCTTGATTCTTTCGTGCCACTCCTCATATTATTTGTTATTCCATCGGCATTTGTATATCACACCTTCAACTTCTTTTCTAAGACTGTGGTCTGGGAGGTTATTGGGGTTTGGGGAAGTGGAGACCTGATAAGGAGCTATGGGTGGTTGCTGTGGGGGGGGAGTTTTTAATGCAGTGGGTGTGGGGCATTGGATTTTAGCATTGGGTGTTTTGGTTTAGAGTGTTTGGTTGCATGGGGTTGACCTGGTTGGGAGGCTTCTATAGGAAGTTGTGAGGGAGGCTGTATTTGATCTCCTGTGTCTGGGATCTCCTGTCTGTCTTCTCCATCCCCCCTCTTCCCTCCTTTTGCCTTTGTACCATATCTCTCAGTTTCTGCCTTTCTGTTTGTGTTCTGTCGCAGTCGAGATACACCTTCCTGTATGCCGGCATGTCCCTTAATCGTGCTTTCTCCGCAGGATCCTGTTCCGAGTCGATTCTGCCTTGAAGGTCACTTTCACTGGCCGGGTTCTTTTTTTACAAACCCCCCTATTCTCCGAAAATTTCAGGGTCATGTCGTCTTCCCTATTGCTTTCATGATGCTTTCAATTGCTTTTTCCCCTGTTTCTTGCTCATATGTTTCCCCTTCAACTTCTGGGGCCCTACACCCAAAGACTGACCTCACTTTCATCTCCACTGCATTCCCTGTGTATCCCCTCATTCAATTGATTTCCTCCCTTTCAGCTTTCCTTTCTTGGTTTCACTAGCTATGTACTTGGGCTCAGTGCCTTCGTTTTCCCTTCTCGGCTTTTCCCCGGGCTTGCTGTGGGTTTTTAGGGCCTCGACATTAGCTTAGCTCTTTCATTTACTACAGTTCCACTGATTTAGCTCTACATGCAGTTTTGCTCCTTCTTTCTCTACAGTCCCTTATTTGTGACTGGGTAGCAGTCCTGTTGTCATCCCAAATTTCTTTAGTTCTATAGGCCCGTTTAGATTTTTCAGTTCCTCTTCTAAACTGTATCCTGGGCCCTTTCTCTTTGACTTGCAAATCCCACTTCCTGCTTGCCATGTCTATCTCTCTTCCTTCTCATGCTAAGTTCTTCTAGTTTCTTTTCCCTTCATGTCCCTTTTTGTGAGCTCTGCTGCTCAATCTTCCTTTGCAGTTTCCTCCTCCTGTCCCTTGGTTTATCTTGTTGCTCTCTTTGGGAACCCATTTTTGGTTGATCCTGATTGCCTCCAGAGTGGGGGAAACCTATGTAATTCTGTTGTTAGGTTAGTATTGTGTATGTCAGAGTGTGGGGGGGAGGTAGAGGAGGAACTGTGGCTATGTGGGAGAGTAGTGGGGAGGGGGGAGTGGGAAGGAGGGAGAAGCAAGTGGGTGAGTGGGAGAGGGAGAGGGGGAAGGAGGGAGAGGTGGGGAGGGGGAGGGTGAAAGAGGGAGGGGGGGGATCAGGTGAAGGAGTGAGATGTCGGTGGGGGAGGGGGGGAGTGTATGTGTGAGTCTGGCAATGTGTGGTGTGTGTGTGTGTGTGTGTATGTTGTGTGTGTGTGTGTGTGTATGTGTGTGTGTGTGTGTGTGTGTGTGTGTGTTGTGTGTGTGTTGTGTGTGTGTGTGTGTGTTATGTGTGTGTGTGTTATGTGTGTGTGTGTTATGTGTGTGTGTGTGTGTGCGTGTGTGTGTGTGTGTGTGTGTGTGTGGTGTGTTGTGTGTGTGTGTGTTTTGTGTGTGTGTGTGTGTGCGTGTGTGTGCGTGCGTGTGTGTGTGTATGTGTGTGTGTGCATGAGTGTGTGTGTGTTGTGTGTGTGTGTGTGTGTGTGTGTGTGTGTGTGTGTGTGTGTGTGTGTGTGTGCGTGCGTGTGTGTGTGTGTGTGTGTACTCACCTAGTTGTACTCACCTAGTTGAGGTTGCAGGGGTCGAGTCCGAGCTCCTGGCCCCGCCTCTTCACTGATCGCTACTAGGTCACTCTCCCTGAACCGTGAGCTTTATCATACCTCTGCTTAAAGCTATGTATGGATCCTGCCTCCACTACATCGCTTCCCAAACTAATCCACTTACTGACTACTCTGTGGCTGAAGAAATACTTCCTAACATCCCTGTGATTCATCTGTGTCTTCAACTTCCAACCGTGTCCCCTTGTTACTGTGTCCAATCTCTGGAACATCCTGTCTTTGTCCACCTTGTCAATTCCTCTCAGTATTTTGTATGTCGTTATCATGTCCCCCCTATCTCTCCTGTCCTCCAGTGTCGTCAGGTTGATTTCCCTTAACCTCTCCTCGTAGGACATACCTTTTAGCTCTGGGACTAGTCTTGTTGCAAACCTTTGCACTTTCTCTAGTTTCTTTACGTGATTGGCTAGGTGTGGGTTCCAAACTGGTGCCGCATACTCCAATATGGGCCTAACGTACACGGTGTACAGGGTCCTGAACGATTCCTTATTAAGATGTTGGAATGCTGTTCTGAGGTTAGCTAGGCGCCCATATGCTGCAGCATTTATTTGTTTGATGTGCGCTTCAGGAGATGTGCCTGGTGTTATATCACCCCAAGATCTTTTTCCTTGAGTGAGGTTTGTAGTCTCTGGCCCCCTAGACTGTACTCCGTCTGCGGTCTTCTTTGCCCTTCCCCAATCTTCATGACTTTGCACTTGGTGGGGTTGAACTCCAGTAGCCAATTGCTGGACCAGGTCTGCAGCCTGTCCAGATCCCTTTGTAGTTCTGCCTTGTCTTCGATCGAATGAATTCTTCTCATCAACTTCACGTCATCTGCAAACAGGGACACTTCGGAGTCTATTCCTTCTGTCATGTCGTTTACAAATACCAGAAATAGCACTGGTCCTAGGACTGACCCCTGTGGTACCCCGCTGGTCACAAACGCCCACTCTGACACCTCTCCACGTACCATGACTCGCTGCTGTCTTCCTGACAAGTATTCCCTGATCCATTGTAGTGCCTTCCCTGTTATCCCTGCTTGGTCCTCCAGTTTTTGCACTAATCTCTTGTGTGGAACTGTGTCAAACGCCTTCTTGCAGTCCAAGAAAATGCAATCCACCCACCCCTCTCTCTCTTGTCTTACTGCTGTCACCATGTCATAGAACTCCAGTAGGTTTGTGAAACAGGATTTCCCGTCCCTGAAACCATGTTGGCTGCTGTTGATGAGATCATTCCTTTCTAGGTGTTCCACCACTCTTCTCCTGATAATCTTCTCCATGACTTTGCATACTACATGTCTTCCATGCCTCAAGCAATCTCCCTGTTTTGATAGATGTACTGAATATTGTTGTTAGGGGTGCACATAGCACCCCTGCTCCCTCTCTCAGGACCCATGGAGAGATGTTATCCGGCCCCATTGCCTTTGAGGTATCTAGCTCACTCAGAAGCCTCTTCACTTCTTCCTCGGTTGTGTGTTCTGTGTCCAGCACTTGGTGGTGTACCCCACCTCTCCGTCTTTCTGGAGCTCCTTCTGTCTCCTCTGTGAACACTTCTTTTAATCTCTTGTTGAGTTCCTCACCTATTTCACGGTCATTTCTTGTTGTGTGTGTGTGTGTGTGTGTGTGCTAAACAATTGTGGTAGCAGAAGTCGAGTCACAGCTCCTGGCCCCGCCTCCTCACTGGTGTGTGTGCGCTTGTGTGTTTATCATGTTGAGCACTACAAGAGTGTTGTGTGTGGTGTCCGAGATAATTACTGGGTCACACTATGTGTTTATCTCAACCCATCCTCCTATGTGTGTACACAGTCCTGAGTGAGAGAGAGAGAGAGAGAGAGATTGTGTGCGCGTGTAGTTGTGTTTGTTGGGTTGAGTCTCATCTATCCCAGCTTCTTAAACCACTATCGTAGGGATTATTGGCTCATAGCCTTCTGGCCTTATTGTACCTTCTCTTAAAACTGTGTACTGAGTTTGCCTCTACCACTTTCCCACCAAGCTCATTCTAATTATTGACCACTCTGAGGCCAAAAAAAAAAAAAAATCCAGGTCCCCTTAGCTTATGTGTGTCTTTGCCTTACATCTAAAACCTTTCATCCCTACACTCTGTCAAAAGCCTCTGAGTACCTTGTATATCTTAACCATGTCTCCTTTAATCTTTCTTTCGCCCTAAGTTATCCCGTTCAGTTCGCAAAAGCTCTCGCTTCACACGGTGAGTGTCTGGGTTCTATTCCCGGCGAGGGTTGAAACATTGAGCGTGTTTCCTTACACCGGTTGTCTATGTTCACCCATCAGTATAAAATGGGTACCTGGGTGTTAGTCGACTGGTGTGGGTCGCATCCCGGGACAAAAATTGACCTAATTTACCTGAAATGCTTTGCATAACAGGTTGCTTTATAGTAGTATGTCATTGATGTCAGCTAGGCCTGTATACCTTGTACATGTACTTGTAGAAGTAAAGATTATTATTATTATTATTTAGTTTCTCTTCATAAATCAATTCCCTCAGTTCTGGGACCAGTCTTGATGCAAACCTTTGTTAGATTTTTAGTAGATTTCTTGTCTGCTTGCAAGCTCCATGTTGGTGTTGTATACTCCAAAATAGGCGTACCTTACGTCATTTAGAGCGTCTTAACTATTTTTACTGGCAGTTCTGAGATTACTTATCTTCACATATGCTGCAGATGTTAAGAGCTTTGCGTACACCACTGGCGATATGTTAGATGTGATATTCACTTAATATCCTTCTCCCTGAGCGAAGTTTGCAGTTCCTCGCCTTTCAAGCTCCATTCCAAGTCTGGTCGCTTCTCTCTCCATCGCATTTATCATGACCTTGCACTTGCTGGGGTTGAACTTCAGTAACCATTTGTTTGACCATTTCTGCAGCGGGTGAAGGTCTACCTGTAGACCTCTTCCATCTGTATTAGTCTCATTAATTTTACGTCATCAGCATACAATGAAACATACGAGACAATCCTCTCCGGAAGGTCACGTACTACATTACGAATAGTACAGAATATGTTCTAGACCTGATCCTTAGAGAGCCCCTCTTGCTATGTTTTTCCATCCTGAAATATCTGTTATTATCATCATCACTGTCTTATTTTTGTTAGGTATGCCCTTATCCACTCTAGGACTTTACCTTGTATCTTTGCTCGCCCTTTAATTTGTGAATCAGTCTCTGGCGCTTTCCTGCAGTCCAATAATATGCGATGAACCCATCCTTGTCCTTCTTGTTTCATTTCCACTATTCAGTTATAGAAAACCAGTAGGTTAATGAGGCAAGATTTACCTCCCCTAAATCCATGCTTCTTTATTTAAAAAAAAAAGTTCCTGATTATCTTTTCCAATACTTCAGACAGTGCATCTCAGTGGTACTGACCTATAATTCACTATATCTTGTCTGTCTCCCTACTCGTATATTGAGACGATATCTGCGGTTTTTCCAGCTCTCCGGTAGTTTCCAGTCTCCAGGGATAATAATTGTAATGATAATAATAATAATAATAATAATAATAATAATAATAATAATAATAATAATAATAATAATAATAATAATAATAATAATCTTTATTTCTATAAGTACATGTACAAGGTATACAAGACTACCTGACATCAACGACATACTACTATATAGAAAGCCCCTTGTTGTGTAGAGCATTTCGGGCAAATTAGGTCAGTTTTGTCCCAGGATTCGACCCACACCGTCGACTAACACCCAAGTACCTATTTTACTGATAGGTGAACACAGACAGCAGGTGCTTTAAGGAAATAAGTCCAGCAGTACCGGGGATCGACTCCCAGGCCTCGGTGTGTGAGCTGAGTACGCTAGCAATCTAGCTATGGGACAAATATATGCTGTAGGTCATTGTTATAAGTTCATAAAATTCTTCGGCTCCTTCTTTCAGTATCCATAGTGATATGCTATCAGGCCACTGACTATTGATGTGTAACTCTTTAGAAGTTTCTTTACCACCTCCTTTGATACATGAATTCTAATATATGCTGATTAGCCTTCAACCTGTATTCTGGCACCGTCCGACTGCTCAGTGAAACACCTCCTTGAATCTTCTGCACAATTCTTCGCAAATTTTTCTGTTGTCTTCTGTGAGTTTCCCCTTCCTCCCTCGTCAGCCTTATTGCTAAGTCTTTTTGTCATATTCAGTCATAGGTAATTGTAGTAGTTTCGGTTATGATTTGGTCTTTATTGATATATCAGTCTCGCACTGACGTTCTACTTCTCTTATCCTTGAATAGTTGTTCCTTGCTATTCTGTTTGCCTCCGTGTTCTCTGCTGTCTTCTGTGTTCTCTATTTTTTTCCATAATCACGTGCACCTTCCTCTGGTTTCTGTAGCTGTGATGAAATGAAGGACTTTCTCTGTATCTTCACTTCTCAGTCCTCCTATTAGGTATGAACCTTGCTGTTGCCTCCAGGCACTTCCTGGTGAGGTCTTCCAACTCCTCATCGGTTGTCTGTCCAGTCAGTTTCCTGTCTCACTGAATTACATTTAGTAAATCTCTCATCTCTGCACAGAACACTATTCTGTAATCTGACTTACTGTTTGTGACTCCTTTTCTTCTCTCCACTCCCACTTCTACCAAGCATTCAGAGATGAGCACCTGTGGCCATTAGCTCCTAGAAGTAGCTCATATTCGATTTCATCTATGTCAGATTCATTTAAGGTGAAAATCAAGGCAAGTCGAGCCGGTTCATCCCTGCCCTCACCCTTGTGGCTTCTTCGATACGCTGATTTTTTCATTACTGTCTTTATTAATTTTGCTCTCCATGTTTCTGGCTCTCCATTTGACACCCAGTTCTTCCATTCTATTTTCATGTGATTGAAATCACCTTTAATCAGTTACTTGGCTTTAGTTTTACTTGCTCTGTGCTGCCTTTTCTAGAATTTGTAGGAAGTTATGAACGACTGCTACTTTCACATTTGGCCTCCAGTTCATTATTCACCCTAAAATATAATCATTGAAGTTATCAGTGTTAATATTTCCTATCTCAAAACTCCACTGATTCTTCACCATTAGTACCACCTCCACCTCTAGTCTCGCTTTGTAATTCTTACTATGAGATACACATCCGGGTATAATGAACTGGTTAGCATTTTAGAAAGTTTCACTTGCCATAACTATAATATCTGGATTCTCCTCTTTTGCTCTGCCCTTCAGTTCACTACTTATGTTTGTGATACCATCTGCATTTGTATACCACACAATGATTCTTGTATCATTCACTTTTAATGGGTCTTCTGGTCCTGAGACTGGTTTTTAAAGGGAATTCGAGTGGGATAAAAGGGATTAGTGAAGGGAGCGGGATAGGAAGTGTTAACATTAGAGCTGGTGTGAAGAAGGGAAGGAGGATATGTGGTAATACTACATAAGTGAGAGTGGTAGGAGAAAGTAGCTGGACCATAAGTCTTATTTAGATTAAAGAGAGCACAGGGGGGGGAAGGGGGACTGGGGTGCTGATTGACACTACTACACCTGGATACTGGTTGGTAGTTCCTGATTTTCTGGATTTCCTGGCTCTTGCACATCCACCCTTGCTTCTCTGATTGCCTCTCTGTTTTTTCCTCCTCTCTTCTCAGCTTCGCAGCTTTTCTCTGCTCATATGTTTTATTCCCCTGTATAAATATTGCGTAGTGCCTTTCCACTTCCAGAGATTTAATTTCCTGTTAGAACTTAATCTTTTATTGCTTTTGATGGAAAGCTCACTTTCGCTGGGCGAAAGTGAGCTTTCAATTGAAGAGGCATTGAATGATCCCCACTACCAAAAAAAAAAAAATTGTCTTTTCATTTTTGCCTCCTATGAATCTGCAGCAAGTAACAACTTCGCCTCTCCTTCATTCACTTCCTGTCTCCCCAAAAATCATCAAAGAATTTTGCCTTTCTCCTGTTTTTCTGTTCTCAAACATGCTCACCTTGTCCATCCTATCTATTACCTTCAGTATCTTGTACTTTGTAATCACGTCACTTCTGTCCTCTGACGTCGTTAGGTATAGCTCTTGTAACCTCTCTTCATAGCTCATATTCCTCAGCACTGGGGCTAGTTTCGTTGCAAATCTTTGCACTTTTTCCAGCTTTACATGCTTATGATATGGGTTTCACACTGGCGCCGCGTAGTCTAAGATAACCCTGACATATGGTAGGTAAGACACATAGGCAACATTTAGGCAACTTTATTCAGAAACGTTTCTTCCTGACCAGCCGGGCTGTGGCTCGTACGTTGGTTTGCGTGCAGCCAACAGTAACAGCCTGGTTGATCAGGCTCTGATCCACCAGGAGGCCTGGTCACAGACCGGGCCGCGGGGGCGTTGACCTCCGGAACTCTCTCCAGGTAAACTGCAGGTAAACAGTAGGCTTCTTCAGTCGAGTACAGAAAGTAGGCAGGAGCAGTAGAGATGTGAAGACATGTAATCAGTCCATCACCCTTGAAGTCGTAGATTTGAGGTTGTCAGTCCCTCAGCCTGGAGAAGTTCTGTTCCAAAGTCTGGAACTAACTGAAGATCAAGCGACAGTGTTGAGAACTGTTTGATCTGAGAGGGACGTGACCTCTCAATGGCTACATTCTCACTACTACCACTCTGCACCTCTCCTTCTGACAGTATTTAAGTCTCAACATTGTCGCTTGATCTTCAGTTAGTTCCAGAGTTTGGAACAGAACTTCTCCAGGCTGAGGGACTGACAACCTCAAGGGTGATGGACTGATTACATCGTCTTCACATCTCTACTGCTCCTGCCTACTTTCTGTACTCGACTGAAGAAGCCTACTGTGTAGGAGAAACGTTTCGGAATAAATTTGCCTAAATGTTGCCTATGTGTCTTACCTACCAACCTGTCGGTATTGTATACCATTTTGATATTAACCCTGACATATGCTGAATATAGTGTCGCGACTCGTGAATGCCTCGTGAAAGCTACCTTTAAATTTGCAGCGGTTATTTGGTTGATATATGTTTCTGGTGAATTGCTTAGGACTATGCTCAAGATCCTTCTCTTTCGGAGAGGTCTGCAGCCTTTGTCCCTTAATCCGGTCGTCTTTGCCCTTCACCGATTTTCATAACTTTGCATTTGCTGGGGGTTAAATTCTAATAGCCACTTGTCAGACCAGTTCTGCAGCTTATCTAGATCCTGGTCTACTCCTGTTTTTATTCTTATTAGTTTCACATCAACTGCGCACAGGGATAATTCTGACTCGATTTCCTTGTCATATTATTTATATACACAAGAAACAGTACTGGTCCGATTACTGACCCTTGTGGAACCCCTCCCCACCACACCCACTCATTCCTAAGTAATAACTCGTTGTTTCCTTCCTGTTACGTGTTCCTTGACCCGCTGTAGTGTTTTCCCTATTATTCATATCTGCTCCTCTACCTTCTACGCAGTCTCTTGTTGAGTACTGTATCGAATGTCTTCTTGAATTCCAAAAATATACAGTCCACCCATCCCTCTTTCTTATGCCCGTACTTTCGTTACCATATAATGAAACTCTTGCAGATTTGTTAGGCAGGCTTCATCATCTCAAAAAAGCATACTGGCTGCTACTATTGAATCCACTAAGGTTCAGGTGCTCCACTATTCTCCTGACAACCTTCTCCATAACTTTATATACTATGCATGTCTTTAGTTCAGTACCACTTGTCTGTCCCTTTTTTTAAATATTGGGACTACATTCACCGTTTTCCATACCTCAGACAGCTGACCTGCTTCAAATGATTTGCTAAAGATTACTGATAGTGGTTCACACCGTTCCTCTGTTCCTCCCAATGTCTTCGAGATATCTAACTTGCTCAGTAGTTTTATACCTTTCCTCCCGTTGCTTGTATTGTGTTCAGTACTCGTAACTGCACTATACCTCTTTGATTCTCTAGCATTCTTACGGATTCCACTATAAATACCTCCGTAAATCTTTTGTTCAGTTCCTAACAGACTTCCTGGACATTGCTAGTCAGCTTTCCTGCTTCCCTCGTTAGCCTTATTACCTAGTCCTTCACAGTTGTCTTCCTTCTGATGAGGCTGTACATCAACTTTGGCTCAGATTTGGCTTTCAGTGTTATGTCACTTTCTAAGTGTGTGTGTACTCACCTAACTGTGGTTGCAGGGGTCAATTCATAGCTCCAGGCCCCGCATCTTCACTGGTAACCACTAGGTCCACTTTCTCCCTGCTTCATGAGCTTTATCATACCTCTTATTAAAGCTATGTATGGTAACTGCTTCCACTACATCACTTTCCAGATTATTCCACTTCCTGGCAACTCTATGACTGAAGAAATACTACCTAACATCCCTTTGACTCATCTGAGACTTTAACTTCCAATTGTGACCTCTTGTTACTGTGTCCCATCTCTGGAACATCCTGCCTCTGTCCACCTTGTCGATTCCTCTCAGTACGTTATATGTCATTATCATGTCACCTATGTCCTCCAGTGTCGTCAGGTCGAGTTCCCTTAACCTCTCCTCGTAGGACATGTCCTTTAACTCCAAGACTAGTCTCGTTACAAACCTTTGCACTTTCCCTAATTTCCTGACGTGTTTGGTCAGGTGTGGGTTCCAAACTGGAACTGCATACTGCAATATGGGCCTGACATACACGGTGTACAGGGTCAGGAATGACTCCTTACTGAGATGCCGGAATGCTATTATAAGGTTTGCTAGTCGCCCATATGCTGCAGCAGTTATTTGGTTTATGTGCGCCTCAGGAGATGTGCTCGGTATTATACACACTCCAAGATCCTTTTCCTTGAGTGAGGTCTGTAGTTTTTGGCCACCCTAGACTGTATTCTGTCTGCAGTCTCTTTTGCCCTTTAGCGATCTTCATGACTTCGCACTTGGTGGGGTTGAACTCCAGAAGCCAGTTGCTGGACCAGACCTGCAGCCTGTCCACAGCACCGGTCCTAGGACTAACCCCTGTGGAACCCCGCTCGTCACAGGCGCCCACTCTGACACCTCATCACGTACCATGACTCGCTGATGCCTTCCCGTCAGGTATTGCAGTGCCTTCCCTGTTATAACTGCCTGGTCCTCCAGCTTTTGCACTAATCTCTTGTGTGGAACCGTGTCAAAAGCCTTCTTACAGTCCAAGAAAACGCAGTCTAGCCCACCTTGTCATAGAACTCGAGTAGGTTTGTGACAGGATTTCCCGTCTCTGAATCCGTGCTAGTTGTCGCTTATAAGCATATTCCCTTCTAGGTGGTCCACCATTCTTCTCCTGATAATCTTCTCCATGACGCTGCATACAATACATGTCACTGAAACTGGTTTATTGTTTAATGCTGCGTGTCTGTCTCTTTTTGTTTTTTTTTTAAATTGGGACTACATTTGCTGTCTTCCATACCTCAGGTAGTTACTCTGTTTCGATAGATGTGTTGTACTCACCTAATTGTGGTTGCAGGGGTCAAGACTCAGCTCCTGGCCCCGCCTCTTTACTGATCGCTACTGGGTCCTCCCTCTACCTGCTTCATGAGCTTTATCATACCTCGTCTTAAAGCTATTTATGGTTTCTGCCTCCACTACTCTATGACTGAAGAAATACTTCCTAACATCCCTTTGACTTATCTGAGTCTTAAACTTCCAACTGTGACCCCTTGTTTCTGTGTCCCCTGTCTGGAACATCCTGTTTCTGTCCACGTTTTCTATTTCACGCAGTATTTTGTATGTCGTTATCATGTCTCCCTTAGCCCTCCTGTCCTCCAGTGTCGTCAGTGTGTGTGTGTGTGTGTGTGTGTGTGTGTGTGTGTGTGTGTGTGTGTGTGTGTGTGTGTGTGTGTGTGTGTGTGTGTGTGTGTGTGTGTGTGTGTGTGTGTGTGTGTACTCACCTAATTGTGGTTGCAGGGGTCGAGACTCAGCTCCTGGCCCCGCCTCTTCACTGATCGCCACTGGGTCCTCTCTCTCTCTGCTTCCTGAGCTTTGTCATACCTCTTCTTAAAACTATGTATGGTTCCTGCCTCCACTACTTCACTTGCTAGGCTATTCCACTTGCTGACAACTCTATGACTGAAGAAATACTTCCTAACGTCCCTGTGACTCGTCTGAGTCTTCAGCTTCCAGTTGTGACCCCTTGTCCCTGTGTCCCCTCTCTGGAACATCCTATCTCTGTCCACCTTGTCTATTCCCCGCAGTATCTTGTATGTCGTTATCATGTCTCCCCTGACCCTTCTGTCCTCCAGTGTCGTCAGTCCGATTTCCCTTAACCTTTCCTCGTACGACATTCCCTTGAGCTCTGGGACTAGCCTTGTTGCAAACCTTTGTACTTTCTCTAACTTCTTGGCGTGCTTGACCAGGTGTGGGTTCCAGACTGGTGCTGCATACTCCAGTATGGGCCTAACATACACAGTGTACAGTGTCTTGAACGATTCCTTATTAAGGTATCGGAACGCTATTCTCAGGTTTGCCAGGCGCCCGTATGCTGCAGCAGTTATTTGGTTGATGTGTGCCTCCGGTGATGTGCTCGGTGTTATGGTCACCCCAAGGTCTTTCTCCCTGAGTGAGGTCTGTAGTCTTTGTCCACCTAGCCTATACTCTGTCTGCGGTCTTCTTTGCCCCTCCCCAATCTTCATGACTTTGCATTTGGCTGGATTGAATTCGAGAAGCCAGTTACTGGACCACATGTCCAGCCTGTCCAGGTCTCTTTGCAGTCCTGCCTCATCCTCGTCCGATTTAATTCTTCTCATCAACTTCACATCATCTGCGAACAGGGACACTTCAGAGTCTATTCCTTCCATCATGTCGTTCACAAATATCAAAAATAGCACTGGTCCTAGAACTGACCTCTGTGGGACCCCGCTCGTAACAGGCGCCCACTGTGATACCTCTTCACGTACCATGACTCGTTGCTGCCTCCCTGTCGGGTATTCCCTTATCCATTGCAGTGCCCTCCCTTTTACATGCGCCTGATCCTCCAGCTTCTGCACTAATCTCTTGTGGGGAACTGTGTCAAAGGCCTTGTGTGTGTGTGTGTGTGTGTGTGTGTGTGTGTGTGTGTGTGTGTGTGTGTGTGTGTGTGTGTGTGTGTGTGTGTGTACGTACTCACCTAATTGTAGTTGTAGGGGTCGAGACTCAGCTCCTGGCCCCGCCACTTCACTGACAGCTACTGGGTCCTCCATGAACTTTATCATACCTCGTCTTAAAACTATGTATGGTTCCTGCTTCCACTACATCGCTTGCCAGACTATTCCACTTTCTAACAACTCTGTGGCTGAAGAAATACTTCCTAACATCCCTTTGAATCATATGAGTCTTCAGCTTCCAAATGTGACCCCTTGTTTCTGTGTCCCATCTCTGAAACATCCTGTCTCTGTCCCCCTTGTCTATTTCACGCAGTATTTTGCATGTCGTTATTATGTCTCCCCTGACCCTCCTGTCCTCCAGTGTCGTCAGACCAACTTCCCTTAACCTTTCTTCGTAGGACATTCCCCTGAGCTCTGGAACTAGCCTTGTTGCAAACCTTTACACTTTCTCTAATTTCTTGACGTGTTTGACCAAGTGTGGGTTTCAAACTGGTGCTGCGTACTCCAATATGGGCCTGACGTACACAGTGTTTAGAGTCTTGAACGATTCTTTACTGAGGTACCGGAACGCATTTCTCAGGTTTGTCAGGCACTCATGTGCCGCAGTAGTTATCTGGTTAATGTGCGCTTCTGGGGACGTACTCGGTATTATACTCACCCCTAGATCTTTTTCCTTGAGTGAGGTTTGCAGTCTTTGGCTGCCTAGCCGCCTTGACCGCCTCTGTCTACGATCTTCTTTGCCCTTCTCTGATCTTCATGACTTTGCATTTGGCGGGGTTAAATTCTAGGAGCCAGTTGCTAGACCACGCGTCCAGCCTGTCCAGGTCTCTTTGTAGACCTGGCTGATCCACATCTGATTTAATTCTCCTCATTAATTTCACATCATCTGCAAACAGGGACACTTCTGAGTCTATCCCTTCCGTCATGTCATTCACATATACCAAGAATAGCACTGGTCCCAGGACTGACCCCTGTGGGACCCCACTCGTCACAGGCGCCCACTGTGATACCTCATCACGTACCATGACTCGCTGTTGCCTCCCTGTTAGGTATTCTCTGATCCACTGCAGTGCCCTTCCTGTTATACGTGCCTGATCCTCTAGCTTCTGTACCAATCTCTTGTGAGGAACTGTGTTGAAGGCCTTCTTGCAGTCCAAGAAAATGCAATCAACCCACCCCTCCCTCTCATGTCTTACTACAGTTACCTTGTCATAAAACTAGTAGGTTTGTGACACAGGATTTGCCTTCCATTAATCCGTACTGGCTGTCGTTTACAACCGTGTTCTGCTCCAGGTGCTTCACCACTCTCCTCGTGATAATCTTCCCCATGACTTTGCATACTATACACGTCAGTAACACTGGCCTATAGTTTAGCATTTTATTTCTGTCTCCCTTCTTAAAGATGGGGACTACATTTGCCATCTTCCATACCTCAGGTAGATGCCCAGTTTCAAGGGATGTGTTGAAGATGTGGTTAGTTGCACACACAATGTCTCTGCTCCCTCTCTAACGATTCACGGAGAGATGTTGTCGGTCCCACCGCCTTTGAGGTATCAAGGTCACTTAGGAGCTTCTTCACCTCCTCCTGGGTTGTGTGTATTTCATCCAACACTTGTTGGTATATCTCTTGTTGGTGTACCCCACTGTTTTGTGTTAACAGTGTCCCTTCAGCCTCCACTGTAAATACTTCCTGAAATCTCATGTTGAGCTCCTCACATATTTCTTAGCCATTTCTTGTGAGCTCCACACCTTCTTTCCTCAGCCTCATTACCTGGTCCTTGACTGTTGTCTTCCTCCTGAGGTGGCTGTAACGCAGTTTCGGGTCAGACTTGACTTTAGATGCTATGTCGTTTTCGTACTGCCACTGGACCTCTCTCCTTATCTGTGCATACTCGTTCCTGGCTCGTCGACTAATCTCTTTATTTTCCTGAGGCCTTTGCCTTCTGTACTTTTTCCATTCTCTTGCGCACTTACATTTTGCCTCCCTACACCTTCGGGTAAACCAAGGGCTCGTTCTGGTCTTTCCATTATTTCTGTTGCCCTTGGGAACAAACCTTTACTCTGCCTCCTTGCATTTTGTTATTACGTAGTCCATCATTTCGTTTACTGACTTTCCTACCAATTCTCTTTCCAACTGAACCTCCTGCAGGAATGTCCTCATACCTGTGTAGTTCCCCCTTTTATAGTTTGGCTTTTTCCTTTCTACTCCTGGTTCCCACTCTACTTGTAGCTCTACAATGTATTCAAAGCTCAGAACCACATGGTCACTAGCTCCAAGGCGCCTTTCATATTTGATGTTCTCGATGTCTGAGCTACTCAGGGTAAACACAAGGTCCAGTCTTGCTGGTTCATCCTCCGCTCTCTCTCTCTGGTAGTGTCCCTAACATGTTGGTGCATGGGGTTTTCCAGTACCACATCCATCATCTTGGCTCTTCATGTTTCGGGACCCCCCCATGTGGCTCCAGGTTTTCCCAGTCAATCGCCCTGTGCTTGAAGTCGCCCATAACCAGTAACTTCGCTCTGCTCGAGTGAGCTCTTCTTGCCACCTCAGCTAGTGTGTCCACCATTGCTCTGTTGCACTCATCATATTCCTCTCTTGGCCTCCTGCAGTTCTGTGGCGGGTTAAACATCACTGCAATGACTACCTTATGTTCCCCTGACTGAACTGTACCTATTATGTAATCCCTTTCTCCAATCTGTGTGTGTGTGTGTGTGTGTGTGTGTGTGTGTGTGTACTACTCATCTAGTTGTACTCACGTAGCTGTGGTTGCAGGGGTCGAGTCACAGCTCCTGGTCGCTACTAGGTTACTCTTCCTGCTCCATGAGCTTTATCCTACCTCTTCTTAAAACTCTGTATGGATTCTGCCTCCACTACATCACTTCACAGACTATTCCATTTCCTGAGAACTCTGTGATTGAAGAAATACTTCCTCACATCCAATTGTGACCCCTCGTTGCTGTGTCCCATCTCTGGAACATCCTGTCTCTGTCCACCTTGTGTTTTGGTGTTTGTGCGCTCCAGGTGAGAGGTTTAAGTTCCTTAGGTCCCTTATCCAATTATCTGTAGCTGTTTCTCTCCTGGGTAATACGCTGCCATCTTTCTCCCCTTCCCAGCTATTATGAGGTTAAACTCAATCCATCACTTCTACAGGAATTCACGCAATATTTCCCATTCTTCCTACAGTTTTTTTATTATCATCCTCTGTTCGCATACTTCTCATGGTTTTGCATCGTCTGCTAAAATGTCTCATTCGTAGAATATAGGCGCACAACCAACGGGACCAAGTTTTAATTCCCAGATAGTCCAAGACACATGAACAGTAAAAAACGTATGTAATTAATGAGCTGGTTGTAGATAGCTTCCAGCGAACAGCAGTACACCTGATCAAAAGTTCTGCTCTGACATGAACTGAGATGAAGTCATACAAAAGATGATGTTTTGAGGATGATGTCATTGTTTATGAGTTATTTTGAGGATGGTGTCATTGTTTATGAGTTGTTTTGAGGATGGTGTCATTGTTTATGAGTTGTTTTGAGGATGGTGTCATTGGTTCTGAGTGGGTCCTTGACAGCAAAAGCTTACTCATCATTACACAATATCCTGATATTCAAGAATCTAGAGCACGTCACTTTCTTCACCACTTTTCTCGTAGTTACTGAGACATGAAACAGTATACATATTTTTTTTTAATTAATTGTTATCTTGAGCATGAGTAATAATGTCACGAGATCAGTCTAGGGAGGGATGAAACATTGGAATAAGTATCCTAACATCTGCTGCCTCAATTCATCCAGCAAATACTCGTGCAAGCCTAGGAGCTAGTCAGCTGTGGTGGATAGCATCCTTGGGAGAACTCAAACAATGAAAATAAGCCAAGATGGCTGAATCTGATGATTCTCGGTTGTTAACTCAACACCGATGTTATTCCTCATCCTTCAGTATGTTGTTGCTGTGTTTGAGTGTGCGTTGTGTATGAGTGTATATGTTGTATATGAATATGTATGAGTATGTACTGTGTATGAGTGTGTGTGCTGTGTATGAGTGTCTGTGTTGTGTATGAGTTTGTATGCTGTGCATGAGTGTGTGTAGTGTATGTGTAGTGTGTATGAGTGTATGGTGTGTATGAATGTGTAGTGTGTATGAGTGTGTGGTGTGTATGAGTGTGTAGTGTGTATGAGTGTATCGTATGTATGCGTGTGTGTGATGTGTATGAGCGTGTGGTGTGTGAGTGTATGGTGTGTATGTGAGTGTCATGTATGTGTGTAGCATACATGTGTGTGGTTTGTATGAGTGTGTGTAGTGTATGAGTGTGTGGTGTGTATGAGTGTGTGACGTGTTTTATGAGTGTGTGAAGTGTGTGTGAGTGTGGTATGTATGAATGTGTGAAGTGTGTGAGAGTGTGGTGTGTATGAGTGTGTGTGTGTGTAATGTGTGAGAGTGTGGTGTGTAATGTGTGAGTGTGGTGTGTATGAGTGTGTGTAGTGTATGAGTGTATGGTGTGTATGAGTGTGTGAAGTGTGTGGGGGTGGTGTGTATGTGTGCAGTATGTGAGTGTGTGCAGTGTAGAGTGTATGTAGTGTATGACTGTGTGCAGTGTATAAATGTATGTAGTGTATAAGTGTATGTAGTGTATGAGTGTGTGTGGTGTGTATGTGTGCAATGTATGAGTGTATGTTTACCTGGAGAGAGTTGCGGGGGTCAACGCCCCCGCGGCCCGGTCTGTGGCCAGGCCTCATGATGGATCAGGGCTTGATCAACCAGGCTGTTACTGCTGGCAGCACGCAATCCAACGTACGAGCCACAGCCCGGCTGGTCAGGTACCGACTTTATGTGCCTGTCCAGTGCCTGCTTGAAGACACCCAGGGGTCTATTGGTAATCCCCCTTATGTATGCTGGGAGGCAGTTGAAAAGTCTTGGGCCCCTGACACTCATTGTGTTGTCTCTTAACGTGCTATTGGAACCCTTGCTTTTCATTGGGGGGATGTTGCATCGTCTGCCGAGTCTTTTGCTTTCGAAGAGAATGATTTTCGTGTGCAAGTTTGGTACTAGTCTCTCTAGGATTTTCCAGGTGTATATAATCATGTATCTCTCCCACCTGCATTCCAGGGAGTACTGGTTCAGGAACTTCAAGCGCTCTCAGAATTGAGGTGTTTTATCTCAGTTATGCGCGCCGTGAAGGTTCTCTGTACATTTTCTAGGTCAGCAATTTCACCTGCCTTGAAAGGTGCTCTTAGTGTGCAGCAATATTCCAGCCTAGATAGAACAAGTGACCTGAAGAGTGTCATTATGGTCTTGGCATCCCTAGTTTTGAAGGTTCTCAATATCCATCCTGTCATTTTTCTAGCAGATGCGATTGATACAATGTTATGGTCCTTGAAGGTGAGATCCTCCGACATGATCACTCCCACGTCTTTGACGTTAGTTTTTCGCTCTATTGTGTGGCTGGAATTTGTTTTATACTCTGATGAAGTTTTAATTTCCTCATGTTTACCATATCGGAGTAATTGAAATTTCTCATCGCTGAACTTCATATTGTTTTCTGCAGACCATTGAAAGATTCGGTTGATGTCCGCCTGGAGCCTTGCAGTGTCTGCAATGGAAGACACTGTCATGCAGATTCGGGTGTCATCTGCAAAGGAAGACACGGTGTTGTGGCTTACATCCTTGTCTATGTCAGATATGAGGATGAGAAACAAGATGGGAGCGAGTACTGTGCCTTGCGGAACAGAGCTTTTCACCGTAGCCACCTCAGACTTTACTCTGTTGACTACTACTCTTTGTGTTATATTTGTGAGGAAGTTATAGATCCATCTACCAACTTTTCCTGTTATTCCTTTAGCACGCATTTTGTGCGCTATTACGCCATGGTCACTGTTACAAAAAACGCGATTCTAAAAGCTTAGAGATCTCCAGTGAATACTAGAAAGGACTGCCCTTCTAGCATCCAGCCTGTTACTGGGTTTTCGTAACAATTAGTCAGTATCCATGTCCAATTATCCATTAGAATTCAGTATAATTCAATAGTGCTTCAGGATTACAACTGGTAGGCTACTAACTAGATAAATTAAAATTTAATAAATTTATTAATAAAGTTGTCTAGGCGTATATTATCAAATTAAATTAAATTAAATTAATCACAGTAATCAAAATAATATCACTTCTCTCAAGTACAATATTATTGTGCTGAAAGCACATATCACATTTATAATTCTTAAGTACCGTCTGGTACATTAACATTTAATAAGATATTACAAATATGTACAAGTAAGTATGTATGTGTGTAAGTGCTCTAAGTAGTTCGCTATGTCTCATGACTCGACTAGACTTAAACAAGTGACTGACAAAGTCCTCAAATAAGCTAACTTCTTGACCAACTGGCAGTCAGAACAGTCTGCTTGAACAATAAAAAGAATGCTAATCCCAATAGCAATATAACAAGCAACTGCGACACAGAATCAGGAACAAGGAGATAATATAACGACACTAAGTAGGGACCATCTGCAGATCCTCCACAAAAGTCACAAAACTCCCATACTACTGAATCTAAGTTCAGCATAAGAAAATCCCCGACTGTGATAATACACAGATACCAGTACAAATTAGGTCAGAAGCTACAGCTCATGACCTGAGATGTTTAGAGTGTCTATGAGACACACAACCTCAGTACAACGTCGAAAATCACTAAGTCTATACAATGTTCTGTGAACAGAGTTCTACAGAACTAACAAGAATAATGAGACAGACAATCTGTCCAACCACCAAGAGAGTCTAGACCAGACTGAATACTTCAGGCGAGGTGATGACACCCCCCCCCTCGATCACGTGATAACTCCGTGGGTTGCTGCCCAGCACAAACATAAGCCGGCAGAGTAAT
This sequence comes from Cherax quadricarinatus, assembly GCF_026875155.1. NCBI lineage: Eukaryota > Metazoa > Arthropoda > Malacostraca > Decapoda > Parastacidae > Cherax > Cherax quadricarinatus. Next base: position 35,867,169 of record NC_069405.1, on the reverse strand, counting down.
GAGCAAGGAGCGATAATTACAGTAGTTAGACAATCAAGACTTGAACTGAGCACATAATATGTTACATCCTACCTCACAAAATTTAGCTAAGTCAAATAATAATAATATAGAGCAATATATTTACGATTTAGCTATTATCGCAAATATAAGCAATATAAAATTATATGAAAAGGTAATAATTATATATATACATAATATTCATAATCATAATATACATTATATATATTGCAACCCATTCAGGGGTTGCAACAGTCACACTTGTCGAAGGCTTTTGCTAAGTCTGTGTATATTACATCTGCATTCCTTTTGTCTTCTAGTGCATCAAGGACCTTGTCCTAGTGATCCAGTAGTTGGGGCAGACAGGAGCGACCTGCTCTAGACCCATGTTGCCCCGGGTTGTGAAATTGATGGGTATCTAAATCGGTGGCGATCTTGCTTCTTATGACCCTTTCAAAGATTTTTATGATATGGGATGTTAGCGCTATCGGTCTGTAGTTCTTTGCTATTGCTTTACTGCCCCCTTTGTGGAGTGGGGCTATGTCTGTTGTTTTTAGTAACTGTGGGACGACCCCAGTGTCCATGCTCCCTCTCCATAGGATGTTAAAAGCACGTGATAGGGGCTTCTTGCAGTTCTTGATGAACACGGAGTTCCATGTAGTGTATGAGTGTGTGCAGTGTATGAGTGTGTACAGTATATAAGTGTATGTAGTGTATGAGTGTGTGGTGCGTATGTGTGTAGTGTATGAGTGTATGTAGTGTATGAGTGTGTGGTGTGTATGTTTGTAGTGTATGTAATGTATGAGTGTGTGGTGTGTATGTTTGTAGTGTATGAGTGTATGTAATGTATGAGTGTGGGGTGTGTATGTGTGTAGTGTATGAGTGTATGTAGTGTATGAGTGTGTGTTGTGTATGTGTGTAGTGTATGAGTGAATGTAGTGTATATGTAGTGTATGAGTGTGAGGTGTGTATGTGTGTAGTGTATGAGTGTGTGGTGTGTATGTGTGCAGTGTATGAGTATGTAGTGTATATGTAGTATATGAGTGTGAGGTGTGTATGTGTGTAGTGTATGAGTGTATGTAGTGTATGAGTGTGGGGTGTGCAGTGTGTAGTGTATGAGTGTATGTAGTGTACAAGTGTGTGGTGTGTATGTGTGCAGTATATAAGTGTATGTAGTGTATGAGTGTGGGGTGTGTATGTGTGTAGTGTATGAGTGTATGTAGTGTATGAGTGTGGGGTGTGTATGTGTGTAGTGTATGGGGTGTGGGGTGTGTATGTGTGTAGTATACGAGTGTGTGGTGTGTATGTGTGCAGTGTATGAGTGTATGTAGTGTATGAGTGTAGGGTGTGTATGTGTGTAGTGTATGAGTGTGTGGTGTGTATAAGTTAGAGAGCACGTGCACACGGTGAGGTGTGTTTGCTGTTATGAATATACAACCATAAACCTTCGTGTTTCACAAGTTAATGTAGTGTACACGCTGGAAGCTTCCTGAAGATTCTGACAAACACCAGTGTCACCTACTGTGTGTAGGTAAAGATGCCCGAAGAGAAGAAAAGGTAGGTAGGTGAAGCCTGGATCACGCAGGTGTCCTGAGCAAGTTTCAGAATTCTGCAGCATTCATTCATAAGAGAAATTAGGTGAAGCCTGGATCACTCAGGTGTCTGGAGCAAGACTCGGCATTCTGTAACATTCACTCATGAGAAGAGGGAGGTAGGTGAAGCTTGGATCACTCAGGTGTCTGAAGCAAGACTCAACATCTTGTAACCTTCACACCAATGAGATGATCTTCACGGCAAGGATGTGCATGCCCCATAGCACTGTAACGGCTCACTGCCTTTACTGATACTCCGTCGTGCACGTTGGCGTCTCCAGCACAGCAGTGCAAGTTTCATGGAAAATGACTCTTTTCCTCTGGCAGACGCACTACTTTCCTGGCCACCACTGCTCACCAACAGTGTGACTGATCAGAGACTGGATCGAATCTCCAAGAACTTTTGTACTGAAGGACCCACACGGGGTTTCCATCCTTCTATATTCTCTGTATTCCGTTGTTAATTTAAAAATGAATGTACTGACTGAAAACCAACAATGACTAAGTATCGCCTCTATACACCTAGATACGCAAGGTATATACACGGTGTGTATTTGTGCTACACTGAGAAGTTTATACCTCAGTGTATAAACACAAAGATTTGTATCTTTCAGTATAAGCACTGAGTTCACTTTAATCTCTATTTTAGATATTAAAGTATTATTGATTGCTGGAACACAGGAGTTATTTAGTGTATAAATGTTGGTAGAATTATCGACAATGTGTTAGATAAAAGGACACAAGTGCAATTAATGTGATATGTTATTGTGACAACGTTTCGCTCTCCAGGAGCTTTGTCAAACCGTTACAAACAATACATAGACACAGAGAGTATATTTAAGCTTAGAGTGAGGTGTAGTAGTTGTAATACCAGTGGTAGTAGTAGTAATAATAATACATATGGCAGAAAAAGTCGACTTGTACATGAGTAAAAAGGTTATCAAGTCGACTTTTTCTACTACATGTATTACTACTACCACTAGTATTACTACTACCACTAGTATTACAACTACTACACCTCACTCTAAGCCTAAATATACCCTCTGTGTCCATGTATTGTTTGTAACCGCTTGACAAAGCTCCTGGAGAGCGAAACGTTACCACAATAAAGTGTCACATTAGTTGCACGTGTCCTTTTACCTAATAGGAGTTACATAGTCGACAGATTTTAAACTTCTAAAAATACTAATGTACTTTTCGTGCATCATTTTTCTTATTTCTACTATCTCTATACATTGTATTCCTTCACTGCCTCGAAGGAAAACAACCTCTTTGTCTGTCCGTCTCTGTCTGTCTGTCTGACTGCCTTCCTTCCCTATTTAACAAGTGGCTCTTAAATACTTTATAGTACAGACACTTCCTAAGGCCTCCAAATAACTGGAGTGCCGCCTGAGATACATGAAGGCAGCACTACTGAATATAGGTTGCTGTGTCACCCTGGGTGATTCAGTGTGGGCGTCACATTTGCCGTGTGTTTCTGTCATCTAGTTTTGTTATTTGATGCTCTCCCTTCTTGCAAATGTCTCTTACTCCTATTAAGCTACTCTTATTTTGTCCAGCATCATGAGAAACAATTGCCTTTCTCTTCATAGCTCAAATGTGCACACCTCCATGTACATTGTGTTTACATCAGGTAATATACATGGTGTGCAGTACGTTTAATTGGAGTATACCTCAGTATGCATGTGTGTGTACAAATTACAGTGTACATCTCACAGTGAACTAGACCAAAAACTGGAACTCAATACCGAAAATCTCAAACAAGTGATTACAGTTCCTCATGGCACTGTCCTGACACGTTCACTCTCCTCCACACAGCAGACGTCGTTAAAAAAAAAAAAAAAAACTACAGCTTTCTATAGTCTTTAACAAACAATACCAAAATCATCCAGCCTATCCTCTTAATAACATACATTATTTCACTGTTGATATGGCAGCCAAATACGTGACATTAAAAGAGCCTTAAACAGTGATTATCTTATTTAGATTTTTCTAGTGTGTACGGTTATTCTCCGTTTTCTGTTCGCACATCAGAAATTTTTTCTCATCTTATGTTTAATATAATACCGCTGTGGTCTGTTACAACCGGTGAAATATTTATTGGTAGAAGATGCTCTAACTTAACTAAGGTAACCTAATCTAGATAACGTAAATCGAGAAATCTGCTGCCAGCTGTATGTGAGAATGGGTTAAAATCCTCGTGCCAGTTGCCTCGGTATAAGATACTGACAAACTACCGTCATTTATCAACAGTCTTCCACTGGACAATGGACAGCATGATATTTAACAGTAACGAATACCAAGGGCTTTGAGAAACTCTAAAAGATAACAGGATGCAAAGAAAAAAAACTCAGAAGTGCTAAACACGTGTGAATCATTCGTGGAGGCTCCATCCTTCATCTGCTAATCTCGACAAGTCTGATCAGCAACGCTGCTACTGATCAAGAATCCTAAGAAGAAACAGGTATAATTATATCAGAAGACAAACTGTAAAGAGGACAACAAAGGAAGTGTTACGAAGACCAAAACAATCAGATGTGTTTCTGTTGTGGCGCGATCCTTGAAAAGTATTCCAGTATCACATAAGCCCAGCCACTTCTACCTCAATAAACCAAAGAGGAATAGTGCATTATATGTCCGTATGCTAACTGTAGGTGTATATATTTTTCTTTCAACAAACCGGCCATATCCCACAGAGGTAGGGAGGCCCAAAAAGAAAAACAAAAGTTTTTCTTTTAAACTTTATAATGTAATGTATACAGAATGGGTTACTAGGCCCTTGCTTGCAGCATTTTAGTCGCCTCTTACAACACGCATGACTTACGGAGGAAGAATTATGTTCCAATTCCCCATGGAGTATTATATATATATATATATATATATATATATATATATATATATATATATATATATATATATATATATATATATATAATATATATATATATATATATAATATATATATATATATATATATAATATATATACATATATATACATATATATACATATAATATATATATATATATATATATATATATATATATATATATATATATATATATATATATATATATATATATATATATATATATATATATATATATATACAGGTCGTGCCGAATATGTAAGCATAAGAACATAAGAAATGGGGAACACTGCAGCAGGCCTGTTGGCCCATACTAGGCAGGTCCTTTACAATTAGCAAGAACTCATTTAAAATTAAGTCCTTTCTAAAATTTTCTCTTATACGTTTAAAGATATATTTTTTTCATTAAAGTTAATGTAAAAAAAATAATTTTGCTTCAAAAGAATCTTAGAAAACTTACTAACCTATTATAACAAGAATAATTATTTAGCCTAACACCAACTAAAATATTTTAGATTTTTACAATAATTTAATACTAATAAATCACAGGGAAATTTACATTTTTTCGTAGTTACAATAATGATTTTTTGGCGAAATTATTGCATACACAAATTTGCTTGTCCATAGGCAATGAGCGTTGATTTAAGCCAAAATCGCAAGTTCTACCTATTCGGCACGGACACAACACACACACATACACATATATATATATATATATATATATATATATATATATATATATATATATATATATATATATAAAAATATATATATATATATATATATAAATTATAATATTATAAAGTATAATATAATATATTCATTATAATAATTCTTATTAGATTGTTACAAATTTAATACTTAACAAATACAGTGAAATATATTTTTTTCGTTAGTTCAGAATGATTTTGGCGAAATTATGCATAACACAAATTGCTTGTCTTATAGTGCGAAAGATGACGTTGGTATTTAAGATATATTTAATTAAAATTAAATTATGAAAGATATATAATATATATATATATAATATATTTATATGAAAATATATAAATATATATAGGTATAATGCTCTGAAAATTACAAAGGAGGATAAAAGTTGATCCCGATGTAGAAACCTTCCTACAGATTGACATAAGCCCTGAATCTTCCTCCTAGAAAGACGAGATTAGGGATGATTGAGGTGTATAAATGGAAGACAGGAATAAATAAAGGGGATGTAAATAGTGTGCTGAAAATATCTAGCCTAGACAGGACTCGCAGCAATGGTTTTAAGTTAGAAAAATTCAGATTCAGGAAGGATATAGGAAAGTACTGGTTTGGTAATAGAGTTGTGGATGAGTGGAACAAACTCCCACGTACAGTTATAGAGGCCAGAACGTTGCGTAGCTTTAAAAATAGGTTGGATAAATACATGAGTGGGTGTGAGTTGGACCTGATTAGCTTGTGCTACCAGTTTGCCGATGACACCAAAATAGGCCGTTGAATTCATTCTGACGAGGACATTCGAGCATTCCAGGAAGATTTTAATAGACTGATGCAGTGGTCGGAGAAGTGGCAGATGCAGTTTAATATAGACAAATGCAAAGTTCTAAATGTTGGACAGGACAATAACCATGCCACATATAAACTAAATAATGTAGATCTTAATATTACGGATTGCGAAAAAGATTTAGGAGTTCTGGTTAGCAGTAATCTGAAACCAAGACAACAGTGCATAAGTGTTCGCAATAAAGCTAATAGAATCCTTGGCTTCATATCAAGAAGCATAAATAATAGGAGTCCTCAGGTTGTTCTTCAACTCTATACATCCTTGGTTAGGCCTCATTTAGATTATGCTGCACAGTTTTGGTCACCGTATTACAGGATGGATATAAATTCTCTGGAAAATGTACAAAGGAGGATGACAAAGTTGATCCCATGTATCAGAAACCTTCCCCATGAGGATAGACTAAGGGCCCTGAATCTGCACTCTCTAGAAAGACGTAGAATTAGGGGGGGTATGATTGAGGTGTATAAATGGAAGACGGGAATAAATAAAGGGGATGTAAATAGTGTGCTGAAAATATCTAGCCTAGACAGGACTCGCAGCAATGGTTTTAAGTTGGAAAAATTCAGATTCAGGAAGGATATAGGAAAGTACTGGTTTGGTAATAGAGTTGTGGATGAGTGGAACAAACTCCCGAGTACAGTTATAGAGGCCAGAACGTTGTGTAGCTTTAAAAATAGGTTGGATAAATACATGAGTGGATGTGGGTGGGTGTGAGTTGGACCTGATAGCTTGTGCTACCAGGTCGGTTGCCGTGTTCCTCCCTTAAGTCAATGTGACCTGACCTGACTAGGTTGGGTGCATTGGCTTAAGCCGGTAGGAGACTTGGACCTGCCTCGCATGGGCCAGTAGGCCTTCTGCAGTGTTCCTTCGTTCTTATGTTCTTATGTTCTTAGGACGGTTGCCGTGTTCCTCCCTTAAGTCAAGGTGACCTGACCTGACTAGGTTGGGTGCATTGGCTTAAGCCGGTAGGAGACTTGGACCTGCCTCGTATGGGCCAGTAGGCCTGCTGCAGTGTTCCTTCGTTCTTATGTTCTTATGTTCTTATATATATACTGCCTCAAATTACTCGCAGTATACTTTCAGGAACGGTGATCCTAATTCTCAAAACATTACAATGCTAGGTACACAAACCTATCAACAGAATTCAGGCACTTGTGCAACACTTAGGTATCTTTATTTTGGAAACGTTTCGCCAACCAGTGGCTTCCTCAGTCTAATACAGAGAAGAATGGTTGAAGATCGGGAGGAGTTTCAGGAAATCAGTCGCTCCTTTCATCATCCTGTCAGTTCTCTGAACTATTTATCTACAGAAATCAGGAAGATTGGTTTGCTTTACCAAGTTTGAAAGATTAAATATAATTAATTTACACCCAGGGTATTTCTATAACTATTGCTTAAGCGTATAATAGTTTGCAAACATACCCGTTACTGGAGTGAATACACAAGGAAGTGTAGAGTAACCTCAGTGAAAAGCAGGGATACCACAAGCACACAGTGTTGACCGTCCTGTACCGACACCTTCAGAAAGAAGTCAACCGTCAGAAAAAGAAAGCAGCAAATCAGAAAATGAAGAGCACAGTGAACAGGACTATGATCTCTGTTGGAGACACGTGGAACTAGACACGTTTCTACAGGAGGACGAGGCTGTGTGACCATGCGTGATGCCTTCAATTTACAGATAATAGCCTAACTAACCAAACGGTTACCAAGAATGCCTTACCTCAGACAGGAGGCTGCTAGAGTGCGAAAACTCTGGGAGCCGGTCACAGGCATGTGCTACCTATTCTAGATAAAAAAAAAACAGATGAGTTCTAGAGTTCGTGAAACTAGAACACAATGCAATCTTGGGTGGAAGCCTAGCTCCTGTATGTCAGTGCTTGCTTAATCACGGAAGTATTTATGCTAGCGATTGCTTTATCAGTGATACAAAGCACCAGTATGCCAGCGATTGCTCAATCACAGCGGGATTTAACATTCGACTTAGATCTGCGTCAGGAGACATTTTCCCACTACTACATCCGGAAGTGAGCAAGAGTTCTAACCACAAACATGGGGCTACGCTGTTATTTCAACGTGGTACACAAAGGCCTTCAGATACTATACCTGATATTACCCATACTGACTGAGGTAAACCACATATTGTGCATTGTATGCTGAGGTTTGTGATCTGGGCTTTTAAAGCAACGACGGTTTTGTTAAAATAAAAGTTGGGCGGAAGTTCAGTGTTCAAATAACTTTATAAAAATATTTCTGGGCTTCAACTAATATATTTTATTGATGTTAAATAATACTAAATTAGTCTGGTCAAAGATACACTAGGTAAAATTAAGCTAAATTATATCAATTTCAGCAAAATTAGGTAAGATCGCCAAGTTTTGGTGGAAAATAAAAAAAAAATCAATACCACGTAAATTCACAAAAATATAATCATTAATGCTCCTCACTCTCACTTTCATTCTATACACAGTTCTTTGCATATTTACAACCAGAGGTGTGCTGCAGCTGGAGCTGGTTCAGCTCAGTTCACCAGTTTAGCCCTTTCTTATATACTAATTTGATCATGGCACCGTTTGTGGACATTCAGAAACTGTTTAATTGTCGATAGAAATTAGGCAAGATATAGACAAAAAATGAAAGGGTGATAAACTGGGAATGCGAGGAACAGGAGACAAACGAATAAGACAATCCACAAATAACCCGCACATAAAAGAGAGAAGCTTACGACGACGTTTCGGTCCGACTTGGACCATTTACAAAGTCACAGTGTGACTTTGTAAATGGTCCAAGTCGGACCGAAACGTCGTCGTAAGCTTCTCTCTTTTATGTGCGGGTTATTTGTGTATCGTTCCAGTCACGGTATTGTGCCTTTTTTTGTTATTAATAAGACAATCTACAAGCAAGAATTAATATGAATTTGAAAGAGCTAGATGTTGATCACTGACAAGACAATTTTTTTTTCTAAGCATGTAGGCCATCCCTAGGAGTCTTCTTTACCCTTCCCCGATCTTCATGGCTTTGCATTTGGCGGGATTAAATTCAAGGAGTCAGTTGCTGGACCAGGCTTGTAGCCTGTTCATGTCTCTTTGTAGTCCTGCCTGATCTTCATCCGTTTTACTTTTTCTCATTAACTTCACATCATCTGCAAACAGGGACACTTCTGAGTCTATCCCTTCCGTCATGTCATTCACATGTACCAAAAACAGCACAGGTCCTAGGACTGACCCCTGTCGAATCCCGCTCTTCACAGGCGCCCACTCTGACACCTCGACACGTTGTTGCCTCCCTGTCAATTATTCTCTGATCAACTGCAGTACCTTGTGTGTGTGTGTGTGTGTGTGTGTGTGTGTGTGTGCAATACAGTCGCAAACAGGCGATCTTAACAAGAAGAAGCCACATGGGGATCGAAATCTTTAGCTCTAGATCTTTCACACTTACGTGTGTCATCAGGAGCTATGCAATGCTTCAAGACAGAAACAGATAGGAGGAGAAATTTTCTGAGACAAGGCAGAATATATCAGCGGTAACCCATCTGTTGCTGTCTTGCAACATTGCATAGCTCCTAACGACGCTCGAGTGTGAAAGATCTAGAGCTAAAGATTTCCATCCCCATGTGGCTTATTCTGTGTGTGTGTGTGTACTCACCTATTTGTACTCACCTATTTGTGGTTGCAGGGGTCGAGTCCTAGCTCCTGGCCCCGCCTCTTCACCGGTTGCTACTAGGCCCTCTCTCTCCCCGCTCCATGAGCTTTATCAAACCTCGTCTTAAAACTGTGTATGGTTCCTGCCTCCACTACGTCATTTTCTAGGCTATTCCACTGCCTTACAACTCTATGACTGAAGAAATACTTCCTACTATCTCTCTGACTCATTTGTGTCTTCAACTTCCAATTGTGGCCTCTTGTTTCTGTGTCCCCTCCCTGGAACATCCTGTCCTTGTCCACCTTGTCTATTCCACGCAGTATTTTATATGTCGTTATCATGTCTCCCCTGACCCTCCTGTCCTCCAGTGTCGTCAGGCCGATTTCCCTTAATCTTTCTTCATAGGACATTCCCCTTAGCTCTGGAACTAACCTTGTTGCAAACCTTTGTACTTTCTCTAGTTTCTTGACGTGCTTTATCAAGTGCGGGTTCCAAACAGGTGCTGCATACTCCAGTATGGGCCTGACATACACGGTGTACAGTGTCTTGAATGATTCCTTACTAAGGTGTCGGAATGCTGTTCTCAGGTTTGCCAGGCGCCCATATGCTGCAGCAGTTATCTGATTGATGTGTGCTTCCGGAGACATGCTCGGTGTTATACTCACCCCAAGATCTTTCTCCTTGAGTGAGGTTTGCAGTCTTTGGCCACCTAGCCTATACTCTGTCTGTGGTCTTCTGTGCCCTTCCCCTATCTTCATGACTTTGCATTTGGCAGGATTAAATTCGAGAAGCCATTTGCTGGACCAGGTGTCCATCCTGTCCAGGTCTCTTTGAAGTCCTGCCTGGTCCTCATCAGATTTAATTCTCCTCATTAACTTCACATCATCTGCAAACAGGGACACTTCTGAGTCTAACCCTTCCGTCATGTGTGTGTGTGTGTGTGTGTGTGTGTGTGTGTGTGTGTGTGTGTGTGTGTGTGTGTGTGTGTGTGTGTGTGTGTGTGTGTGTGTGTGTATATATATATATATATATATATATATATATATATATATATATATATATATATATATATATTATATATATATATATATATATATATTTATCAGGAATCGATTGGGTACGTGGAAAACCTAGTCTTATTATAAATAGTACAACGAACGATATGGCAAAACCATTTTTGACAACGTTTCAAGACTTTCTATTTTCATCCTTAGGTTTATTATAAGAAAGCAAGAAATCCAGAATTACTTGAGTGCTAAAAGTAGTTAAAACATTTAAAATCTTATAAGTCTAAAGTTAATAACAGAATTATTAAATAATTAAAAAACATTAGAGCACATCGGAGCTCTCATAAGTACTTAAGTTTAGCTTAAAGTGGTAAGTGCAGAAAGCTTCTGCGATCCTCATCTCCATGTCTGAAGGGCAACTGGCTAGGACCTTGAAGTACGTGTCACTCATAGGGCAGTTTTTACACAGTTTTTGCAAATGCGCAATTTCCCCTAATTGCTGAATATGAAGGCTTATCTAGCAGTTGTCTTGTCCTACAATATTTACATATATGTTCATCAACTCGGGCCCTTAGCTACCTCGTCATCCTACCGATGCACTGACACCTACATCTCGTTCACGTATATTGATATACAACAGACGACTGTGGGCAGTCAGGGATCGAATCCTTGAACGTAAAAAAACTCTGTGAAGTACAGCCATTCCCAAGGATAATGCGAGAGGGAACATTGTGGATAATATTCAGTAAGTAATTTATTTAACCTTTTTCTAATATTGTAAGTACTGTTTCCAATAAATGGTAGGAATACATTACCGCTTGTTTTTTTCATTGTAATTACAGGACCTTTTGATAGTACAAAAAGTTTGTTCATTCGTTTATCAATTTAAGTATTAGTAAAATTGCGTGAAAGTCACTCTTGATGAAACATACCTGGTAAATTCTAGTTACAAGAGTTGTTATTAAATTACATTTAAACTGAATTAATAGGAGGAAAATTTAGATGTCAGGCCAGTAAATGTAACTTTTTTTTTTATATAAGCCGATATTGCGAGCATATTCTCAGTTCTTTGATTGACAGTATCCCAGAAAAGTAAATTACTATCTTATCTTTTTCAAAAATAAATTTTATATTAGGATGTTGATCTTTAAGTAAACAAAGAATAACTGAACATGTTCAGTAGACTTGAAGACTTAAAAGTGACATCTACTGTATATATCTCCTATACAACGGTGGTTTAAAATGTGCTGCACAATTATTAAGATAGTTTACCTCATGAAAGTAAATAAAAAAGTATTGGCTATAGTTTAACTCAGTTACCCATAGCAAAACCATCAAGCTGTGCAGATTATGCTGCACAGTTTTGGTCACCGTATTACAGAATGGATATAAATTCTCTGGAAAATGTACAAAGGAGGATGACAAAGTTGATCCCATGTATCAGAAACCTTCCCTATGAGGATAGACTAAGGGCCCTGAAACTGCACTCTCTAGAAAGACGTAGAATTAGGGGGGATATGATTGAGGTGTATAAATGGAAGACAGGAATAAATAAAGGGGATGTAAATAGTGTGCTGAAAATATCTAGCCTAGACAGGACTCGCAGCAATGGTTTTAAGTTGGAAAAATTCAGATTCAGGAAGGATATAGGAAAGTACTGGTTTGGTAATAGAGTTGTGGATGAGTGGAACAAACTCCCAAATACCGTTATAGAGGCAAGAACGTTGTGTAGCTTTAAAAATAGGTTGGATAAATACATGAGTAGATGTGGGTGGGTGTGAGTTAGACCTGATAGCTTGTGCTACCAGGTCGGTTGCCGTGTTCCTCCCTTAAGTCAATGTGACCTGACCTGACTAGGTTGGGTGCATTGGCTTAAGCCGGTAGGAGACTTGGACCTGCCTTGCATGGGCCAGTAGGCCTTCTGCAGTGTTCCTTCGTTCTTATGTTCTTATGTTCTTATGTGTTTACATACAGTTACTAAAAATTAATAAAACATCATTTACTCCTATCGACAATAATATATGGAACTGTGATTTGTTCAAAGCATTTACAGTGTCAGTGTCCTGAAATAGCTGAGCTGTGCATATAATTATTATGTCAACAAAAGAGTTTAAAAATTTGAAGTTACTTGGTGAGTATTTATCTGCACACACATGCATACAAAAAACTATATATGTACATATATAAGCATGCATACATGTATGCATGGGTATATGTCTCTATGTTTACATTTTGTACTTTTTTGCATGTGTGTGCATATGTATGTATTTATGCATGCATGTACGTATGCATGTAATATTTATGCATATGTGTACATGTACGGATACATACTTGAAAGTGTGTATTTATATGAATATGAATACATATGTATATGTCCGTCACCACTACTATTACCAGCACTATGTGACTATCTATATGCAAATTTATAACCAGTAATAATATAAATTAATCACTCGGCGATACCTGAAATTGTGAATACCATCAAAAGAGGATCTTAAAGCAATCTCGTGGAAATCAATTTGGAGAATAGTGTACTTAAAATTTAGTAGAAAGCCCCTGCACACGTATATTGATCCACGAACCTTCACCTAGTAATAGCTGAGCTGGGTTTAAAATTTAAAACCTATTATGAAAGGCGTTCTTAAGTTAAAATGAAAACCTTAGAGGTCATAATGAAACCGTACCCAAGAGATGGATGACTCTGGCATCACGCCGTCCACTAATTAACTGTTCACTCAACTGAGGAAATTTAAAGCACTATAAAAACGCGAGTTTTCAATATATTTTAATTTTATTTTTATAGTTGTATTAGCTTTTAAATTTCCCTACAATCCTCTGCCAAAAATACACAAATTAAACTGAATGAGTACTATCCTGGTCGCAAGACGTATCAGCCATTGCATACTGAACATAAGAACATAAGCGAGAAGGAACACTGCAACAGGCCTACTGGCTCATGCAAGGGAGGTCCAGGTCATCCCCTGGCTTAGACCAATAACCCACCTAGTCAGGTCACATCCACTGAATGAAGGAGCATGGCATCTGACCTAGTAGCACAAGCTAGTCAGGTCCAACTCACCCACCCACACCCACTCATGCATTTATCTAACGTATTTTTACTTTCTTCTTAAAACATGAGTGTTAATGTGACATGACATCAGTGAATCACTGGTGTTTGCCATGCTATTTGCTCAAGCCCAATTTTTTTCATACTGGGCATACTGAGTGCACAGACCCATTCTTTCATGTCTAGGCGACTCAGAGCTATCGAGCCAAATTCGAAGGACTGAAAAATAAAACAATCTACGTTCGGAGCACTGAGCACATGCACGTAGATCTACTGTGGACAGTTTAACCCTTTCAGGGTCAGTGTCGTACTAGTACGGCTTGCACGCCAGGGTTGGTGCCATACTAGTACACGTAAATTCTAGAACCTTCAAATCTAGCGAGAGAAAGCTGGTAATCCTACATATGAAAGAATGGGTCTATGTGGTCAGTGTTTACCTGGAGTTTACCTGGAGAGAGTTCCGGGGGTCAACGCCCCCGCGGCCCGGTCTGTGACCAGGCCTCCTGGTGTGCACAGTATAAAAAAATCCTGCAGCACACAATGCATAATGAGAAAAAAAAACTCCGACCGTGTTTTTGCTTTAAAACAGCAACTTTGCAGTGTATTTTCGTATGGTATTTATGGTTGTATTCTCATTTTCCTGGTCTCATTTTATAGAATGGAAGACATATTACAGAAATTGAGATGATTTTTGATTGGTTTCGCAAAGAAAAGTACCTTGAAACTGAGCTCAGAGTAGCAGAAATGTTTGATTTTTGCCAAAGTTCAAAAGTAAACAAATCATGCCACGTGTCCAATACGTGTCAACTGGTGAGTTTAATATTCTTCCACAAATGCACTGATCTAGGTAGTAGGTTGGTAGACAGCAACCGCCCAGGGAGGTACTACCGTCCTGCCAAGTGAGTGTAAAACGAAAGCCTGTAATTGTTTTACATGATGGTAGGATTGCTGGTGTTCTTTTTTCTGTCTCACAAACATGCAAGATTTCTGGTACGTCTTGCTACTTCTACTTACACTTAGGTCACACTACACATACATGTACAAGCATATATATATATACACATCCCTCTGGGTTTTCTTCTATTTTCTTTCTAGTTCTTGTTCTTGTTTATTTCCTCTTATCTCCATGGGGAAGTCAAACAGAATTCTTCCTCCGTAAGCCATGCGTGTTGTAAGAGGCGACTAAAATGCCGGGAGCAAGGGGCTAGTAACCCCTTCTCCCGTATAAATTACTAAATTTAAAAGCCATTCAAGACAGGCTGATCCATATAGTATTTTGATAGTGATGATCAAACAGGAATTGAAATTTCACACAATTTTACACATAAATGGTCGAGCTACCTATGTGAATTTCACACTACCGTCATCATATAAGAAGGTACCCGTTTTGAACGTTGGAAACTACACCGCTGAGGGTGTTGGAAGTTATACAAGCGATTCCAGGACACCGGGAATGGGTTCAGTAAGTTTGGTCATAGGACACCTGCAGATACTTATTGTTCCCTGAATCTGGTCCTCGTTACTATGCGCAAGAGTTCAAAATATGAATCCAACCGAATTAGTGGTTCTCGAATTTTGAGTGAAATAAAATTGTAAAGGAAGAAAAATAATCAGGTATCCGCTTGAAAGCCCCATCACGCATACCTAATTATAAATTATTTTACTCCAAGGCAGTTTCATTATTTGATTATGGAGGAAATGTGAAACAAGTTATGTTAATTCTTCAGCAAATGTTCACTCAGATACACTACTCCATCTCTCCGAGCCCTTAAAACTTGTTTCACTCAGTGCAAGAACATCTGATTTCCTTTTATTCAAAATATTCAATTACTGTAATCCAGTTAGCACACATGTTACTTCCCAACATAAAATCCCTTCAATTATCTTTTATTAAGAACTGAATGCATAAAAAGTGGCAGCCAGCCGTTAGTTCCACAACATGTGGCTGCGGAGTAACGATTCCAACCCTCTTTTTTCCCAGGGCAAGTGGAAAGAAAGTGTTAAACAAGTGACACTATTAAAACTCAAAACTATGATGTGCAAATTGAATGTAAACAGAAACTAAAAGTTTTATCTGATAAAAAAATTCAAGAGACAAAAAAGTTAGACCAGTAACCATGTCAGTGTAAACAGTCTAGAATCTTCGGTGTTCCAACGGAAACACTAAGTTTTTGGAAATATATTGTATAAATCATTTTTAGGATAGTCTTGAAAACACACATATGTAATGGCCACAGAAAATGTACGTAACGTACATTTAACTTGGATAACCCAATGATGTCAAACAATGTGATTTGTTTCCGTTGGGATCCTGGTAGTACTTCTTTAGTTAAATATTTTGTTCTCTAGCATGAATGCTATAGTTTTCTTTCCATACTTTAAACATTCAAGATGGAAAAATCAATGTCAGTATAACATTATATATATATATATATATATATATATATATATATATATATATATATATATATATATATATATATATATATATATATATATATATTATCACAACTGGCCGATTCCCACCAAGGCAGGGTGGCCCGAAAAAGAAAAACTTTCACCATCATTCACTCCATCCATCCATATATATATATATATATATATATATATATATATATATATATATATATATATATATATATATATATATATATATATATATATATATATATATAATAATAATAACATATTGTTCAGCGTGGATCTTCAACTTAAGATGTGGTGGTCTTGTACTGAAGACCTTGTTTATTCTAGTGAGTTTATATCCTTCAAGGAGGCGCCTTGATGCTGGTGAATGATTTTGATATAAAGAATTAAAGACAACCTTCAATTTCTGGGATTAAACCTATTTTATCCACCACAAATTAGTTACGGCATAAACCTTACAAGTTTAGAGCTTCCCAATAATAATAATAATAACAATAATAATAATAATAATAATAATAATAATAATAATAATAATAATAATAATAATAATATTAATAATAATAAAAATCAGCGTATGACAGAGATATATTAAAGGCTCTGTATTTATTACCAAGTTATCATTATATTTGCAGGAGAGGAGCGTGTAATTACCTAGCTCTAGCTGACCTAGTTAACTGCACACTATCCTTTTAACTTGAATCTTAACTGAAGTCATCTGTATCATAACTATTTCCTTTAAAAGCTAAAAATTGAACTGACTCTTAATACGTCATTTTCCAGTCCGTTTCGTTTTTTATCAATCAAATATTATGAATAAAAGGCTATTACCTTTATAGGGAAGCATTAAACCTACTGGGTTTATACAGCAGCAGGAGAATGGCAGATAATTGGCAATAATCTAAGGCATGTAAGGATATTTCCTATTTCTTTGATCAACGGATCTTCACCAGCGTCCAGGCGGCTCGTTCATGTGGCCTCAATGTTACGAAAAACCTTCCTCGTGTCTAACATTATTCCTCAGGTAACTCGTCAGTGTTGAAGTCTAGGATGCTAGTCTACTTCCTCTGCACAGTGTTGTGACACCAGTCTCAGGTACGGTACAGTGCTGTGACACCAGTCTCAGGTACGGTACAGTGTTGTGACACCAGTCTCAGGTACGGTACAGTGCTGTGACACCAGTCTCAGGTACAGTACAGTGTTGTGACACCAGTCTCAGGTACGGTACAGTGCTGTGACACCAGTCTCAGGTACGGTACAGTGTTGTGACACCAGTCTCAGATACGGAACAGCGTTGTGACACAAGTCTCAGGTACGGTACAGTGTTGTGACACCAGTCTCAGGTATGGTACAGTGTTGTGACACTAGTCACATGTGCGGTACAGTGTTGTGACAATAGTCTCAAGTACAGATAAAATGTGAAATATCAGTGTCAGGTACCGTACAATGTGTGAAACCAGGCGTAGGTACTGTACAATGTCGTAATACCAGACTCGGGTACCGTACAGAGTCGGGATACCAGGGTCAGGTACGGTACAGTGTTGTGACACCAGTCTCAGGTACGGTACAGTGTTGTGACACCAGTTTCAGGTAAAGTACAGTGTTGTGACACCAGTCTCAGGTAGGGTACAGTGTTGTGACACCAGTCTCAGGTATGGTACAGTGTTATGTCACCAGTCTCAGGTAGGGCACAGTTGTAGACAGCCTGTACTGTCTGCACAGACAGCCCATGCTGTCTGCCAGCCTAGTTCATATTTCGCGCCATGCTGGTGCTGCCACCTATAGGCCTTGCCACTTCAGTATGCCCAGACTTGCCTCACCCTCGCACAGCGGCCTAGCAGCAAGACACAAGGCCTCCCAGCTCTCTCTCATGGCATGGCCCTGCCCGGGCCATGGGCACAAACACACAAGCCTGTGTACCCACCACGACTTAACAATAAACGAAGAAGCCTCCGAAGACATATCATTTACTCCCCGCTACCAGATTACCAAATAACCCGTTATATTGGTACCTCGGTGGTCGCAGCGTGTTTTCCCAAAGCGAGGAAGAAAAGAAGTCCTTCACTTCATACCCTACACAAAAAGCATCCGTCTCTCAACAATTATCCTGATGTCGTGTCTGCACGTTTTGCACCCAACACAGGTACAAGCAGATCCCCAGCCGAAATTTCCGAAATTTTTTTTGAGAAAAGTGAATGCGTCCCAGGACCTCCCCCAACTACAGGCCCTGCTGTTTCTCAATCACATGTTCAGCACACTTTTTTGTTGTTGTTTTTGTTTGCCAACAGCCGTTTCAGCAAGCCAAAGGGGAGTTTTTTTGGTGATTTGCATCCCGGTGAGTTCTTACTATTTGTTGGGGGAAAGGAAAAGGGGAAAGTGGCTGTTCCTCACCTTTCCCGCTCGCCCTACTCACGCTCACCCCCTACCTAAACCCCCACCCGCCCCTCCCTCTGCTTTTTTTCTGCTTTTTTCCATGTGAAATTTATGCAAGCTGTGTATCCGAGGCCCGAGGCCACTCGAACTACTGGACCCTACCACGTAGACACGACGCCACTGGGTCGCGACGCCACGTGGGTGGGGGAGTCACGTGGGTCACAAACCACGGAGTTACCACCAATTCCCCCCGCCTCAGCTGTGGTCTCTGCCCGCATCACATTGACACACCCACGATGCTGCCCGCTTCAGACGTCCCCGATGTCCCCCTGACGTCACCTCGAGATGTCTGCTGACGTCACCTCGAGATGTCTGCTGACGTCACCTCGAGATGTGTGCTGACGTCACCTCGAGATGTCTGCTGACGTCAGTGCTGCTGACGTCATCACGCCTGACATCACATGATGTCACATCGAGTGTTTCTAGTAATTATTTTAATATTGTCGAGAAGATTGAGAGAAAATATATGTCTGTGTGTTAATTAATTCCTCTCAGTCAGTGTTCTCACATTTTAGTATATGTCTTAGTGTCAGTTTTATGCACAGAAAAGCATCATTTGCTAGTTTAAGCCATGTTGTACTGCGGTGTGTGTAAAGTTTCCATGTGTCCAGTGAGGTCTGAGCCAGACCTGAGTAGCACCATTGTGTTAAGTCACCCATGTGACCAGTGTGTTTGACAGCTGATGTCAAGACAGCTCCGAGTGACCGAGCCCTCTTGTACAGAAAGCTTTTATGCTCGTCTCTCGTGTTGTTCTGCAGAATCGTACCTGCTACGATTCCCATCGAGATTTGTTTCACTTCACCTCCAGACCGTCAGAGTGCAGTTATATGTAGAGAAACAAGTCTGGGGATGCTTAGACTAACTCTGCTATAACTCCAACTGCCGAATGATACTCGCCAAGCCGCAGTTAGCCCTGTCGGCAGGCGTTGTGTCAGCCTCGTGTCACAAGCTTCAGTGAGCAGCCTGCACAAAGAAGATGTCACTTTGACTGCTAGCTCTCTCACTGCAGTCTGGTGTATGATGTTACGACTCCCAGATGTTTCGCCCAGTCGTCTCTGCCACGACTCTCTCAACAACTCGCTCTACGCTCGCCGGCAGTGACAGCCCAGCGACAGTACCAGTCGAGAAGTGTCCTCCTGAGTCGCTTGCCAGAAGTCCTGCCCAGTTGCCGAGTTTTGTCGACGCCTCACTCGAGGGCACCAGCATGTTGTGCCCCAGGTTGAGTGAAACCTGCAGCGTCTCCTACGATGTCTGCTTCACCGTTCCAGAGGAGACCGTACCCTGTTACGTCACAGCTCAGCCGCAGCGATGTCTCCCGTGTTGCAGTATCTGTCCAGACGCAGGAAGGCGTGCAGTGATGCCCATCGACGCTCACTGCCTTTGACCACGATGTTTAGCACACCCCACATGTTTTTTTCTTCCCTAACTGTAGGAAGTTTTTTTTCCATGTCCATATGTATATATAAGTTTTTATTTTGTGTTCTGTGCCCTGTTCCTACGAGAGAGAGACCGAGTTTCTTTTACTACCAGTATTGTCGCGTCGGGACGACGCGCGGTAGGTGGCCGAGCATATGTAGACAGCCTGTACTGTCTGCACAGACAGCCCATGCTGTCTGCCAGCTTAGTTCATATTTCGCGCCATGCTGGTGCTGCCACCTATAGGCCTTGCCACTTCAGTATGCCCAGACTTGCCTCACCCTCACACAGCAGCCTAGCAGCAAGACACAAGGCCTCCCAGCTCTCTCTCGTGGCATGGCCCTGCCCGGGCCATGGGCTCAAACACACAAGCCTGTGTACCCACCACGACTTAACAATAAACTAAGAAGCCTCCGAAGAAGTTTATCATTCACACCCCGCTGCAGCACCTACCAAACAAAACCGTTATACAGTGTTGTGACACCAGTCTCAGGTACAGTACAGTATTGTGACACCAGTCTCAGGTACGGTACAGTGTCGTAATACCAGGCTCAGGTGCTGCACAATGGCATGGCAACAGAATCAGGTATTGTATAGTGACAAGACACCAGGCTCACATAGTGCTCAGTGAAGTGATACCAGGCTCAGGTATTGTTCTGTGTAGTGATATTAGATTCAGGTATTGTTCAGTGCCGTGATACCAGATTTAGGTATTGTTTAGTGTCGTGATACCAGACTCAGGGTCACACAAGTCTTCCCGGAGATCAATATGAATCACTCACACAAATCCTGAGTGTGAGGGACACAAGTGTGTGGGGGAGAATGTTGGTCAGAGGGGCCACCTTATCAACCCTCATACCTACCCTTACCTCTTCCCTCATACCTACACTTGCCTCTACCCTCATACCAACACTTGCCTCTACCCTCATACCTACACTTGTCTCTGACCTCATACCTACACTTACCTCTCCCGTCATACCAACACTTGCCTCTCTCCTCATACCTACATATGCCTCTCCCCTCATACCTACAGTTGTCTCTGACCTCATACCTACACTTACCTCCCCCCTCATAATTACACTTGCCTCTCTCCTCATACCTACACTTGCCTCTCCCCTCATACCTACACTTGCCTCTACACTCATACCTACACTTGCCTTTCCCCTCATACCTAAACTTGCCTCTCCCCTCATACCTACACTTGCCTCTCCCCTCATACCTACACTTGCCTTTCCCCTCATACCTACACTTGCCTCTCCCCACATACCTACACTTGCCTCTACCCTCATACCTACACTTGCCTCTCCGCTCATACATACATTGTCTCTGACCTCATACTTACACTTGCCTCTCCCCTCATACCTACACTTGCCTCTCCCCTCATACCTACACTTGCCTTTCCCCTCATACCTACACTTGCCTCTCCCCTCATACCTACACTTGCCTCTCCCCTCATACCTACAATTGCCTCTACCATCATGCCTACACTTGCCTCTCCCCTCATACCTACACTTGCCTCTACCATCATGCCTACACTTGCCTCTAACCTCATACCTACACTTGCATCTACTATCATGCCTACACTTGCCTCTCCCCTCATACCTACGCTTGCCTCTAACATCATGCCTACACTTGCCTCTAACCTCATACCTACATTTGCATCTACCATCATGCCTGCACTTGCCTCTCCCCTCATACATACACTTGCCTCTAACATCATGCCTACACTTGCCTCTAACCTCATACCTACACTTGCATCTACCATCATGCCTACACTTGCCTCTAACCTCATACCTACACTTGCATCTACCATCATGCCTACACTTGCCTCTAACCTCATACCTACACTTGCATCTACCATCATGCCTACACTTGCCTCTAACATCATGCTTAACGTCTCTACAAGACAACTCAACCAATGAAGCTTTTAGTTATTTGACCTACAATTTCCTTTGGCTTACTAGTGCACCTTATTGGCGCACCTTACTGGTGCACCCATCAAGTGTGATGGTTGCTCCTACACACTGTCAAGTGTGAGTGATGGTTGCTCCTACACACTGTCAAGTGTGAGTGACGGTTGCTCCTACACACCATCAAGTGTCATGGTTACTCCTACACACTGTCAAGTGTGAGTGATGGTTGTTCCTACACACCATCAAGTGTGATGGTTGCTCCTACACACTGTCAAGTGTGAGTGATGGTTGTTCCTACACACCATCAAGTGTGATGGTTGCTCCAACACACTGTCAAGTGTGAGTGATGGTTGCTCTTACACACCATCAAGTGTGTCGTAGGAGTCTTAACAAATCTTAAAAGTGTTACAACCAAGGAAGATTATATCCACAAAAAGAGTTTTATCAATTCATATATGTCCATCATGTAGTAACTTGTACCATTATTCCTGCAGTGCTCTAGTCTTGTGTTACTGCAGTGCTCTAGGCTTGTGTTACTGCAGTGCTCTAGGCTTGTGTTACTGCAGTGCTCTAGGCTTGTGTTACTACAGTGCTCTAGTCTTGTGCTACTGCAGTGCTCTAGTATTGTGTTACTGCAGTGCTCTAGTCTTGTGTTACTGCAGTGCTCTAGGCTTGTGTTACTGCAGTGCTCTAGTCTTGTTACTGCAGTGCTCTAGGCTTGTGTTACTGCAGTGCTCTAGGCTTGTGTTACTGCAGTGCTCTAGGCTTGTGTTACTACAGTGCTCTAGTCTTGTGCTACTGCAGTGCTCTAGTATTGTGTTACTGCAGTGCTCTAGTCTTGTGTTACTGCAGTGCTCTAGGCTTGTGTTACTGCAGTGCTCTAGTCTTGTGTTACTGCAGTCTTGCGTTACTACAGTGCTCTAGTCTTGTGTTACTGCAGTGTTCTAGGCTTGTGTTACTGCAGTGATCTAGGCTTGTGTTACTGCAGTGCTGTAGGCTTGTGTTACTACAGTGCTCTAGTCTTGTGCTACTGCAGTGCTCTAGTATTGTGTTACTGCAGTGCTCTAGTCTTGCGTTACTGCAGTGCTCTAGGCTTGTGTTACTGCAGTGCTTTAGTCTTGTCTTACTGCAGTCTTGTATTACTACAGTGCTCTAGTCTTGTGTTACTGCAGTCTTGTGTTACTACAGTGCTTTAGTCTTGTGTTACTGCAGTGCTCTAGTCTTGTGTTACTGCAGTGCTCTAGTCTTCTGTTACTGCAGTGCTCTAGTCTTGTGTTACTACAGTGCTCTAGGCTTGTGTTCCTGCAGTGCTCTAGGCTTGTATTACTGCAGTGCTCAAGTCTTGTGTTACTGCAGTGCTCAAATCTTGTGTTACTGCAGTGCTCTAGTCTTGTGTTACTGCAGTGCTCTAGTCTTGTGTTACTGCAGTGCTCTAGCCTTGTGTTACTGCAGTGCTCTAGTCTTGTGTTACTGCAGTGCTCTAGTCTTGTGTTACTGCAGTGCTCTAGCCTTGTGTTACTGCAGTGCTCTAGGCTTGTATTACTGCAGTGCTCAAGCCTTGTGTTACTGCAGTGCTCAAATCTTGTGTTACTGCAGTGCTCTAGTCTTGTGTTACTGCAGTGCTATAGTC
Source organism: Cherax quadricarinatus (assembly GCF_026875155.1). Classification (NCBI taxonomy): domain Eukaryota; kingdom Metazoa; phylum Arthropoda; class Malacostraca; order Decapoda; family Parastacidae; genus Cherax; species Cherax quadricarinatus. The sequence goes on along the minus strand of NC_069405.1, from coordinate 35,843,633 downwards.
TTGTGTTACTACAGTGCTCTAGTCCTGTGTTACTGCAGTGCTCTAGCCTTGTGTTACTGCAGTGCTCTAGTCTTGTGTTACTGCAATGCTCTAGTATTGTGTTACTGCAGTCTTGTGTTACTGCAGTCTTTTGTTACTGCAGTCTTGTGTTACTACAGTGCTCTAGTCTTGTGTTACTACAGTGCTCTAGTATTGTGTTACTGCAGTGCTCTAGTCTTGTGTTACTACAGTGCTCTAGTCTTGTGTTACTGCAGTGCTCTAGTATTGTGTTACTGCAGTGCTCTAGTCTTGTGGTACTGCAGTGCTCTAGTCTTGTGTTACTACAGTGCTCTAGTTTTGTGTTACTACAGTGCTCTAGTATTGTGTTACTGCAGTGCTCTAGTCTTGTGTTTCTACAGTGCCCTAGTATTGTGTTACTGCAGTGCTCTAGTCTTGTGTTACTACAGTGCTCTAGTCTTGTGTTACTACAGTGCACTAGTCTTGTGTTACTGCAGTGCTCTAGTCTTGTGTTACTGCAGTGATCTAGTCTTCTGTTGCTACAGTGCTCTAGTCTTGTGTTACTGCAGTGCTCTAGTCTTGTGTTACTGCAGTGCTCTAGTCTTGTGATACTGCAGTGCTCTAGTCTTGTGTTACTGCAGTCTTGTGTTACTACAGTGCTCTAGTCTTGTTTTACTGCAGTGCTCTAGTCTTGTGTTACTGCAGTGCTCTAGTCTTGTGTTACTACAGTGCTCTAGTCTTGTGTTACTGCAGTGCTCTAGTATTGTGTTACTGCAGTGCTCTAGTCTTGTGTTACTGCAGTGCTCTAGTATTGTGTTACTGCAGTGCTCTAGTCTTGTGTTACTGCAGTGCTCTAGTCTTGTGTTACTGCAGTGCTCTAGTCTTGTGTTACTACAGTGCTCTAGTCTTGTGTTACTGCAGTGCTCTAGAATTGTGTTACTGCAGTGCTCTAGTCTTGTGGTACTGCAGTGCTCTAGTCTTGTTACTACAGTGCTCTAGTTTTGTGTTACTGCAGTGCTCTAGTATTGTGCTACTGCAGTGCTCTAGTCTTGTGTTTCTACAGTGCTCTAGTATTGTGTTACTGCAGTGCTCTAGTCTTCTGTTACTGCAGTGCTCTAGTCTTGTGTTACTGCAGTCTTGTGTACTACAGTGCTCTAGTCATGTGTTACTGCAGTGCTCTAGTCTTGTGTTACTACAGTGCTCTAGTCTTGAGTTACTGCAGTGCTCTAGTCTTGTGTTACTACAGTGCTCTAGTCTTGTGTTACTACAGTGCTCTATTCTTGTGTTACTGCAGTGCTCTAGACTTGTGTTACTGCAGTGATCTAGTCTTGTGTTACTACAGTGCTCTAGTCTTGTGTTACTGCAGTGCTCTAGTTTTGTGATACAGCAGTGCTCTAGTCTTGTGTTACTGCAGTGTTCTAGTCTTGTGTTACTGCAGTCTTGTGTTACTACAGTGCTCTAGTCTTGTGTTACTGCAGTGCTCTAGTCTTGTGTTACTGCAGTGCTCTAGTCTTGTGTTACTGCAGTGCTTTAGTCTTGTGTTACTGCAGTGCTCTAGTCTTGTGTTACTGCAGTGCTCTAGTCTTGTGTTACTGCAGTGCTCTAGGCTTGTGTTACTGCAGTGCTCTAGTCTTGTGTTACTGCAGTCTTGCGTTACTACAGTGCTCTAGTCTTGTGTTACTGCAGTGTTCTAGGCTTGTGTTACTGCAGTGATCTAGCTTGTGTTACTGGCAGTGCTGTAGGCTTGTGTTACTACAGTGATCTAGTCTTGTGTTACTGCAGTGCTCTAGTATGTGTTACTGCAGTGCTCTAGTCTTGTGTTACTGCAGTGCTCTAGGCTTGTGTTACTGCAGTGCTCTAGTCTTGTGTTACTGCAGTCTTGCGTTACTACAGTGCTCTAGTCTTGTGTTACTGCAGTGTTCTAGGCTTGTGTTACTGCAGTGATCTAGGCTTGTGTTACTGCAGTGCTGTAGGCTTGTGTTACTACAGTGCTTAGTCTTGTGTTACTGCAGTGTCTTAGTATTGTGTTACTGCAGTCTTGTGTTACTGAGTGCTCTAGTCTTGTGTTACTGCAGTGCTCTAGTCTTGTGTTACTGCAGTGCTTCTAGTCTTGTGTTACTGCAGTGCTTTAGTTTGTGTTACTGCAGTGCTCTAGTCTTGTGTTACTACGTGTCTAGTCTTTGTTACTGCGTGCTCTAGCTAGTTACGCGTGCTCTAGTCTTGTGTTACTGCAGTGCTCTAGTCTTTGTTACTGCAGTGCTCTAGTCTTTGTTACTGCAGTGCTCTTGTCTTGTGTTACTACAGTGCTCTAGTCTTGTGTTACTGCAGTGCTCTAGTCTTGTTACTGCAGTGCTCTAGTCTTGTGTTACTGCAGTGCTCTAGTCTTGTGTTACTGCAGTGCTCTAGTCTTGTGTTACTGCAGTGCTCTAGTCTTGTGTTACTGCAGTGCTCTAGTCTTGTGTTACTGCAGTGCTCTAGTCTTGTGTTACTGCAGTGCTCTAGTTTGTGTTACTCAGTGCTCTAGTCTTGTGTTACTGCAGTGCTCTAGCTTTGTGTTACTGCAGTGCTCTAGCCTTGTGTACTGCAGTGCTCTAGTCTTGTGTTACTGCAGTGCTCTAGTATAGTGTTACTGCAGTGCTCTTGTCTTGTGTTACTTCAGTGCTCTAGTCTTTTGTTACTGCAGTCTTGTGTTACTGCAGTGCTCTAGTATTGTGTTACTGCAGTGCTCTAGTCTTGTGTTACTGCAGTGTTCTAGTCTTGTGTTACTGCAGTGCTCTAGTCTTGTGTTACTACAGTGCTCTAGTCTTGTGTTACTGCAGTCTTGTGTTACTACAGTGCTCTAGTCTTGTGTTACTGCAGTGCTCTAGTCTTGTGTTACTGCAGTGCTCTAGTCTTGTGTTACTGCAGTGCTTAGTTGTGTTCTCAGTGCTCTAGTTGTTTACTGCAGTGCTCAGTCTTGTGTTACTGCAGTGCTCAAATCTTGTGTTACTGCAGTGCTCTAGTCTTGTGTTACTGCAGTGCTCTAGCCTTGTGTTACTGCAGTGCTCTAGGCTTGTATTACTGCAGTGCTCTAGTCTTGTGTTACTGCAGTGCTCTAGTCTTGTGTTACTGCAGTGCTCTAGTCTGTGTTATCAGTGCTCTAGTCCGTGTTACTGCAGTGCTCTAGTCTTGTGTTACTACAGTGCTCTAGTCTTGTGTTACTGCAGTGCTCTAGTATTGTGTTACTGCAGTGCTCTTGTCTCATTGTTGCTAGTGCTAGTCTTGTGTTACTGCAGTGCTCTAGTCTTGTGTTACTGCAGTGCTCTAGTCTTGTGTTACTGCAGTGCTCTAGTCTTGTGTTACTTACAGTGCTCTAGTCTTGTGTTACTGCAGTGCTCTAGTATTGTGTTACTGCAGTGCTCTAGTCTTTGGTACTGCAGTGCTCTAGTCTTGTGTTACTACAGTGCTCTAGTTTTGTGTTACTCAGTGCTCTAGTATTGTGTTACTGCAGTGCTTAGTCTTGTGTTTCTACAGTGCTCTAGTATTGTGTTACTGCAGTGCTCTAGTCTTGTGTTACTAGCAGTGCTCTAGTCTTGTGTTACTACAGTGCCTAGTCTTGTGTTACTCAGTGCTCTAGTCTTGTGTTACTGCAGTGTCTAGTTTGTGTTACTCAGTGCTCTAGTCTTGTGTTACTGCAGTGCTCTAGTCTTGTGTTACTACAGTGCTCTAGTCTTGTGATACTGCAGTGCTCTAGTTTGTGTTACTGCAGTGCTCTCTTGTGTTACTACAGTGCTCTAGTCTCGTGTTACTGCAGTGCTCTAGTCTTGTGTTACTGCAGTGCTCTAGTCTTGTGTATACAAGTGCTTAGTCTTGTGTTACTGCAGTGCTCTAGTATTGTGTTACTGCAGTGCTCTAGTCTTGTGTTACTACAGTGCTCTAGTCTTGTGTTACTGCAGTGCTCTAGTCTTGTGTTACTGCAGTGCTCTAGTCTTGTGTTACTACAGTGCTCTAGTCTTGTGTTACTGCAGTGCTCTAGTATTGTGTTACTGCAGTGCTCTAGTCTTGTGTACTGCAGTGCTCTAGTCTTGTTTACTACAGTGCTCTAGTTTTGTGTTACTGCAGTGCTCTAGTATTGTGTTACTGCAGTGCTCTAGTCTTGTTTAAACTTCAGTGCTCTATCTTTTTTTAAACGGCAGTCTTGTGTTACTGCAGTGCCAGTATTGTGTTACGGCATGCTCTAGTTTTGTTTTTACTGCAGTGCTCTAGTCTTGTGTTACTGCAGTGCTCTAGTTTTGGGTTTTTACTGCAGTGCTCTAGTCTTGTGTTTTCAACATGCTCTTGCCCCTTGTGTTACTGCAGTGCTTTTGATTGGTTACGGGCGGGCTCTATCTTGGGGGAATTGCAGTGCTCAAATTCCCTTGTTTTTACAGTGCTTTTGTTTTGTTTACTACGGGCCCTTAGTATTGTGTTCCTGCCGTGCTCTAATCTTGTTTTTTCTACAGGGGAAATAGTTTTTGTTTTCCCTGCAGTGCTCTAGTCTTGGTTACGGGCAGTGCTCTGGGATTGTGTTACTGCAGTCTTTTGTTACTACAGGGGGCCCCTATCATGTGTTTACTGCAGGGCTCATCTTGTTTTACCCCCAAGTGCTCTAGTCGGGGTGTTACTGCGGGGCTCTAGTTTTTGTGTTACTACAGGCTCGGGGTTTTGGTGTTACTTCATTTCTCTAGTTTTTTGGGTTACTCCCAGTCTTTTTTTTACGGGCGTGCTCTAAAAGGGTTACTGCAGTGCTTTTAGTCTGTGTTTATTTGCAGTGCTCTAGTCTTTTTACTGAAAGTGCTCTATTTTTGTGTTACTGCATTCTTTTGTTCTACAGTGCTCTAGTCATGTTTACTCAGGCTTTTTCTTGGTTTCAAGTGCTCTAGCTTTTTACTGCAGTGCTACCATATATTTTCTGCAGGGGCTCTAGTTTTGGGGGTTCCCTTCATTTTCCCTTCCTAGCCTTTTTTTACGGGCAGTCTTTTTTCTGCATTTCTCGGGGATTGTGTTAACTGCAGGGGCTCTAGCCCGGGGTTTTTACTGCAGTGCCTAGTCTTGTGTTACTGCGACTAGTTTTGGGTGTTCCCGGCAGGGGCTTATTTCTTGTTTTACACAGGCCTTGTCTTGTTACTCGTGCTCTAGTATTGTGAAAATGCAGTGTTTCTGGGCTTGTGTATTGCAGTGTTTCTATTCTTTTTTTTACATCCCTCTATTTTTGTGTTTACAGTGCTCTAGTATTGTGTTACTGCCGGCCAAGTGTTTTTTAATCTTGAGTTTCCCTTTTTTCCATGTTTTTTCTAGTTTTGGGGTTTGCCTGCGGAAGTGCCCCTAGTCTTGTGTTACTGCAGTGCTCTAGTCTTGTTTACTACAGTGCTCAGTCTTGTTTTTACGCAGGGGCCTCAGTGTTGTGTTACACAAGTGCTCAGTCTTGTGTTACAAACAGTGCTCTAGTTTTTGGTTTTCTGCATGATCTAGTCTTGTGTTACTACAGGCCTAGTCTTGTGTTTCCGGGAAAGTGCTTTTGTTTTATGTTACTTCAGTGCTCTAGTCTTGTGTTACTGCGTTTTTGTGTTACTAAAAGGCTCTATTTGTGTTACTGCAGTGCTCTATTCTTGTTATTTGCAGTGCTCTATTTCTTGTGTTACTGCATTTCTTTAGTCTTGTGTTACTCAGTGCTCTAGTTTTTGTTTTACAAACAGTGTCTAGTTTTGTTTACTGCATGCTCTATATTGTTTTGGGGGCAGTGTTTTCTATCTTGTTTTTACTGCAGTGCTCTATCTTGTGTTAAGCAGTGCTCTATCTTGTGTTACTGCAGTCCCCCAAGTTTTGGGTTACTGCAATCTTAGTCTTGTTTTTAACGGCAGTGCTCTAGTCTTTTTTAAATTTCGTGATCTAGTTTTGGGGTTTTTCCTGCATGCCTAGCTTGTTTTACTGCAGTGTCATCTTGTTTCCCTACAGTTTGTTTTTTACTTCAGTGCTCTAGTTTGGGGGTTACTGCAGGGGCTCTATTCGTTTTACTGAAAGTGCTCTATCTTGTTTTTATTTGCAGTGCATTAGTTTTTTGTGTTACGCTTTGCCCCTAGCCCTTGTGTTACACAGGGGCTAGTCTTGTTTTTACTCCCGGGGGCCTAGTTTTGGTGTTACTGCAGTGCTCTAGTCTTGTGTTTTTGCAGGGGCCTAGTTTTTGTTTTACTCATTTCTCAAAGTCATGGGGTTTTTGAAAGGCCCCTAGTCTTGGGGTTTTACTGCAGTGCTCTAGTCTTGTGTTCGCAGGGGCTCTAGCCCTTGTGTTACTGGCAGCTTGTTTACTGTATGCTCAAACCCCTGTGTTACTGCAGTGCTCTCAGTTTTAAACCTCTTTGCGGGGTGAACTCTCACTTCCCAAGGGCAGGGTTTTCCCACAATGATGTATAATATACTAAAAGGAAGTCACAGGGGGTTTTTATATCATTTGTATTCAACAAAATCTTTTTTGGGCCCAAATTTTATGAGTGGCCTAGGGGCTCCTGGGCTGCAGTATTTGGGCAAACCAACTAAATAGTCCATGAAACCGGGAGCACTTTGGGGGTGAAGCATGAGTACTGAAAATTTTGGGGCTTCCCTGAGAGGGTGAGGGTTTCAGGGAAGCGCCAGCCCGTGCAATAAAATCCATTTGCCTAAGGGGTTTTTTTCCCAAACATGACACCATCCGCAATAATAAAAAATTTTTCCTCGGGTAATTTCCCCCCTTTCCCGCTCCCAATTTTTCAATTTTAGGTAAATATTTCACCATATTGATTTCCCACGACCTTTTTTTTTCAATTTTAGTATCCGAGGGTTTCAAAATTTTGTGTCGGGAATTATATATATATATATATATATATTATATTTTATAAATATAATAAAATATATATATAAAAATTATATATATAATATATAAAATATATATAAAAATTTTTATAATATAATTTATATATATATTTTTATATATAATATATTTATATATGGGAATATATATATAAAAAATATATATTTTATAATATAATATAATATATATATATATATTAATATATTTTTATTATCACACGGGCCCCGATTCCCACCAAGGAAAGGGGGCCCGAAAAAAAAAAATTTTCACCCACATTCACCCCCATCCCCTGTCTTCCAAAGGGGTGCTTTACCTAAAATTTTTTTAAACTGAAACCCAAAAAACCCCAACCCCCTCCTTCAGAGTGCAGGCACTGTATTTCCCATCTCCAGGACTCAACCGGCCGGGCCGGGTTTTCCCTGAAACCCCTTCAAAAATGTTTTTTGGTAATCCAACAGCACCAAGTTTTAAAAAACCCCCATTTGTCTCCATTCATTTCCATCAAAACGCTAAACGCATGCCTGCTGGAAGCCCAAAGGGCCCCTCCCCCCCCAAAACCCCTTTTAAACCCCCCCCCCCCAACCCTTCCTAGGCCGACCCCTACCCAGCCCCCTTTCCACTAAAAGACTGATACACTCTTGAATCTTTTGGGTTTCGCTCCATTTCTCTTTTACATGTCCGAAAAAAAACCCCAACAAAACCCCTTCCCCCAGCCCTCTGGAAACAGTTTTGGTAATCCCCCACCCCCCCTCCTAACTTCCAAACTACAATTCTTTTGCATTAAAAAAACCCCCCAAAAACATTGCCCTCAGACAGGGCATTTTTCCCCTGCCTCCAGCCTTCTCCTCGCGCAACATTCATTTCCCCCGCTTTTCCCACCCATAAAGAGCGTTGGTAAAACTATACTCTCATACATTTTCCCCCCTTTTTCCCCCAAGGACAAAGTTCTTTGTCTCCCCAGACTCCAAATGCAAACCCCCACCTTTTTTTCCCCCCTCAAAATTTTATGATTCACCCCCATCTTTCATTGACCCCTTTCCCCTGACCAAAGTCCCATCCCAAATATCTGAATACATTTTACCTCCTCCATACTCTCTCCCTCCCCAATTTTGATATTCAATCTTTCATCGCCAATCTTTTTGTTATTCCCCCCATAACCTTTCTCCTTTTTTTTTATTCACCTTTAATTTTCTTTTTTTTGCACACCCTACCAAAAATTTTCCACCAATCTCTGCAGCTTCTCTTCAGAATTCCCCCCCCAAGAGCACAGTGATCAGCATATAAAATATAATAATATAAAAAATATATATATATATATTATATAATATATAATATAAAATAAAATATAATATTATATAAAAAATAATATGGGGGGGTTGCTGTGGGGGTGGTGTTTTGATGGGGGGGGAATGGGGGGAGAGGGCCCCCAGGGGGGGTTTTGTGGGGAAGGGGTTTGTTTATGAGGGGGGGTGGGAGCAGCGGGGACAGTGTGGGGGTTTTTGTTTAGAAGGGGCTGTTTTCACTGGGGGTTTCTGTGGTTGGGTTCCTTCCCGTGGGTGGGTTTTGGAAGGGTTTTTTACTCTTCCCCCCCTGGGGCTGGGGTTTTCCTGCTTAAAAAAACCCCTTTATTGCCTCTCGTTTCCCTTTCCCTTTCATCTTTTTTACCCTCTTTTCCCGCATTTTTTCCTTTTATCTTGTTTTTCCCGTTTCGGGTTTGAGGACACTCTCCGGTTTGTCCGGGTTTTTCCCTTTGTCTTGCTTTTTTCCCCGCAGGATCCTGTTTCGGAAATGCTTCTTTTTCCCTTTAAAATTTAATTTGACGGCTGTTTTTTTTTCCGCTTTGCATTCAGTACGCCTGTTTTCAGTTTTTCCTTTTTTTCTTGTGTTCTTATGTCGTCCCTCCTATTGCTTTTTGTTTCTTTCTTCTTTCCCGTTTTTTTTGGGCCCTAAGTTTCCCCTTGCACTTCCTGACCCGTAGACAAAAAATGACCTCCCTCCCCTTTTCCCCCGTCCCCTTATATTTCCAAGGTTTTGTAGGTTCGAGTCTTCCCCTTTGGCCAGAATCATGTTTGTGAAAATTTCCCTGTTCTTGCGAATTCCATCACTGTTAAAAACTCGGGGTTTGGGCGAAAGGGATGCAAAGGGGAAAGAGATGAAAAACTGTAAGCCTCCTGCCGAAAATGGCTGCCCTTTGGGTCAAAAAGTCCCAGCGTGAGCTGGCGCCCCTGGTAAATTGGGCCAATGTGGTAAGGGTGGTAAAGCATGCAACCCCTTTTTCCCGGTTCGTAGGTTCAGTCTCCTTCGGGCATAGATCTGTGTTTGTATGTTTTGTATTTATTTTGGGAAGGCACAATAAAAAGGGTTTTTTAAAGGAAAAACAATACTGAACTGGGGCCAGTGGGTTGAACCCGTGATATTTAAACCCCCCTTCCCCGGGCATTAGATAAATTTAAACTACACCTTTATTCACTAGGCCACCATGCTAAACCCAAAAATCAGGGACCCATAACACAGGGCATGTCTCCCCGATGCAAGCACATTCAAAGGCCGTAGAACTACAAAATTAAATTTTAAAACTACTCGGGGGCCCTTTTAAAAAACCATTTCCCCAAGAGTATACATTGTTACTTTTGCAGCAAAACGTTTCTTAGGTGCTCCAAAAAGGGGGAAAGTTTACTTCCGGGTTTTTAAAGAAATTTTGGGGAAATTAAAACATAAAGACCCCCAAAAAATTTTAAAAACCCAAAAAGCCCCGCCTTTTTGTAAGTTTTAAGTCAATACTCGCGAGAAATTAATACATTTTTTCATTTAATTTTCCAAATAGAAAACCCAAAAAATGCCTAAAAAAACCCAAACTAAAAACCTTTTCCCAGACAGAATACTTTATGTTGAGAGTCCCGAAGAAAAATAAGAAAAAGGCATTTCCACAAACGCAAAAGAACCCACTTAATTTGGGGGGGAAAAAAACTGTAAATTGGAGGCTTTCATGTTTAAGAATTTTAAAAAAAAAAATTTCCTAGCAAAATACACCAAGGCTGAAAAATTTAAAGCTGATCAAAAATTGGGATTCCCCCAGTTACCACATTGAAACAAAAAAGGGTCCCCACATTCTTTGGGGATTACAAAAAGGGGCCAAAAGTGTACCTGCAAAATACTAAAGGGATACTGAACCTTTTTATTGGGTTTGATGATGCAGCATTTTTAATTTTAAAACTGTTAAAAGACATTTTCAAATTTTTCGAAATGTAAAAATTTCCCCTCTCCCCCCCCCCCCAACAAAAATGGGCCCAAAATTTACATCTAAACGGTTTAATTTTAAAAATCAAAACTTTCTCTAGGGAAAGGGTAACACCTACGGGCACTGTTTTACGTTGATCAAAGGAAGTGTTCTCAGGTTATCGCATGGAAAATGCTGTGCTATTTTTGTCTGAAATTGCCAAACTGAGACCTACACAACCCAATAACAATCCGAGCCTTTTTTTAAATAAGATAACAAATCACTTAATGTTTGAAGCCGATTACGAGGCAAGTTATCTCGGGGAAATCATGAAAAGGAAAAACAAATCTCACAAACACCACAGGTATTCCATTTCAAGGGAGACCTAATCTTTATTCCATTTTTGCATTAAAGTTTTGCTTGGCATTATTCCAGCTCTGGTAATGACAGTCAGTAATGGTCACTAATTATCAGCTTGTGAAAACATCGATCACTCTCAGGCCTTCGTGTTACTAGCGGACCTGATGTAAGTGTTGTAATGAACGATAATCCATATATCACTTAAAATACAGTGTCTTGCATCAGCAGTTGTGTGAGCATGCTTGTGGAGGAGGAGGAGGAGGAGGAGGAGGAGAGGAGAGGAGGAGGAGGTGGAAGAGGAGGAGGTGGAAGAGGAGGAGGAAGGGGTGGTGGTGGTGGTGGTGGTGGTGGTTAACGCTGTTTTGCCTCATCATTTATTTCTGCCAGTTTCATTATTATAGTAAGATTATTATTATACTTACGTGGGAAGCGCTAAACTCGCAAGTGTCATACAGTGCCTACGGGTTATTATCACAATCATGGGAAGTGATAAACCCGCAGGAGTCATGTAAGTTCACTCAGGTCAGTAGAGGAGAGAGGTCACGCTACCTCTTGGGAGGTTAGTGTGGAGTGTATAATGTTATCATGGCTTGCTTCTGTAGTGTTTTAGAGTCAGATCTAAAGGTGTTGAAGGAAAAGGTTCTACTTCTCAAGGAGGAAAACAAGAAGCTGAAAATTCCCTTGGATAAGGATAAGGTGACCAGGGTTAGTGAAGGAAAACAGGTTACCAACAGCGAGGAGAAGGTCTACGCTACCTGCTCAGGCAATTAATCTTAGCTCATCTATCTTATTTCTTACTTTCCTACTACGTATTAGTGTAGTAAACCAGCGAGCTAGTCACTCGTTGCCCTCCACTATCTCTGTTTGTTGACCAGTTCCATTGCATTTATTAGTAACTTTATGATGAATAATGTCTTTTAAACATATCCCTGAGGTATCCTGGTAATATCTACTGTTTTCATCCCTCGTGCCACAACCTGTTTGTTTTTCACACACATCCATACCTCTGTCTTCTATCAGTTTAAATTCAAAGACAACTCATTAACGACCCCCCTCGATTGAGTTGGCTAACACCACCACTCCAGCCCCAGCAAGATGTACCGTATCCCTTGCATACATATCATGTTTGCCATAGAAATTGTTCCAACTGTCAGTGAATGGGATTGCAAGTTTCTTGCAGTACCTGTCTAGCCAGCAATTTACACTAACTGCCCTAGATATCCATTCATTGCTTGCTCCCCTTCTATTCAAGATACTACATATGACTTGGACCCCTCTCTTAGACATAATTAAATCTATAGCTGTCCTGTACTTTTCTAGCAGCTCCTGTTTCTTGCCCTTCCTGATATCGTTTCCACCAGCACTGAGGAAGATAACGGGTTGTTCTTGACATGATATCCAACCTGTTGACTATATCACCAACACCAGCTCCCGAGAAACACACGCTGTCTCACCTTCCTATCTCTGTTACAGAAAGCAAGGTCAATATATCTTACCTGTGAGACACCGACCACGAGGATATTCTTACTTTTTTTTACCAGAGGAGTTAGTGGTACCATTAATCTCAGTGACCATTGAAGTATATTCGTCCTGGAGAACAGAGAAGCAATTTCCTGCCTTCAAAACTTCTCTTTCAACCTTATTTTGATGTACATCCTTTGCTGGGAACCACTTCCCGTTTGTTATGGCTGACAATCTGCTCACTGCTGGTAACCTGTTTCCCTTCACTAACACCAACCACTTCACATTCATTGTTATACTTATCCAGGCCATTTTTCAGCTCATTTTTGTCATCCTTAAGAAGCAGAACCTCCTCCTTCAACACCTTGACCTCAGATTCTAAAACCCTACCGATGCAAGCCATGGTGCACTATAAAACTCCACACTAATCCCCCAAACAGCTCAGGACAGGTTGACCACTCGTGATAGGGAGCACAGTAGAATCCTATGGGCCGAAATTGCTCATCTTTAAGATCAAGATACGAAAATATTATTTTAATGGGTAATTTTTAACTTTAGCTAAACTGACTTGAGCAATATGACAAGAAATCTTGAGTCTAGCAACTTTCTAGATACGATCCAGAATTGTTTTTAAAACAGTTTGTGACAGAACCAGCTAGAGGAAATGATTTGCTTGACTTGGTTCTTGCTAACAAGGAATCTTTAATTAATAATCTTGAGGTTAATGATGAGCCTGCGGAAAGCGACCACAAATCACTCATTTTCAATGTATCATGGAATTTAATAACTGCAATCAAGTCAAGGTTTCAGATTTTAAGAACATAAGAACATAAGAACGAAGGAACACTGCAGAAGGCCTACTGGCCCATGCAAGGCAGGTCCAAGTCTCCTACCGGCTTAAGCCAATGCACCCAACCTAGTCAGGTCAGGTCACATTGACTTAAGGGAGGAACACGGCAACCGACCTGGTAGCACAAGCTATCAGGTCTAACTCACACCCACCCACATCTACTCATGTATTTATCCAACCTATTTTTAAAGCTACACAACGTTCTGGCCTCTATAACGGTATTTGGGAGTTTGTTCCACTCATCCACAACTCTATTACCAAACCAGTACTTTCCTATATCCTTCCTGAATCTGAATTTTTCCAACTTAAAACCATTGCTGCGAGTCCTGTCTAGGCTAGATATTTTCAGCACACTATTTACATCCCCTTTATTTATTCCTGTCTTCCATTTATACACCTCAATCATTTTCGTGCAGCTAATTCTGTGAGCCTGAGGGATTATCTAGAAGTGGACTGGTGTAACCTGACAAGTGATTATCCTGTGGAGCATGTTGATGTAGATGGTTGTAAATATGACACTTTTCAAAACATAGTTCAAACTGCTCAGGCAACATATGTTCCAAATGGTGAAATTAAATAAATAAAAAAATGACCCTACGTGAATAAACAATATGACGACGGCAAAGGGTAAAATTCATATGTGTAAATGCAGATTTTACCATTTTATGTGTTAGTGTGAAATTTTTATTCCTGTTAAATCACGTTCGATAATTTTCAGTTTTCCTCTTCTGAACGACTTTAATATTTAATGGCTGTTGTATCTTAGGGCCAGAATAGTGCCTATTAAGCTTCATTTGTGTGAAGGCAAATTTGTTGATGTAGTAATATAGTAAAAAAAATAGCAGTCGTTGGAATCCGTGTCGTAACTGGAGAATGTCTTGAAATTTTCATCACTGGTGTGCATACCTGAATATTATATAATAATATAAGAAAGATGATACCCATAAGTTTAGTCCAAATAGGTGCAAATTTGAAATTTTACTGAAATACTTAAAAAAATTGGAATCGTTGGAATCAGATCAGTTACTGATTAGCTTTAAACTTTTGCCACTGTGGGCTTTATTAAAGTACAACTTATCACTCACTCTGAGCTGTGTAAATTTCAATTTACCAATTTCATTAATCAAACTGTTTCTCTAGTAATTACATAAGAACATAAGAACATAAGAAAGAAGGAACACTGCAACAGGCCTACTGACCCATGCGGAGCAGGTCCATGTCCCCCCCCCCGGATTAGACCAATGACCCACCCCCCGGATTATCCCAATGACCCACCCAGTCTGGTCATCCCCACTCAAGGATGGAGCACTGCACCAGACCCAGCAGCACAAGCTAGTCAGGTCCAACTCACACCCACCCACACCCACTCATGTATTTATCTAACCTATTTTTAAAACTACACAACGTTTTAGCCTCAATAACTGTACTCGGGAGTTTGTTCCACTCATCCACAACTCTATTACCAAACCAGTACTTTCCTATATCCTTCCTGAATCTGAATTTTTCCAACTTGAAACCATTGCTGCGAGTCATGTCTTGGCTGGAAATTTTCAGCACAATATTTACATCCCCTTTATTTATTCCTGTTTTCCATTTATACACCTCGATCATATCATCCCTAATTCTACGCCTTTCGAGAGAGTGCAGATTCAGGGCCCTCAGTCTATCCTCATAGGGAAGATTTCTGATACATGGGATCATCTTTGTCATCCTCCTTTGTACGTTTTCCAGAGCATTTATATCCATTCTGTAATACGGTGACCAGAACTGAGCTGCATAGTCTAAATGAGGCCTAACCAAGGATATATAGAGTTGAAGAACAACCTGAGGACTTCTATTATTTATACTTCTAGATATGAAGCCAAGAATTCTGTTAGCTTTATTGCGAACACTAATGCACTGTTCTCTTGGTTTTAGGTTACTGCTAACCAGAATTCCTAAATCCTTTTCGCAATCGGTAGTATTAAGATCTACATTATTTAGTTTATATGCGGCATGGTTATTTAACTGTCCAACATTTAGAACTTTGCATTTGTCAATATTAAACTGCATCTGCCACTTCCCCGACCATTGCGTCAGTCTATTCAAATCATCCTGGAGTGCTCTAATGTCCTCATTAGAATGAATTAGACGGCCTATTTTGATGTCATCAGCAAATTTGCTTATGTCGCTATTTATTCCCTCATCTATGTCGTTTATGTAAATTGTGAACAACAACGGGCCCAACACTGACCCCTGAGGAACATCGCTTGTGACGTGCCCCCATTCTGATTTCTCCCCATTTATACAAACTCTCTGCTGTCTATTTGCCAGCCATGCCTCTACCCAGGAAAAAATTTCTCTTCCTATTCCGTGTGCCCTAAGTTTCCTCAATAGCCTCTGGTGTGGAACTCTATCGAAAGCCTTACTGAAGTCCATATACACAATATCATATTCATTACCATGATCTACCTCCTCAAATACCTTAGTGAAAAAAGTTAGTAAATTCGTAAGACAGGAGCGCCCCTTTGTAAAACCATGTTGAGATTCATTAATCAATCTGTGCCTGTCAAGATGGCTACGAATTGCTTCGGCAATTACTGATTCCATAAATTTTCCCACTATGGAGGTAAGGCTTATTGGTCTATAGTTCGAAGCCAAGGACCTGTCACCTGCCTTGTAAATAGGTATTACATTTGCTATTTTCCACTTATCAGGTACTATGCCAGTTTGTAGTGATATGTTAAAAAGATTAGCCAAAGGTATGCTAAGTTCCTCTTTACATTCCTTTAGCACCCTTGCAAACAGTTCATCAGGACCTGGGGATTTGTTAGGTTTTAGTTTCTCTATTTGTCTGAGGACCATGTCACTAGTTACCGCAATCATACATTGTTTATTATCATCCTGTTCTACGTATTCTATTATTTCAGGAATATCGCTAGTATTTTCCTGGGTGAAAACTGAGAGGAAGTAGGTATTTAGAATTTCACACATATCCTTATCACTGTCAGTGATCTGACCAGAGTTACTCTTAAGTGGGCCAATCTTGTCCCTAATCTTACTTCTGTATGTGTACGAATGGTATATAATACCGACAAGATGAGAGTAAGACACATGTGCAACATCTGGGTATCTTTATTGTAGACGTTTCGCCATCCAGTGGCTTTATCAATACAAATTCCAGGACATAACTTGAAGACAGTAGAACTATGTACAGAAGATGAGGTAATCAGTCCCTCAACCTAGGAGTAGGTGCGAACAGCACCATAGTCGTGGAGATTCTGAAGCAGAAGAAAGAATCCTGGCGCTTATATAGTAACGTCAGGTGAAGCAGACGAGGGCAAATTCACTGGTAGGCGGGATTCCCCAGTGGAAGTAGGTCCTTCCCAAAGAGATAGGTTAGTTGTAGTAGTCGTGAAGGTTATGTACATGTCCTCAGAATTAAGATTCCATGATGTTGCAGTGTCTGACAAGTTGTGTACGAATGGTATATAATACTGACAAGATGAGAGTAAGACACATGTGCAACATCTGGGTATCTTTATTGTAGACGTTTCGCCATCCAGTGGCTTTATCAATACAAATTCCAGGACATAACTTGAAGACAGTAGAACTATGTACAGAAGATGAGGTAATCAGTCCCTCAACCTAGGAGTAGGTGCGAACAGCACCATAGTCGTGGAGATTCTGAAGCAGAAGAAAGAATCCTGGCGCTTATATAGTAACGTCAGGTGAAGCAGACGAGGGCAAATTCACTGGTAGGCGGGATTCCCCAGTGGAAGTAGGTCCTTCCCAAAGAGATAGGTTAGTTGTTTTAGTCGTGAAGGTTATGTACATGTCTGTACATTATATACCATTCGTACACAACTTGTCAGACACTGCAACATCATGGAATCTTAATTCTGAGGACATGTACATAACCTTCACGACTACTACAACTAACCTATCTCTTTGGGAAGGACCTACTTCCACTGGGGAATCCCGCCTACCAGTGAATTTGCCCTCGTCTGCTTCACCTGACGTTACTATATAAGCACCAGGATTCTTTCTTCTGCTTCAGAATCTCCACGACTATGGTGCTGTTCGCACCTACTCCTAGGTTGAGGGACTGATTACCTCATCTTCTGTACATAGTTCTACTGTCTTCAAGTTATGTCCTGGAATTTGTATTGATAAAGCCACTGGATGGCGAAACGTCTACAATAAAGATACCCAGATGTTGCACTTGTGTCTTACTCTTACTTCTGTATACCTGAAAGAACCCTTTTGGGTTAGTCTTTGAATCCCTTGCGACCTTAACCTCATAATCTCTTTTTGCTTTTCTTATTCCTTTCTTTATTTCTCTCTTTAATTGAATATATTGATTTCTTAACTGCCCATCCCCTCTTTTGATACGCCTATATATGCCTCTCTTTTGACCAGTGAGATGTTTTAATCAATTGTTCATCCATTTGGGATAATTTTTGTTAGATCTAATTTCCCTACTCGGAACAAAAGTTGTCTCTGCAGCTAGAACTATGTTCTGAAAAACGTCATATTGGCAACCAAGATCACCTACCTGACCCATAGTTAGGACATCCCAATTTAGCCCACCCAAGTAATTTTTCAGTCCCATGAAGTCGGCCAAGCGAAAATCTAGGACAGAGATTTGATTGCAGTTATCTGGGTAATTCCGTGATATATTGAAACTAAGCGATTTGTGATCACTTTCCCCAAGCTCATCATTAACCTCAAGATTATTAATTAGTGAATCTTTGTTGGCAAGAACCAAGTCAAGCAGATTGTTTCCTCTAGTTGGTTCTGTCACAACCTGTTCTAAAAAGCAATCCTGAACCGTATCAAGAAAGTCACTAGACTCAAGATTTCCTGTCATATTGTTCCAATCAATTTGTCTAAAGTTAAAATCACCCATTATCACAACATTTTCATATCTAGATGCCTTATGAATTTCGTCCCATAACAGCTTACTGCACTCCCTATCAAAGTTTGGGGGCCTATAAATCACACCAAAAATTAATTTGTCACGACCCTCGAGAAACTGAAGCCAAACCGATTCTGACATACATCGCCTCACCACCACCCTTCCTGTTGACCCTATCAGTGTGGAATAGTTTATAACCCTGTATGTTGCATTCAGAAGGCATTTCTCTATCTTTCAGGTTGAACCAGGTCTCTGTTATACCAATAGCATCTATATTACCTACACTTGCAAGTAATTTTAGCTCATCTATCTTATTTCTCAGACTCCTACTATTTGTACAGTAAACCTTAAGGGAGCTAGTCACTCATTGCCCTCTATTCTCTCTTTGTTTGTTGATCAATTGATCTGCCATTACTAGCAACTTTATTTTGAACACTGTCTTTTAATAAATGCTGTTTTTAACCCTAATGCTGCAGCCTGATTGTTTCCCACAAACACCCATACCTCTATAATCTATCAGTTTAAATTCCTAGACAAGTCATCAATTACCCTCTCAATTGAATTGGCTAATGCAACCACTCCATCCCCAGAGAGATGAACCCCATCCCTTGCATACATATCACGTTTGCCAAAGAAAAGGTCCCAGATATAAATGAATGGGATTGCAAGCTCCTTGCAGTATCTGTCTAGCCAGCGGTTTATACCAATTGCCCTAGACATCCATTCATTACCCACTCCCTTTCTAGGCAAGATGCTACATTTGACTAGGATCCCTCCCTTAGACCTAACTACTTCTATGGCTGACCTGTACTTATCCAGCAGCTCCTCTGTCCTGCCCTTCCCAATGTCATTACCCCCAGCACTAAGACAGATAATGGGCTTGTTCCCATTACCTGCCATAATATTATCCAACCTGCTGACTATGTCACCAACACCAGCTCCAGGAAGACACACTCTCTGTCTGACCTTTCTGTCTCTGTTACAAAATGCACGGTCCATATGTCTTACCTGAGAATCGCCTACTATTAAAATATTCTTACCTTGATTAGCAGGGGAATCAGTGGTACCTTCAACCTCGCTAACCACTGAAGTACACTCGTCTTGGAGAACAGAGAATCGATTTCCTACCTTCACATCTTCTCTATTAACTCTCCTCATCTTCCTTCATCTTGAACTGTGAACCACTTGCCACTTAAAGCAGCTGCCACTATCACTGCTAGAGACCATTCCTTCCTTACCAGCTAAATCCTTCTCACACTCGCTCCCAAACTCATCTATGCGAAGCTTCAGCTTCCTATTTTCCTCCTGAAGAAGTAGAATCTCCTTCAACACATGAACCTGGGATTCTAAAGCACTACAACAAACCATGGTATAGGTAACAGCCCATGCTAACTCCCAAGAGCTTAGCGGTATGACCGCACTTGACCACTGACCTCAGCGTACCAGTGAATGTCTCTTATTAAGCTGAAATTGTAAAAACAATCTAAATATTTTTTCTCACAGGATTGTAGATTCTAAATAGAATGTAAATGAGAAAGTAAACAAGAAAAAAATAGTTGTTTTTATGGTGTTTTTGAGTTTAATGAAAGAAGACTCATATTTCTCGGAACATTCTCATCAACATTTTCCTTTGCTTTCTCGCAAATTTTCGTTCATTACTCGAGAACACCTTATCTGAGAGGCTTCAAATTATCATGGCTTATGTACTGTATCGCTTATGTAATGAGATTCTTGGCATGCGTGGGCAACCTATGCGCAATGCTACACAGGACATTCCCAGATTTTTGTTTCCGTGACAGGTGGAGACAGGTTCCTCTGACCGGCTTTAAAATTTCAACATTCGTATATCCTGCTTAGAGGGTTGGTATATATAATGGAATGTCTGGATGCCATTTTGTCACTTTTAATCTCGAAGTGGTATAACAGTATTATACCTTATTCCCCCCCCCCCCAAGAGCCACTCACCAGCATCTTGTTGCCGGTGAGAGGCTCTTGATCAAAGGAACTGGTCTTATCTTTCCTTTGCTTGGATTGAATCTGAATTCCTCTCATTCTACTATATGACTCCTACGGATTGAGCGCTTTCATCTGATTAAAATTGCGAACGGCATCATTCCTCAATGAGAGATGCAGCGCATGAAATGGATGAAATGTTTCATGGGTTTAGGCTGTGTAGGCACATTTTTTGTTGGATTCTGTGCAATAACTGGAAAATGTATCGTCTGGTCAGCTTTAAATTTTGTGCTGATGTGTTTTCTCAGAGGAAAAAATCTCTTGATGTTAGGTTATGTAAGTTATCATGTCCCGATTTTATTTATAAAAATTAGTTTCTGTGAAATAAATGGAGAATGTTTCTTGTGATCAGATATAAGTCACAGTGTTTGACTTTTAGTTATCGTAGGTTAAATCAAATTTATGTTCTTTTGTGTGTCTATAACATCTATGTGCTCTATAGACCATTGTTAAACATTTGTATAAATTGCTGAAGTCATATAACAATGGTTATAAATGACAATAATTTTTAAAGGGGTGGACCGGTAAGCCAGCGGAAGGCCTCGGTCAGATGACCAAAAGCTCCAAAGGCGGGTCATCATCTGACTAAGACCCGCGTCAGGAAACATTTGTCCTGTTTCCTGACGAACCTTACCTGACCTAACCTAACCTGTATATTATGTACACTAAGCTTTTCTTCTGAAAGAAATTGGAAACACTGAAATTGCTTTCTATGCGATAATCTCCGAGTGTCGCATCTGATTAGCTTCTACCCTTCCATGCTGTTAACTCGATAATGCAACTTCTGAACGTCTACAAGAGTAATATGCTTGTGTATTTTAGGATATTGATATCTTTGAAAGATTTGAATGATGCTTGCGCTGTGTATGTCCTAATTCACTATTTTCATTAAAGAAATTTGAATATTAATTTCCATAAGATGATTTGTGAATGCCTTTTATGACTGTTTTCGAACTTTCACTACTAATATTCAACTGCATTATCAACTTATGCCACACACTGCACTATTCCAGTCGCATGCATTGTGGTACTGGCGACTCGGATTAAAGAATACGGGGATACCTTTCTCGGATAACTTAGCGACCGAAATACGCATTTATGAGAAGGATGTTCCCATACAATTTTAGGCTGTGTAGAAGCAAATTTACTAATATACTAACGTAGTTAAAGAACGAAGAATCGTGCCTTACCTAGAAAATGCCTCTACTAAATGGTTTCAAACGTTTAGCACTGGTGTGTCTTACAGGAAAATTTAAAATTTAAGTGGGCTTTGCAAGCTCACATTCTCAATTTCTTTTTTAAATTTCAGGAGTATCATTCTTGCTTTTCTGGAGCCCCAAGAAATATACGTACCAAGATAAAAAATTAAACAGACCGGCAAAATGGTTTAAGCTTACACTATAAAATTTATTATGGATATGTATTCCCTAAATAGTTTAAGAGATTATCTGAAACCTACAACAAATTTTCAATATTTAGCCAGAGCAAAAAAAAAAATTTCATTATGTTTGCTATAATGCCATGTATTATTTATTATTATTAAAGATTAGCCGGTATTCTCCCGGCCTGGGCCTTTTCCAAGTGGTGGCCCGGCCTTGGCTCCCTCTTTAGGGAGTGTCTGAGACCTAAGTCTCCCATGGGAGGAGGCACAAGTACCTCCTAATCTTTGGGACCAACTGTCCCCAGGCCTAGCCACAAGCTAGGCCTCTCTGGTCTGCCATCCCTGCCCCAAGGGAGCAAATGGGAATGACAGTCTTATGAGCTAAAGGCTCGGACTCAGGCACCTACCCTACCCTAGAAGGGTTAGACATGGTGTCGATCAAATGCCATGTAGTGGTGTCATTCACAGGAGAATAAATTGTGAGAGTTCCATTAACATCAAGCTTTTGGTTCTTGTGATATAAACAGAAAACCAACCTTCTTGAAAGGCAGTCTTCATGGTGGGCGATGTTCTTAGTTTCACAGGAGACAGGTTCAATATATTTTTGTCTGAATGCACAAGAGCTTGTAATTTGATACAGAGCTCTGGCTCTGTATTAAATTACAGTTTTTAAAACAGTTGATGCATATCAGAAGATGGCTTGGATTGTTACTGTGCTCTGTAAGTGGCAGTTTACTAATTTTATACATATAATGGGGTAGTGGTTTGTGTGTGATAACTAACATGAGAATGTCTCTTCCGATTGGCTTCAGAATTTCAGGTAAATTATACTTAGAAAGACGTTTGTTATTGAAGTGTGTAGGTGCTAACTTTACCATAAAACTTTTATTCAACTCTTTTCTATGCGATAAATTGAAAATGCTTTGTGTGATCAACTTCAAACTTTCAGTGTTGGTGCAACTCCTTAAAGGAAGATGCGTAGTGCTAGCGGACAGTGTACGTCGCAATTTGCCAACTTTCATAAACTATTTAAGTAGTGATTTCAAATCTTCAAATGTGGCTCTCTTAAGGTTGTTAATTTACATCTTCTGGTCCTTCTAGGGATGTTACAATACAGGGTCTATTTGAGAGTGTTGAGCTAACACTTCTGGTCTTCAAGATATTACATTCATGGGGGAGTGCCAAAACTGTCGGGGTTAAACAGTACCTGGAGGAATGGGAGACAATTAAGATCGATTAAAGATTAGGGAAGAAAGGTCCAGTCCCTTCGATCATGAACCCCTCACCAGCATGAAGGCACCTGTCTAGAGGGGCCTTCACGGTGTTTATCTCCAGCTCCTGGGTCTCTTGGGATTGCTGAGCTACACTCCTAGGTCTTTTCAGAGATATTTAGCTGCAGTTTCTCTGCCTCTTGAGGGATTAAAGGTTCAAATACTATTCCTATGGCGTCTGCTGAGGTAGAGGGGGTTGGGGTAATGGGATACAGAGAAACATTTCTGGGATCGCGCAGCGACCGAAATGTATCTAGTTACCTGGAGTTTACCTGGAGAGAGTTCCGGGGGTCAACGCCCCCGCGGCCCGGTTTGTGACCACGCCTCATGGTGGATCAGAGCCTGATCAGCCAGGCTGTTACTGCTGGCTGCACGCAATCCAACATACGAGCCACAGCCCAGTGCTTGTCCAGTGCCTGCTTGAAGACAGCCAGGGGTCTATTGGTAATCCCCCTTATGTATGCCGGGAGGCAGTTGAATAGTCTTGGGCCCCTGACAATTATTGTGTTGTCTCTTAACGTGCTAGTGACACCCCTGCTTTTCATTGGGGGGATGTTGCATCGTCTGCCGAGTCTTTTGCTTTCGTAGTGAGTGATTTTCGTATGCAAGTTCGGTAGTAGTCCTTCTGGATTTTCCAGGTGTATATAATCATGTATCTCTCCCGCCTGCGTTCCAGGGAGTACAGGTTCAGGAACTTCAAGCGCTCCCAGTAATTGAGGTGTTTTATCTCAGTTATGCGCGCTGTGAAGGTTCTCTGTACATTTTCTAGGTCAGCAATTTCACCTGCCTTGAAAGGTGCTGTTAGAGTGCAGCAATATTCCAGCCTAGATAGAACAAGCGACCTGAAGAGTGTCATCATGGGCTTGGCCTCCCTAGTTTTGAAGGTTCTCATTATCTATCCTGTCATTTTTCTAGCACATGCGATTGATACAATGTTATGGTCCTTGAAGGTGAGATCCTCCGACATGATCACTCCCACGTCTTTGACGTTAGTTTCTCGCTCTATTTTGTGGCTGAAATTTGTTTTATACTCTGATGAAGTTTTAATTTCCTCATGTTTACCATATCGGAGTAATTGAATTTTCTCATCGTTGAACTTCATGTTTTTTCTGCAGACCATTGAAAGATTTGGTTGATGTCCGCCTGGAGCCTTGCAGTGTCAGCAATGGAAGACACTGACATGCAGATTTGGGTGTCATCTGCAAAGGAAGACACGGTGTTGTGGCTTACATCCTTGTCTATGTCAGATATGAGGAAGAGAAACAAGATGGGAGCGAGTACTGTGCCTTGCGGAACAGAGCTTTTCACCGTAGCCGCCTCAGACTTTACTCTGTTGACTACTACTCTTTGTGTTCTGTTTGTGAGGAAATTATAGATCCATCTACCAACTTTTCCTGTTATTCCTTTAGCACGCATGTTGTGTGCTATTACGTCATGGTCACACTTGTCGAAGGCTTTTGTGTATATTACATCTGTGTATATTACATCTGTATTCTTTTTGTCTTCTAGTGCATCTAGGACCTTGTCGTAGTGATTCAGTAGTTGGGACAGACAGGAGCGACCTGCTCTAAACCCATGTTGCCCTGGGTTGTGTAATTGATGGGTATCTAGATGGGTGGCGATCTTGCTTTTTAGGACCCTTTCAAAGATTTTTATGATATGGAATGTTAGTGCTATCGGTCTGTAGTTCTTTGCTATTGTTTTACTGCCCCCTTTGTGGAGTGGGGCTATGTTACGGTTCAAGATATAAATAATTTTTATAAAATGTTGTTTTAACATTCCACGAAGTATGCAAGAAGCATGTGTTTATTACAAGCATATAATGCTGATAACTTATGAAGATTTAACATATTTTAACACAAAACTCAGTAAAGCGTTCTGCTCATACATGAAAAGACCCAGGCTCGACTACGGGTGGATCGAGACGAAGTCTCCTTGTACCTGCTGTCTCGATTCACTTACCAGTAAATAGATATCTAGGAATTAGTTAAGTTTTTATGTATGTTCAATACACAAGTTAAACTTTTTACTTACTTTTTGTACACCACCTGATGTTTAAATAAAGTCGAGCACTGATTTATTTCCAATGACTGTAGTGGGTTGTACCCAGGGTAAGACCGGAAGCGTCTCTTTATTTAGACATAACATACAAAACATACAAAAAAAACATTTACAATAGTCCTGAGAGCATAGAGATATTATGGGCACAAAGAGTACATTTTGTGGATTTAACCTAGAACAATGAAGACAAACAATATGATTTCTTTCTAGCAATACTACATGGCATTCTTGCATTATCATGGAAACAGCTAGATTTTGTACCCACGTATAATTATCATATAGAATAGGATAGCAGCACACTCCTGGTGTATCCAATTTTTGTTAAATAAAAAGGGGGGTTAATAAACTGAATTTTGGTTTGATTTTTGCCACCGAAGTAGCTAGACCATTGTGCACCCCAAAGCCATCCTGTGGATGGTAGCGCAAGAATATATAGATACACAAGAGGCCCAGGAACTAGCCCCCCCCCCCCAAGAAAAAAAATAAGTACATCTTGATTATAAATCGAATAATTTATTCTTCTAGTATGGTTTTTCCCTACTAATTTGTTAGAAACGCCGCGGGCACCAGTTGTTTTACGAACGCCAATATTATATGCCACTAAATCTACAGACTAGTCTACACCAGCTACAGAATGTAAGGACGCCCAGTGACGCTCTTCGCCCTAGCAACAACCACATATAGGGATAATGAACCATTCATGGATCTGGTAACACTGGCCCCGGAGTGTAGACCGTTGGGGTGGGAAGGAGGGGATCCTCCAGTATATGAGGAGTTGCAGAAGGAATAATGGAAGTGGGCGAGGGGCAAGACGAGCGAGAGAGAAACCACCACTACCAGGTTTATCAGCTATTCTGCTCTGCCTTCGTAAACAGTCATAACCGCTTACTTATTTAAATTCAACCATACCTTACTAAAATATTAGGTATTATATAACTCAGAACAACATATAAATATATTACATTACAGTGGTGATTGAAGTCGTGTCTGGATAAATAACTCATTGCGATTACCAGATCATAAACTTGTAAATTGTTCATTAATTAACACTGTAACTTAAGTAACAAAACACCGCAGCTCAGTCCCTGGACCATTATGTATCTCTAATCTTTCGACAACTGCTCACAGCATGGATATGGGATACATAACATATAAAGTTATTAAACTAACAATAAAAATAATCCACACTGATTTTTATTTGGTTATCCTATGTTAAATCTTGAGTTATCATAGTTTAAAGCAACATAATGTACTGTGCAAGTATTCTTGCTATCTCATCATATTTTGCAATGTAACTTAAGTAATTAGTACCACTTCCCGTGCTAGACTAAACAATTATATTTTCTTAAGGTGAGTTTTTATGAATTATCATGTAACTTGTATCTGTTTTTAAGTTCCTACTGATACTGTGTATCAGACCCTTATAGAAAAATTACAGCTGAAAATTAAATAAAAAGTAAACATGAGTAAATTTTAAGTATAGTATAGAGTAAGTTTTGCCGGAGATGTTGTGCATGATAAGAGTCTTCAGATTATGTATGTACTGTGCAGTACCAATGAATTATAGACGATTATTTTATAGTTGGCCAACATTTGTAATAACCGCTACAAACGTTATATCAAAATGTACAAAAACTTCAACAAATTGTTTTGCAAAAGATTCTAATAAGATAAGATAAGATAAGATTTCGTTCGGATTTTTAACCCCGGAGGGTTAGCCACCCAGGATAACCCAAGAAAGTCAGTGCGTCATCGAGGACTGTCTAACTTATTTCCATTGGGGTCCTTAATCTTGTCCCCCAGGATGCGACCCACACCAGTCGACTAACACCCAGGTACCTATTTGCTGCTAGGTGAACAGGACAACAGGTGTAAGGAAACGTGTCGAATGTTTCCACCCGGCGGGAATCGAACCCGGGCCCTCCGTGTGTGAAGCGGGAGCTTTAGCCACCAGGCCACCGGGCCACCTAATAGCAGTTATAACTTATATAAATAGTTACAAGTTTATTTTACGGTTGCCCTAAATGACGTGCATAACCAGCGGCTTTCTATACAATATATCAATGATGTCAACCATTCCTGAATCAACTGTAAATTGTACTTTGTAGAAATAAAGTTGATCCTTTATCACTACGTTTGTTGAATAGCTTTATTATACACCTCTTACATACCCATCCTATAAGTGATAGTCAAAGTGTTAGATACACATAAAGGGTCCAGGAGCTGGGCCCCAAAGTTGTGATAGCTAAACAAGGTCACAGTGACAATGAACTATTTGCATACTTATATCTGGTTACAATCGTAATGCGATATTTATGCAGACACGAATTCAGTAAAAAAAAAAAATACTGTACTGAAGAGTAGCTTATACGTGGTTTTGCACTGCTTATATTTTAGCAATGTGTCACTGAATTTAAACAAATTTAAATAGTTACGAGTTATCAGGGTATTTTTTCCAGAATGGTTGGTAATACGCCACTATGGATAAAATACATTAACATTTTCTGAACATTTGTGAGTTGTCACTGAATTTATAAATTTTATCGCAGTTCGGCACAAAATGACGCTAAGTGTGACAGTAGAGAAACACTGACATTCATGTACTCTCATTACCATTATACACACGTACTGTCTGTACAGTCACTTGTATTGTTACTTCACCTACCCTCTCCTGTCCTCCATGTTACCACCTTCCTACTCTCTCCTGTCTTATGTTCCCTCCTTCCTGCCCTCTCCTGTCCTCCATGTTACCACCTTCCTACTCTCTCCTGTCTTATGTTCCCTCCTTCCTGCCCTCTCCTGTCCTCCATGTTACCACCTTCCTACCCTCTCATGTCTTATGTTCCCTCCTTCCTACTCTCTCCTGTCTTATGTTCCCTCCTTCCTGCCCTTCCCGTCCTCCTGTTACCACCTTCCTACCCTCTCTTGTCTTATGTTCCCCCCTTCCTACCCTCTCCTGTCTTATGTTCCTCCTTCCTGCCCTCTCCGTCCTCCATGTTACCACCTTCCTACCCTCTCCTGTTTATGTTCCTCCATTTCCCGCCCTCTCCTGTCCCCCATGTTACACCTTCCTACCCTCTCCCGTCTTATGTTCCCTCCTTCCTGCCCTCCCTGTCCTCCATGTTACCATCTTCCTACCCTCTCCTGTCTTATGTTCCTTCCTTCCTGCCTCTCCTGTCCTCCATGTTACCACCTTCCTACCCTCTCCCGTCTTATGTTCCCTCCTTCCTGCCCCCCTCCCGTCCTCCATGTTACCATCTTCCTACCCTCTCCTGTCTTATGTTCTTCCTTCCTGCCCCTCTCCTGTCCTCCCTGTACCACCTTCCTACCCTCTCCTGTCTTATGTTCCCTCCTTCTACCTCTCCTGTCCTCCATGTTTTCCACCCTTTCCTACCCTCTCCCGTCCCTTTTGTTCCCTCCTTCCCGCCCTCCTGTCTTATGTTCCCTCCTTCCTGCCCTCTCTGTCTTATGTTCCCTCCTTCCTGCCCTCTCCTGTTTATGTTCCCCCCTTCCTACCCCTCCTGTTTATGTTCCCTATTCCTGCCCTCTCGTCTTATGTTCCTCCTTCCTACCCTCTTGTCTTATGTTCCCTCCTTCCTGCCCTCTCCTGTCCTCCATGTTACCACCTTCCTACCCTCTCCTGTCTTATGTTCCCTCCTTCCTGCCCTCTCCTGTCTTATGTTCCCTCCTTCTTGCCCTCTCCTGTCTTATGTTCCCTCCTTCCTGCCCTCTCCTGTCTTATGTTCCCTCCTTCCTGCCCTCTCCTGTCCTTCATGTTACCACCTTCCCACCCTCTCCTGTCTTATGTTCCCCCCTTCCCGCCCTCTCCCGTCTTATGTTCCCTCCTTCCTGCCCCCTCCTGTCTTATGTTCCTCCTTCATGCCCCCTCCTTTTCTTATGTTCCCTCCTTCCTACCCTCTCCTGTCTTATGTTCCCTCCTTCCTGCCCCCTATTGTCTTATGTTCCCTCCTTTGCCCTCTCCTGTCTTATGTTCCTCCTTCCTGCCCTCTCCTGTTTATGTTCCCTCCTTCCTGCCCTTCCTGTCTTATGTTCCCTCCTTCCTGCCCTCTCCTGTCCTTCATGTTACCACCTTCCTACCCTCTCCTGTCTTATGTTCCCTCCTTCCTGCCCTCTCCTGTCTTATGTTCCCTCCTTCTTGCCCCCTCCTGTTTATGTTCCCCCCTTCCTGCCTCTCCTGTCTTTATGTTCCCTCCTTCCTGCCCTCTCCCGTCCTTCATGTTACCACCTTCCTACCCTCTCCTGTTTTTATGTTCCCCTTTTTCCTGCCCTCTCCTGTCTTATGTTCCCTCCTTCCTGCCCTCTCCTGTCTTATGTTCCCTCCTTCATGCCCTCTCCTGTCTTATGTTCCCTCCTTCCTACCCTCTCCTGTCTTATGTTCCCTCCTTCCTGCCCCCTATTGTCTTATGTTCCCTCCTTCCTGCCCTCTCTGTCTTATGTTCCTCCTTCCTACCCTTCCTGTTTATGTTCCCTCCTTCCCGCCCCTCTCTGTCTTATGTTCCCTCCTTCCTACCCTCTCCTGTCTTATGTTCCCTCCTTCCTACCCTCTCCTGTCTTATGTTCCCTCCTTCCTGCCCTCTCCTGTCTTATGTTCCCTCCTTCCTGCCCCCTCCCGTCTTATGTTCCCTCCTTCCTACCTCTCCTGTCTTATGTTCCTCCTTCCTACCTCTCCTGTCTTTGTTCCCCCCTTCCTGCCCCCTCTTGTCTTATGTTCCCTTCCTTTCTACCCTCTGCTGTCTTATGTTCCCTCCTTCCTGCCCTCTCCTGTCTTATGTTCCCTCCTTCCTACCCCTCTCCTGTCTTATGTACCCTCCTTCCTGCCCTCTCCTGTCCTTCATGTTACCACCTTTCTGCCCTCTCCTGTCTTATGTTCCCTCCTTCCTGCCCTCTCCTGTCTTATGTTCCTCCTTCCTGCCCTCTCCTGTTTATGTTCCCTCCCTTCCTGCCCTCTCCTGTCTTATGTTCCCCCCTTCCTGCCCCTCCTGTCTTATGTTCCCTCCTTCCCACCCCTTCCTGTCTTATGTTCCTCCTTCCTGCCCTTTGTCTTTGTTCCCTCCTTTCCCACCCTCTCTGTCTTATGTTCCCTCCTTCCTCCCTTTTCCTGTCTTATGTTCCCTCCTTCCTCCCTCTCCTGTCTTATGTCCCTCCTTCCTGCCTCTCCTGTCCCTTTTGTTACCCCTTTCCCCCCTCTCCTGTCTTATGTTCCCTCCTTCCTTCCCTTTTCCTGTCTTATGTTCCTCCTTCCTGCCCTCTCTGTTCTTATGTTCCTCCTTCCTGCCCTCTCCTGTCTTATGTTCCCTCCTTCCTGCCCTCTCCTGTCTTATGTTCCCTCCTTCCTACCCTCTCCTGTCTTATGTTCCCTCCTTCCTGCCCTCTCCTGTCTTATGTTCCCCTTTCCTCCCTCTCCTGTCTTATGTTCCCTCCTTCCTCCCTTCCTTTTATATGTTCCCCCCTTCCTGCCCTCCCCTGTCTTATGTTCCCTCTTCCTCCCTCTCCTGTCTTATGTTCCCTCCTTCCTGCTTTTTCCCTTTACCCCCTTTTGTCATGTTCCCCTTCCTGCCCTTCCTTTTCTTATGTTTCCCTCCTTTCTACCCCTCCTGTCTTATGTTCCCTCCTTCCGCCCTCTCCTTTTCTTATGTTCCCTCCTTCCTACCCCCTCTCTGTCTTATGTACCCTCCTTCCTGCCCTTCCTGTCTTATGTTCCCCTTCCCCCCTCTCCTGTCTTATGTTCCCTCCTTCCTACCCTCTCTTTTCTTATGTTCCCCCCTTTCCCCCCTCCCTGTCTTATGTTCCCTCCTTCCTCCCTTTTTCCCGTCTTATGTTCCCTCCTTCCTGCCCTTCCTGTCTTAAAGTTCCCCCTTCCTCCCTCTCCTGTCTTATGTTCCCTCCTTCCTACCCTCCTGTTTTTATGTTCCCTTTCCCTTCCTCCCTCTCCTGTCTTATGTTCCCTCCTTCCCTGCCCTCTTTGTCTTATGTTCCCTCCTTCCTACCCTCTCCTGTTCTTATGTTCTCCCCTTCCTACCCTCCCCCTGTCTTATGTTCCTCCTTCCTACCCCTCTTTTCTTATGTCCCCCCCTTTCTCCCTCTCCTGTCCTTATGTTCCCCTTCTGCCCTCTCCTGTCTTATGTTCCCTTTCCCTTTCCCCCCTCTCCTGTCTTTTGTTCCCTCCTTCCTCCCTCTCCTGTCTTATGTTCCACCTTTCTGCCCTCTCCTGTCTTATGTTCCCTCCTTCCTTTCCCTCTCTTGTCTTATTCCCTCCTTCCTACCCTCTCCTGTCTTATGTTCCCTCCTTCCTGCCCTCTCCTGTCCTTCATGTTACCACCTTCCTGCCCTCTCCTGTCTTATGTTTCCTCCTTCCTACCCACTCCTGTCTTATGTTCCCTCCTTCCTGCCCTCTCCTTTTCTTATGTTCCCCCTTCCTCCTCTCCTGTTTATGTTCCTCCTTCTACCCGCTCTTTCTTTTTCCCTCCTTCCCACCCCCCTCCTAGTCTTATGTTCCCTCCTTCCTACCCTCTCCTGTCTTATGTTCCCTCCTTCCTACCCTCTCCTGTTTTATGTTCCCTCCTTTCTACCCTCTCTTGTCTTATGTTCCCTCCTTCCTACCCTCTCCTGTCTTATGTTCCCTCCTTCCTGCCCTCTCTTGTCTTATGTTCCCTCCTTCCTACCCTCTCCTGTTTTATGTTCCCTCCTTTCTACCCTCTCTTGTCTTATGTTCCCTCTTTCCTACCCTCTCCTGTCTTATGTTCCCTCCTTCCTACCCTCTCTTGTCTTATGTTCCCTCCTTCTCACCCTCTCCTATCTTACGTTTCCTCCTTCCTACCCTCTCCTGTTCTTATGTTCCGTCCTTCCATTCCTCTCCTGTCTTATGTTCCCTCCTTCCTACCCACTCCTATTTTATGTTCCCTCCTTCCTATCCTCTCTTGTCTTATGTTCCCCTCCTTCCTACCCTCTCCTGTCTTATGTTCCCTCCTTCCTACCCTCTCTTGTCTTTATGTTCCCTCCTTCCTACCCTCTTCTCTTATGTTCCCTCCTTCCTGCCCTCTCCTGTCTTATGTTCCCTCCTTCCTACTCTCTCCTGTTTTTATGTTCCCTCCTTCCTACCCTCTCCTGTCTTATGTTCCCTCCTTCCTACCCTCTACTGTCTTACGTTCCCTCCTTCCTACCCTCTCCTATCTTATGTTCCCTCCTTCCTGCCCTCTCCTGTCTTATGTTCCCTCCTTCCTACCCTCTCTTGTCTTATGTTCCCTCCTTCCTACCCTCTCCTGCCTTATGTTCCCTCCTTCCTGCCCTCTCCTGTCTTATGTTCCCTCCTTCTCACCCTCTCCTGTCTTATGTTCCCTCCTTCCTGCCCTCTCCTGTTTTGTTCCCTCCTTCCTACCTTCTCCTATCTTATGTTCCCTCCCTCATGCCCTCTCCTGTCTTATGTTCCCTCCTTCCTGCCCTCTCCTGTCTTATCTTCCCTCCTTCTCACCCTCTCCTGTTTTATGTTCCCTCCTTCCTACCTTCTCCTGTCTTATGTTCCCTCCATCATGCCCTCTCCTGTCTCAAGTTCCCTCCTTCCTGCCCTCTCCTGTCTTGTGTTCCCTCCTTCCTACCCTCTCCTGTCTTATGTTCCCTCCTTCCTGCCATCTCCTGTCTTATGTTCTCTCCTTCTCACCCTCTCCTGTCTTATGTTCCCTCCTTCCTACCCTCTCTTGTCTTATGTTCCCTCCTTCCTACCCTCTCCTGTCTTATGTTCCCTCCTTCCTACCCTCTCCTGTCTTATGTTCCCTCCTTCCCACCCTCTCCTATCTTATGTTTCCTGCTTCCTACCCTCTTCTGCCTTATGTTCCCTCCTTCCATTCCTCTCCTGTCTTATGTTCCCTCCTTCCTACCCTCTCCTATCTTATGTTCCCTCGTTCCTATCCTCTCTTGTCTTATGTTCCCTCCTTCCTACCCTCTCCTGTCTTATGTTCCCTCCTTCCTGCCCTCTCCTGTCTTATCTTCCCTCCTTCCTACCCTCTCTTGTCTTATGTTCCCTCCTTCCTACCCTCTCCTGTCTTATGTTCCCTCCTTCCTGCACCCTCTCCTGTCTTATGTTCCCTCCTTCCTACCCTCTCTTGTCTTATGTTCCCTCCTTCCTACCCTCTCTTCTCTTATGTTCCCTCCTTCCTGCCCTCTCCTGTCTTATTTCCCTCCTTCTCACCCTCTCCTGTTTTATGTTCACCTCCTTCCTACCTTCTCCTGTCTTATGTTCCCTCCTTCCCGCCCTCTCCTGTCTCATGTTCCCTCCTTCCCGACCCTCTCCTGTCTTATGTTTCCCTCCTTCCTACCCTCTCTTGTCTTATGTTCCCTCCTTCCTACCCTCTCCTGTCTTATGTTCCCTCCTTCCTGCCCTCTCCTGTCTTATGTTCCCTCCTTCCTACCCTCTCTTGTCTTATGTTCCCTCCTTCCTACCCTTCCTGTCTTATGTTCCCTCCTTCCTGCCCTCTCCTGTCTTATGTTCCTCCTTCTCACCCTCTCAGTCTTATGTTCCCTCCTTCCTGCTCTCTCCTGTTTTATGTTCCCTCCTTCTCACCCTCTCCTGTTTTATGTTCCCTCCTTCCTACCTTCTCCTATCTTATGTTCTCTCCCTCATGCCCTCTCCTGTCTTATGTTCCCTCCTTCCTGCCCTCTCCTGTCTTATCTTCCCTCCTTCACCCTCTCTGTTTTATGTTCCCTCCTTCCTACCTTCTCCTGTCTTATGTTCCCTCCATCATGCCCTCCCCCTGTCTCATGTTCCTCCTTCCTGCCCTCTCCTGTCTTGTGTTCCCTCCTTCCTACCCTCTCCTGTCTTATGTTCCCCTCTTCCTGCCAATCTCCTGTCTTATGTTCCTCCTTCTCCCCTCTCCTGTCTTATGTTCCTCTTCCTACATGCTCTTGTCTTATGTTCCCTCCTTCCTACCCTCTCCTGTCTTATGTTCCCTCCTTCCTACCCTCTCCTGTCTTATGTTCCCTCGTTCCTGCCCTCTCCTGTCTTATGTTCCCTCCTTCCCACCCTCTCCTGTCTTATGTTTCCCCCCTTCCTACCCTCTCCCGCCTTATGTTCCCTCCTTCCTACCCTCTCCTGTCTTATGTTCCCTCCTTCCTACCCTCTCCTATCTTATGTTCCCTCGTTCCTATCCTCTCTTGTCTTATGTTTCCTCCTGCCTACCCTCTCCTGTCTTATGTTCCCTCCTTCCTACCATCTCCTTGTCTTATGTACCCTCCTTCTACCCTCTCTTTCTTATGTTCCCTCCTTCCTGCCCTCTCCTGTCTTATGTTCCCTCCTTCTCACCCTCTCCTGTTTTATGTTCACTCCTTCCTACCTTCTCCTGTCTTATGTTCCCTCCTTCCCGCCCTCTCCTGTCTCATGTTCCCTCCTTCCTGCCCTCTCCTGTCTTATCTTCCCTCCTTCCTACCCTCTCTTGTCTTATGTTCCCTCCTTCCTACCCTCTCCTGTCTTATGTTCCCTCCTTCCTGCCCCCTTCCTGTCTTATGTTCCCTCCTTCCTACCCTCTTTTGTCTTATGTTCCCTCCTTCCTACCCTCTCTTTCTTTGTTCCCTCCTTCCTGCCCTCTCCTGTCTTATGTTCCCTCCTTCCTACCCTCTTTTGTCTTATGTTCCCTCCTTCCTACCCTCTCCTGTCTTATGTTCCTCCTTCCTGCCCCTCTCCTGTCTTATGTTCCCTCCTTCCTACCCTCTCTGTCTTATGTTCCCTCCTTCCTACCCTCTCCTGTCTTATGTTCCCTCCTTCCTGCCCTTTTCCTGTCTTATGTTCCCTCCTTCTCACCTCTAATTTTTATGTTCCCTCCTTCCTACCTTTTTGCTGTCTTATGTTCCCTCCTTCCTGCCCTCTCCTGTCTTATGTTCCCTCCTTCCTGCCCTTCCTGTCTTATCTTCCTCCTTCTCACCCTCTCCTGTTTTACGGTCCCTCCTTCCTACCTTCTCCTGTCTTATGTTCCCTCGTTCCTGCCCTCTCCTGTCTTATGTTCCTCCTTCTGCCCTCTCCTGTCTTATGTTCCCTCCTTCTCACCCTCTCCTGTCTTATGTTCCCTCCTTCCTCATCCTCTCATGTCTTATGTTACCCTCTTCTTACCCTCTCCTGTCTTATGTTCCCTCCTTCCTGCCCTCCCCTGTCTTATGTTCCCTCCTTCCTCCCTCTCCTGTCTTATGTTCCCTTCTTCCTGCCATCCCCTGTCTTATGTTCCCTGCTTCTCACCCTCTCCTGTCTTATGTTCCCTCCTTCTCACCCTCTCCTGTCTTATGTTCCCTCCTTCCTACCCTCTCCTGTCTTATGCTCCCTCCTTCCTGCCCTCTCCTGTCTTATGTTCCCTCCTTCTCACCCTCTCCTGTCTTATGTTC
Source organism: Cherax quadricarinatus (assembly GCF_026875155.1). NCBI lineage: Eukaryota > Metazoa > Arthropoda > Malacostraca > Decapoda > Parastacidae > Cherax > Cherax quadricarinatus. Next base: position 35,808,880 of record NC_069405.1, on the reverse strand, counting down.
CCTCCTTCCTGCCCTCTCCTGTCTTGTGTTCCCTCATTCCTACCCTCTCCTGTCTTGTGTTCCCTCCTTCCTACCCTCTCCTGTCTTATGTCCCCTCCTTCCTGCCCTCTCCTGTCTTTATGTTCCCTCCTTCCTGCACACTTTCACCACCTTCCCAACAGATGTACCTAATCAGCACGATGCGGCTGTATGTAATGTTAATTAATATATAAACTTACAAAACCTGTATCCCTGGTCGTCGAGTAAGATGAGAGGCGGTCAGGACTGATTTAAGCAAGGAGAGGGTTGCTTTAGTTCCTTGGATCAGGACCACTTTACTAGGTTATTACCTGTAGTTTAACTTGGAGTAACTTCCGTAGACCACCGCATCCACGGCCCAGACCAGATCAGGTTTCCTGCTTGCTTGTCTGATCACTCAAGCTGTTGGTGCCAGCTGCCCGTGTTATGTCCACTATTAGGGCATACACAATAAAATAATAATTAGTAAGCAAGAGCACTAGCACTAGTAAAAATAGTACCAGTGTCACTCAAGAATAGCGGCCAAGAGAATTTGAGCATCGCTTGAGCACAATGGTGCTCAAGTGATGAAAAAGTTACAGATGCAAAGTTCTAGGTGAAGCCTGGAACACAGCCGCTAATAAATGCACACCCAAATACCGAAGTTATGAAAGGGGAAAAAAAGTTCTTACAAAATAGCGCCAAAAATATGTCTTTACCGTGCAACACAAAAAATAGCAAAAGCAACACTTTCAAGGTAGTATGGAAATAAGTGTTAACCGAGACACCAGGAAACTCTGCATAATAATATCCAGGGTGCAGGAAAGTAGCATCAGTAACAAATGAAAATGAAACCACAAAATCAAGTATCAGGTATGAGCCGCTCAACACAATATGAAGTTCAACGAGGAGAAATTTCAACTACTCAGATATGGGAAACTTGAAGAAATTAAAAATGTGTGTCAGGGTATACGACAAATTCTAACCATACAATTGAGCGGAAAAGTAATATGAAGGACCTGGGAGTGCTAATGTCAGAGGATCTCGCTTTCAAAGACCACAATAATGTATCTACCTCATCCGCTAGGAAAATGATACGATGGATAATGAGAACCTTCCAAACTAGGGACGCCAAGCCCATGACGATTCTCTTCAAATCGCTTGTGCTCTCTAGGCTGGAATATTGATGTACACTAACAGTCCCCTTCAAGGCTGACAACGTTGCAGACCTGGAGAGTGTACAAAGAACTTTCACAGCACACATAAGTACGATAAAGCACCTAAACTACTGGGAACGGTTGAAGGTTCTTGATCTGTATTCCCTCGAACGCAGGCAAAAGAGATACATGATAATATACACTTGGAAGGTCCTGGAGGGATTGGTACCAAACCTGCACACGAAAAATCACTCCCTATGAAATCAAAAGACTCGGCAGGTGATGCAACATTCCCCCGATGAAAAGCAGGGGCTCCACGAGTACACTGAGAGACAACACAATAAGTGTCCGGGGCCCAAGACTGTTCATTTGCCTCCCAGCATACATAAGGGGGATTACCAATAGACCCTTGGCTGTCTTCAAGAAGGCACTGGACAGGCACCTAAAGTTAGTACTTGACCAACCGGGCTGTGGTTCAAACGTCAGCTTGCGTGCGGCCAGCAGTAACAGCCTGGTTGATTAGACCCTAATCAGCCATGAGGCCTGGTCTCAGACCGGGCCGCTGGGGGCGTTGACCCCCGAAACCCTCTCCAGGTAAACGTAGCAGTGTTACTAGAGCTAATTAGTGCAATAAAGTGATGCAGGACACTGCGGGGAAGAGAGAATATGACGGAATGCAGGTAACGAGCAGCGGTCAGTCAAGCTGATGGTGTATTGTTGTCGTAGGTATGGAAGGCAGCAGCAACATTAGACAACCATGGAGAACACCACGCCATGATGATGTCACGACGTGCACACGACCACGATGACCTCACGACATGTATAAGAAGGACACCAGGCCTTTTGGTCAAAGTCAAAGATTTATTTTCACATGATGTAATATTAGTAGGGATAGGTGACTTTGGTTGTGCATGTAGAAAGCCCTTTGTTATTCGGAGCATTTCAGGCAATGACGTCACCACACCACCAGGCAGAAGACTGACATCACTGGATCTTAACCTTCTTTCTCTGTGTAATAAAATTAATTGTGACACCCAACATAGGTAGGTGGAGAGAACAGCCGTGGTTGGCATGACAACCAGCGCCACGAGCGAGATTCCATGAGAGCTGACCCTGCCTTATCACGGCCGGCTTGGCTGCCAGGACACTAAGCCGGGAAGCGGCAGATGTAAGCTTGCAGCAGACTGAAGAAGCCAGTGGCTAACAACTGGATGAAAGTGGCTTGTCTGACTAAAACTGGAGCGGAAGCAGAAATGATCACTATAGTTGTGTGGACATAGCAGAAACACAGGAAGAGCCACTCTGGCTTAGACACGGTGCCGGCTTGCTGACGTTTGGCATGGCTTAATGGTGGCACAAGCGCCACTGCTCGAAGAGAGAATTTAGGGCTTAAACAGAGCAGACAAGGTTGGAAAGCAGCAGCGGTTGCTAGCGCACTCAGCTCACACAGTGTGCTGATTCGTCCGTGATTCGATCCCCGGTACGGGTGAAACAATTGGGCGCGTTTCCTTACACCTGGTGTCCCTGTTCACCTAGCAGCAAGTAGGTACCTGAGTGTTAGCCGACTGGTGTGGGTCGCATCCTAAGTTGTTCGAAATGCTCTAAATAACCAGAGACTTTCTTTACAGTATGTCATTTATGTCAACTAGGTCTGTAGAAATTGTATCATGTACTTGTAGAAATAAAGATTATTATTATTATTATTATTATTATTATTATTATTATTATTATTATTATTATTATTATTATTATTATTATTATTACTATTATAATCAGGCTGTCGCTGTCTGGTGAATGATGACTGACAGTCCCGCACCAAGGCAGGCGCAGCAGTCACCCACACTGAAGTAAACTATTTCACTATCACTTCACTATATTTCTATCCTGTCCCACCGCTGCCACCAGTCTGCTCACCGCTGCCACCAGTCTGCCCACCGCTGCCACCAGTCTGCCCACCGCTGCCACCAGTCTGTTATGTCTACTGTTAGCACATGAGTAGGTCTACCCTGACTGACGGAGAGTAAAAAGTTGATAGCAGTCATGCCGTTTCTTGTACAGGAGTATATGGATACAGTTAGCCACAGTGCAACATCCACACTCCAAGCCTCCAAGATTTGAACCAAGATGAACCGAGTTGGCAGTCGAGTGCTGATGCCAGTGGCTAGAAGAGTCATACTTGAAAACTGCATGTACAGACATAATTTAACGGTAACATACAAGTAACACCCAATACTACATTAATGAGTACTACATTTTCATTCATTACTAACACAACAGGTGAAATCGCAGATCTAGAGAATGTACAGAGAACTTTCACTGCACATATCAGTTCCATCAAACACCTTAACTATTGGGAACGCTTGGAAGCACTTGATTTGTACTCACTGGAGCGCAGGCGAGAGAGATGCATCATAATCTACACCTGGAAAATTCTAGAGGGACTGGTCCCTAATCTGCATACAGAAATCACTCCCTACGAAAGCAAAAGACTTGGCAGGCGATGCAACATACCCCCAATGAAAAGTAGGGGTACCATTAATACACTAAGAGAAAACACCATAAATGTCCGGGACCCAAGACTGCTCAACAGCCTCCCACCAGCCATAAGGGGAATTACCAATAGACCCCTGGTTGTCTTCAAGAGGAAGCTGGACAGATACCTAAAGTCAGTGCTGGATCAGCCGGGCTGTGGTTCGTAAGTTGGAGTACGTGCAGCCAACAGTAACAGCCTAGTTGATCAGGCCCTGATCCACCGGGAGGCCTGGTCGTGGACCGCGAGGACGTTGATCCCTGGAATACCCTCCAGGTAGATTCCAGATAGGTAGACCTGCAGTCTGGATGCATCACAACCTGACTGATGAGGAACTGTTTTAGTGGAATCTGTTCAGTTCCCTCTTGAAGACAGCTACAGGTTTGTTGGTAATTCCCTTTGTGCCTGAAGGGTGTTGAAGAGCCATGGTCCCTTACCACTCATTGAGTTCTCTCTCAGTGTACTCATCGCTCCCCTGCTTTTCGCTGGAAGTATCCTGCACCATCTGCCAAGCCTCTTGTTTTCATAAGTAGTAATTTCGTTGTGCAAGTTTGGGACCAATCTCTTCAATATCTTCCAGGTGTAGGTTATGATGCATCATTCTTCCTTACTTTCTAAGGGGTACAGTTCTATAGAAGTTTATAGAAGCTATGAAGGTTCTTTGAACATTTTCCAGCTTAGCAATTTCGCCTGCCTTGAAGAAGGCCGTTAGTACACATCAATATTCCAGCCTAGAGAGAGCGAGTGACCTGTTTTGAAGGTCTAGTTATCCAACTTAATCATTTTTTCTTGCGGTTACAATAACATTGTAATATGTTGCCCTTGATCACATTTCAGTAGACACTTGCTGTCCTTGCTCACCTAGAAGTATACATACACCTACTGACCTTGTTCACCCTCTTTAAATATGAGACCTGGCATTATCACTCCCAGGTCTCTTATATATGGCTTATGTTCTATTCAATGGTTTGACTTTATCTTGTACCCCAATCTTGTATTTTATCTTGTATTCCGATCTTGCTTTTATTTTCTCCATTCTTCCATAACGTAGTAACTGAACATCATATTGTTCTCAGTAGCCCACTGGAAGAATTGATTTTTTATCAGCTTGGAGGCTCGTTGTCTTCTAGAGATGCCACGACTTAAGAAATCGTAATGACACGATTGCAAATAAACCATACCCCCGGCCGGGATTGAACCCGCGGTCATAGAGTCTCAAAACTCCAGCCCGTCGCGCTAACCACTAGACCAGCTAGCCACAATAAGATTCATCCAACTAGGTATATTTCTACACCATAGGAAGGTTAGCACAGGCACCTCTGTGACCACAAATGCAAGTTTTTACAGACGAATCTCCAGCTAGCGTGGCCGTGACGAACTCTAGTTCAAGTCCCTTCACTGCCGTCAACATGACTTAAGAAATCGTAATGACACGATTGCAAATAAACCATACCCCCGGCCGGGATTGAACCCGCGGTCATAGAGTCTCAAAACTCCAGCCCGTCGCGCTAACCACTAGACCAGCTAGCCACAATAAGATTCATCCAACTAGGTATATTTCTACACCATAGGAAGGTTAGCACAGGCACCTCTGTGACCACAAATGCAAGTTTTTACAGACGAATCTCCAGCTAGCGTGGCCGTGACGAACTCTAGTGGCTAGCTGGTCTAGTGGTTAGCGCGACGGGCTGGAGTTTTGAGACTCTATGACCGCGGGTTCAATCCCGGCCGGGGGTATGGTTTATTTGCAATCGTGTCATTACGATTTCTTAAGTCATGTTGACGGCAGTGAAGGGACTTGAACTAGAGTTCGTCACGGCCACGCTAGCTGGAGATTCGTCTGTAAAAAACTTGCATTTGTGGTCACAGAGGTGCCTGTGCTAACCTTCCTATGGTGTAGAAATATACCATAGTTGGATGAATCTTATTGTGGCTAGCTGGTCTAGTGGTTAGCGCGACGGGCTGGAGTTTTGAGACTCTATGACCGCGGGTTCAATCCCGGCCGGGGGTATGGTTTATTTGCAATCGTGTCATTACGATTTCTTAAGTCATGTTGACGGCAGTGAAGGGACTTGAACTAGAGTTCGTCACGGCCACGCTAGCTGGAGATTCGTCTGTAAAAACTTGCATTTGTGGTCACAGAGGTGCCTGTGCTAACCTTCCTATGGTGTAGAAATATACCTAGTTGGATGAATCTTATTGTGGCTAGCTGGTCTAGTGGTTAGCGCGACGGGCTGGAGTTTTGAGACTCTATGACCGCGGGTTCAATCCCGGCCGGGGGTATGGTTTAGAGATGCCACATTCATAAAAATTCTAGTATCATCTCAAAAGGATGATACAGTACTATGATTCATGTTCCTGCCTATGTCAGATATAAGAAAAAGAAAGAGGAGTGGTATGAGTACTGTGCGTTGAGGAACAGATCTTTTCACTGTAACAGCCACTGATGTTACTCTGTTTACTCTTACTCTTTGGGTTCTATTTGTCAGGAAGTCAAATATCCATCTGCCCACCTTTCAAGTAATTTTTTTTTGCATGCATCTGATGTGCAGTTACCTCATAGCAGCACTTGTCAAAGACTTTTGGAACATTAGTGTATATTACGTCTACATTTTACATGTCTTCAAGTGCATACAAGAACATATTGTAATGGTAAAGTATTTCCGAAAAGTAGGAGGGTCCTGTACTGAAACCATGATGTCCCGGTTTGTTCAAATGTTGCGAATCCATGTGAGTGGTAATCTTGTGTCTTAAAACCTTTTCAAAAATCTTGATAATGTGGGAAGTTAGGGCTATTTGTCTATAGTTACTTGCAAATTGTTTTACTGCCACCTTTGTGAAATGGGCAGTATTACTGGTTTTAAATGACTAGGATGACTCCAGTCATCCTAGTCATTAAAAGAGACATCCATCATCCTAGTCATTACAAGCGACATCCATCATCCTAGTCATTAAAAGAGACATCCAGTCATCCCAGTCATTACAAGAGACATCCATCATCCTAGTCATTAAAAGACACATCCGGTCATCCTAGTCATTAAAAGAGGCATCCAGTCATCCTAGTCATTGATAAATTAGACACATGTGCAACTCTTGGGTATCTTTATTGAGGAAACGTTTCGCCACACAGTGGCTTCATCAGTCCATACATAGGAGAAACTTGAAGAACAGGAGGAGAATGAGGTAATCAGTCCCTCAACCTTGAGTCGATGTGTTCAGTCCATCAATCTTGAGTAGAATACAATAAAGAATTCAATAAAGATACCCAAGAGTTGCACATGTGTGTATTCTACTCAAGATTGATGGACTGAACACATCGACTCAAGGTTGAGGGACTGATTACCTCATTCTCCTCCTGTTCTTCAAGTTTCTCCTATGTATGGACTGATGAAGCCACTGTGTGGCGAAACGTTTCCTCAATAAAGATACCCAAGAGTTGCACATGTGTCTAATTTATCAACATGTCGGTTCTCTGAACCATTCATCTACATCCTAGTCATTAAAAGAGGCATCCAGTCATCCTAGTCATTAAAAGAGGCATCCAGTCATCCTAGTCATTAAAAGAGGCATCCAGTCATCCTAGTCATTAAAAGAGGCATCCAGTCATCCTAGTCATTAAAAGAGGCATCCAGTCATCCTAGTCATTAAAAGAGGCATCCAGTCATCCTAGTCATTAAAAGACACATCCGGTCATCCCAGTCATTTAAGACATAAGGGTTTCTTGCAATTCTTAATATCAGGTTCCACGAGTCTGGGACTGAGGCAGAGTGCATGGGCATACAATCAATGACTTTTTCGAAGTCAAGTAAGGTTAATGAGAGGCGTTCTTTCATTTTGTCCGATCTGTTAATGATTCAAATTAAAAAATATTGGCCGTGTTTGTCATTACTACCACCATATACTGGTGCTTGTGTCATTACTACCTCCATGTACTGGTGTTTGTGTCATTACTACCTCCATGTACTGGTGTTTGTGTCATTACTACCACCATGTACTGGTGTTTGTGTCATTACTACCACCATGTACTGGTGTTTGTGTCATTACTACCACCATATACTGGTGTTTGTGTCATTACTACCTCCATGTACTGGTGTTTGTGTCATTACTACCTCCATGTACTGGTGTTTGTGTCATTACTACCACCATGTACTGGTGTTTGTGTCATTACTACCACCATGTACTGGTGTTTGTGTCATTACTACCTCCATGTACTGGTGTTTGTGTCATTACTACCACCATGTACTGGTGTTTGTGTCATTTACTTACCACCATGTACTGGTGTTTGTGTCATACTACCCATGTACTGGTGTTTGTGTCATTACTACCACCCTGTACTGGTGTTTGTGTCATTACTACCTCCATGTACTGGTGTTTGTGTCATTACTACCTCCATGTACTGGTGTTTGTGTCATTACTACCACCATGCACTAGTGTTTGTGTCATTACTACCACCATGTACTGGTGTTTGTGTCATTACTACCACCATGTACTGGTGTTTGTGTCATTACTACCTCCATGTACTGGTGTTTGTGTCATTACTACCATGTACTGGTGTTTGTCATTACTACCTCCATGTACTGGTGTTTGTGTCATTACTACCACCATGTACTGGTGTTTGTGTCATTACTACCACCATGTACTGGTGTTTGTGTCATTACTACCTCCATGTAAATGGTGTTTGTGTCATTACTACCACCATGTACTGGGTTTGGTGCATTACTACCACCATGTACTGGTGTTTGTGTCATTACTACCTCCATGTACTGGTGTTTGTGTCATTACTACCACCATGTACTGGTGTTTGTGTCATTACTACCTCCATGTACTGGTGTTTGTGTCATTACTACCTCCATGTACTGGTGTTTGTGTCATTACTACCACCATGTACTAGTGTTTGTGTCATTACTACCACCATGTACTGGTGTTTGTGTCATTACTACCACCATGTACTGGTGTTTGTGTCATTACTACCTCCATGTACTGGTGTTTGTGTCATTACTACCACCATGTACTGGTGTTTGTCATTACTACCTCCATGTACTGGTGTTTGTGTCATTACTACCACCATGTACTGGTGTTTGTGTCATTACTACCTCCATGTACTGGTGTTTGTGTCATTACTACCACCATGTACTGGTGTTTGTGTCATTACTACCTCCATGTACTGGTGTTTGTGTCATTACTACCACCATGTACTGGTGTTTGTCATTACTACCTCCATGTGCTGGTGTTTGTGTCATTACTACCTCCATGTACTGGTGTTTGTGTCATTACTACCTCCATGTACTGGTGTTTGTGTCATTACTACCACCATGTACTGGTGTTTGTGTCATTACTACCTCCATGTACTGGTGTTTGTGTCATTACTACCACCATGTACTGGTGTTTGTCATTACTACCTCCATGTACTGGTGTTTGTGTCATTACTACCACCATGTACTGGTGTTTGTCATTACTACCACCATGTACTGGTGTTTGTGTCATTACTACCTCCATGTACTGGTGCTTGTGTTATTACTACCACCATGTACTGGTGTTTGTGTCATTACTACCTCCATGTACTGGTGTTTGAATCATTACTACCTCCATGTACTGGTGTTTGTGTCATTACTACCTCCATGTACTGGTGTTTGTGTCATTACTACCACCATGTACAGGTGTTTGTGTCATTACTACCACCATGTACTGGTGTTTGTGTCATTACTACCTCCATGTACTGGTGTTTGTGTCATTACTACCACCATGTACTGGTGTTTGTCATTACTACCTCCATGTACTGGTGTTTGTGTCATTACTACCTCCATGTACTGGTGTTTGTGTCATTACTACCTCCATGTACTGGTATTTGTGTCATTACTACATCCATGTACTGGTGTTTGTGTCATTTCTACCACCATGTACTGGTGTTTGTGTCATTTCTACCACCATGTACTGGTGTTTGTCATTACTACCTCCATGTACTGGTGTTTGTGTCATTACTACCTCCATGTACTGGTGTTTGTCATTACCTTCATGTACTGGTGTTTGTCATTACTACCTTCATGTACTGGTGTTTGTCATTACTACCTTCATGTACTAGTGTTTGTGTCATTACTAACTCCTTGTACTGGTGTTTGTGTCATTTCTACCACCATGTACTGGTGTTTGTCATTACTACCTCCATGTACTGGTGTTTGTGTCATTACAACCTCCATGTACTGGTGTTTGTCATTACTACCACCATGTACTGGTGCTTGTCATTACTACCTTCATGTACTGGTGTTTGTCATTACTACCTTCATGTACTGGTGTTTGTCATTACTACCTCCATGTACTGGTGTTTGTGTCATTACTACCTCCATGTACTGGTGTTTGTGTCATTACTACCTCCATGTACTGGTGTTTGTGTCATTACTACATCCATGTACTGGTGTTTGTGTCATTACTACCTCCATGTACTGGTATTTGTGTCATTTCTACCTCCATGTACTGGTGTTTGTGTCATTACTACCTTCATGTACTGGTGTTTGTGTCATTACTACCTCCATGTACTGGTATTTGTATCATTTCTACCACCATGTACTGGTCTTTGTCATTACTACCTCCATGTACTGGTGTTTGTCATTACTACCACCATGTACTGGTGTTTGTGTCATTACTACCTCCATGTACTGGTATTTGTGTCATTTCTACCACCATGTACTGGTCTTTGTCATTACTACCTCCATGTACTGGTGTTTGTCATTACTACCTCCATGTACTGGTGTTTTTCATTACTACCTCCATGTACTGGTGTTTGTGTCATTACTACCTCCATGTACTGGTGTTTGTGTCATTACTACCACCATGTACTGGTGTTTGTGTCATTAGTACTAGCATGTACCGGTGTTTGTGTCATTACTACCACCATTTACCGGTGTTTGTGTCATTTCTACCAGCATGTACTGGTGTTTGTCATTACTACCTCCATGTACTGGTGTTTGTGTCATTACTACTAGCATGTACCGGTGTTTGTGTCATTACTACCACCATTTACTGGTGTTTGTGTCATTACTACCACCATTTACCCTTGTTTGTGTCATTTCTACCAGCATGTACTGGTGTTTGTGTCATTTCTACCTCCATGTACCGGTGTTTGTGTCATTACTACCTCCATGTACTGGTGTTTGTGTCATTACTACCTCCATGTACTGGTGTTTGTGTCATTACTACCTCCATGTACTGGTGTTTGTGTCATTACTACCTCCATGTACTGGTGTTTGTGTCATTACTACCTCCATGTACTAGTGTTTGTGTCATTACTACCACCATGTACTGGTGTTTGTGTCATTACTACCTCCATGTACTGGTGTTTGTGTCATTACTACCTCCATGTACTAGTGTTTGTGTCATTACTACCACCATGTACCGGTGTTTGTGTCATTACTACCTCCATGTACTGGTGTTTGTGTCATTACTACCACCATGTACTGGTGTTTGTGTCATTACTACCTCCATGTACTGGTGTTTGTGTCATTTCTACCTCCGTGTACCGGTGTTTGTGTCATTACTACCTCCATGTACTGGTGTTTGTGTCATTACTACCTCCTTGTACTGGTGTTTTGTTCATTACTACCACCATGTACTGGTGTTTGTGTCATTACTACCACCATGTACTGGTGTTTGTGTCATTACTACCTCCATGTACTGGTGTTTTTTGTCATTTACTACCACCATGTACTGGTGTTTGTGTCATTACTACCTCCATGTACTGGTGTTTGTGTCATTACTACCTCCATGTACTGGTGTTTGTGTCATTACTACCACCATGTACTGGTGTTTGTGTCATTACTACCTCCATGTACTGGTGTTTGTGTCATTACTACCTCCATGTACTGGTGTTTGTGTCATTTCTACCTCCATGTACTGGTGTTTGTGTCATTACTACCTCCATGTACTGGTGTTTGTGTCATTACTACTTCCATGTACTGGTGTTTGTGTCATTACTACCTCCATGTACTGGTGTTTGTGCATTACTACCTCCATGTACCGGTGTTTTGTGTCATTACTACCTCCATGTACCGGTGTTTGTGGGCATTACTAAACCCCCATGTACTGGTATTTGTGTCATTTCTACCTCCATGTACTGGTGTTTGTGTCATTACTACCTCCATGTACCGGTGTTTGTGTCATTACTACCTCCATGTACTGGTATTTGTGTCATTTCTACCTCCATGTACTGGTGTTTGTGTCATTACTACCTCCATGTACCGGTGTTTGTGTCATTACTACCTTCATGTACCGGTGTTTGTGTCATTACTACCTCCATGTACCGGTGTTTGTGTCATTACTACCTCCATGTACTGGTATTTGTGTCATTTCTACCTCCATGTACTGGTGTTTGTGTCATTACTACCTCCATGTACCGGTGTTTGTGTCATTACTACCTCCATGTGCTGGCGTTTGTCATTTCTACCACCACGTACTGGTGTTTGTGTTATTACTACCACCATGTACTGGTGTTTGTGTCATTACTACCACCATGTACTGGTGTTTGTGTTATTACTACCACCATGTATTGGTGTTTGTGTCATTACTACCACCATATGATGGTGTTTGTGTCATTACTACCACCATGTATTGGTGTTTGTGTCATTGCTACCACTATGTATTTGTGTTTGTGTCATTGCTACCACTATGTATTTGTGTTTGTGTCATTGCTACCACCATGTGCTGGTGTTTGTGTCATTCTACCACCATGTATTGGTGTTTGTGTCATTGCTACCACTATGTATTGGTGTTTGTGTCATTGCTATCACCATGTATTGGTGTTTGTGTCATTGCTATCACCATGTATTGGTGTTTGTCATTGCTACCACCATGTACTGGTGTTTGTGTCATTGCTGTCATTTGTTTGCAATTTACATACTAATTTTAGTCTGTTTTTGAAAGATTATTAGGGTGCTTTAAAAATAGGTTAAGATACACAGGTGGGAATGGACGATTGAGAATTTAGTGGTAAGACTGCCTTGCAGGGTACAAAGCACCTCGGTCAGGTTAGGTTAGTTTTTATTAGTTTAGTATAGGTTGGAGTGCAGTACATCGGGGTTAGTCATACTGAACTGTGTTACGCTGACTTAGATTTGGTTGGGTTACGATTAGGTTGGATTAGATTAGGTTCTGTTATGATTAATTCAAGGCTAAACTAGTTTAAGTTTGGGTTCACGTGTTCTAGGGGAATTTTGTATCGTGGGACAAAAGCCCCACCAAACAAAATTTCCAGTAGGTTTACTTTA
>NC_069405.1:35705942-35790942 GCF_026875155.1 Cherax quadricarinatus | reverse complement strand
TTCATGGAAATTGTATCCATTCATTTTCACATACCTGAAAGGCCCTCCCATGAGGAAGGGCTTTTCACTTGTAAAGGCAACTGCTTAGGTAAAAAATTATCGCTTAACTTTTAGTAATAATTTATCGCAAAGTACATACACTAATGGATCTAAGAAAGAGTCTGTTAGCAGGGCTGCATCCGCTCTTGTTGCCAAACCCTATATAAGAGTCAAGATAGGCATCAGAATTAACAATTGTTTACCATCCTAATGGAACTAAAGTTAGCTAATTACACAGACCTTGACTCTTTGATTATTATTGATTCTGTGTCCTCAGTAAAGGCTCTTTACTCACATAATGACTCAACAACAGTTAGATACTCAAAACAGATAATAAAAAATCCGGAGAAAAGGAGTTAATGTGCAATTTTTATGGATGCCGTCACACTGAATTACTCCTTTATGATAAAGTTAATAAGTTAGCCAAAGAAACTGCCCTGAAAGAAAATGTAGAATATAACTTTGGTATATCTGTTTTTAGCATTAGGAATGGTAATAATGAAAATGAATATCATAGGAATGCAATTAGAAGGTTGAGTAGATGTATCACTCACTATGATGTAAAGTAAAAGGACACAAGTGCAACTAATATGACATTTTATTGTGCAACGTTTCGCTCTCCAGGAGCTTTGTCAAGCTGTTACAAATAATACATGGACACAGAGGGTATATATAGGCTCAGAGTGAGGTGCAATACTAGTGGTAGTAGTAGTAGTAGTAGTGATATAAGTTGTAGTAGTAGTATTAGTAATACAATATGATAGAACAATTAACTTGCACATACCTGGAGGTTACCTGGAGGTTATTCCGGGGATCAACGCCCCCGCGGCCCGGTCCATGACCAGGCCTCCCGATGGATCAGGGCCTGATCAACTAGGCTGTTACTGCTGGCCGCACGCAGTCCAACGTACGAGCCACAGCTCGGCTGATCCGGCACTGACTTTAGGTATCTGTCCAGCTCTCTCTTGAAGGCAGCCAGGGGTTTATTGGCAATTCCCCTAATGCTTGATGGGAGGCTGTTGAACAGTTTTGGGCCCCGGACACTTATGGTGTTTTCCCTTAGTGTACCAATGGCGCCCCTACTTTTTATTGGGGGCATTTTGCATCGCCTGCCCAGTCTTTTACTTTCGTAGGGAGTGATTTCTGTGTGCAGATTTGGGACCATTCCTTCCAAGATTTTCCAAGTGTAGATTATGATATATCTCTCCCTCCTGCGTTCCAACGAGTACAAGTCAAGTGCTTCCAAGCGTTCCCAGTAGTTAAGGTGCTTGACAGAACTTATACGTGCAGTAAAGGATCTCTGTACACTCTCTAGATCTGCGATTTCACCTGCTTTGAATGGAGATGTTAATGTACAGCAGTATTCTAGCCTAGAGAGAACAAGTGATTTGAAAAGGATCATCATGGGCTTGGCATCTCTCGTTTTGAAAGTTCTCATTATCCATCCTATCATTTTCTTTGCACGTGCGATCGTGGCACTGTTGTGATCCTTGAAAGTGAGATCCTCAGACATTACTACTCCCAGGTCCCTTACATTATTTTTCCGCTCTATTGTATGGCCGGAGTCAGTAGTATACTCTGTTCTAGTTATTATCTCCTCCAGTTTTCCATAACGGAGTAGTTGGAATTTGTCCTCATTGAACATCATATTGTTTACCGTTGCCCACTGGAAAACTTTGTTTATATCTTCTTGGAGGTTAACCGCGTCCTCAGCAGATGACAGCCTCATGAGTAAAAGGATATAAAAGCTATTACTTGGGTAACAAAAATAGGTTAGACAAATATTTCTATTGGAGGCTGGATTAGAGAAGGTCTGTTTCAGTGTGCATCCTCTGTAATGTGCTTGTGCAGTATTAACAGGATAGACTATGTGATGGCAGGGTTTACTGTTTTAAAGAGGATTGAATCCTCCTGAAAACAAACTTCAGTACTTCAACGCTAATAACCTAATAATCCAACTTCTTAGCGGCTCCAGACTGTGCTGGTGTATGTGGTTGTTAAGTAAGACATATATGCAACAGCTAGGTATCTTTATTTCGAAACGTTTCGCCTATACAGTAGGCTTCTTCAGTCGAGTACAGAAAACTTGATAGAAGAGACGCGAAAACGATGTAATCAGTCCATCACCCTTGAAGTTTTGAGGTGGTCAGTCCCTCAGCCTGGAGAAGAGTAGTGTTCCATAGTCTGAAACAATATGGAGTTGAAGTATGTATGTATAATGCTCGCCAAGACCAGAGTCCTGGCACAGGTCTTAATCTTGCGATGACCCGTCTTGGAGATGAAGTGACAGGATGGAGCCTGATATACCACCAGGAGGTGAGATGTAGGCCACCAGGCCAAGAAACTTCTTCATCGCTATCCCACATAAGAACACAGGAATGGAAGAACACTGTAGAAGGTCTGCTCACAAACTTATCCAATCTCCTTTCCAAGCTACCCAAGATTTTAGACTCTATAACCCCACTCGGTACATCATCAGATGCAGCATTCTCCACCTGACCTCAGCATTCTGAACCTGACTATAAATACTCGCGTCCCTTCCACCCCAGGTAGATCTGTTTGTGACTTGAAAAAGCCCACTGTGTGGGCGAAACGTAGTCAATAAAGGATCACATTATACTGCACATGTGTTTATATTTCCATTGTGTCGGTATTTTATACCATTTATTTCCAGAGGTGATTCTTTGAACCATTCATCTACAAGAGTGTAGTCGTTGGGAGGTCACGTCCCTCTCAAATCCAGCCATTCTCACTAGTAGAGGTTGTCCAAGTTGTTTTCTGTTCTGTACCAAGATACCATTGTGTTGCAGTGTCTGACAGAGTGAATATTCAAATGGTGTATTTTAGAAGATTAGTCTCTGAGATAACTAGAGAATGCCTCTTCAGTTTACCATAAAATTTGTTGTATCTTAGGGGAAAGTTAGAATTAGATTTGGATTGTGTATGTCCTAATTTGCCATTTTTATTGGAAAAATTGCAATTTTAGTTTCCATGTGACGATTTGTACAAATCTCCTCCAATTTTCTTCAAATCTACGATGCTAATGTTTAAATGCTTCAGAAATTTATGCCGCACTCCCCATCACTGCTATCACACAGGGGCGCGGGGGTCGGGGTTGGATGGTGTTATGCAATACTGAGATAGTTTCCTCGGATCACGCAGCGACCGAAATACATGCAGCTTCTTATACCTGGTAACTACCACCACAAGGTTATGTTGCTTATATGGATATATTCGACACACTTATATGGATATATTCAACACACTTATACGGATATATTCGACACACTTACACGGATGTATTCGACACACACGGATGTATCCGACAAACTTATATGGATATATTTAGCACATTTATATGGATATATTCAGCACACTTATATGGATATATCTGACACACCTATATGGAAATATCCAACAGTAGTGGAGGGTGTTACAGCACGTGTAAGATACACAATGGTAGGCAAGGAAAGTTCAGAGGTGGGGAGTGTTACAGCATGTTTTAGATAGATAATGGTGGGTGAGGAGAGTACAGTAGTTGATGTGGCGCGGGATCTGAGTGCGGGTGTACACATGGTGGGGGACCAGTGGTACACACAGCGGCTGGGAATTTCCTGTGAGTGTGGCGGCGCTGACCGACATGATGGGAGGCCCCTACCCAGCCAGTAAGAACGTACGTACGTATGTATGTATGTGCGTACGCCCACTATCACGAGCTTGTGTGCACACACATAGGGACGGACGGACAGAAACAAACCGACAGACAAGCACACATACTCGCACACATACACACATACACTCGACCCTTGTAACCACATAAAGGTGAGTACACACACGCATACACAGGTGATTCCGTAGCAAGAACTCTTCAGACTTAGGCCAGGAGCCATAAATCGACCCCTGCAACCATAAACAGGTGAGTACAAATAAGAGAGTACACACACACACACACACACACACACACACACACACACACACACACACACACACACACACACACACACAGGTGACTATGTAGTGGGAACTTTTCAGACTGGGGGGACCCAAGGTGGTGACTGCAGTGATGTGCAACCTTCCACAGAATAGCAAGAGACCAAGACAAGAGTATGAACGCAATAGGGTAATGTAGACACCAGCTGAGGTGGCTAGAAGGGCCCACATGGGCAGGGCAAACTTACTAGTTATGGAGGATTTCAACCACAAGGAAATCGACTGGAAAAACCTGGAACCACATGAGGGACCAGAAGCGTGGAAGGCTAAGATGCTGGAAGCTGTACTGGAATACTTCATGCACTAACATGTTAGGGACATAACCAAAGACAGAGACAGAAGACAAATCAGCAAGGCTGAACCTCTTATTAACCTTGAGCAGTTTCAACATTAAGGATATTACATATAAAAGATCATTCGGTGCTAGTGATTACGTGGTCCTAAGACTCGAATACGTAATAGAGTTAACAGTGGAAAGTGAAGCAGCACAAAGAGGGCAGGAGAAGCATATTTTCAAAAGAAGGGACTACACAGATATACCTGGAGAGGGGTATGAGGCAATTCCTGCATGAGGTACACTAGGGTAGAGAACTGGAGAGAAAAACAAAGTGCAGGAGGCAGAAGAGTTCATACCCAAGGGTAACAGAAACAATGGGAAAACCAGAGTGAGCCCACGGTTTGCTCAAACGTGAAGACAGACCAAAGCCAAGTGCGCTAGAACATGGAAAAGATATAGAAGGCAGAGAGTCCAGGAAAATAAGGAGATGAGCCGAAGAGCCAGAAATGCATGGATAAGGAGGGAGGTCCAGCAGTAGTATGAGAATGACATAGCATCGAAAGCCAACTCTGACCTAAAGCTGTTATACAGCCACATCAGGAGGAAAACAACAGTCAAAGACCAGGTAATCAGGCTGAGGAAGGAAGGAGGGAAGCTCACAAAGAATGACCAGGAAGTGTGTGAAGAACTCAGCAACAGATTTAAGGAAGTATTCTCAGTGGAGGCAGAAGGACATCCAGCAAACCGAGGTGGTAGAGAAGACCAACAAGTGCTGGACACACTACACACAACCGAGGAGGAGGTGAAGAAACTGCTATGCGAAATAGATACCTCAAAGGTAGTGGGCGCGGACATCTCCCCATGGGTCCTGAGTGAAGGAACAGAGGCGTTGTGTGTGCCACTAACAACAATCTCCAACAAATCTATTGAAACAGGGAAAGTACCAGAGGTGAGGATGACAGCAAATGTAGTCCCAGTTTTTAAGAAGGGAGACAGACAGGCAGTGTCAGGGATGGTAGTGATCAAATGAAATGAGGTAAATGAAATGGCGGAGGCGCGCACCATAGTTATAAAAGCAGGTATGGCAGGGAAGTGGAGGATACAAGATAGAAAAGGATTTTTTTAGATAAGAAGCGGTATCAGGAGCTATTAATCTAAATCTGTATTTCGATGTACAAGAAGACGGATGTATCTCTAAGCGTGTTTACTCCTCTCACTCCCCAGATCAAACTCGGTGTGTGTACACCGAGAGATATCACTCAGTGTGTACACTGAGAGGTATCACTCAGTGTGTACACTGAGAGATAGCATTCAGCGTGTACACTGAGAGGTATCACTCAGTGTGTGCTCTGAGATGAATCACTCAGTGTGTACCTTGAGAGGTATCACTCAGTGTGTACACTGAGAGGCATCACTCAGTGTGTACACTGAGAGATAGCATTCAGCGTGTACACTGAGAGGTATCACTCAGTGTGTGTTCTGAGATGAATCACTCAGTGTGTACCTTGAGAGGCATCACTCAGTGTGTACCTTGAGAGGCATCACTCAGTGTGTACACTGAGAGGTATCACTCAGTGTGTACACTGAAAGGTATCACTCAGTGTGTACACTGAGTGATACCTCTCAATGTACACAATGAGAGGTGTATACATCAATGTTTCTGAGTTATCTGCCCTTTACAGGGGTTAAAATATTGATGATGTTAGTAACATGCACTTAAGCTGCGATTTTAACCCTGGAGTGGTGATTGTAAGCGTTTAAGATAAAAAACTTGAGCCTGGGGTGTACACAACACTAACACACTAGACCAGCCTCAGGTATTGACACAGGGAGGTAAAGACACTGAACTAACATTATTTCCTAGAAGAAAGAAGGGAAAGAGGGAGACGCAGAAGAAAAAGAAATGTTAACAGAAGGAGGAGGAGAAAAAGAGTTTGTTCTGATTATCTCGGAAGGTTAGTAACCCAGGTTAACCAAAGAAAGCCAAGTACTGAGGCATGTTCCAACTATCTTCCTGAGGCCCTCCCCAGGATGCTACCATAACTTCCAGGCACCTACTTCCTTCCTCCCAGGTGAAGAGAGGCAGCAGGTACTGGTAGACTTGCTGATACGTCCTTCTTCGCCCAAGATTGAACCCAGTTCCTTCAGTTGTGAGCTTAACGCACTACTACTAATGACAGTATCCAGATCGTTGCATTAACTACCCTCGAGCAGCAGACAGGCCTAAAGCACAAAATATGTAAGCCTCTACATAAGCCTATTTTGATATTTAAAAGTGGATTTATTTGCAGCTATTTAAAAAATTAATATGTATGTCATAAAATTTAATAATGGGAACTATACATTACTGGCGTGTAATGCAAGGAAAAAGAAGATAAAATGAGAAACAGGATATACACACAGAGAGGTGTATGTCTCTCAGTGTATATGTACTGAGAAGTAGGCCCCTCACCATGATGACACACCATGGTGGGCCCTCGCCATGATGACGCACCATGGTGGGCCCTCACCATGATGACACTCCATGGTGGTACCTCACCATGATGACACGCCATGGTGGGCCCTCAACATGATGACACACCATGATTGGCCCTCACCATGGTGACACACCATGGTGGGCCCTCACCATGATGACGCGCCATGGTGGGCCCTCACCATGATGACACACCATGGTGGGCCCTCACCATGATGAAACACCATGGTGGGTCCTCACCATGATGACACACCATGGTGGGCCCTCACCATGATGACACGCCATGGTGGGCCCTCACCATGATGACACACCGTAGTGGGCCCTCACCATGATGACACACCATGGTGAGCCCTCACCATGATGACACACCATGGTGGGTCCTCACCATGATGACACACCATGGTGGGCCCTTACCATAATGATACACAATGGTGGGCCCCTCACCATGATGACACACCATAGTGGGCCCTCACCATGATGACACACCATGGTGAACCCTCACCATGATTACACACCATGGTGGGCCCTCACCATGATGACACACCATGGTGGGCCCTCACCATGATGACACGCCATAGTGGGCCCCTCACCATGATGACACACCATGGTGGGCCCTCACCATGATGACACACCATGGTGGGCCCTCACCATGATGACACACATCATGGCGGGACTTCACTATGATGACACACACAATGGTGGGTCCTAACCATGATGACACACACCATGGTGGGCCCTAACCCTGATGACACACACGATGGTGGGGCCTCACCATGATGACACACACCATGGTGGGCCCTCACCATGATGACACACACCATGGTGGGCCCTCACCATGATGACAAACACCATGGTGGGCAGTGAGCTACACAAGGTTGAGCATCTCAAGGTTAGCATACTCGCAACTTTCAAGAGAACTTACGTCAGTGTTACGTGGCAAACTGTTCCAAGCAACTCTGACAACCTTTCTCAACTGGTTCTTCCCTTCCATCTTCAACTGCCTTACTACACTTGACATATTCCTATCTCTTATGAGATATTATATTTAAATCAGCGCAATAATAAAGCGTTAAAAAGGTGAAAATTCTATATTGCAAAAATAGGACAATATTTTTACATTCACCCGAAAGTCAGTGTTTGGTGTTGTTATTGTTGCTGTTGTTGTTGCCGCTGTTGTGATTTTGTTGTTGCTGTTGTTGTTGTTATTGCTTGTGCTGTTGTTGTTATTGTTTCTGTTGTTGCTGCACCTGCTTTTGCACCTTGACTGTGTAAGTCACTCAGTGCCCACATAAATAAAAAACTATTTGCAACACATCGCCATACATATCACCTGTTGTTCATAGGAACGGACCACACCATAGAGTAGCACATTAGGAGTGTGCTGTCGAACTTGGGACTAGGTAGCCGTTATAAGTAGCCCACCCCGTCATGTTATAAGCAGCCCACCCCGTCATGTTATAAGCAGCCCACCCCATCATGCTATAAGCATCCCACCCCGTCATGTTATAAGCAGCCCACCCCATCATGTTATAAGCAGCCCAACCCGTCATGTTATAAGCAGCCCACCCCGTCATATTATAAGCAGCCCACCCCGTCATGCTATAAGCATCCCACCCCGTCATATTATAAGCAGCCCACCCCGTCATGCTATAAGCATCCCACTCCGTCATGTTATAAGCAGCCCGCCCCATCATGTTACAAGCATCCCACCCTGTCATGTTATAAGCATCCCACCCCGTCATGCTATAAGCATCCCACCCCGTCATGTTATAAGCAGCCCGCCCCATCATGTAAGCAGCCCACCCTGTCATGCTATAAGCATCCCACCCCGTCATGTTATAAGCAGCCCACCCCATCATGTTATAAGCAGCCCACCCCATCATGTTATAAGCATCCCACCCCGTCATGCTATAAGCATCCCACCCCATCATGTTATAAGCAGCCCACCCCGTCATGTTATAAGCAGCCCACCCCGTCATGTTATAAGCATCCCACCCCATCATGTTATAAGCATCCCACCCCATCATGTTATAAGCAGCCCGCCCCATCATGTTATAAGCAGCCCACCCTGTCATGTTATAAGCATCCCACCCCGTCATGTTATAAGCAGCCCACCCCGTCATGTTATAAGCAGCCCACCCCGTCATGTTATAAGCAGCCCACCCCATCATGTTATAAGCAGCCCACCCAGTCATGTTATAAGCAGCCCACCCAGTCATGTTATAAGCAGCCCACCCCATCATGTTATAAGCAGCCCACCCAGTCATGTTATAAGCAGCCCACCCCATCATGTTATAAGCAGCCCACCCAGTCATGTTATAAGCAGCCCACCCAGTCATGTTATAAGCAGCCCACCCAGTCATGTTATAAGCAGCCCACCCCGTCATGTTATAAGCAGCCCACCTCGTCATGTTATAAGCAGCCCACCTCGTCATGTTACAAGCAGCCCACCCCGTCATGTTATAAGCAGCCCACCCCGTCATGTTATAAGCAGCCCACCTCGTCATGTTATAAGCAGCCCACCTCGTCATGTTATAAGCAGCCCACCCCGTCATGTTATAAGCAGCCCACCCCGTCATGTTATAAGCAGCCCACCCAGTCATGCTATAAGCAGCCCACCTCGTCATGTTATAAGCAGCCCACCTCATCATGTTATAAGCAGCCCACCCCGTCATGTTATAAGCAGCCCACCCCATCATGCTATAAGCATCCCACCCCGTCATGTTATAAGCAACCCGCCCATCAAGGTACGAAGGTAACTGGCAAAATCCTCCTGGATGTCACTAGCCAGCCGAACCAGAGTGTCTGATATAGACTGGAATTTGCGGAAAACTGTATAGAAGAGGGGAAGCTTCAGGTCTCTAAATGCCAAACGAGACGAACATTCAAGGAGAAAGGAGGAAGAGGAAGAGTAGGGGTTGAAAGGAGGGGAAGAAGGCGGCAGCAACCGTAATAATAGTAGTGAGTACAGGCATCGTACTATATGTTATGAGAACGTGTTCCATCAGAACATAAGAAAGAAGGAGCACTGCAACAGGCCTACTGGCCCATGCAGAGCAGGTCCACGTCCCCCCCGGATTAGACCAATGACCCCCCCTCCGGATTATCCCATGACCCACCCAGTCTGGATGGAGCATGGCACCAGACCCAGCAGCACAAGCTAGTCAGGTCCGACTCACACCCACCCACACCCACTCATGTATTTATCTAACCTATTTTTAAAACTACACAACGTTTTAGCCTGAATAACTGTACTCGGGAGTTTGTTCCACTCATCCACAACTCTATTACCAAACCAGTGCTTTCCTATATCCTTCCTGAATCTGAATTTTTCCAACTTGAAAACATTGCTGCGAGTCCTGTCTTGGCTGGAAATTTTCAGCACACTATTTACATCCCCTGTATTTATTCCTGTTTTCCATTTATACACCTCGATCATATCCCCCCTAATTCTACGCCTTTCGAGAGAGTGCAGATTCAGGGCCCTCAGTCTATCCTCATAGGGAAGATTTCTGATACATGGGATCATCTTTGTCATCCTCCTCTGTACGTTTTCCAGAGCATTTATATCCATTCTGTAATACGGTGACCAGAACTGAGGAGCATAGTCTAAATGAGGCCTATTATTATTATTATAATCAAAAAGAAGCGCTAAGCCACAAGGGCTATACAGATAAATGAGGCCTAACCAAGGATATATAGAGTTGAAGAACAACCTGAGGACTTCTATTATTTATACTTCCAGATATGAAGCCAAGAATTCTGTTAGCTTTATTGCGAACACTAATGCACTGTTGTCTTGGTTTTAGATTACTGCTAACCAGAACTCCTAAATCCTTTTCGCAATCAGTAGTATTAAGATCTACATTATTTAGTTTATATGTGGCATGGTTATTTAACTGTCCAACATTTAGAACTTTGCATTTGTCAATATTAAACTGCATCTGCCACTTCTCCGACCATTGCATCAGTCTATTCAAATCATCCTGGAGTGCTCTAGTGTCCTCATTAGAATGAATTGGACGGCCTATTTTGGTGTCATCCAACACACAAAGTCATAAAGACGTCAGATTATGCCTTGTAATTGCTTCATACCTTCCATGTGGGAGTCTTAATTAACACATCTGTTTCCTCTGTATAGCATCATTATCAGACAGCTCATCCTCATCACAACTATTTCTGTACAGACCTCGGCTACAGTAAGGTGTAACTAAAACCTTATTCACCTCCTTCACTACATATGCAAAATGGTGCTGACTCGAGACAAATTATCTAATTCTCTAGTGTCCACTGATGTTGATCACTGAGGTCGCCGCTTTTGTCTTCTTCGCCAAGCAGCATTTGACCTGATCTTGACTTTCTCTGGAATGTGTGTTAGAAATTCATATTACTCATCACAAGAGCGTTAAATCATCTTTCTCATCCTAGTCAGATTTTTGTATAATTTCTTGATGGGCGGTACCATTCATCCTCTTATCAACATACTACCATATACACAGTGCTTATCAGCCTAAATAGCAGACACCCATTTTGCGATATCAATCGCACCATTAGCTGTTTCTATATCCGGTTATCACTTCCTCTATAATTATTATACCTTTTTATTATTACTACCTTTATAAATTATCATTATTTAAATGCATCAAAGACTGTATATTGTTTTGTAAATTGTTACCTGCCTTCGTTACAACGTGCTCAAAATGTTCAAATACATCTGTTATTAATTCTTGAGTAATATGTTACATACTAATATATAGTGCCGGAGTGTAGTGTGTTTATCTTCCTCTCCACACACATTATATTGGCTTTCCTCTCTTGGAGTTGCTACACCAACCTGCAACATATACAGGTAATCTAACATTTTCACCGTTCTTACCGTAAGCATGTGTTTCATTTGACGCAACTGTTTTAATACTATACAGATTCGCTATTAAAAAAAAAAAACTCGCTTCTCTCTATAAACTCATCTTCGACATTTTTACTTAGTAGTTTCCGTGCAATATACTGCAATGTTTCTTTAAACCTGTATTCCATATTCTTCTTGTATTCTTGTTTCTACACATCCACCAGTTCTCTCATTTTTTCCAACGTTAGCATAAAATGGTATCCACAACAGTGTTTGTGATTCTAGAGTTGAATGGTGACACTGAATCTGGAAATACAGCAGAGTCGATTCTTGCTTTTTTACCTCAGTAGGTAGTTTTAGGCAGATAAAGAATAAATTATATGCACATACGAAGTCTCGTACAAAAATAAGAAACATTACATTAATCTCTTTAAGAGTTTTAACTTCCTTTCATTCGTTTTTTTTCCAGCGCTGTATGACCCTTGTGGATTTAGCGCTTACTTTTCATTATAATAGTAATAATAATTCCCTTTTTTCAAACCAAGAATGTTAACAATTAGGCATAATAATTATATTCATTTTCGAATCATTCTTGAATGAATTATTGTATTCGACTTTGGTACTCTTATGATAATTCATTTTAGCATTCGACTGCATATATATATGTCAACTTGGTTTAGCATTTATTTGTCTTTACAATTTCGTAAGAGAGATGGTTCAGAGCAGATACTGGTGCCACCTGAGGTGGCAAAACTTTTCCGGTACCAGTTTGTTTGTAGGGTCCACATAAGCATATTAACGCAGGATAACCTTTCCGAAGAACAACTTAGCTCATTACATGATTCTTTTATTTAACTTACGTGCTATATCACTATTTGGATCTGGTGGCAACTTGTGGTTTCTCTTGTCTCAGTTAGCAAATGGTCATGGAGGCGATCTTAATGTCTTTTTAGACAATTACAGTGGACCCCCGGTTAACGATATTTTTTCATTCCAGAAGTATGTTCAGGTGCCAGTACTGACCAAATTTGTTCCCATAAGGAATATTGTGAAGTAGATTAATCCATTTCAGACCCCCAAACATACACGTACAAACGCTCTTACGTAAATACACTTACATAATTGGTCGCATTGGGAGGTGATCGTTAAGCGGGGGTCCACTGTATATGGCATTTCATTGGGTTGTTATTTTTAGATTTTAGAGGAAAAATTGTATTGATTTTTTTTATAAAATCACTAAATTTTAGAGTCTAATGAAGCATGCATCTGCCCCATTTAAGCAAGACATTTTAATAAAGATGAACTGAGAGCAAGATAGGTTCAAAATTCCAAAATTATGATAATTTCTTTCTCTGAAACAACAGAGCAACATAGTCATATCATATCTATGGTGTCAGTTCGGCTGGGAGTGAACACACCAGGATTACTTACAATGCATAATAAAACAAGTGGATTATAGTAAGAATTTATTGTTTATATGATATTAAACACCATCATACAATCAGACCCCTTGTTAATTTATTTAAATTGATTCTATATATGAGGCACTATCATCTAACTGAAGATTAACCCCCCCTTTCCTGAGGCAAGGTATTGTGGCTTACATTATAGCTGATTTACTGTTCATCTCTAGATTAAGACTCAAACCTGGTGTCACCAGAAGTATGAACTACTGAAAAACCCTACTGCAAGCTGCTGAAATCAGACGCCGTGCTGCAATCTTTGAGACAGAAAAAACACTTGTCTGATAGGGATATACCATAGCTGACATACCACAGGAGATGTTCAAGTATCTTTACCATGAAAAAGCTGGGTATCACGTGAAACTATCATATATAGATAAGATCCACTTTAAAACACTTAACTAGAATTTGCCACCTTGGGTGGTACCGTTAAATTATAAATCTGATTTGAGTCCATGGAGAGAGAGAGAGAGAGAGAGAGAGAGAGAGAGAGAGAGAGAGAGAGAGAGAGAGAGAGAGAGAGAGAGAGAGAGAGAGAGAAACAGACAGACATACAGAGACAGAGAGATACAGAGAGACAGACAGACAGACAGACAGAGACAGACAAAAAGAAAGAGAGAGACAGAGTTAACCTAACCTTTTCAAATCCTGTGTGAGTGAGTGAGCAGAAACCACAAGGAGAGTATTAAGTAGTATTCTAAAGTATTCTGATACTTACATTCTTACTAGTAACCCCAACCCCAACGTGAATGTCTTATATGAACATCACTCAGGGATAACAGTGTCAGTGAATTTCGATTGTAAACTAGCTAGCTTTAGATCGCTTTCTGCAGAAAGCGATCTAGAGCTAGCTAGTTTATAGCGCTCTTTCATAATGTTACCAGAAATATTTAGTAAGGAATGTAATCGACATATTTAAAAAAAAAAAAAAAAAAAAAAAAAGTCAGCTTAGGTCTTGCTGCTAAAGTCGCACAAGATGTAATAAAGGTCCATATAAAACTAGCTCTGGAGTTTACCTGGAGAGAGTTCCGGGGGTCAACGCCCCCGCGGCCCGGTCTGTGACCAGGCCTCCTACACAAAGTTCCTTGATATTTGCATTAGTAATAATGTAAATTCATATACAGGAAGTGACACTTACAATTAACATTGTCACGACCTTGATATTGACGCTGGTGCACTCTAAATGTTTGACGTGTGAGTCAATGTCTTGTCTAATACACCAACACTAATTCTGTCAACAGCCGGTCTCAGCCATAGTAAACCAGTTATTATTATATTTAGGGGGAAGCGTAAAACCCACAGGAATTACACAGCGCCTGGGAAATGGGAAGCAAGCAAGTTCGATCATAAGAAGGGAAGAAAAGTTGTAATTCTTGCATCAAGCGCCCCTCACCGTCATCAAACAACCTTCCTGGAGAGGCATAGCAAATAACATTGAAGTCTGATTAGAATGGTAAATCTCGTACTTTATCTTACTTATGTTAATTAGGTTAGGTTCGGGTAGGTTAATGCCTTCACGTAACATAACATAACCAGTTATGTCACACAATGATGCCAATAAACGAAATAATAAAGGCAAGAAAATATTAGGAAGTGCGAACAGAAAACAGGAACCAGTCTAGGGGACTGAAAATGGAACAAGTAAAATGCTCACATTAACATGTTAATGTCAACATCGCTTTATTGATGGTTTTCAGCCAAAGTACAAAAGAGACGGTAACCTCGGAGTATGGTATGAGCGAGCACAGCAAGCACCATACTCATGTTAATAATGATAATATTAATACACTTGTAGTTGCCTACATTACTTTGATGATGGTTCATGGAATCAAACCCATGTCCAATTTCCCTGGCACTATATGACCGATATCAGTTTATATATTCCACATGAATATGATAATAATAATGGAAGCAATAAATAAAACAATGATCTGATACTGTTTTTTTTTTTTTTGGAAGCTATTAACCCTTGTGCAATAAGTAATGTGGATCATTCAGAAAGTAGTGATGGAGGCTCTATACTGCTTAAACTGTAGCTGCAACAACTGAAGACTAGCGCAGCTCTCTTGCTGTAGCTACAACACTGAAGACTGAACACCACCACCATAGCTCTGCTGCTGTAGCTACAACACTGAAGTCTGAACACCACCACCATAGCTCTGCTGCTGTAGCTACAACACTGAAGTCTGAACACCACCACCATAGCTCTGCTGCTGTAGCTACAACACTGAAGTCTGAACACCACCACCATAGCTCTGCTGCTGTAGCTACAACACTGAAGACTGAACACCAACACAGTTCTATTGTTGTAGCTACAACACTGAAGACTGAACACCACCACCATAGCTCTGCTGCTGTAGCTACAACACTGAAGACTGAACACCAACACAGTTCTATTGTTGTAGCTACAACACTGAAGACTGAACACCACCACCATAGCTCTGCTGCTGTAGCTACAACACTGAAGACTGAACATCAACACAGTTCTATTGTTGTAGCTACAACACTGAAGGCTAGAAACAACCAGCATAGCTCTGCTAATGTAGCTACAAAACTAAAGACTGGACACCTGCACAGCTTTGCTGCTGTAGCTACAACACTGAAGACTGGACATAACCAGCATAGCTCTGCTGATGTAACTACAACTCTGGAGAGTGCACATCCAATGCATTGTTCTACTGCTGCGGCTACAACATTAAACACTGGACATCTCCTGCATTGTTCTGCTATTGTAGCTACAACACTGAAGACTGGACACCACCAACATTGTTCTCCTGCTGTACCTTCAATTTTCGTATGTTCTGAATCCTCAGAACATCGTCAAGTTTATGGGTAAGACACAAGTGCAACACCAGGTATCTTTACTGATGAAAAGTTTTACCTACGCTGCAGGCTTCATCAGTCGAATATAGGGATGGATTACAATCTTTGAGACAGTAGACGACGTGGAGAGAGAGTCTGAGGTGGATTTGGTAAGTGAAGTGGTGGAGGCTCGATCCTCGGTCTGCTATTGCGAGACAGACAATAAAGACTTGTTCTGCTGTTTCTCTGCATTACCCTATTTGCAGACATTTTGCTTTGTTTCTAACCATGGGTATCAGATCACGCCAGGTTGCTTCTTGCAGCGTCCCACCACAGGGACGTTGGGTCATTTGACTAAGTTCCGTGTCAGGTAATTTTCACACGAATTCAACAATAACAACAAATATAAAAGACAATAACAAACAAAAGAGACAAGAAGATAAGACACATACTGGGGCAGTGGAGGCACGCTTGAAATGTTCACATGACTTCATATCTTTGGTGGCGGGGGTGGTAGGGTAAGGGAGAGAGACGGGTGCCAAAGTCCACAGGTGGTCCCCGCCAGCCTGGCACCGAAACTGTAAACATAAAACTTGCTCCATTGTAGATACATACATGTTTATTTAGGTTGCATTCATTTGTAGAGATATTTTACATATAAAGAATTTACAGTGTCATATCTTAAACTTAAAGTTGTACTTTTTAAAGGCACAATCGATCAGAAAAGCCAAATGACTTAAAAATATTTATAATGGACAATTTTCATTTTTTTGCACTGATATATAAAATGGTATTTTGATAGAGCAACATTTTACGAGATCATAGAGGTAGGCCGTGTGGATCGCAACACTAAGTGTCTGAAAGAGAAAACTAGTCGCTCTGAAGTCTTTAGTTTTCTTTGACAAGTTTGGCACCTTACATTTTCAAAAGATTGAGTTCACACTCAGCATACTATATGGTCCCTGTATTTGTGGGTCTTCTGGGTCTTCCTGAAACTGGCGGCACTACCCATTTCATCATCGGCATGTCGGAATATGTGTCGGCCCAAAGGCAATGAGCCGTTATATTTCGCTTGATATCACTGACCTCTTCGTTTCTGGCATATTTTCCTCCTGATGTATGACAGATGAGATCATGGAGCTCAAGTTAGTCTGCCGACGCACTGCCGCAGATACACTTGTGATCAATGAGAATGGTAGCTGCTAGGTAAAGAGCTACACCAATGTGAATTACCTGAGGGACGAGGCGAGTGCCCAAGGAGTAATTAGGGACACCCAAGAGGATATCCTGAACATGTAGTGCCCTCAACACTAGATGAGATTAGTACTTTCTTCATGCATTGTCGAACAACGATTGTGTGATTTTCTCCAAAATGGGGCTGTCCCAGTGATACTGTTTGTGGTCTTAAGGGATGGTTGGTTTACTTGAGAAATCTGCAACTAAAATTTGTTCTACAGGACATATTTAAATTGTTCCACAATGGAAGAGTGGGAGAAATAAAGAATGAAACGGAGAGCAAGACAATCTTGAATCATTCAACTGAGCAGAAGTTTAATGTGCGAGAATTAAGGGTGACAATGTCAGCCTCAAGTCTCGCACCTTCAGGTTGCTACTGCTACCACAAGGAGAACGCGAGTTTGGATAACTAGAACAGCCAGAGTAAAAGACACCGAGTCAGTGTTTGTACTCTAAGTCATTTCTCTCCAGGCTAGAAAATTGCTATATCCTGGCAGCCCCCTTCAAGTCAGAAGAGATTGCAAAGCTAGAAAACATACAGAGGATCTTCACTACCCATATAAATTCAATAACAAATCTAAACTACTGGGAATGCTTGAAGTCTTTTGAACTGTACTCCTTTGAATGTAGGCTAAAGGCGAACATCATAATTTACACCTGGAAAAACCTGGAGGAACTTGTCTCAAATCTTCACACCGAAATCACTCCATATGACAGCGAGGGATTTGGCAGATGGTACAAAATGCCTCCAGTAAAAAAAGCAGGGGTGCGATGAGTGCACTCGATAAGCAATAAGCGTAAGAGGTCCCCGACTGGAAATTTCCAAAAGAGCTCTAGCTGTCTTCAGGAGGGAACTTGATAAGTTCCTCAAATCGGTTCCTAATCAGTCGGACTGTGGTGCATGCAATGGACTGCTCGTAGCCAGCAACAACAGCATGGTCGATTAGGACAGCAACCGGGAGGCATAGTCTGGGACCGGGAGACGACGGCGATTACCCGCGGAATCCCCGAAAGGTAAAGGTAAACTTTTCGAGCATTTTGGGACTATCTCCCTCAATAGTTCGCTGGGGGCAACATGCGAAGATAAAAATGTGGGTAATCCTGTGTGTTGCCTTACCAACTCCTTGAACAAGAATCCTTCAGAACTTCACACACGACATACAGAATATTAGGCCACTCTATGACTACGCAGCCCTAGGATGGAACCCACGTCTGGTCATGTATGTGCAAAAGCTTGAAAAGAGCCAAGGTTTGTATTACTAGTAACAGAAGTGACGGGGGGGAATGCGCTATGAGGAAAGACTAAGGAACTGAACCCGACGACCTCTGCGAGAGAACAAGGAATTAATAGGGAAAGGTTTTTTTAATTAGAAAGGCCAGGATCAAGGGGTCACAAGTAAAAGTTGAAGACACAGATAAACCACAGGGAAGTAAGGAAGTATCTCTTTTGTCTCAGGGTAATTAAAAAGAGGAATGACATAGATGAAACGGGGAATGGGAGGTAATTAGGTTTGATACAAGAGAGAGGGCAACAACAACTCTCTAGATCAAGAGACTTTCACCAGCATTAATGCACCATTTGAAAGGATTGAGACAGAGTGACAAGCCAACTTGTGGTTAAAATGTGAAATTATCTGGGGTGTAACAAGACAGCCAAGTCTCACGGTTATTTTGGGCACGACGACTGCTGCTCTGTCAATTCTTTCTCGTGTGTATTATGCTTCAGCAACTACTGTGAACTGAAGGATACCTAGAGGCCAGCAGGTGCACCCCCTCGCACGTAAGTGTATATTGTGTGCGTGTGTGTACTCACCTATATGTGATAAATGGTTTAAAACAAACAAGTTGAAAATTGAGACACTTATGCAACATATGGGAATCTTTACTGAAGAAACATTTCATATCTCACATAGACGATACTAGAATCTGCATGTCATCCATTGAGAACACTGCAAACTTCCAAGTGGATATAAACCAAGTTGTCCAATGGGCCACATAAAACAATATGAAGTTCAATGAGGACAAATTTCAATTACTCCACTATAAAGAACTTGAGGAAATCAAAGCTAGCTCGGAATATAAAAAAATTCTAACCACACAATAGAGCGGAAAACTAATGTAAAGGACCTGGGAGTGATAATGTCAGAGAATCTCACTTTCAAATGTTACAACAATGTTATTATCGCATCTGCTAGGGAAATGATAGGATGGATAACGAGAACCTTCAAAACAAGGGATGTCAAGCTAATGATGATCCTCTTTATGTCACTTGTTCTCTCTAGGATGGAATACTGCTGTGTACTAACGGTCCATTTCAAGGCAGGCGAAATTGTAAACTTGTAGAAGACACAAAAATTTCACTGCACGTATAAGGAGTCAAGAACCTCAAGTCCCTTGATCTGTACTCCTTGGAACGCAGGCAAGAAAAAGTCATCATAATTTACACTTAGAAAATTTTAGGGGGACACGGATATCACACCCTACGAAAGGAAAAGACTCGCAGATGGTGCAACATCCCCCAGCGAAAGGTAGATATAAAACAAGAGATAACACAATAAGTGTCAGAGGTCCAAGACAGTTCAACTGCCTCCTAGCAACAGACCCCTGGTTTCAAGTGCAGTAACAAACTTGTTGATCAGGCCCTGATCCACCGTGAGGCCTGGTCTTGGACAGGGCATGAGCCGTGAGGGCGTTGACCTCCTAGAACACCCTCCAGGTATATCATGCCTAGTCCTTCTTTCCTCTAGTGTCAGGCTGAGGTCCCTTAACCTTTCCTCACATGACATCTTCCTTAGCCCCGAGACTAGTCTCTTTGCGAACATCTGCACATTCTCCAACTTCTTGACATGCCTGACCAGGTGTGAATTCCATGCTGGTGCTGCATATTCCAATATAGGTCTGAGGCACACCATATAGTGTCGTAATGACGTAAATGGAGAAGAATTCAGCTCCATGGAGCTGAACTCTTCTCCAGGCTGAGGGACTGACCACCTCAAATACTTTTTCTCCAAGGTTGATGGACTGATTATGTCATCTTTTTTTCATTACTATTGCTACCTCTGCATTTGACTGAAGCAGCCTACTGTGCAGGCGAAACGTTTCATCAATAAAGATTCCTAACTGCTGCACATGTGTCTTAATTCTCAATCCAGATATTGTCCTATGTATAATACACCTGTGTTGAAAGTCTGAAGCTGATCTGAAGAAACATTTTCAAGTTATGAAACGGAAACCGAAACCATTGTTTCGTTTATACAATTGACCAAAGAGCACCTGCAGATGCCAGTGCAATCATGAACCTGACCCTTAATACCATACATCGGTGTTTAAAATTAGCAGCAAAACAAAGCAGGAAGAAGAAAAAAAATCAGACTATCACTATAGGGTTTAACTGTCGGGGGATACCCTTACACGTTTCTAAGAAGTATATGCACACACACATAAACTGAGGCATACATGTATACGCAAACACACACATTCATGTAGTCAGTCATACAAACGCACACGTACTGCAAATCATACATGCGTGCACATGCACACACACACGTGCTCATGCACACACTTAAGACAAGCACTTTTATATGCGCGCACACACACACACACACACACACACACACACACACACACACACACACACACACACGCACACACACACACACAGCCACACACACACACACACACACACACACACACACACACACACACACGAAACTGCTGTATAGCCACATTACGAGGAAGACCACAGTCAAAGACCAGGTGATAAGGCTGAGGAAAGAAGGTGGAGAACTCACAAGAAACGATCAAGAGGTATGTGAGGAGCTCAACATGAGATTTAAGGAAGTATTTACAGTGGAGACAGGAAGGCCTCTCGGGGGACAGACCAGATAGGGACACCAGCAAGGAATACACCAACAAGTGTTGGATGACATACATACAGATGAGGAGGAGGTGAAGAAACTGCTATGGGACATCGATACCTCAAAGGCAATGGGACCGGACAACATCTCCCCGTGGGTCCTTAGAAAGGGAGCGGATATGTTGAGTGTGCCACTCACCACAATCTTCAACACGTCCCTGGAAACTGGGCAACTACCTGAGGTATGGAAGACGGCAAATGTAGTTCCCATTTTTAAAAAAGGAGACAGAAAAGAGGGACTAAACTATAGACCTGTGTCACTGACGTGTATAGTATGCAAAGTTATGGAGAAGATTATCAGGAGGAGAGTGGTGGAACACCTGGAACGGAACAAGAGTACGCCAACCAGCATGGATTCATGGAAGGAAAATCCTGTGTCACAAACCTCTGGAGTTTTATGATAAAGTAACAGAAGTAAGACACGAGAGAGAGGGGTGGGTTGATTGCATCTTCTTGGACTGCAAGAAGGCCTTTGACAGTTCCTCACAAGAGATCAGTGCATAAGCTAGAGGATAAGGCTCATATAACAGGAAGGGCACTGCAATGGATCAGAGAATACCTGACAGGGAGGCAACAACGAGTCATGGTACGTAATGATGCATCACAATGGGCACCTGTGACGAGCGGGGTCCCAAAGGGGTCGGTCCTAGGACCAGTGCTATTTTTGGTATATGTGAACGACATGATGGAAGGGTTAGACTCAGAAGTGTCCCTGTTCGCAGACGATGTGAAGTTTATGAGGAGAATTAAATCAGATGAGGACCGGGCAGGACTTCAAAGAGACCTGGACAGGATGGACAAATGGTCCAGCAACTGGCTTCTCGAATTTAATCCCGCCAAATGCAAAGTCATGAAGATAGGGGAAGGGCAAAGAAGACCGCAGACAGAGTATAGGCTAGTTGGCCAAAGACTGCAAACCTCGCTCAAGGAGAAAGATCTTGGAGTGAGTATAACACCGAGCATGTCTCCGGAAGCACACATCAACCAGGTAACTGCTGCAGCATATGGGCGCCTGGCAAACCTGAGAACAGCGTTCCGATACCTTAATAAGGAATCGTTCAAGACACTGTACACCGTGTACGTCAGGCCCATACTGGAGTATGCAGCACCTGTTTGGAACCCGCACTTGACAAAGCACGTCAAGAAACTAGAGAAAGCACAAAGGTTTGCGACAAAGTTAGTTCCAGAGCTAAGGGGAATGTCTTATGAAGAAACGTTAATGGAAATCGGCCTGACGACACTAAAGGACAGGAGGGTCAGGGGAGACATGATAACGACATATAAAATACTGCGCGGAATAGACTAGGTGGACAAAGACAGGATGTTCCAGGGAGGGGACACAGAAACAAGAGGTCACAATTGGAAGTTGAAGACACAGATGAGTCAGAGAGATATTAGGAAGTATTTCTTCAGTCATAGAGTTGTCAGGCAGTGGAATAGCCTAGAAAGTGATGTAGTGGAGGCAGGAACCATAAATAGTTTTAATACAAGGTATGATAAAGCTCATGGAGCGGGGAGAGAGAGGACCCAGTAGCAACCGGTGAAGAGGCGGGGCCAAGAGCTAGGACTCGACCCCTGCAACCACAAATAGGTGAGTACACACACACACACACACACATACACATGTACATGTGCAAACACACACATACATACACACTTGTATACCATGCAAGGTAATGGACAAGAGTCAGGCGTAGTGTGGTTGAGCACTTGAAGAGAAGTAGTTCATAAATAACAACCAGCAAGGGTTCAAAGATGGCAAGTCTCATTTTATCAATCTTATGGAATGTATAAGCAGTAACAGAAGCGAGACAGGAGAGAGAGGGCTAGGTGGATTGTATTTTCTTAGACTTGCAAGAAGGCATTAGATATTTAAGCTCACATGAGACTAAGGCAAAAACTTGAGAAGTAGGCAGGAATAACCGGGGACATCGGTGGTTCAAAGAGTATCGTACATGAACGGTACACAATAATGAAAAATTAGACACATGTACAACATCTGGACATCTTCATTGTAGACGCATCGCCATCCAGTGGCTTTATCAGTACAAATTCTAGGACATAATTTGAAGACAGTATCGTAGTGCAAGGAAGCAGAATGATTGTCCGGGAAGATTTGTCAGAACTGGGGGAAGAGCAACGTGTGGTGTTCCACGAGGATCAATATTATTAGGACTAGTGCCGTTTCTGGTTTATGTGAGCAACATACCAGACGGACTCGAGCCAAATGTATCTCTGTTCGTTGACGTAAAACGAGGTGAATGCAAACAGATGAGGACGGTGAAAGGTTAGAAACAACCAGAACAAATTGCAGGTTAGTCAGATAAGTGACTGCTTGAATTCAACCCAAGCCAATGCACGGTTATGGGAAAGGGGCCAGAATCCTGGACACAAAATGTAGATTCGAGAAAGAGAGGCTGGAGACCTCGTTCAAAGTGGACCTGGGAGTAAGAATAGCGTCCACCATACAGCCAAAGGCTCACATCAACCGAATAACCTCTGAAGCCAATGCTTGCCTGGCAAGTCTGAAAGTGGCCTTTAGGAATCTCAAGAAAAAGTCATTCCGGATGCTTTATATAACATGTCAGGCCCGTATGGGAGAATGTAGCATCAGTATGAACTCACACCTGAAGAAGCATGTTAATAAACTGAAGTAAGTACAGAAGCATGCAGTGAAAGGCTAAAGGAATTGAGTCAACTGACCCTGGAAAACAGAAGGACTGAGACATGATAGCAACATAAAGAATACTCAGAGTAATTAATTGGGCAGAAGGAGACAGGTTGTTTGAGTGGCTGGAAACAGGCTCTCGTCGAAGTGGTGGAGCCAGATTCCATACATAGTTTTTCAAAATAGGTACCATAGGGCCCACGAGGCTAGGAGTGAATCAGGGAAGCGGCAAGCTGAGACGAGGCCAAGAGGTGAATACATACTGGTGAGTACAAATACTATACATATGCACGCACAAACGCATCACACACAAACATACACAACACACACAGCACACGCACACAACACACACACACACACACACACACACACACACACACACACACACACACATACACAACAAACACACACACACACACACACACACACACGCACACACACAGGCTACAAGCCTGGTCCAGCAACTGGCTCCTTGAATTTAACCCTGCCAAATGCAAAGTCATGAAGATTGGGGAAGGGCAAAGAAGACCGCAGACACAATATAGTTTAGATGGCCAAAGACTGCAAACCTCACTCAAGGAAAAAGATCTGGGGGTGAGTATAACACCGAGCATATCTCCTGAGGCGCACATCAATCAGATAACTGCTGCAGCATATGGGCGCCTGGCAAACCTACGGATAGCGTTCCGATACCTCAGTAAGGATTCGTTTAAGACTCTGTACACCATCTACGTCAGGCCCATACTGGAGTATGCAGCACCAGTTTGGAATCCACAGTCAAGCGCGTCAAGAAATTAGAGAAAGTGCAAAGGTTTGCAACAAGACTAGTCCCAGAGCTACGGGGATTGTCCTATGAAGAAAGGTTGAGGGAAATCGGCCTGACGACACTGGAGGCTAGGAGGGTCAGGGGAGACATGATAACGACATATAAAATACTGCGTGGAATAGACGAGGTGGACAAAGACGGGATGTTCCAGAGATGGGACACAGACACAAGAGGTCACAATTGGAAGTTGAAGACTCAGATGAATCAAAGGGATGTTAGGAAGTATTTCTTCAGTCATACAGTAGTCAGGCCATGGAATAGCCTAGAAAGTGATGTGGTGGAGGCAGGAACCATACATAGTTTTAAGGCGAGGTATGATAGAGCTCATGGGGCAGGGAGAGAGAGGACCTAGTAGCAATCAGCGAAGAGGCGGGGCCAGGAGCTGTGACTCGACCCCTGCAACCACAAATAGGTGAGTACAAATAGGTGAGTACACACACACACACAAACACACACAAGGGAGACAGAAATGAAGCACTAAATTATAGACCAGTGTCACTGACATGTATAGTATGCAAAGTCTTGGAAAAGATTATCAGGAGGAGAGTGGTGGAGCACCTGGAGCGGAACAAGATTATAAACGACTGCCAGCATGGATTCATGGAAGGCAAATCCTGTGTCACAAACCTACTAGAGTTTTATGACAAGGTAACTGAAGTAAGAAATGAGAGGGAGAGGTGGGTTGATTGCATTTTCTTGGACTGCAAGAAGGCCTTCGACACAGTTCCTCACAAGAGATTAGTACAAAAGCTAGAGAAACAGGCACGTATAACAGGAAGGGCACTGCAATGGATCAGAGAATACCTAACAGGGAGGCGACAGCGAGTCATGGTCCGTGATGAGGTATCACAGTGGGCGCCAGTGACGAGCGGGGTCCCACAGGGGTCAGTTCTGGGACCAGTGCTATTCTTGGTATATGTGAACGACATGACGGAAGGGATAGACTCAAAAGTGCCCCTGTTTGCAGATGATGTGAAGTTAATGAGAATTAAATCAGATGCGGACCAGACAGGTCTACAAAGAGACATGGACAGGCTGGATGTGTGGTCCCGAAACTGGCTCCTAGAATTTAACCCCGCCAAATGCAAAGTCATGAAGATCGGAGGAGGGCAAAGAAGACCGCAGACAGTATAGGCTAGGAGGCCAAAGGCTGCAAACCTCACTCAAGGAGAAAGACCTAGGAGTGAGTATAATACCGAGTACATCGCCAGAAGCGCACATTAACCAGATAACTGCTGCGGCATATGGGCGCTTGGCAAACCTGAGAATAGCGTTTCGGTACCTCAGTAAGGAATCGTTCAAGACTTTATACACTGTGTACGTCAGGCCCATACTGGAGTACGCAGCACCAGTTTGGAACCCACATCTGGTCAAACACGTCAAGAAATTACAGAAAGTGCATAGGTTTACAACAAGGCTAGCTCCAGAACTAAGGGTAATGTCCTATGAAGAAAGGTTAAGGGAAATCGGTCTGACAACACTGGAGGACAGTAGGGTCAGGGGAGACATGATAACGACATACAAAATACTGCGTGGAATAGACAAGGTGGACAGAGACAGGATGTTCCAGAGATGAGACACAGAAACAAGGGGTCACAATTGGAAGCTGAAGACTCAGATGAGTCAAAGGGATGTTAGGAAGCATTTCTTCAGTCATAGAGTAGTTCCCACTCTTCATAGATCTAAACTTACTCCCTGTTCAGTACATCCACACTTACTACTGTGCAATCTACATCTACAGGACCTTAAATTCCAATATTAACCTTGACCTAAAACGCTTTCTTGATAGTTGCGACAGAACCCACAGGCACAACACCAGACACAAACATCTCTATGACATTCCCCGTGTCCGACTAAACCTTTACAAAAATTCAATGTATGTCAAAGGCCCTAAAATCTGGAACACCCTACCTGAAAATTCTAAAACTGCAGACACATTCATCACCTTCAAAACTACCATCAGAAAACATCTTATCGCCCTGATACACTCTGTCAACTAACTACACGAATACCACTTGGTGGTTAACACTTACACTCACTCACCCATTTGACCATAAACAGAAATATCAATCTCAATCTCAAAATAATGAATCTTAACTAGTCATAAGTTGGCCTGTGATACTCCAATACTGAAACTATGTATAGTGCCAAAACAAAAGCATTCATATTGCTAAACTCACAAACTAGTAATTAGTCACTAAGCCATAATACCAACTAACCTCATAAATTTGTAATATTTTAAACTTAAGATTTAATTTAAGTCTGCCCGAAATGCCTAGCCATGCTAGGCGTTCTAGTGGTACACTCTGTAATTATTATTTTACTACATGTAAACCACACAATAACCAAATTCTGTAAACTCAGCATTGTAATCCTTAAAGAGAATAAATTTTGAATTTGAATTTGAATTTAGGAAGCGGAATAGTCTGGCAAGCGATGTAGTGGAGGCAGGAACTATACATAGTTTTAAGACGAGGTATGATAAAGCTCATGGAGCAGGGGGAGAGAGGACCTAGTAGCGGTCGGTGAAGAGGCGGGGCCAGGAGCTGAGTCTCGACCCCTGCAACCACAATTAGGTGAGTACAATTAGGTGAGTACATACACACACACACACACACACACACACACACACACAAACACACACACACACACACACACACACACACACACACACACACACACACACACACACACACACACACACACACACACACACACGAATACACAGTAGAGCTACAAGTGGAGGGAGAAGCAGGAAGGCCAGGACGAATGAAGCCAAACTACAAGAAAGGGGACTACACAGGAATGAGGAACTTCCTGAACGGGGTTCAGTGGGACAGAGAACTGGCAGGGAAGCCAGTTAATGAGATGATGGAATATGTAGCAACAAAATGCAAGGAGGCTGAGGAGAGGTTTGTACCCAAGGGTAACAGGAATAATGAAAAAGCCAGGATGAGCCCATGGTTTACCCAAAGGTGCAGGGAGGCAAAAACCAAGTGTGCTAGGGAATGGAAGAAATATAGAAGGCAAAGGACCCAGGAGAATAAGGAGAGCAGTCGTAGAGCCAGAAACGAATATGCACAGATAAGAAGGGAGGCCCAAAGACAATATGAAAATGACATAGCAGAGAAAGCCAAAGATTGAGCCACTTATGCAGCATATGGGAATCTTTATTCAGGAAACGTTTCGCCACACAATGGCTTCATCAGTCCAATACAAAGAGGAAGGCGTAAGGAGAGGAGGAGTATGAGGTAATCAGTCCCTCAGCCTGGAGTCGATGTGTTCAGTCCATCAGTCGACTCCAGGCTGAGGGACTGATTACCTCATACTCCTCCTCTCCTTACGGCTTCCTTTGTATTGGACTGATGAAGCCACTGTGTGGCGAAACGTTTCCTGAATAAAGATTCCCATATGCTGCATAAGTGTCTCAATCTTCAACTTGTCGGTTTTTCAAACCATTCATCACAGCGTAAGCCAAATCTGACCCGAAACTGTTGTACAGCCACATCAGGAGGAAAACAACAGTCAAGGACCAGGTAATCAGGCTAAGGAAGGAAGGAGGAGAGACAACAAGAAATGACCGTGAAGTATGTGAGGAACTCAACAAGAGATTCAAAGAAGTGTTCACAGAGAAGACAGAAGGGGCTCCAGAAAGACGGAGAGGTGGGGCACACCACCATGTGCTGGACACAGTGCACACAACCGAGGAAGAAGTGAAGAGGCTTCTGAGTGAGCCAGATACCTCAAAGGCAATGGGGCCAGATAACATCTCCCCATGGGTATTGAGAGAGGGAGCAGAGGCGCTATGTGTACCCCTAACAACAATATTCAATACATCTATCGAAACAGGGAGATTGCCTGAGGCATGGAAGACAGCAAATGTAGTCCCAATCTTTAAAAAAGGAGACAGACATGAAGCATTAAACTACAGACCAGTGTCACTGACATGTATAATATGCAAAATCATGGAGAAGATTATCAGGAGAAGAGTGGTGGAACACCTAGAAAGGAATGATCTCATCAACAGCAGCCAACATGGTTTCAGGGACGGGAAATCCTGTGTCACAAACCTACTGGAGTTCTATGACATGGTGACAGCAGTAAGACAAGAGAGAGAGAGGGGTGGGTGGATTGCATATTCTTGGACTGCAAGAAGGCGTTTGACACAGTTCCACACAAGAGATTGGTGCAAAAACTGGAGGACCAAGCAGGGATAACAGGGAAGGCACTACAATGGATCAGTGAATACTTGTCAGGAAGACAGCAGCGAGTCATGGTACGTGGCGAGGTGTCAGAGTGGGCACCTGTGACCAGCGGGCTCCCACAGGGGTCAGTCCTAGGACCAGTGCTGTTTCTGGTATTTGTGAACATGACGGAAGGAATAGACTCTGAGGTGTCCCTGTTTGCAGATGACGTGAAGTTGATGAGAAGAATTCATTCGATCGAAGACCAGGCAGAACTACAAAGGGATCTGGACAGGCTGCAGACCTGGTCCAGCAATTGGCTCCTGGAGTTCAATCTCACCAAGTGCAAAGTCATGAAGATTGGGGAAGGGCAAAGAAGACCGCAGACGGAGTACAGTCTAGGGGGCCAGAGACTACAAACCTCACTCAAGGAAAAAGATCTTGGGGTGAGTATAACACCAGGCACATCTGAAGCGCACATCACTCAAATAACTGCTGCAGCATATGGGCGCCTAGCAAACCTCAGAACAGCATTCCAACATCTTAATAAGGAATCGTTCAGGACCCTGTACACCGCGTACGTTAGGCCCATATTGGAGTATGCGGCACCAGTTTGGAACCCACACCTAGCCAAGCACGTAAAGAAACTAGAGAAAGTGCAAAGGTTTGCAACAAGACTAGTCCCAGAGCTAAGAGGTATGTCCTACTAGGAGAGGTTAAGGGAAATCAACCTGACGACACTGGAGGACAGGAGAGATAGGGGGGACATGATAACGATATACAGAATACTGAGAGGAATTGACAAGGTGGACAAAGACAGGATGTTCCAGAGATTGGACACAGTAACAAGGGGACACAGTTGGAAGTTGAAGACACAGATGAATCACAGGGATGTTAGGAAGTATTTCTTCAGCCACAGAGTAGTCAGTAAGTGGAATATTTTGGGAAGCGATGTAGTGGAGGCAGGATCCATACATAGCTTTAAGCAGAGGTATGATAAATCTCACGGTTCAGAGAGAGTGACCTAGTAGCGATCAGTGAAGAGGCGGGGCCAGGAGCTCGGACTCGACCCCCGCAACCTCAACTAGGTGAGTAGGTGAGTACACACACACACTCAGTGAAGAGGCGGGGCCAGG
The DNA here is from genome assembly GCF_026875155.1 of Cherax quadricarinatus. NCBI lineage: Eukaryota > Metazoa > Arthropoda > Malacostraca > Decapoda > Parastacidae > Cherax > Cherax quadricarinatus. The sequence continues at coordinate 35,761,086 of NC_069405.1, read as the reverse complement.
AGCTGAGTCTCGACCCCTGCAACCACAATTAGGTGAATACAATTAGGTGAGTACACACACACACACACACAAGGCAACGGAAATAATGAAATAATGGAAGACCAGAACGAGTGTGCTAGAGAATGGAAGAAGTACAGAAGGCAAAGGACCCAGGAAAATAAAGAGATTAGTCAAAGAGCCAGAAACGAGTATGCACAGGTAAGGAGGGAGGTCCAGCAACAGTATGAAAACAACATAGCATCGAAAGTCAAGTCTGACCCGAAACTGCTGTATAGCCATATCAGGAGGAAGACAACAGTCAAGGACCAGGTAATCAGGCTGAGGGAAGAAGATGGGGAGCTCACTAGAAACGACCAAGAAGTATGTGAGGAGCTCTACACGATATTTAAGGCAGTATTTACAGTTGAGACAGAAAGGGCCCTGGGAAGACAGAATAGAGGGGTACACCAACAAGTGTTTGATGAAATACACACAACCGAGGAGGAGGTGAAGAAGCTGCTAAGTGACCCTGATACCTCAAAGGCGGTGGGACCGGACATCTCTCCGTGGGTTCTTAGAGAGGGAGCAGAGATGCTGTGTGTGCCACTAACCACAATTTTCTACACATCCCTTGAAACTGGGCAACTACCTGAGGTATGGAAGACGGCAAATGTAGTCCCCATTTTCAAGAAAGGAGACAGAAACGAGGCAGTAAACTATAGACCAGTGTCACTGACGGGTATACTATGCAAAGTCATGGAAAAGATTATCAGGGGAGTGGTGAAGCCCCTGGAATGGAACAAGATTGTAAACGACAACCAGCACGGATTCATGGAGGCAAATCCTGTGTCGCAAACCTACTGGAGTTTTATGACAAGGTAACAGAAGTAAGACACGAGAGAGAGAGGTGGATTGATTGCATTTTTTTGGGACTGCAAGAATGCCTTAGACACAGTTCCTCACAAGAGATTAGTGTATAAGCTAGAGGATCAGGCACATATAACAGGAAGGGCACTGCAATGGATCAGAGAATACCTTACAAGGAGGCCACAACGAGTCATGGTACGTGATGAGGTATCACAGTGGGCGCCTGTGACGAGTGGGGTCCCACAGGGGTCAGTCCTAGGACCAGTGTTATATTTGGTATATCTGAATGTCATGATAGAAGGGACAAACTCAGAAGTGTCCCTGCTCGCAGATGATGTGAAGTGAATGAGGAAAATTAGATCAGATGAAGATCAGGCAGGACTACAAAGAGACCTGGACAGGCTGGACGCGTGGTCCAGCAACTGGCTCGTCGAATGTAACCCTGCCAACTGCAAAATCATGAACATCGGGGAAGGGCAAAGGAGACCGCATACAGAGTACAGGCAAGGCGGCCAAAGACTACACACCTCGCCCAGAGAGAAAGATCTTGGGGTGAGTATAATACTGAGCACGTCTCAGGAAGTACACATCAACCAGATAACTGCTGCAGCATATGGGTGCCTGGGACACCTGAGAACAGCGTTACGATACCTCAGTAGGGAATCGCCAAGACTCTACACCATATACATCAGGCCCATACTAGAGTATGCGGCACCAGTTTGGAACCCACAACTGGTCAAGCATGTTAAGAAATTAGAGAGAGTGCAAAGGTTTACAACAAGGCTAGTTCCAGAGCTAAGGGGTAATGTCCTACGAAGAAAGGCTAAGGGAAATCGGCCTGACGACACTGTAGGACAGGAGGGTTAGGAGAGACATGATAACAACATACAAAATACTACGAGGAAAAGATAAGGTGGACAGAGACAGGATGTTCCAGAATGGGGACACAGACACAAGGGGTCACAATTAGAAGTTGAAGACTCAGATGAGTCAAAGGGAAGTTAGGAAGTATTTCTTCAGTCATAGAGTTGTCAGGAAGTGCATAGTCTGGCAAGTGATGTAGTGGAGGTAGGAACCATACATACTTTTAAGACAAGGTATGATAAAGCTCATGGAGGGAGAGAGAGGACCTAGTAGCGACCAGTAAAGAGGCGGGGCCGGGAGCTGAGTATCGACCCCTGCAACTACAAATAGGTGAGTACAATTAGGTGAGTACACACACACACGACACACAGGGTCCAAAGTACTGTACCACACATTGACTGGTATTATATCTAACATCACAGGAAGAACTTGTGGAACTTTGTGGAACCCACAAGAATAGAGATTGACAAATCTAAAGTACAAATCAAAAAAAGGATGGGAAGAGTGGAGAGAAAAATGTGGGTGGGAATGCTCAGATATGATAATAGTTGGTTTGAAAATCAAAATGGATGAAGGGTGGGAAAGAAAACTAAATACTCCCCAGAAGGAAATAATGGAAATATGTAAAAAAAAAAAAAATGGTGGATAGCTTAGCATAAGAGAAATTGAACACTTAGAGCAGAAGAAAAGAGCTCAGACTGGAAAATTAAAAAAAAAAAAATAGAGGAGGCCCTGAAGAAAATGAGAGGAAGTGTATGAGTAGCAATAGGAAAAAGCAGCAGCATAGGCATGAAGAAGAGACAAAATAAAAAAAACTGATAAGAAAGGCAGCAAGTGAACTGGCAACAATAGATAAAACAATGTAGTGGGAAAGACAGTGGAAGAAAGAGGGAGGTCACTGATGATCTACAGAACTGAGGAGGATAAGGGTAGATCAGGAAGGTGATGGGAGTGGGAAGAACATGAGATTATGTCTATAACTGAGTAGATCGAAATCTGTCAAGAGGATTAGGAAATATGCCCAGGACAAACAAAGCCTGATCAAACTAACCTTGTGGTTACAAATACCTGGAGACAAGATTTTGCAATAAAAAAACATTCTTGAGGAATACAAGGTATCACCATGTATACCTGAGATCAATGTATAAAACGTATACCTGTGATCAAAGCAACAAACAGTGTCGACTATCTTTCAGGGTCCACCCATTTTCCTACCCCGGGCATGGCCTCAGGATTTCTCATTCTGAGCCAACAGAACAAAACTAAGCAAAACCAGAGATGCAAGCAGCATGCGGCCAGCGATAGACTAGGGTGAACCAACAAGAACGCTGAGAGTTGCACACCACCACCAGTCACCATTCCCTTAATCTTTGGTGACCTCAGGTATTACTTCCGTCATCAGACAGCCACCAGAAGAACCATTCAATAAGCCACCAGGTGGCCCACTTGATAATCTACTGCCCTTTGTGTGTTGCAAACCACCTTAATATTACAAATGGTGGATTGGTGGAAGCACAAGGAAAGTAATAAATGGTAACCCCTTCCATAATTCCCATAACAAAGTTTAACAAACGGAAACAATCCCCTCTTCAAGCCAAATTACGGAGAGGGTGTTGGAGTCTTAATCAAATTAAGCCGCTCAAACCTCGCCACCATGTGTGTGTGTGTGTGTGTGTGTGTGTGTGTGTGCGTGTGTGTGTGTGTGTGTGTGTGTGTGTGTGTGTGTGTGTGTGTGTGTGTGTGTGTGTGTGTGTGTTCACCAAATTGTAGCTGCAGAGGTCGATTCATAGGTTCTGGATGTGCGTGTGTGTGTGGGTTTCTGTCTGTCTGTGTGTGTCCGTCTGTTTGTGTCCACACCTAACTGTGGTTGTAGGGGCCGATTCATAGCTCATGGTCCCGCCTCCTCGCCGGCCGCTATTAGGCCACTCTCTCCCTGCTCCGTGAGCTTTATCATACCTCTTCTTAAAGTTTGTATGGATCCTGTCTCCACTACCTCACTTTCCAGACTATTCTATTTCCTGACAACTCTGACTGAAGAAATATTTCCTAACATCCCTGTGACTCATCTAAGCTTTCAGCTTCCAATTGTGACCCCTTGTTGCTGTGTCCCATCTCTGGAACATCCTGGCTCCGTTCACCTTGTCGATTCCTCTCAGGATTTTATGTCATTATCATGTAACCCCCTATCCCTCCCGTCTTCCAATGTCGTTAGATCGATTTCCCTTTAACCTCTCCTCGTTGGACATGCCTCTTAGCTCCGGGACTAGTCTCGTTGCAAACCGTTGCATTTTCTCTAATTTCCTCACATGCTTGGCCAGGTGTGGGTTCTAAACTGGTGCTGCATACTCCAATATGGGCCTGACGTACACGGTGTACAGGGTCCTGAACGACTCCTTACTGAGATGTCGGAATGCTATTCCTAGGTTTGCTTGTCGCCCATATGCTACAGCAGTTATTTGGTTGATGTGCGTCCCAGATTCTTTTCCTTGAGTAAGGTTTCTAGCCTAAGGCCCCCTAGACTGTACTCTGTCTGCGGTCTTCTTTGCCCTTCCTCGATCCAGGACCCAATTGCTGGACCAGACCTGCAGCCTGTCCAAGTCTCTTTGTAGTTCTGCCTGGTCCTCCTCCGACTGAGCTCTCCTCATTAACTTCACATCGTCTACATACAGGGACACTTCTAAGTCTATTCCTTCCGTCGCCATTCAGATACACCCGAAACAGCACCGGTCCTAGGACTGACCCCGGTGGAACTCCGCTCGTCACAGGCGACCACTATGACACCTCGTCACGTACCATGACTCGCCGATGCCTTCCTATCAGGTATTCTCTGATTCATTGCAGTGCCTTCCCTGTTATACCTGCCTGGTCCTTCAGCTTTTGTACTAATCTTTTGTGTGGAACTGTGTCAAAAGCCTTCTTACACTTCAAGAGAATGCAATCTACCCAACCCCCTCTCTCTTGTCTTACTGCTGTCACCTTGTCATAGAACTTCAGTAGGATTGTGACACAGGATTTCCGTCCTTGAATCCGTGCTAACTGTCGTTGATAAGCTCATTCATTTCTAGGTGTTCCACCACTCTTCTCCTTATAATCTTCTCCATGACTTAGCATACTATGCATATCAGTGACACTGGTCTGTAGTTTAATACTGCATGTCTATCTCCTTTTTTAAAAAATTGGGACTACATGTACTGTCTTTCATACCTCAGATGTTTAGAAGATTATTGTTAGTGATACAATGAGCACCTCTGCTCCCTCTTTCAGAGCCGACGGGGAGATGTTATCCTTCCCCATCGCCTTTGAGGCATCTAGTTCATTTAGTAGCCTCTTCACTTCCTCCTTGGTTGTATGTATTGTGTCTGGGACATGATGGTGTACCCCACCACTGTCTTTCTGGAGTCCTTTCTGTCTCCACTGTGAATACTTCTTTAAATCTCATTTTGAGCTCCTCACATACTTCCTAAGCCTGATTACCTGGTCCTTGACTGTTGTTTTCCTCCTGATGTGACTGTACAACAGCTTCGAGTTGGACTTGGCTTTCGCTGCTATGTCATTTTCGTATTTTCGTTGGGCTTCCCTCCTTACCTGAGCATATTCATTTTTGGCTCTTCGACTACTCTCCTTATTTTCCTGGGTCCTTGGCTTTCTGTGCTTCTTTCATTCTCTAGAGCACTTGGTTTTGGCCTCTCCACAATTTTAGGTAAACCTAGGGCTCATCCAGGCCTTCTCATTATTCCTGTTGGCCTTGGGTATAAATCACTCATCTGCTGCCTAGTAAATTGTTGTCACATATTCCATTATCTCATTTACTGATTTCCCTGCCAGTTATTTGTCCCACTGAACCTCGTGCAGAAAATTCCTCATGCCTGTGTAGTCCCCTCTCTTGTAGTTTGGCTTCGTTGAACCTGCCCTTCCTGCTTCCCTCTCCACTTTTAACTCTGGTGTGTATTTTAAGCTCAGAACCACGTGATCGCCTCCGAGGGGTCTTTCATTGTGATGTCCTCAATATCTCCACTACACAAGGGGTATACTAGGTCAAGTCTTACTGGTTCGCCCTCTCCTTTCTCTCTCTGGTAGTGTCCCTAACATGTGTGTACTCACCTATTTGTTGTTGCAGGGGTCGATTCATAGATCCTGGCCCCTCTCCCACACACACACACACACTGTATGTGTGACCTCTGCAACCACCCAGTTGTGGTTGCAGAGGTCGAGTAACAGCTCCTGGCCCCGCCTCTTCACTGGTCGCTACTGGGTCACTCTTCCTGCTCCATGTGCTTCATCATACTTCTTCTTAAAGCTGTGTATGGATCCGGCCTCCACTACATCACTTCCCAGATTATTCCACTTCCTAACAACTCTATGACTGAAGAAATATTTCCTAATGTCGCTGTGATTCATCCGAGTCTTAAACTTCCAACTGTGACTCCTTGTTGTTGTGTCCCATCTCTGGAACATCCTGTCTCTGTACACCTTGTCGATTCCTCTCAGTATTTTATAAGTCGTTATCATATTCCCCCTATCTCTCATGTCTTCCAGTGTCATCAAGTCGATTTCCCTTAGCCTCTCCTCGTAGGAAATACCCATTAGCTCCGGGACTAATCTTGTTGCAAACCTTTGCACTTTCTCTAGTTTCCTCACATGCTTGGCTAGGTGAGGGTTCCAAACTGGCGCTGCATACTCCAATATAGGCCTAACGTACACAGTGTACAAGGTTCTGAATGACTCCTTATTTAGATGTCGAAATGCTGTTCTTAGGTTTGCCAGGCGCCCGTATGCTGCAGCAGTTATTTTTTTGATGTGCACCTCAGGAGAGGTGCCCGGTGTTATGCTCACCCCAAAGATCCTCTTTTCCTTGAGTGAGGTTTGTAGGCTCTGGCCCCCAAGTTTGTACTCTGTCTGCAGTCTTCTTTGCCCTTCCCCAATCTTCATGACTTTGCACTTGGTGGGGTTGAACTCCAGAAGCCATTTGCTGGACCAGGCCTGCAGCCTGTCTAGATCCCCCTGTACTTCTGCCTGGTCCTCGTCCGATTGAATTCTTCTCATCAACTTCACATCATCCACAAACAGGGACACTTCGGAGTCTATTCCTTCTGTCATGTCGTTCACAAATACCAGAAACAGCACCGGTCCTAGGACTGATCCCTGTGGCACCCCGCTCTGACACCTCGCCACGTACCATGACTCGCTGTTGTCTTCCTGACAGGCATTCCCTGATCCAATGCAGTGCCTTCCCTGTTATCCCTGCCTGGTCATCCAGCTTTTTCACTAATCTCTTGTGTGGAACTGTGTCAAACACCTTCTTACAGTTCAAGAAAATGCAGTCTACCCACCCAACTCTCTCTTTTCTTACTGCCATCACCCTGTCATAGAACTCCAGTAGGTTTGTGACGCAGGATTTCCCGTCCCTGAAACCGTGCTGGCTGTCGTTGATAAGCTCATTCCTTTCTAGGTGCTCCCCCACTCTTTTCCTGATAATTTTCTCCATGACCTTGCATCCTATACACGTCAATGACACTGGTATGTAGTTTAATGCTTCGTGTCTGTCTCCTTTTTTAAAAATTGGGACTATATTTGCTGTCTGCCATACTTCCGGTAGTCGCCCTGTTTCGATAGATGTGTTGAAGATACTTGTTAGTTGTACACAAAGCACCTCTGCTCCCTCTCTCAGGACCCATGGAGAGATGTTATCTGGCCCCATTGCCTTTGAGGTATCTAGCTTGCTTAGCAGCCTCTTCACTTCTTCCTCGGTTGTATGTATTGTGTCCAACACTTGATGGTGTACCCCACCTCTCTGCCTTTCTGGAGGCCCTTCTGTCTCCTCTGTGAACACTTCTTTGAATCTTATGTTGAGTTCCTCACATACTTCACGGTCTTTTTTTGTGACCTCCCCTCCTTCCTTCCTCAGCTTGATTACTTGGTCCCTGATTGTTGTTTCCCTCCTGATATGGCTGTACAACAGCTTTGGGTCAGATTTGGATTTCAGTGCTATGTCATTCTCGTATTGTCTTTGGTCCTCCCCTTTTACCTGTGCAATATCATTTCTGGCTCTACGACTGCTCTCCTTATTCTCCTGGGTCCTTGGTTTTGGAATCCCTGAACCCTGTTTGGCTAGTTTCTCAAGAGTCGTGAAAAATTAATTTTGGGTATAATTTATAGGCCCCCAAACCTTGATAGAAAGTGCAGTAAGCTGCTATGGGACAAAAGTCATGAGGCGTCTAGATATGGAAATGTTGTGTAATGGGAGATTGTAACTTTAGACTAATTGATTGGAACAATATGATATGTTCAGGATTGCTTTTTAAAAGTTTGTGACAGAACCAACTAGATTACTAGAGGAAACAACCTGCCTGACTTGGTTCTTGCCAACAAAGAATCACTAATTAAAAAAATCTTGAGGTGAAAGATGAGCTTATAGAAAGCAATCACAAATCACTCATGGAATTACCCAAATAGCTGCAATCAAGTCTCTTTCCCAGACTTCCGCTTGGCCAGTTTCATGGGACTGAGAAATTACCTGGGTGGGCTGAATTGTAATCACCTAAGTATGGGTCAGGTAGATGGTGATGGTTGCCAATATAATGTTTTTCAGAGCATAGTTATAGCTGCCCAGACAACTTATGCTCCGAGTAGGGAAATTAGATCTAACAAAAATGATCCAGAATGGATAATCAATAGATTAAAACATCTCATTGGACAAAAGAGAGGCATATGTAGGCGTATCAATAACAAAAAAGGCACAATACCATAAATGGAACAATACACAAATAACCCGCACATAGAAGAGATGAGCTTACGACGACGTTTCGGTCCGACTTGGACCATTTACAAAGTTACACAAACGAAAAGGAGAGCAGGATGGGTATATATAGGCAAATATATACCCATCCTGCTCTCCTTTTCGTTAGTGTGACTTTGTAAATGGTCCCAGTCAGACCGAAACGTCGTCGTAAGCTCCTCTCTTCTATGTGCGGGTTATTTGTGTATAGGCGTATCAAAAGAGGGGATAGGCAGTTAAGAAATCAATATATTCAATTAAAGAGAGAAATAAAAAAGGGAATAAGAAAAGCAAAAGGGGGTTATGAGGCTAAAGTCGCAAGGGATTCGAAGACTGACCCAAAAGGGTTCTTTCAGGTATACAGAAGTAAGACTAGGGACAAGATAGGCCCACTTAAAAGCAACTCAGGTCAGATCACTGACAGTGATAAGGAAATGTGTGAAATTTTCAACACTTATTTCCTCTCAGTTTTTACTCAGGAAGATACTAGCAAAATTACAGAAATAATAAATTTTGCAGAACAGGACGATAAATTATGCACGATTGGGGTAACTAGTGACATGGTCCTCAGGCAAATAGAGAAATTAAAACCTAACAAATCCCCAGGCCCTGATGAACTGTTTGCAAGGGTTTTAAAGGAATGTAAAGAGGAACTTAGCAAACCTTTAGCTAGTCTTTTCAACATATCACCACGAACTGGCATAGTGCCAGATAAGTGGAAAATGGCAAATGTAATACCTATTTACAAAGCAGGAGACAGGTCCTCAGCTTCGAACTATAGACCAATAGTGGAAAAAATTATGGAATCAATAATTGCCGAGGCAATTCATAGCCATCTTGAAAGGCATAAATTGGTTAATAAATCTCAACATGGCTTTACTAATGGGCGTTCCTGCCTGACGAATTTACTAACTTTTTTTTTCACTAAGGTATTTGAGGAGGTACATCATGATAATGAATATGATATTGTGCATTTGGCCTTCAGTAAGGCTTTCGATAGAGTTCCACATCAGAGGCTATTGAGGAAACTTAAGGCACATGGACTAGGAGAAATTTTTTTCCTAGGCAGAGGCATGGTTGACAAATAGGCAGCGTAGAGAGTTTGCATAAATGGGGAGAAATCAGAGTGGGAGCACGTCACAAGCTGTGTTCCACAGGGGTCAGTGTTGGGCCCTTTGTTGTTCACAATTTACATAAACAACATAGATGAGGGAATAAATAGCAACATAAGCAAATTTGCTGATGACACAAAAATAGGCTGTCCAATTCATTCAAATGAGGACATTGGAGCACTCCAGGAAGATTTGAAAAGCCTGATGCAGTGGTCGGAGAAGTGGCAGATGCAGTTTATTATAGACAAAGGCAAAGTTTTAAATGTTGGACAGGAAAATAACCATGCCACATATAAACTAAATAATGTAGATCTTAACATTACTGATTGCGAAAAGGATTTAGTTCTGGTTAGCGGTAATCTGAAACCAAGACAACAGTGCATAAGTGTTCGCAATAACGCGAACAGAATCCTTGGCTTCATATCAATAAGCATAAATAATAGAAGTCCTCAGGTTGTTCTTCAACTCTAAATATCTTTGGTTAGGCCTCATTTAGATTATGCTGTGCAAGAAAGGTATAAAATACCGACAATATGAAAATTAAGACACATGTGTAACATCTGGATATCTTTATTGTAGACGTTTCGCCATCCAGTGACTTTATCAATACAGATTCTAGGACATAATTAGAAGACAGTAGAACTATATGCAAAAGATGAGGTAATCGGTCCCTCAGCCTTGGAGTTAGTGTTCACAGCATCGTGGTGGAGGAGAATCTGGAGCAAAGGCGAACGAACGAACGAACAAGTTCAGGTAAGATCCCAATGGGATGAGCGGGGAAGACGGGACAGGCGAAGAATAACGCTGGAGAGGAGTGTTCTTAGTTGTAGAAATAGAGCCAGGGCTTAACCCAGCAGCTAAGTCGATCGTGGGACAGACACTGAGAACGCACATAGCAGGCTCTTCTGTTGCTACTCCGGTGGGTGAGTGGGGAAGTGTGGACAGACGACGAATAGTAGGTGAGAGGAAGGTCTTGAGTTGTAGATGAAAGAGCCAGGGCTAAACCCAGCTGCGTGGCACTGCGAGGCAGTGTAGAGAGGGCATATTAAGGGCATAGAGGAGAGAGCAGACTGCAGACAGTGCTCGCTGGCTGATATGCTTCAGGCTGAGGTGAAGAGCTGGTTTGGACGTCAGGTGTCGGGAGGCTCACGTTGTGTGTTGCGGAAGTGTGTTGTGTGTTTGGCTAAACTTCGCTGGTGATGGAGCCACTCTTGAGTCTTTTGAAGTCTCTCTTGGACATGTGGAATAGTTGCATTCTGAGGTTGGAGCAGTTCAGATTCGTCACGAGGTAAGATAGTGCGTTTTCAAAAGGAATTTGGTGAGGTTTGGTGCAGGTGTACTTAACAGCTCCCTCTTTCATTAAGTGGAGCATATCAGCTGCGCTCATTTTGGTTGGGAGGTTAGGGGTGGTGTAGAAGGTTAGAGACCCATTAAAGGCTTGACTTAGGTAACGGTTGCCTGTGGTTTCTTCTTCGGTTACTTCTTCGACTACTACTTCGTTGTCGTCAGAGGGTTGTTCATAATGTTCTGGTTCTATTTCGTCTTCTGTGACTGTGTTGAGAGGAGGCAGGGAGTGTTGGTCGGTTGTGGTTTGTTGGGCTGGTTGTGGGTGGTGAAAGGTGGCAGTAGACGGTGGTGTTGGTTCTGGGGTAGAGTCTTGGTCAGAGATACGAGTAGGACCAGGGGTTGAGGTGAAGTTAACAATGTCTGGGATTTGCTGAGGAGGTCTTGTGATGGTGGTGAGTCTGGAAAGTTGAAGTATGGCATGTTGTTAAGGCGAAACAGTTCATTGATTGTTGTGTTGAATGAGCCAGGGTTTGCAGCATTAGTGAGGTGTGAGGTAAGACATATGCAACAGTTAGATATCTTTATTTCGAAACGTTTCGCGTAAACAGTAGGCTTCTTCAGTCGAGTACAGAAAAGTTGATAGAAGCAGAAGAGACTTGAAGACGATGTAATCAGTCCATCACCCTTAAAGTTTTGAGGTGGTCAGTCCCTCAGTCTGGAGAAGAGCATTGTTCCATAGTCTGAAACAATATGGAGTTGAAGTGACAGGATGGAGCCTTATATAGCGCCAGGAGGTGAGACGTAGGTCACTAGTAGAAGTAAGAACGCAGATGTTGGGAGGTCAGGTCCCTCACAAATCCAGCCGTTCTCACTAGTAGAGGTTGTCGAAGTTGATTGCAGGTCTGTACCAAGATACCCTTGTGTTGCAGTGTGAACACAAGGGTATCTTGGTACAGACCTGCAATCAACTTCGACAACCTCTACTAGTGAGAACGGCTGGATTTGTGAGGGACCTGACCTCCCAACATCTGCGTTCTTACTTCTACTAGTGACCTACGTCTCACCTCCTGGCGCTATATAAGGCTCCATCCTGTCACTTCAACTCCATATTGTTTCAGACTATGGAACAATGCTCTTCTCCAGACTGAGGGACTGACCACCTCAAAACTTTAAGGGTGATGGACTGATTACATCGTCTTCAAGTCTCTTCTGCTTCTATCAACTTTTCTGTACTCGACTGAAGAAGCCTACTGTGTAGGCGAAACGTTTCGAAATAAAGATACCTAAATGTTGCATATGTGTCTTACCTAACAACCTGTCGGTATTTTATACCATTTTAATGTTCAATCTGTCAGACACTGCAACACAAGGGTATCTTGGTACAGACCTGCAATCAACTTCGACAACCTCTACTAGTGAGAACGGCTGGATTTGTGAGGGACCTGACCTCCCAACATCTGCGTTCTTACTTCTACTAGTGACCTACGTCTCACCTCCTGGCGCTATATAAGGCTCCATCCTGTCACCAACTCCATATTGTTTCAGACTATGGAACAATGCTCTTCTCCAGACTGAGGGACTGACCACCTCAAAACTTTAAGGGTGATGAACTGATTACATTGTCTTCAAGTCTCCTCTGCTTCTATCAACTTTTCTGTACTCGACTGAAGAAGCCTACTGTGTAGGCGAAACGTTTCGAAATAAAGATACCTAACTGTTGCATGTGTCTTACCTAACAACCTGTCGGTATTTTATACCATTTTAATGTTCATTAGTGAGGTATGCATACATCATACAGTATAGCATCTTGGATGGAGCAGCGTCAGGAAGAGCGGAGAGGGACTGGCTGGGTGGAGATGATTGTTGTGTAGCTTGAAGGAGTTCGGTGGTATCTGATTGAATTTTTGCAATGGCGGCGTATGTTGGCGATTTAGGGTTGTTCTTCTTGGGTTCTTCAATGAATTTCATAGACAGGACTTCTTTACGTAGAGTGCATTTTGCTGCAAGGGTGTGGTGAGTAACCTCGCAGTTGAGGCAGGTAGGAGAGGTAGTGGTAGTAGAACATTCCTTGAAGTGAGGAAATGGTATGGTGATACCGACAAGATGTGGAAAAAGACACTTATGTACAGTTCAGGACATTTATTAAAGGAAACGTTTCGCCACGAGTGGCTTCTTCAGTCCTAATACAGAGAAAACTAAGAAAACACACATATATATAGTGGCGGGAGTCAGGTGAGGTGATGCGTGGGTGGTAGTAGTAGTAGTAGTAGTAGTAGTAGTAGTAGTAGTAATGGAACTAAGGAGGTGAGGCAAGAGAGGGACCTGCTGGCATCAAGTAACACCAGTTCCCAGGATGGGTAATATCCTCTTGCTTAGTAATTTTGAAACACTGTAACTACCGGATTTTTGCTTTATAGTGTTGCTGACAGAAATTAGTGCAGCTTCAATGCATTTTCTCCGTCTTAAGTCGTCTTCTTTAATAACTACTACTACTACTACTACTACTACTACTACCCACGCATCACCTCACCTGACTCCCGCCACTATATATATGTGTGTTTTCTTAGTTTTCTCTGTATTAGGACTGAAGAAGCCACTCGTGGCGAAACGTTTCCTTTAATAAATGTCCTGAACTGTACATAAGTGTCTTTTTCCACATTCCTTGAAGTCATGGCCGTCTTTACCGCAGTTTGTGCAGTACTTCTTCCCTTTCAGAGGACAGTCAGGCGTTGAGTGGTGATAGGAGTAGCAGGTCCAGCATGGCGAGATGGGGGCAAAACGTTCGGGTTCTATGTGACTTGGATGGATATGATAGTAGGAGATAGCTAGGCCGTCAGACAGTGCTCTAGTAGCCATCTCGATGTTGGAGAAGGTTAGCTTGATCATTGTAGAGGCGTTGGGGATTTTGGTGATATGTTCAATCGACGCCCAGGTACTTTGTTCCTCGATCGAGGTCTTGAGATCCTCAGTCGATAAAGAAGTGACGAGTCTGTCCAGCCGTTTGACGAAAACGGAACGTTTCGCCAGCAAAAAAGGTGAAGGGGAGATGGTGAACTCTCGGCCTCTGAGGGTTTTCATAGAGGTGTCGGCCATCAGCTTTGAGGCTTCATAATCGTCAGTACAGACTATGAATGAGTCTTTCGTCGGTTCCTGACCAGCCGGGCTGTGGCTCATACGTTGGTTTGCGTGCAGCCAGCAGCAACAGCCTGGTTGATCAGGCTCTGATCCACCAGGAGGCCTGGTCACAGACCGGACCGCGGGGGCGTTGACCCCCGGAACTCTCTCCAGCTAAACTCCAGGTAAACTCCAGAGTGGATGGCTGTAAATTTAACCTGTAGGAAAGTCTTTACAGCGGCAGCAAGGGCAAGTTTAGTAGAGTCATTTATTGTGCAAAAATGGTATATAATACCGACAAGATGAAATTAAGACACATGTGCAACATGTGTATCTTTATTGGGTATCTTTATTGTAGACGTTTCGCCATCCAGTGGCTTTATCAATACAAATTCCAGGACATAACTTGAAGACAGTAGGACTATATACAGAAGATGAGGTAATCAGTCCCTCAACCTAGGAGTAGGTGCGAAGAGCACCATAGTCGTGGAGATTCTGAAGAAGAAGCAAGGAGCCTGGCGCTTATATACTAACGTCAGGTCAGGTGTAGCAGATGAGGGCATAGTCACTGGTAGGCGGGATTCCCCAGTGGAAGTAGGTCCTTCCCAAAGAGATGGGTTAGTTGTAGTAGTAGTTGTCGTAGTCGTGAAGGTTATGTACATGTCCTCAGAATCAAGATTCCATGGTGGAGCGACTGTCTTGATAAGATCGTCGATGACCACTGTCGACACCGAGCAAAGGCAAGAAGACTGGCGGTCATATAGGGGTCAGTGGATAGAGACGGGCAGCAGACGAGGGCATAGTCACTGGTAGGCAGGATTCCCCAGTGGAAGTAGGTCCTTCCCAAAAGAATGGGTTAGTTGTAGCAGCCGCAAGGCTGAGGGACTGATTACCTCATATTTTTGCATATAGTTCTACTGTCTTCTAATTATGTCCTAGAATCTGTATTGATAAAGCCACTGGCGAAACGTCTACAATAAAGATATCCAGATGTTGTACATGTGTCTTAACTTTCATATTGTCGGTATTTTATACCTTTCTTGCACAACTTGTCAGACACTGCAACATCATGGAATCTTGGTTCAGAGGACATCTACAAGACCTTCTTCACGGCTGCTACAACTAACCCATCCCTTTGGGTAGGACCTACTTCCATTGGGGGATCCCGCCTACCAGTGACTATGCCCTCGTCTGCTACACGTCCTTATCCACTGACGCCTATATAACCGCCAGTCTTCTTGCCGTTGCTCCAGATTCTCCTCCACCACGATGCTGTGAACACTAACTCCAAGGCTGAGGGACTGATTACCTCATCTTTTGCATATAGTTCTACTGTCTTCTAATTATGACCTAGAATCTGTATTGATAAAGCCACTGGAGGGCGAAACGTCTACAATAAAGATATCCAGATGTTGCACATGTGTCTTAACTTTTAGATTATGCTGCACAGTTCTGGTCACCGTATTACAGAATGGATATAAATGCACTGGAAAACGTACAAAGGAGGATGACAAAGTTGATCCCATGTATCAGAAATCTTCCCTATGAGGATAGACTGAGGGCCCTGAATCTGCACTCTTTAGAAAGGCGTAGAATTAGGGAGGATATGATTGGGGTGTATAAATGGAAAAAGGAATGCAAATAGCGTTTAAAATTATCTAGCCAAGACAGGTCTAGCAGCAGTGGTTACAAGTTGGAAAAAATCAGATTCAGAAAGGACATAGGAAAGCACTGGTTTGGTAATAGTTGTGGATGAGTGGGACAAACTCCTGAGTGCCGTCATAGAAGCTAAAACGTTGTGTAGTTTTAAAAATAGGTTAGATAAATACATGAGTGGGTGTGAGTTGGACCTGACTAGCTTATTCTCGTAGGTCTGATGCTGTGTTTCTTCCTTACGTGGATGTGACCTGAACCTGACTAGGTTAGGTCAGTGGCATAAGCAGGTTGGACTTTCCTCGCATGGGCCAGTAGGCCTTCTGCAGTGTTTCTTCTTTCTTAAGTTCTAATAAATGTCGAAACGCTGCACTGTGTCCACTACTATTGCCAGCTAGATAAGAAGGCGGGCGGGTGTGACCTACTTCAGTATGCTTAACAAACCATACTAGACACGTCTAACTCACACCAAACAATTCCTAATCATAACTGATATAACCCACAATCAAAGATTCTCATTACTAACTGTGAATCCTGTACAAGTGTTGCTCAGTTGCTAGGTGAGGATAATTTCTGGTAGTTATAACCCGAGCCTCCGACACAACTGATGCAGCTTTATTGAATTATCAAAATTATATTGTAAAATGTATCAGTGTGAGAAAACTGCTTAAGCAGGTTAGTAGGAGCGAGGCTGGTGCTGGTGAAGGTGGTAATGTGGGTGAAGGTGATGGTGTTGGTGAAGGTGGTAATGTGGGTGATGAAGGTGATGTGGGTGAAGATGGTGTGGTTGAAGGTGGTGGTGTTGGTGAAGGTGGTAATGTGGGTGAAGGTGATGGTGTTGGTGAAGGTGGTAATGTGGGTGATGAAGGTGATGTGGGTGAAGATGGTGTGGTTGAAGGTGGTGGTGTTGGTGAAGGTGGTGGTGTAGGTGAAGATGGTGGTGTTGGTGAAGGTGATAATGTGGGTGAAGGTGGTGGTGAAGGTGATAATGTGGGTGAAGGTGATGTGGGTGAAGATGGTGTGGTTGAAGGTGGTGGTGTTTGTGAAGGTGGTAATGTGGGTGAAGGTGGTGGTGTTGGTGAAGGTGGTAATGTGGGAGATGAAGGTGATGTGGGTGAAGATGGTGTGGTTGAAGGTGTGGTGTGTTGGTGAAGTGGTAATATGGGTGAAGGTGATGGTGTTGTGAAAGTGTGGTAATGTGGGTGATAAGGTGATGTGGGTGAAGATGGTGTGTTGAAGGTGTGGTGGTTGGTGAAGGTGGTAATGTGGGTGAAGGTGGTGGTGTTGGTGAAGGTGATAATGTGGGTGAAGGGTGGGTGGAAGGTGATAATGTGGGTGAAGGTGATTGGGTGATGATGTGTGGTTGAAGGTGGTGGTGTTTGTGAAGGTGGTAATGTGGGTGAAGGTGGGGTGTTGGTGAAGGTGGTAATGTGGGAGATGAAGGTGATGTGGGTGAAGATGGTGTGGTTGAAGGTGGGGTGTTGGTGAAGGTGGTAATGTGGGTGAAGGTGATGGTGTTGGTGAAGGTGGTGGTGTTGGTGAAGGTGGTAATGTGGTGAAGGTGATGTGGGTGAAGTGATGTGGTGAAGATGATGTGGTTGATGGTGGTGGTGTTGGTGAAGGTGGTAATGTGGTGAAGGTGTGGTGTTGGTGAAGGTGGTAATGTGGGTGAAGGTGGTGGTGTTGGTGAAGGTGGTAATGTGGGCGAAGGTGGTGGTGTTGGTGAAGGTGGTAATGTGGTTGGAGGTGGTGGAGTTGGTGAAGGTGGTAATGTGGGTGAAGGTGGTGGTGTTGGTTGAAGGTGGTAAGTGGGCGAAGGTGTGGTGTTGGTAAGGTGGTAATGTGGGTGAAGGTGGTGGTGTTGGTGAAGGTGGTAATGTGGGAGATGAAGGTGATGTGGTGAAGATGGTGTGGTTGAAGGTGATGGTGTTGGTGAAGTGGTAATGTGGTGAAGTGATGGTGTTGGTGAAGGTGGTGGTGTTGGTGAAGGTGATAATGTGGGTGAAGGTGATTTTGGGTAAGGTGATGTGGGTGAAGATGATGTGGTTGATGGTGGTTGGTGAAGGTGGTAATGTGGGTGAAGTGTGGTGTTGGTGAGTGGTAATGGGTGAAGGTGGTGGTGATGGGAAGGTGGTAATGTGGGCGAAGTGGTGTGTTTGGTGAAGGATGTAATGTGGATGAAGGTGGTGGAGTTGGTGAAGGTGTAATGTGGGTGAAGTGGTGGTGATTGGTAAGGTGGTAATTGGGCGAAGGTGGTGGTGTTGGATGAAGGTGGTAATGTGGGTGAAGGGTGGTGTTTGGTGAAGGTGTAATGTGGGTGAAGGTGATGTGGGTGAAGATGGTATGGTTGAAGTGTGATGTTGGAGGTGGTAAATGTAGTGAAGGTGATGTGTGTGAAGGTGGTAATGTTGTGGACGGTGATGTGGAGAAGATGGTGTGGTAGAAGGTGGTGGTGTTGGTGTGATGGGGTAAAGGTGATGTGGGTAAAGGCGGTGTGGGTAAAGGTGGTGTGGGTGAAGGTGGTTGTATGGGTGAAGGTGGTGGTGTGAGTGAAGGTGTTGGTGAGGTGGTGGAAATGGGTGAAGGTGGTTGTGTGGGTGAAGGTGGTGGGTGAGTGAAGGTGGTTGTGTGGGTGAAGGTGGTGTGGGTGAAGGTGATGGTGTAGATGAAGATGGTATGGGCGAAGTGGTGTGTGGATGAAGGTGGCTGTGTGGGTGAAGGTGGTGGTGTGGGTGAAGGTGATGGTGTGAGTGAAGGTGGTTGTGTGGGTGAAGGTGGTTGTATGGGTGAAGGGTTGTGTGGGTGAAGGTGGTGTGGGTGAAGGTGATGGTGTGAGTGAAGGTGGTTGTGTGGGTGAAGGGGATTGTGTGGGTGAAGGTGGCTTTGTGGGTGAAGGTGGTGGTGTGGTTGAAGGTGGCTTTGTGGGTGAAGGTGGTGGTGTGGGTGAAGGAGGCTGTGTGGGTGAAGGTGGTGGTGTGGGTGAAGGTGGTGGTGTGGGTGAAGGTGGTGGTGTGGGTGAAGGTGGCTGTGTTGGTTGAAGGTGGTGGTGTGGGTGAAGGTGGTGGTGTGGGTGAAGGTGGTGGTGTGGGTGAAGGTGGTGGTGTGGGTGAAGGTGGTGGTGTGGGTGAAGGTGGCTGTGTGGTTGAAGGTGGTGGTGAGGGTGAAGGTGGTGGTGTGGGTGAAGGTGGTTATTCTACCACCAGTATTGCCAGCAGCAGTGTGCCACTCCATATACTCTGTGATAGCTACAATGAGCAAATACTGCGGTAATATCAGCCTGAGCTGGGAGACTTCAGTCTGGCAATGAAGATAAGATCAAAACAAAGCAGTCCAGTAATTAGGACAGCTTGAAAGGTCGAGCAGAAGTGAAGTTATTATTTCATGTGTAAGTGCCAGCGCCGACTCACCTGCAGGGTACAGCGACTGACACCCATATCATTCACACAACTTAATGGGTAATGGATCATGTATATGGGATACAACATTATATATCTTGAAATTTTAGCAATGAAGGAAAATATTTAATGAAATAAATCACTGTTACTGAAGACTTTCAAGACGAGATTTTTGCCTTGCTATATTTTGTAATCTCAAATGAATGAATTGAATAGATTAATCAGCTAGTTGTGGTTGTGGGGATCGATTCTCGGCTCTTGGCTGGCCTCACATCACTACTTAAACTGATATGATTTACAAAGATTACATCTAGCCTTTAAAGTACATTCAATAGAAACATTTCTTATGTCATACTTCAAAGAAAATGATAGATTTTAAAGAAAATTATTTATAAAAAAAAAAAAGACATGGAATCAGGTGTTTGTAGGATATGAGTGAGGAGGGTGTTCAGTAGGTTAGAGGTGGGCGATGGGGTAGAGGTGGGTTATGGGGTGGGATGGAGATGGGCTGTGGGGTGAAAGTGGGAAGGGGGCTGGAAGTGGGCAGTGGGCTGGAGGTGAACCAGCCCAAAGATCAAGAGTGGGAAGGTACCTGGCCTTGCATGATGTTGCTACTGAGCAGCCAAACAACTCACCACCTTGGTCAGCGATCACATGTGAGTGCTAAGGCAGCGATCACGTGTGAGTGCTGAGGCAACGTACCTTGTGCAGTGCTGGCTCTTCAGCAATGAAAACATTGCACACTCAGTACCATTGCCCAACACCACCACCACATTCTAGGCAAGTCTTACTCATAACCAAATATATTTGTCCAGCCTATTTGCAAAACTACCCAAGTGTTCCATTCACCTACAACTTTGCCAAACCAGTGCCTTCCTACATCACTTTTAATAAAATTTTATCAAACTTTAATCTATAATTGCAAGTTTTGTCTTCAATATACTTTGCACCTTATATCCTCTTTCTCATTTATTGATATTTTCACTTGTACACCTTTCATCCACTCCTTTCCAGAGAGTTCAGCGCCTTATATTTACCATCGGAGGAAACAGTTCTGAGAGAGGGGGCATTAACTCTGTAATTCTTCTCTCTACATTTTCAAGTGCAGTGACAATATAAAACCTGCTAGTTTGCCAGGCGACACATCTACTAAAAAGTCACCCTTAAAAAAAAAAAAAAAACATACCACTCCAGACAGTCGCGTTAGCCACTGGGCCACTGTTTGCAATCGTGGCATTACGATTTCGTGAGTTAAGTCACCCTTTACTCTGGCTGTCATTGCACTATTCCACCAAAACTATTTCCAGAGATAAATGACCTAGAATAAATGAGGTTATTTTAATTAAGGGCACATCCACATCTACGGTAACACACCACAAAAATAATATAAAATAGGTTATATACTTTCATTGAATCTAGATCCACAAATCTTGTCAGAAGGTGTATGTTATAAGTGAAGGAAGAACAGTGTTCTACCGTGGACACACTGTTTTAGGTAATTTTGAGTTAAGGAAGCTAATATTTAATCAACACAGTTTTTGAGACATTAGTAAGATTTGTATCATCAAATGAGCAAGACTGATCAAGTAATTTTCTCCTGACATAAATTAAAATCCATTTTGTTAACATGAAGACGAAAATTGTGTCGTAATCCAAATGAGGCCCTTCCAATGATGGGCAGACTTCTAGAATAAATGGGATTTTTGTTGCTTATTTTTCTTCGGAAAGCTAAGATGATTATTTATTGATAACACTCATAAATTACTATCTTGGCTTCAGATTTTGACTAGCCAGACTTTTTAAGCCTTTTATGCATCCATTTGTCTATTCACAGGATCAGGACCGTACATCAATTTACTTTGAAATACATGTCTCACTTTTCTGATCACAACATTAATCTATCCAAATATTTTTGAAGCTCCCTACTATTCGCAGAATACATTTCTTGAACTATTTCTGCCATTAGTCAACTTATGTCACTATTTATTCCCTCATTTATCTATAAGGAGCCCAACAGTGACCCCCGCAGAACGCCACACGGGATTGGTTCCCTTTCTTATTTCTCCCCATTTATGTAAACTCTGTTCCCTATGAAACGGTCAGCCACGCCTCGGTCCAGGACAGATCTTATCCTTAAATACCGTTTACCGCTACTTTCTTTGTCTCCTGTATCAAAAATTTTGCTGAAGCTCCTGCATAAACATTGCCGTATTCTGTATCCTGATTCACCACTTAAAATGCCGTTGTAAAAAATTTTAACTAGCCATGTTAAGATTCGGTAATTAAATTATGCTCAAGGTGATATCCAACTGAATCAGCTTTTATGAAATAAAGTTATTTCCCACTACTAAAGTCAGGCTGATTGTAAATATATATTTCATTTGTCACCTTCCGCATATCCGGCACGATATTTATTTATAACGATTCAATAAAAAGACAAGTTAATGATTAATGATAAGTTAAGTTGTTTCTCTTTGCATTACCTTAAAAGTTCTTGCAAAACTGTTCGTTGGAATCCTATGGTTATTATATGCTATCCTAAACTAATGTAAAAATAGTTACCGAAAATTGCAGAGTAATAAGAGGAAGAAAGTCGAGTTGTGGTAACCGTGTTATGTCATCATACTGAATATTCAATATGACTTGTTGTCAGATATATAACTTCAGGATACAATTTTACATAATGAGTAACATCTTCGAAGATAATGCTGTGCAACTTAAACATACTGTAATGCATGGGGTGGTATAAACCTTGGTAATAAATACCGACAAGTTGGTTTAGAAAGACACGTAAGCAAACACTTGCTATGAGTAACATCAACGTTTCCACCATAAACACATCATCTATCAGAGACCTCACTACGAAACGCACCCCCACACCTCTAACTTCTACAGCAGGCGTCTACACTATCCCTTGTGGGTTCTGTCCCAAGAAATATGTAGGCGAGACAGGCAGAGATCTTGCAGTCCGCCTGAATGAGCATCGAAATGCCTCTAACAGAGACGATGTAAGGTACGCCTGTGTCCTCCACAGAGACTCCACGGGGCATTTGATGAACTGGAACGAGGCACAACTCGTTCTCACCGAACCAGACCTCAGACGCCGACGGTGCCTAGAAGCCTCACTAATCACCGTCACCGACACTATAGAACGCAACACTGGAAACTACAAAATTTCAAAAACACTGGCATACATGATACTTAAGCAGCACCAACCCAACAACACAGGAGTCACATGATTTCATCGTCTACCCGTCCTCATCATAGGTAGAGGTTGTTTTGATAAGGACCTGCCTCGCATGGGCCAGTGGGCCTTCTGCAGTGTTCCTCCATTCTTATGTTCTTATGACGTTCCTCAGGTCACGTGCGTCACATCTCATTCTCCGCCTATATATAATGTCTTTCTACCTCTGTATGTTAGAAGTGATCAAGGTCCCAGGACCGAAACGTTTTCTAATAAATATGTTATAGTGTTTGCTTACGTGTCTTTCTAAACCAATGCATGGGGTAATTAACAGTGCAGTTTCAGGTGTGGAAATGGCCGATGTTCACGTATAACTTCAACAGTCATAGGACAATTGGATACTAAACTTTACATCCAAACTATAATACATTTTATCTACCGATTAACCATGAATGCCACCTTCAGCTGTCTTGGTGGAGAACATACCATGGTATTAACTCTTCTATCGCACTGGCACCCACAACCTTTCAGCCTGATAGATAACAAACTGGGTAATGATCTGCTCTTAAACACTGACGTTCTCATTTCCGCTCAGAAATTATCATCATATTCACGAGAAAACACTAAACCCGTAGGAATCATATAGTGCCTGGGAAAAAAAAGAGGTAATCAGGTTTAACAGGAGATGTAGAGATGTAGAACAGCTTCACTTTCTGGGGTGAACAGCCCTTCACTATCATCATGGCGCCTGAATATTCCGATTGTGAAAAAAAAAATCCACTACGAGGTAAGTGCAAATGTGGAGAGCGCACCACCTCACTTATCATTACTCTTGTCCTACTAAAGCTGAAACCATTAAACTCTTTTAGTATATTTGGCACCTCACGACGTATGACTCCTAATATCTGTAAATTTTAAACCGTACCAAATAGGTAAAACTGGTCAGTTAGCAAGAACTCAATTAAAATTAAGTTCTTTCTAAAAATTATTCTTATAGGTTTAAAGACATATTTTTTCATTTAAGTTAATGTAAAAATTAATAATTTTGTACCAAAAGAACCTTAGAAAACTTACCTAACCTTATTATAACAAGCGCAATTTAATTTAGCCTAATCCAACTAAATATATTTTCGATAAGTTTACAATAATATAATAATAAACAAACACAATGAAATATATTTTTTCCTTTAGAATCAGAATAATTTTTGCAAAATTATTGCATACACAAATTTTTGCTTGCCTTATTCGGCAAAAAGAGCGTTGCTATTTAAGCCAAAATCCTAAGTTTTACCTATTCAGCACCACACACACACACACACACACACAGGAGCCAGGAGCTCGGACTCGACCCCCGCAACCTCAACTAGGTGAGTACACACACACACACACACACACACACAAGCACACACAAGCACACACAGAACTATCCTCAGAACCCCACAACCTATCACACCATCCCAACACAAACTACAATCCATACTCACAGCTTTCACCCAACACCCAGCTATAGAATCCCAAAGTATGCTACCAGGTCTCCCACCCTCACAGGCCCCCCAAACCACAGTGTTAGAAAGGAAACTGAAGGTATGGTACACAAACACTGATGGAATAACAAATAAGTGGGAGGAGTGGCACGAAAGAGTCAAAGAGACATCACCGGATATCATAGCTCTCACAGAAACCAAGTTTACATGTATGATTACAGATGCCATCTTTCCAACGGGATACCAGATCCTGAGGAAAGACAGAGGGAACAGGGGGGGGTGGAGGAGTGGCACTGCTGATCAAAAACCGATGGAATTTTGATGAGCTGGAGAGAGGAGACAGCGGAGAAACAAGCGATTACATAGCGGGAACGCATCACTCTAGAGGTCCCAAGGTGGTAATTGCAGTGATGTATAACCCACCACAGAACAGCAGGAGGCCAAGGCAAGAGTATGATTCAATTCAATTCAATTCAAGTTTATTCTCTATAAGGGTTACAATGTGGGTTTTACAGGTTTTGGATATTGTGTGGTTTACATGCTATAACATACTAATTACAGAGGGGGCCACTAGGACACCTAGCATGGCTAGGCATTTCGGACAGACTTAGATTAATTCTTAACATTAAATCCTTACAGATTATGGTATTAAGGCTATGTGACTACATCATAATTTGTGAGTTTAGCAATGTGAATGCTTTTGTTTTGGCACAATACAAAGTGTCTATATTGGAGTATCATAGGCAAACTTATGACTAGTTAGGATTTATTATTTTAAGATTAAGATTAGTATTTCTGGGTTTATAGTCAGTGGGTGAGTGAGTGTAATTGTGAACCACCAGGTGGTTATCATGTAGTTAGTTGTCGGGGTGTATCAGGGAGATAAAATGTTTTCTAACTGTAGTTTTGAAAGTGATGAATGTGTCTGCACTTCCAGAGTTTTCAGGTAGGGTGTTCCAGATTTTAGGTCCCTTGAAATACACTGAATTTTTGTAAAGGTTTAGTCGAACACGGGGAATGTCATAGAGATGTTTGTGTCTGGTGTTATGCCTGTGGATCCTGTAACAAATATCAAGAAAGCGTTTTAGGTCAAGGTTAATATTGGAATTTAAGGTCCTGTAGATATAGACTGCACAGTAGTAAGTGTGGATGTTCTGAACAGGGAGTAAGTTTAGATCTATGAAGAGTGGGGGAAGCGTGTTGCCAGGGATGGGATTTAGTGATTATTGTTACTGCGGCTTTTTGTTGGGTTATTATTGGCTTTAGGTGTGTTGCTGCAGTTGAACCCCAAGCACAGATAGCATAGGTGAGGTATTGATATGTAAGTGAATGGTATAGTGTGAGAAGGGCAGTTTGTGGCACGTAGTATCGTATCTTGGAGAGGATCCCTACCGTTTTGGATACTTTTTTGTTATGTGTTGGATATGGGTGCTGAAATTTAGGTTGTTGTCGAAGTATAGGCCAAAGAATTTGCCCTCATTATGTCTGGCAATGATGAGAGCAATAGAGCGATGGTTGACACACTGGCTGCAGTGGCCAGAAGAGCTCATGCATGCAGGGCAAAGCTCCTGATCATGAGTGACTTTAACAACAAAGAGATTGATTGGGAGAAATTGGAGCCACATGGGGGCCAAGATACATGGAGGGTTAAGATGATGGAGGTGGTACTGGAAAACTTCATGTGCCAACACGTAAGGGACACTACAAGAGAGAGAGGAGAGGATGAACCAGCAAGACTGGACCTAGTATTCACCTTGAGTAGTGCACATATTGAGGTCATCACATATGAAAGACCCCTTGGGGGCCAGCGATCATGTGGTTTTAAGCTTCGAATACACAGTAGAGCTACAAGTGGAGGGGAAAGCAGGAAGGCCATGATGAATGAAGCCAAACTACAAGAAAGGGGACTACATGGGAATGAGGAACTTCCTGAACAGGGTTCAATGGGACAGAGAACTGGCAGGGAAGCCAGTTAATGAGATGATGGAATATGTAGCAACAATGTGCAAGGAGGCTGAGGAGAGGTTTGTACCCAAGGGTAACAGGAACAATGAAAAACCCAGGATAAGCCCATGGTTCACTCAGAGGTGCAGGGAGGCAAAAACCAAGTGTGCTAGGGAATGGAATAAATATAGAAGGCAAGGGACCCAGGAGAATAAGGAGAGCAGTCGTAGAGCCAGAAATGAATATGCACAGATAAGAAGGGAGACCCAACGACAATATGAAAACGACATAGCAGCGAAAGCCAAATCTGACCCGAAGCTGTTATACAGCTACATCAGGAGGAAAACAACAGTCAAGGACCAGGTAATCAGGCTAAGAAAGGAAGGAGGAGAGACAACAAGAAATGACTGTGAAGTATGTGAGGAACTCAACAAGAGATTCAAAAAAGTGTTCATAGAGAAGACAGAAGGGGCTCCAAAAAGACGGAGAGGTGGGGCACACCACCAAGTGCTGGACACAGTACACACAACCGAGGAAGTGAAGAGGCTTCTAAGTGAGCTAGATACCTCAAAGGCAATGGGGCCAGATAACATTTCTCCATGGGTCCTGAGAGAGGGAGCAGAGGTGCTGTGTGTACCCCTAACAACAATATTCAATACATCGATCGAAACAGGGAGATTGCCTGAGGCATGGAAGACAGCAAATGTAGTCCCAGTCTTTAAAAAAGGAGACAGACATGAAGCACTAAACTACAGACCAGTGTCACTGACATGTATAGTATGCAAAGCCATGGAGAAGATTATCAGAAGAGTGGTGGAACACCTAGAAAGGAATGATCTCATCAACAGCAGCCAACATGGTTTCAGGGACGGGAAATCCTGTCACAAACCCACTGGAGGTCTATGACATAGTGACAGCAGTAAGACAAGAGAGAGAGGGGTGGATGGATTGCATTTTCTTGGACTGCAAGAAGGCGTTTGATACAGTTCCACACAAGAGATTAGTGCAAAAACTGGAGGACCAAGCAGGGATAACAGGAAACACACTACAATGGATCAGGGAATACTTGTCAGGAAGACAGCAGCGAGTCATGGTACGTGGCGAGGTGTCAGAGTGGGCACCTGTGACCAGCGGGGTCCCACAGGAGTCAGTCCTAGGACCAGTGCTGTTTCTGGTATTTGTGAACGACATGACGGAATAGACTGCGAAGTGTCCCTGTTTGCAAATGACGTGAAATTGATGAGAAGAATTCATTCGATCGAAGACCAGGCAGAACTACGAAGGGATCTGGACAGGCTGCAGACCTGGTCCAGCAATTGGCTCCTGGAGTTCAACCCCACCAAGTGCAAAGTCTTGAAGATTGGGGAAGGGCAAAGAAGACCGCAGACTGAGTACAGTCTAGGGGGCCAGAGACTACAAACCTCGCTCAAAAAAAAAGATCTTGGGGTGAGTATAACACTAGGCACATCTCCTGAAGCGCACATCAACCAAATAACTGCTGCAGCATATGGGCGCCTAGCAAACCTCAGCACAGCATTCCGACATCTTAATAATGAATCGTTCAGGACTCTGTACACCGTCTACGTTAGGCACATATTGGAGTATGCGGCACCAGTTTGGAACTCACACCTAGCCAAGCACGTAAAAAACTAGAGAAAGCGCAAAGGTTTGCAACAAGACTAGTCCCAGAGCTAAGACGTATGTCCTACGAGGAGAGGTTAAAGGAAATCAACCTGACGACACTGGAGGACAGGAGAGATAGGGGGGACATGATAACGACGTACAAAATACTGAGAGGAATTGACAAGGAGAACAAAGACAGGATGTTCCAAAGATGGGACACAACAACAAGGGAACACAGTTGGAAGTTGAAGACACAGATGAATCACAGGGATGTTAGGAAGTATTTCTTCAGCCACAGAGTAGTCAGGAAGTGGAATAGTTTGGGAAGCGATGTAGTGGGGGCAGAATCCACACATAGCTTTAAGCAGAGGTATGATAAAGCTCACGGTTCAGGGAGTGACCTAGTAGCGACCAGTGAAGAGGCGGGGCCAGGAGCTTGGACTCGACCCCTGCAACCTCAACTAGGTGAGTACACACACACACACACACACACACACACACACACACATACACGACATGATGGAAGGGTTAGACTCAGAAGTGTCCCTGTTCGCAGACGATGTGAAGTTAATGAGGAGAATTAAATCAGATGAGGACCGGGCAGGACTTCAAAGAGACCTGCACAGACTGGACATCTGATCCAGCAGCTGGCTTCTCGAATTTAATCCCGCCAAATGCAAAGTCATGAAGATAGGGGAAGGGCAAAGAAGACCGCAGACAGAGTATAGGCTAGGTGGACAAAGACTGCAAACCTCGCTCAAGGAAAAAGATCTTGGAGTGAGTATAACACCGAGCATGTCTCCGGAAGCACACATTAAACAGGTAACTGCTGCAGCATATGGGCGCCTGGCAAACCTGAGAACAGCGTTCCGATACCTTAATAAGGAATCGTTCAAGACACTGTACACCGTGTACGTCAGGCCCATACTGGAGTATGCAGCACCTGTTTGGAACCCGCACTTGATAAATCACGTCAAGAAACTAAAGAAAGTGCAAAGGTTTGCGGCAAGGTTAGTTCCAGAGCTAAGGGGAATGTCTTATGAAGAAAGGTTAAGGGAAATAGGCCTGACGACACTAGAGGACAGGAGGGTCAGGGGAGACATGATAACGACATATAAAATACTGTGCAGAATAGACAAGGTGGACAAAGACAGGATGTTCCAGGGAGGGGACACAGAAACAAGAGGTCACAATTGGAAGTTGAAGACACAGATGAGTCAGAGAGATATTAGGAAGTATTTCTTCAGTCATAGAGTTGTCAGGCAGTGGAATAGCCTAGAAAGTGATGTAGTGGAGGCAGGAACCATAAATAGTTTTAAGACGAGGTATGATAAAGCTCATGAAGTGGGAAGAGAGAGGACCCAATAGCAACCGGCGAAGAGGCGGGGCCAGGAGCTAGGACTCGACCCCTGCAACCACAAACAGGTGAGTACAAATAAGTGAGCGCACACACACACACACACACACACACACACACACACACACACAAACAACACTCTCTCTCTCTCTCTCTCTCTCTCTCTTTTTTTTTTTTTTTTTTTTTTTTTTTTTTTTTACACAGGGTTTGACAAGGTTAAGGATCCCTAGCTTTATTGACAGCTATTTACAGGTTAAGGATTCCTAACTTTATTGGCAAGCTAAGAGCTGTTACCTACATCAGCTCATTTGAAAGCATTTTTGTTATGAGACATACAAGTAGGGAACAGGATGAAGTTGGAGCCATCTGTGGGCCAGCATTTCATTTGATCAACTGACGTATCTCGTTGACATCATTATGCTGTACGAATGTGTTCCATACTCGAGTCATCCTGGGTATGTATGATCTCAGATGGAGTGATGTTCTGGAGAAGGGTACAGCCAGAGTGAAGTTGCTGCTTTCTGCCCGTCTTGTGGCATAAAAGCTTGTTTCACGCTGTCCTCGAAGTGGATCCAAGTGTGGTATTTTGACAATATTGGCCTGTACATAACAGTAAGGCCACCCACATCCCTCCTATGGTTGAAGGCCTTCTGCTGAAATGACAGATCTATCCAGGAATGAGTCCAAGGCGAGAGATGGACGTCTTGCACTGTTCTCTACTTCCCTGTCAAGCAGTCGCGAATGAGAGGGGCAGGCAACCAAGAAGAAAAGGATGTGAGCATACTCAAGGTGTGACTGTACTTGTGCCTCGGACAGATCTTCAACCCCCTACTGTCAGTAGCAGATGCCGAGATACGGCAAAGTGCTGTAAGCTTCCCCCTGGCTCCCTTGTTTACAAGATTTACCAACATGGTTCTTCATGGTTAGTTAGGGAGTTCAATTTCACCCAAAGGTTATCAACTTCTTCTCCAGGTGCCAACATCGTCCCATTCATCCTTACTACTGCGCCAGCATTAACCATCAATGGTGCCTAGAGACGAAACATCATTTGCGTTTTTCAGGTGCAAATGTTACTTGCCATCTATTTTCCTCCCCAAGCTATATAGCTCTCAGCTGGTGATTGCTGTAGCTTTGAGCAGCTGGCCTTTTCGTCTCTATATGTGAAGTCAAGTGTACAGTCGTCTGCATAATGCATGTGAATCTGATAGATGAAGAAGGTCGTTGAAGTAGAACATTCCATAACAGTGACCCAGCCTCACTTCCATTGTGGAAACGCTTGCCCCAATAGGATGCCTTGCTGAATTCCCGTCCATTGAGGACTACACTTTAGAGATCTACCATGAAGGTAATCACTGAGGATACATAGCGTAGAAGCATGCAATTCCCAGTGCATGAAGTTTTGCTAAGAGGCCCTGTTGGCCTCACACCCGTCGAAAGCGCCAGCAATGTCCAGATGCTACCACACAGCTGACTTTGGATTCATCCAGTGACTGGTGCCACTTAGTGGAAGGTTTAACAACAGATCAGCAGTAAAACATAGTAACCTTTCACTTGAAGACATATTGACGATCACAAGTAGTGATGTAGTCAAAAAAATCTGTCATTTTGTCTTGAGATTATTGTCTCAAGTATCTAACCAGTGATTGACAGGAGTGACACGGTCTGTAGTTTGCTGATTTCTGCTCTGCTCTCTCTCTCATCTCTCGCGAGCGTCTCTCCTCCCTCTTCTCTCTCTCTCTCTCTCTCTCCCGCTTCTCACCTCTCTCTCCCTCTCTCCCTCTCCGAGCGAGCCGAGCTCTCCCTCCTATCTCCCTCTCCCTCCCTCTCTCTCCTCTCTCTCCCTCTCTCTCCCTTCCTCTCTCCCCTCTTCATCCTCCCCCTCTCTCCCTCTCTCCCTCCTCTCACTCTCTCTCTCTCTCCTCTCCTCTCTCTCTCTCTCTTCTCCTCTCTCTCATCCTCTCTCTCTCCCCTCCTCTCCTCTCTCTCCCCTCTCTCTCCTTCCCCCTCCCTCTCTCTTCTCCCTCTTCTCTCCCTCTCTCTCTCCCTCTCATCTCTCCCTCCTCTCTCTCCCTCTCTCTCTCTCTCCCCTCTCTCTCCCTCTCTCTCCTCTCCCTCTCTCTCTCCCTCCCTCTCTCTCCTCTCCTCTCTCCGCTCTCACTCACTCTCCCTCTCCCCTCACTCTCCACCTCGTCTGTAATCCCTCTCCCTCACTCTCTCAACCTCTCACTACCGTAATTCTCTCCTCTCCTCCCTGATCGTCCCTCTCTCTCTCTCTCTCATCTCTCTCCCTCCTCTCCTTCTCTTTCCTCTCTATCGTCGTCTTCTCTCTCTCTTTTTTTTTTGTTTTTGTGGTTTTTTTTTTTTTTTTTTTTTTACACATGGTTTGACAAGTAAGGATCCCTACTTTTATTGAAACCAACTATTTACAGTTTAAGATTCCTAACTTTATTACAAGCTAAGAGCTGTTTACCTACATCAGCTCGATGTTTTTTATTTGAAAGCATTTTTATAGTTATGAGACATACAAGTAGGGAACAGGAGAGTTGGAGCCATCTGTGGGCCAGCATTTTTCATTTGATCAACAGACGTTATCTCGTTGACTCATTAGCTGAACGAAAAAAAAAAATGTGTTCCAATACTCGAGTCCATCACTGGGATGTAAGATCTCAATGGATTGATGTTCTGGAGAAGGTTAACAGCCAGAGTGAAGTTGCTGCTTTCGCCCGTCTTGTGGCATAAAAGCTTGTTTCGCGCTGTCCTCGAAGAGGATCCAGAGTGTGGTAATTTTGACAATATTGGCCTTGTACATAACAGTAAGGCCACCCACATCCCTCTCTCTCTCTCACTCTCGTTCTCCTTCTCCCTCTCCTCTCTCTCAATCGAGTCCTCTCCCATCACTCTCTCTCTCTCTCTCTTCTCTCTCATCCCCTCCCCTCTCTCTCTCTCTCTCCCACTCTCCCCTCCCACCCCACAAACCCCCACTCTCTCTCTCCTACTCACACCCCCTCTCTCTCTCCCTCTCTTCCACTCTCTCCCTCTCTCTCCCCTCTCATTCTCTCTCCCTCCCCCCCCCTCTCTCTCTCCCTCTCTCTCTCTCCCACTCTCTCCCTCCACTCACTCTCCCTCTCTCTCTCGTCTCCCTCTCTCTCTCACTCCCTCCTCTCTCTCTCTCCCTGCTCCCTCTCATCTCCTCCTCTTCTCATCCCCACCCTCACTCATCTCTCCCTCTCTCTCTCTTCTCTCTCCATAACGTCTCTTCCTCTCTCTCTCTCCCTCGACTCTCTCATCCTCTCTCTCCCCTCTCCCTCTCACCCGTCTCTCTCACCCTCCTCTCTCTCCCTCTCTCACTCCCTCTCTCTCTCCTCTCTCCCCTATCTCTCACCCTGCTCTCTCCCTTCTCTCTCTCCCCTCTCTCTCTCTCCCTCTCTCTCCTCTCTCTCTCCCACTCTCTCTCCCTCTCTCTCCTCCCTCTTCTCTCTCCCTCTCTCCCTATCTCTCTCCCTCCCTCTCTCCTCCTCCTCTCTCTCCCACTCTCTCTACCTCTCTCTCTCCCTCTCTCCCACTCATCTCCTCCCTCTCTCTCTCACCTCCTCTCCCTCTCTCTCTCGTCTCGCCGCTCTCTCACCCACTCTATCTCGTTCTCTCTCTCCTCCTCCCGCACGTCCCTCCTCTCCCTCTCCTCCCTCTCTCTCCCTCTCTCCCTCTAATCTCCCTCTCCCTCCCACTCCCTCCCTCGCTCTCCCTCTCACTCCCTCTCTCTCCCTCTCCTCCTCTCTCCTCCCCCTCTCTGCCTCTCCCTCTCCTCCCTTCTCATCTCTCTCGTCTCGCTCTCTCTCTCTCTCTCCTCTCATTCGACCTCTCCGTCTCCTCCTCTCTCAACACTCTCTCATCTCTCCCTCTCGTCTCTCCCACCTTCTCTCCCTCTCTCTCTCCCACCTTCTCTCCCTCTCTCTCTCCCTCACTCTCCCTCTCTCTCTCCCTCACTCTCCATCCTCTCTCTCTCTCTCCCTCTCTCTCTCCCAACTCTCTCTCCCCTCTCACTCCCTCTCTCTCCCTCTCTCTCCTCCTCCCTCCTCTCTCTCCCCCTCTCCCTCTCCTCTCTCTCTCTCCCCTCTCTCTCTCCCCCCCCCCCTCTCTCCCATTCTCTCACCCCTCTCTCACTCCCTCTCTCTCTCGCCACTCTCTCTCCCTCTCTCTCTCCCTCTCTCTCTCCGTCCCTCCTCTCTCTCTCACTCTCTCTCTCCCTCTCTCTCTCCTCCTCTCTCTCTCCCCCTACTCTCCCTCTCTTCCCCTCTCCATCTTCTCTCCATCTTCTCATCTCCCTCACTCTCCCTCTCTCTCTCCCTCACTCTCCCTCTCCGTCTCTCTCTCCCCCTCCTCTCATCTCTCCTCTCTCTCCTCTCTTCGCTCCCTCCTCACTCCTCTCTCTCTCTCTCCTCTCCGTCTCCCGTCCTTCTCTCTCTCCCTCTCTGTCTTCTCCTCTCTCTTTCCCCCCCACCCCCCCTTTCCCCCCCCTCCCCTCTCTCTCTCTCCCCTCCCCATCCCCTCTCTCCCACTCTCTCTCCTCACTCTCTCCCTCTCCCTCACTCCCATAACCCAACTCTCTCACCCTCCTCTCTCTCTATAGGCTTCGTCTCATCCCATCTCTCCATTTCTCTCTCTCATTAGCCTTTTCCCACGCCCTCCTTTCTCCCCTCTCTCCTCTCTTTCTCTCCCTCCCCCCCCTCCCTCTCTTTCTTCTTTCTCCCTCTCACTACCCTTTCTCTCCCCTCCCCCCTCACATTTCTCTCTCTCCCCCTTGGTCTTATCCCTCACCCCCATACTCTCTCTCCTCTCTCTCCCATCATTCTAACCCTTTCTCTCACTCCTCTCTCTCCCTCTTTTTCTACCCTTTATCTCCTCTCCTCTCTCCTCCTCTTTCTACCCTTTCTCTCTCCCCCCCCCCCCCCCCCCCACCCCCTCCCTCCACTAGCCTTCGGTCTGTGTAATAAAAAAAGAAGAAAAATAAAAAAAAAAAAAAAAAAAAAAAAAAAAATATGGGTGGGCCTAGAGGACGGAAAACCAGAGATCTGGTAGACGATTGGGGTGAACCAGGAGGAAAGACTGGGAAGTTTAGAGCTCCAAAAAAGGGAGGAAGAGTGGGGAAGGAAGATAGTAAGCTTGGTAAAAAATGAGGAGCGATAGTGAAGAGTGCAGGAAGTGGGAAGTCAGGTCTTACGCAGAAGCAAGATACAGTGCTTAAAAGAGAAACTGCAAAGAGCTGAAACAGATTAAAAGAGACAAATGACAATTCAGATGTGACCACAGGAATTCAAAGTCAGGCGCAGAACAAGGGGATGGTAAGCAATCAACGGAGACATGCCGTACACGAAGGCCCTAATCAGACCCAAGTGGGGCCAGGGAAAAGACGATGAGCACACTGAGATCAAACGACAGGTCCGAAGGACAATGAGGAAATTCAAAGTCGGCGCAGACAAGGGGATGGTAAGCAACAACGGAGACATGCCGTACACGAAGGCCCTATCAGACCCACGTGGGGCCCAGGAAAAGACGATGAGCACACTAAGATCAAGCGACAGGTCCGAAGACAATGACAGGTTTGTTATATGCAGAGATCTAACAGCCAACTGCAGTAGCAAGGGACAGCTGTCAGGAAAGACAGTTCACTGAAATAGAAGTTTCAGATATGACAGGGACTCGAAAGCAAGAACATGTCAATGGAATGAAATAAATGCCTCAGGGAAGCAGATGGAGACTCAGTGGGAGGAGGATAGAGGCGAGGTCAGTTTATTTGTGTACGGGCTTTGCCAAGAAGCCAAGGGGGCCAACTTTGGGGGGAAAAGAATAAAACAGAGTGAGAAAAAAAATGATTGGAAGGCATCATGAAAAACCTAGGGGAGGGCAATAAGACCCCATGTTACAAATTTTCAGAGACATTGGGTGTGGTTTGTGAGTGGTAAGTATAACGCCTGTCAGAGTAACATTCACGTAAAATCAGTTTTTCGAAACCAGGATTCTGCAAGAGAAAAGCAAGACTGAGGGACAAAGAGGGGACCAGAGATTATACCTCGACCGCGACAGAACACAAGAAAGAAAGGCAACACGAAAGAGAGGGTTACAGAGACGCAAAGGAGAACGAGAAGCAATGAAAAATTAGAAGGACCCAACACAGGAGGAAGGGCAAACACAGCCCCCACAGAATCTGCCAACCAAAAGACTCCACCCGCGACATTCCCGCAACGCAACTGAGTCAACCTATACTACAACCCACTCCCTGTTCCCTCTACCACCAACCCCCATAATCACAAACCTCACCCCAACAGCTGTCCCTTAAGGGCAATACTGACCCCACCCTCCATCAATACAGAACCCCACCTACAACCACAAGCCCCATATAGGCCCCCACCAAGGCTTCTCGCTCCTCCAACCCCTATAACTTGCAATGACCACACTGAAAAGAAAAGAAACAAAGGTTTGGTACACAAACGCGGATGGAAATAACGAATAAACAAGAGAGTGGAATGAAAGAATCAGAGAAAAATCCCCAGACATCATAGCAGTCACAGAAACAAAAACTCGCTGAGACAATAACAGACACAATCTTTCTTCCCAACAGGATATAATCCTGAGTATAAAAAAGGAGTAGAGGGGAGGAGGGTTTTGCACTGCTCATAAAACACCAATGGGATTTTGAGGAAATGGAAGGCATGGACATGATTGGAGAAAGAGACTACATTGTAGGTACAATTCAGCCGGAGAACATAAAGTTGTCCATTGGAGTGATGTTTAACCCACCACAGAACTGCAGAGGCCAAGAGAGATACGAAGAAAAAACAACAGGGGATGGTGACACACTGGCTGAGGTGGCAAGACAGAGCTCACCTCCGAGCAAGAGTAAATTACTGGTAATGGGCGATTTCAATTCAACACCGGGAGATCGACTGGAAAACCTGGACCACATGGGGTCCCGAAACTTGGAGAGCCAAGATGATGGATGTGGTACTGAAAACCTCATGATCAACAAGTCAGGGACACAACAGAAGAGAGAGGGGAGGAAGAGCCAGCAAGATCTGGATCTTGTGTTCACCCTGAGCAATTCAGACATTGAGGACATCACTTATGAGAGGCCCCCTGTAGCAGCGATCAAGTGGTTCTGAGTTTTGACCTAAAAGTAGATAACAAGTGGAGAAGGTATCAGGAACTTGAAGGTGACAGGCCAAACTATAAAATGGGGGACTACACAGGTATGAGAAACTTCCTGCAGGAGGTTCAGTGGGACAGAAGAAATGGTAGGAAAATCATAAACAGATGATGGAATATGTGGCAACAAAGTGCAAGTGAAGCAGAAGAAATTTTGTTCCCAAGGGAAACAGAAATAACAGAAGAACCTAAACGAGTCCTTGGTTACCCGAAGGTCTAGGGAAGGCAAAACTAAGTGCAACATAGAGGAAAAAGGTACAGGAGGCATAGGACCCAGGAAAACAAGGAGATAAGTAGACGAGCCCAGAAACCGAGTATGCGCATTAAGAGGGAGGCGCCCAGCGACAGAATGAAAACGACATAGCATCGAAAGCCAAATCTGACCCACACTGCTGTATAGCCAACTAGGAGGAAACAACAGTTCCCCCACCCCCCCCCCCATGGACCAGTGATAAGTGCTGAGAAAGAAGGTGGAGACTCACAATAAACGATCAAGAGGTATGTGAGGACTCAACACGAGATTTAAGGAAGTATTTACAGTAGATGACCAGGAAGGACTCTGGGGGGACAGGACCAGATTGACACCAACAAGGAATACACCAACAAGTGTTGGACGACATACATACAGATGAGGAGTAGGTGAATGAACTGCTAAGGGGACATCGATACCTCAAAGTCAATGGGACCGGACAACATCTCTCTGTGGGTCCTTATGAGAGGGAGCAGATATTTGTGTGTACCACTTACCACAATCTTCAACACATCCCTGGAACTGGGCACTACCTTGAGGTATGGAAGACA
The DNA here is from genome assembly GCF_026875155.1 of Cherax quadricarinatus. NCBI lineage: Eukaryota > Metazoa > Arthropoda > Malacostraca > Decapoda > Parastacidae > Cherax > Cherax quadricarinatus. Next base: position 35,724,447 of record NC_069405.1, on the reverse strand, counting down.
GCAAATGTGTTTCCCCATTTTCAAAAAAAGGAGACAGAAAAAGAGGCACTAAAACATAGACCTCTGTCATTGACGTTTAAAGGTAATGCAAAATATGATAAGATTACAGGAGGATAGTGGTGGAGCACCTGGAACGGAATAGAGTAGTAAATGCCAACCACACGGATTCCACGGAAGGCATATCCTGTGTCACAAACCTTCTGGAGTTTAATGATAAAAAACAGAAGGAAGACAAGAGAGAGAGGGGTGGGAGTTGATTGCAACTTCATGGACTGCAAGAAGGGCCCTTTGACACAGTTCCTCACAAGAAGATTAGTCAGAAGCTAGAGCATCAGGCGCCATATAACAGGAAGGGCACTGCAATGGATCAGAGAATACCTGACAGGGAGGCAACAACGAGTCATGGAACGTAATGATGAATCACATGGCCACCTCCAGTGACGAGCGGGGGTCCGCACAGGGGACGGTCCCTAGGACCATGCTATTTTTGGGTATATGATAAAGACATGAAGGAAGGGTTAGACTCAGAAGAGTCCCCTGTTTGCAGATGATGTTAGTTAATGAGGAGAATTAAATCTGATGAGGACCCAGCAGACTTCAAAGAGAAACTTGACATACTGTGGACACCTGGGACAGCAAATGCTTCTCGAATTAAATCCTGGCAAAAATGCAAAGTCATGAAGATAGGGGAAGTGCACAGAAGACCACTGGAGACAGAGTATGAGGCCTATTGGCCCAAGACTGCAAACCTCACTCAAGGAGAAAGTTCGTGGGGAGAGTATAACACCGAGCATGTCTCCAGAAGCACACATCAATCAGAATAAAACTGCTGCAGCATATGGCGCCTGTGCAACCCTGAGAACATCATTCCGATACCTTAATAAGGAATCATAACAAGAACACTGTACACCGTGTAATCAGCCCATACTGGAGTATGCCAGCCACCTGTTTGGAACCCGCACTTGATAAAGCACGTCAATAAACTAGAGAAAGTACAAAGGTTTTTTTGCAACAAGGTAAGTTTCCAGCGCTAAGGGGAATGTCCCTATGAAGAAAGATTATAAGGTAAATCGGCCCTTGACGACACTGGAGACAGGAGGTCAGGCGGAGCCATGATAACGACATATAAAATACTGCATGGAATAGACAAGTGGACAAGACAGGATGTTCCAGGGAGGGGGACACAGAAAAAGATGCCACAATTGGAAGTTGAAGACACAAATGAGCAGAGAGATAGTAGGAGTATTTCTTCAGTCATAGAGTTGTAAGCATGGAATAGCCTAGAAATACGTAGTGGAGGCAGGAACCATACACAGATATAATACGAGTTTGATAAAGCTCATGGAACGGGAGAGAGAGGGCCTAGTAGCAACCGGTGAAGATGCGGGGCCAGGAGCTAGGACTCGACCCCTGCAACACAAATATTTGGAGTACAAATAGGTGAGATACACACACACAGACACCCACCCACACACACATACACTACGAGTGATAACAATAGTTTTAGTTGAAAAAATTCGAGAGAAACCTGAATTCATATTATTCTTTTAAAAGTGTCCAAACCTTGTGTATCTACTAGGCACAGTTTGCCACACAGATACCAACATAAAAAGATCCAAAGTGATGTGTGGAAACGGGAGATCAAGAATTACCCAGCGTTTGGGTAACAATGTGTAAATGTGGGGCAACCGAATGTGAGTGAAAAAGTTAATAATTAAAAGAAAAGAAAAAAATAAAATATACAAGGGAAGGTGGCATAGGGGCCTACTGAAGCAGTGATGTCACAACATTTGTATCCATTATACAATAAAGTGTAACACCGAATGTGAAGTGAGTATTCTGTAAGAAGTGAAAAGTGTAAATCACTTGAGGAAACGCGGGATGCATGAGCATATATGGTTATAAACATCACGGTGAAGGAGTTACAAAATAGTGATAGAAGGCCTATGTACCGACCGACCATGTCACCGGCTACTGCACTTGTCAATCACAACCGCTGTCATTGCAAGTATTTCACACCTAGTTGAGTGTTGCATTTGGCAAGGTTGATTCTGGTCCAGGCATCACTGGTTGAGATACTGGGTCCACTCACTCCTGCAAGCCATTACCCAGAATTAAGTAGAAATAGCAATAGACGAGAGTGCAAGGAGTAAAGCGGAAGGAGGGATAACGTCAGACACTTAATCTGTGACAACTAAAATTTTACAACCTAGTATACATTTCTGAATTTAATAAGTAGAATCGATAAGATGTTACAATATTTGTAAGCTTAGTAATTACAGGATCCAACGGTAATTATTAGCTTATGAATACTTCGAAGAGGGGGACACACACTACACACACACCCACACACATATATACACACACACACACATACACACACACTGACAACACACATACACACACAACACACAAACACACACACCATACACACCACGTCAATCACGTCAAGAAGTTAGAGAAAGTACAAAGGTTTGCAACAAGGCTAGTCCCAGAGCTCAAGGGAATGTCGTACGAGGAAAGGTTAAGGGAAATCGCGTACTGACGACACTGGAGGACAGAAGGGTCAGGGGAGACATGATAATGTCAGCATAGTTGCTGATCCCTGTGTTATATAGCATAGCATATTAGTATCATCCATGTGCTTTAGATATGAGATCCCTTGTAGGCCTGTGACTTTGTGTGACGTCACGGGATGCGCATATGTAGGCTCATACCTCTGCCCCACTCTCACTCGGCGGCAGACCATCCAGACTAGAACACGGCAAGGCTGGGCTCCATTCCTCTTCATCTCAGTCTGACAATATATATTACCATCCAACAAGTGTGACTACCTTCAACCTACGATATCTCCATTTAAGAACCCCTTCGATAATAACGACATACAAGATACTGCAGGGAATAGACAAGGTGGACAGAGATAGGATGTTCCAGAGAGGGGACACAGGGACAAGGGGTCACAACTGGAAGCTGAAGACTCAGACGAGTCACAGGGACGTTAGGAAGTATTTCTTCAGTCATAGAGTTCTCAGCAAGTGGAATAGCCTAGCAAGTGAAGTAGTGGAGGCAGGAACAATACATAGTTTTAAGAAGAGGTATGACAAAGCTCAGGAAGCAGAGAGAGAGGATACCATAGCGTGATCAGTGAAAGAGCCTGGGGCCAGGAGCTGAGTCACGACCCCGCAACCACAATTAAGTGAGTACACACACATACACACACACACACACACACAGGAACAAGCACTTGTAAGCTGTAGTAAACACACAAACACCATACACAGGATTTCACACCGCCTGTAAACTGACCATCTGAACCTCGCTCCTCTCCTCTCCCTCTCTTCCTATCCTAATCTCTCTCCCCCTCTTTCCTATCCTAATCTCCCTCTACCTACTCTCCCTTTTTTCCCCTCTCCCGTCTCCTCCCCTCTAAATCCTTCCCCTAACATCTCTCCCCCCCATTATCTCTCCCCTCCCCTTTTTCCCATCCTCCCCCTCCTCCCCTCTCTTTCCCCCTAGCCCAGGGTTCCCAAATTTTTTCACTTGTTCCCCAAATTTAAAACATGCCACAAAAAGCATGTTACCCCTTTCACAAAATGTTTTTTATTTTATATAAATGGCTAAACGGGAACGTATACACCTCGCATACTCTGCTAACCAGCAAAACCTTGAAAACAAAGAACCACACATACTTTATATAAAAAAATTAAAAATAGCTACAAATCACATAACAGTGGGTAAATACAAATTTATATACTGCACGGGGCAGTACACAACAACCAGCTTATGTCCCCTCGGCTGATGCTCACAATAAACTACATTTGGAAATAGAGGGCCCCTCGGGAAGGATGACGCATACTCAGGTCGATCTGGCTACTAGTGACTTTTGTCCTAAAGCTACTTGTCAAAATACTTTTGGGTTTCCACACACTTAGCTATATATTTCTTCTTTTCTAATCTGTTTTTAGTTTTTTGATGTTTTTTGTTTTTTGGGTTTTAAAAACTTATTACTTCTTAAAAAGGGTTTTACTTTAAACTTTATAACTAAACAAAGTTAAAAATAATCCTATACCGGGTACCGCATTGTTTTTTTTGATTTTCAGAATTCTAATTTTTTTTCGTCACCCCCCTTTAAACCCCCCCAAAAATGGTTAAATTACCCCGGGGGGAAATTTTACCCCCAGTTTGGGAACCACTGCGCCTAGCCTCTCCCCTCCCCTCTCGCTCTTCCACCCCCCCCCCCTTTTTTCCCCCCACTCTCTCCCCCTCTCTTGCCTTCCCCTCTCCCCTCTCGCTCTTCCATCTCCCCCCTTTTCTCCCCCCTCTCTTTCCCTTCTCTCTCTCTCTCTCCCTCTCTCCTCTCTCTCTCTTCCCCTCCTCTTTCTCTCTCGCCTCCCTTCCCTTCTCTCTTCTCCTCCCCTTCTTGCTCTCATCTCTTCCCCATTTTCCCTTCCAACCCCCCCTCCCCTACCCTTCCCTTCATCCTCCCCCCCTCTCTCTCTCACCTCATCCCTTTTCCCTTTTTCCTTCTCACTATCCCCCTCTTCTTTCTCCCTTTTCCCTCTCTCTCCTCTCTCTCTCCTCTCCTCTATCTCTTCCCCATTTTTCCCCTTCTCACTCCCCCCCTCCTTTCCCCCTTCCCTCTTTTTTCTTTCCCCCCTCACACTTCTCCCCCCCTTTTCCCTTCTCACTTTCCCCCTCTCTCTCCCCCTTTTTTTTTTTTTTCTCACAAAAAAAAAAAAAAGGGGGGGACCCCCAGGAACCAAGGATCAATAGAAAGGTTCTGGTAGGGAGATGGTTGGGGGACGTGGAAAAAAGGATGGAAAAAAAGGGGAGAGAAAATTAGGGGAGCTTTCTGAAACAATGGGGAAAGAGCCTCTGTGAATTGGAAAAAAGGTTTTAAAGGAGACAAAGAATTTGGGGGGCACAAATCAAAACGCAGTCCAGATAAGGGTCCTAGAATTGAGATAATAGGGGTGAAGCAAGTTACAGGGGTGACCAAGAAACACACATAGAAGCTGCAGCCGAACAGGAAGGAAGAATTATAATTTTTCTAAGGTCATATCAACCCCAAAAAAGCCAAGGGGTGGAAGGGAAAAACCGTTCAGACGAGAGGGTGATGGTCAATGCTGAGGCACAACCATGCTATCAAGAGCCACTGGAAAAATCAAGGGGGAAATGACCACAACAGGCGGGTCCCGAGTCACAGAGGTGAGGCAATGGAGAGGGAAAAGGGGAAAATAGTGTTTATCCATGGGGTTTTAGGAGAAGAGGAAAGGACCACACGAAAGGGAGCAGGAAGAAGTAAAGGGGAATAGAAAATCATCTCGGAAATAGGTGAAGAGATGGACGAGATTGCAAATTTTCAGAGAATACCGGGGTACTCGAAGGGGAGAAACCAACCAATCAAGCTGATTCTCAGGACGGAAACAGTGCAGAACAGGATCCTCCAAGAGAAACCACGATTGAAATACTCGGAAGAGTACAAGAGGGTGTTCCTAGACAGAGACAGAACACAATCAGAACGACAGCAGCTGAGGGAGAGGACAAAAAAGCGAAAGGAGCTAGGAAAAGAGACAAGGATGGAACCAGCAGAGGTCAGTCAGAGCAGAACAGGACAGCAAGGGCAAGCACACACAACTATTCTCAGAACCATACAACCTATCACACCATCCCAACAGACACTACAATCCATACCCACAGCCTCCACCCAACACCGAGCTATAGAATCCCACAGTATGCCACCAGGTCTCCCACCCTCACAGGCCCCACAAACCAGTGTTGGAAAGGAAACTGAAGGTATGGTACACAAACGCTGATGGTATAACAAATAAGTGGGAGGAGTGGCATGAAAGAGTCAAAGAGGCATCACCGGACATCATAGCTCTCACAGAAACCAAGCTTACAGGTATGATAACAGATGCCATCTTTCCAATGGGATACCAAATCCTGAGGAAAGACAGAGGGAACAGGGGGGGTGAAGGAGTGGCATTGCTGATCAAAAATCGCTGGAATTTTGATGAGCTGGAGAGAGGAGACAGCGGAGAAGAAAGTGATTACATAGCGGGAATGCTTCACTCTGGAGGTCCCAAGGTGGTAATAGCAGTGATGTATAACCCACCACAGAACAGCAGGAGGCCAAGGCAAGAGTACGACGAGAGCAATAGAGCGATGGTTGACACACTGGCTGCAGTGGCCAGAAGAGCTCATGCATGCAGGGCAAAGCTCCTGATCATGGGTGACTTTAACCACAAGGAGATCGATTGGGAGAACTTGGACCTGCATGGGGCCAAGATACATGGAGGGCTAAGATGATGGAGGTGGTACTGGAAAACTTCATGTACCAACACGTAAGGGACACTACAAGAGAGAGAGGAGAGGATGAACAAGCAAGGCTAGACTTAGTATTCACCTTGAGGAGTGCAGATATCGAGGACATCACATATGAAAGACCCCTTGGGGCCAGTGACCATGTGGTTTTAAGCTTCGAATACACAGTAGAGCTACAAGTGGAGGGAGAAGCAGGAAGGCCAGGACGAATGAAGCCAAACTACAAGAAAGGGGACTACACAGGAATGAGGAACTTCCTGAAGGGGGGTTCAGGGGGAAAAAGAACGGGCGGGAAGCCATTTAATGAGGAGGGAATTGTAGCAAAAAAATGCAAAGGCGAGGAAAGGGTTTTACCCAAGGTAACAGAAAATGAAAAAGCCAGGATGACCCAGGGTTTTTACCCAAAGGTCGGGGAAAAAACCAAGGTGCTAGGGAAGGAAGAAATATAAAAGGGCAAAGGACCCAGGAGAAAAAGGGAAGAGTCTCGAGCCAGAAACGAAAATCACAGATAAGAAAGGGGGGCCCAAAGACAATAAAAAGACATAGCAGCGAAAGCCAAAACTGACCCGAAACTGTTGTACACCCCAAAACAGGAGGAAAACAACAGCAAGGACCAGGTAATCAGGCAAGGAAGAAGGGGGAGAGACACAAAATACCGGAAAAATGTGAGGAACTCAACAAAATTTTAAAGAAGGGTTCACAGAGGAACAGAAGGGGCTCCAGAAAGACAAAAAGGGGGGGCACACCACCATGTCTGGGCACAGTGCACACAACCAGAAGTAAAAGGGTTCTGAGTGAGCTAGAACCTCAAAGGCAATGGGGGCCCGATAACACCCCCATGGGATTGAAAGGGGGCAAGGGGCTTGTGTACCCCTAACAAAAATATTCAATACATCTATCTAAACAGGGAGATTGCCTGAGGCATGGAAGACAGCAAATGTAGTCCCAATCTTTAAAAACGGAGACAGACATGAAGCATTAAACTACAGACCAGTGTCACTGACATGTATAGTATGCAAAATCATGGAGAAGATTATCAGGAGAAGAGTGGTGGAACACCTAGAAAGGAATGATCTCATCAACAGCAGCCAACATGGTTTCAGGGACGGGAAATCCTGTGTCACAAACCTACTGGAGTTCTATGACATGGTGACAGCAGTAAGACAAGAGAGAGAGGGGTGGGTGGATTGCATATTCTTGGACTGCAAGAAGGCGTTTGACACAGTTCCACACAAGAGATTGGTGCAAAAACTGGAGGACCAAGCAGGGATAACAGGGAAGGCACTACAATGGATCAGGGAATACTTGTCAGGAAGACAGCAGCGAGTCATGGTACGTGGCGAGGTGTCAGAGTGGGCACCTGTGACCAGCGGGTCCCACAAGGGTCAGTCCTAGGACCAGTGCTGTTTCTGGTATTTGTGAACGACATGACGGAAGGAATAGACTCTGAGGTGTCCCTGTTTGCAGATGACGTGAAGTTGATGAGAAGAATTCACTCGATCGAAGACCAGGCAGAACTACAAAGGGATCTGGACAGGCTGCAGACCTGGTCCAGCAATTGGCTCCTGGAGTTCAATCCCACCAAGTGCAAAGTCATGAAGATTGGGGAAGGGCAAAGAAGACCGCAGACTTAGTACAGTCTAGGGGGGCCAGAGACTACAAACCTCACTCAAGGAAAAAGATCTTGGGTGAGTATAACACCAGGCACATCTCCTGAAGCGCACATCAATCAAATAACTGCTGCAGCATATGGGCGCCTAGCAAACCTCAGAACAGCATTCCGACATCTTAATAAGGAATCGTTCAGGACCCTGTACACCGTGTACGTTAGGCCCATATTGGAGTATGCGGCACCAGTTTGGAACCCACACCTAGCCAAGCACGTAAAGAAACTAGAGAAAGTGCAAAGGTTTGCAACAAGACTAGTCCCAGAGCTAAGAGGTATGTCCTACGAGGAGAGGTTAAGGGAAATCAACCTGACGACACTGGAGGACAGGAGAGATAGGGGGGACATGATAACGACTTACAAAATACTGAGAGGAATTGACAAGGTGGACAAAGACAGGATGTTCCAGAGATTGGACACAGTAACAAGGGGACACAGTTGGAAGTTGAAGACACAGATGAATCACAGGGATGTTAGGAAGTATTTCTTCAGCCACAGAGTAGTCAGTAAGTGGAATAGTTTGGGAAGCGATGTAGTGGAGGCAGGATCCATGCATAGGTTTAAGCAGAGGTATGATAAAGCTCACGGTTCAGAGAGAGTGACCTAGTAGCGATCAGTGAAGAGGCAGGGCCAGGAGCTCGGACTCGACCCCCGCAAACCTCAACTAGGTGAGTACACACACACACACTCACAACACACACACACATATATATATATATATATATATATTTTATATATATATATATATATATATATATATATATATATAAATATATATATATATATATATATATATATATATATATATATATATATATATATATATATATACATACATATATATATATATATATAAAATATATATAATATATATATATATATATATATATATATATAAATATATATATATATATATATATATATATATATATATATATAATATATATATATATATATATATATATATATATATATATATATATATATTAGCACACTGGCCGATTCCCACCAATGCAGGGTGGCCCGAAAAAGAAAAAACTTTCACCATCATTCACTCCATCACTGTCTTGCCAGAAGGGTGCTTTACACTACAGTTTTTAAACTGTGATGAATGGTTTGGAAAACCGACAAGTTGAAGATTGAGACACTTATGCAACATATGGGAATTTTTATTCAGGAAACGTTTCGCCACACAGTGGCTTCATCAGTCCAATACAAAGCAGGTGTAAGGTTTTTCAAACCATTCATCACAACTGTCAGACACTGCAGCATCATGGGATCTTGTTACAAAGTATTCTTCAACACTTGTCCAACCTTTGGACGAAGACCTACTTCGACTAGTGGATGGTACCACTATGACCCCGCCTCATCCTGCTTCGCCTCACCTGACTACAGTATATAAGCCACGTCTACGGCCCTATGCTGTACATTCTACAAGATTGATGGACTGAACACATCGACTCCAGGCTGAGGGACTGATTACCTCATATTCCTCCTCTCCTTACACCTGCTTTGTATTGGACTGATGAAGCCACTATGTGGCGAAACGTTTCCTGAATAAAGATTCCCATATGTTGCATAAGTGTCTCAATCTTCAGTTTTTAAACTGCAGCATTAACACCCCTCCTTCAGAGTGCAGGCACTGTACTTCCTATCTCCAGGACTTAAGTCCGGCCTGCCGGTTTCTCTGAATCCCTTCATAAATGTTACTTTGCTCACACTCCAACAGAACGTCAAGTATTAAAAACCATTTGTCTCCATTCACTCCTAGTAGGTTGGTAGACAGCAACCACCCAGGGAAGTACTACCGTCCTGTCAGATGACTGTGAAACAGAAACCTGTAACTGTTTTACATGATGGTAGGATTGCTGGAGTCTCTTTCTATCTCATAAACACGCTAGATAACAGGGATATCTTGCTACTCCTACTTACACTTTGGTCACACTTCACAGACACGCACATACGTATACATATACATACATCTAGGTTTTTCTGCTTTTTCTAAATAGCTCTTGTTCTTCTTTATTTCTTCTATTGCCCATGGGGAAGTGGAAAAGAATCTTTCCTCCGTAAGCCATGCGTGTCGTATGAGGCGACTAAAATGCCGGGAGCAATGGGCTAGTAACCCCTTCTCCTGTAAACATTTACTAAAAAAGAGAAGACACACACAGACACACACACACATATACATATATATATATATAATATATATATATATATATATATATATATATATATATATATATATTATATATATATATATATATATATTATATATATATATATATATATATATATATAATATATATATATTAAGGATGGGACGATACCAAAATTTTAGCCGATACCGATACTTTTCCTATATATATTTTTTAAATTTTAATGACTATGTTCAGTATATAAGGGAAACCTTATTTCACAACTGGTAATAAATAACACATGATAATGATTAAATAACATAATTTCTTGAAATGATAATGGTATTACTCATTACCTGGCCTGTTCTGTTGCTGGTTGCTAAAGTTGGCACTTGCTGATAGTGTGTACTCACCTAACTGTACTCACCTAATTGTGGTTGCAGGGGTCGAGACTCAGCTCCTGGCCCCGCCTCTTCACTGTTGTTTTCCTCCTGAAGTGACTGTACAACAGCTTCGGGTCAGACTTGGCTTTCGCTGTTATGTCAGTGTCGTATTATTGCTGGGCCTCCCTCCTTATCTGTGTATATTCATTTGTGTGTGTATGTACGTGTGTGTGTGTGTGTGTGTGTGTGTGTGTGTGTGTGTGTGTGTGTGTACTCACCTAATTGTACTCCCCTAATTGTGGTTGCAGGGATCGAGACTCAGCTCCTGGCCCCGCCTCTTCACTGATCGCCACTAGGTCCTCTCTCTCTCTCTGCTTCCTGAGCTTTGTCATACCTCGTCTTAAAGCTATTTATGGTTCCTGCCTCCACTACATCACTTGCTAGGCTATTCCACTTCTGACGACTCTGTGACTGAAGAAGTACTTCCTAACATCCCTGTGACTCGTCTGAGTCTTCAGCTTCCAATTGTGACCCCTTGTTTCTGTGTCCCCTCTCTGGAACATCCTGTCTCTGTCCACCTTGTATATTCCACGCAGTATTTTGTATGTTGTTATCATGTCTCCCCTGACCCTCCTGTCCTCCAGTGTGGTCAGTCTATTTCCCTCAACCTTTCTTCGTAGGACATTCCCCTGAGCTCCGGTACTAGCTTAATTTCTTGACGTGCTTGACCAGGTGTGGGTTCCAAACTAGTGCTACATAGTCCAGTATGGGCCTGATGTACACAATCTACAGTGTCTTGAACGATTCCTTACTAAGGTGTCGGAACGTTATTCTCAGGTATGCCAGGCGCACATATGCTGCAGCAGTTATCTGGTTGATGTGTGCCTAAGGAGATGTGTTCGGTGTTATGGTCACCCCAAGATCTTTCTCCTTGAGTAAGGTTTGCAGCCTTTGTCCACCTAGCCTATACTCTGTCTGCGGTCTTCTTTGCCCTTTCCCAATCTTCATGACTTTGCATTTGGCAGGGTTGAATTCGAGAAGCTAGTTGCTGGACCACGTGTCCAGCCTGTCCAGGTCTCTTTGTAGTCCTGCCTGATCCTCATCTGATTTAATCCTTCTCATTAACTTCATATCATCTGCGAACAGGGACACTTCAGAGTCTGTCCCTTCCATCATGTCATTCACATATATCAAAAATAGCACTGGTCCTAGGACTGACCCCTGTGGGACCCTGCTCGTCACAGGCGCCAACTGTAATACCTCATCACAGACCATGACTCTTTGTTGCCTCCCTGTGAAGTATACTCTGATCCATTGCAGTGCCCTTCCTGTTATACGCGCCTGATCCTCCAGCTTCTACACCAATCTCTTGTGAGGAACTGTGTCGAAGGCCTTCCTGCAGTCCAGGAAAATGCAATCAACCCACTCCTCTCTCTCGTGTCTTTCTTTTGTTACTGTGTCATAAAACTCCAGAAGGTTTGTGACACTGAATTTCCCTTCCATGAATCCATGCTGATTGTCGTTTATAATCTTGTTCCATTCCAGGTGCTCCACCACTCTCCTCCTGATAATCTTCTCCATGACTTTGCATACGATACACGTCAGAGACACTGCTCTGTAGTTTAGTGCCTCGTTTCTGTCTCCTTTCTTAAAAATGGGGACTACATTTGCCGTCTTCCATACCTCAGATAGTTGCCCAGTTTCAAGGGATGTATTGGAGATTGTGGTTAGTGGCACGCACAGCGCCTCTGCTCCTTCTCTAAGGACCCACAGGGAGATGTTGTCTGGACCCCTCGCCTTTGAGGTATCGAGGTCAATTAGGAGCTTCTGCACCTCCTCCTCCATTGTTTGTATATCATCCAACACCTGTTGGTATATTCCCTGTTGGTGTTCCTCTCTGTGCTGTCTTCTCAGAGCCCTTCCTGTCTCTACTGTAAATACTTCCTTAAATCTCATGTTGAGTTCCTCACATATCTTGTGATCGTTTCTTGTGAGTTCCCCACCTTCTTTCCTCAGCCTGATCACTTGGTTTTTAACTGTTGTCTTCCTCCTAATGTGGCTGTACAGCAGTTTCGAGTCAATCTTGACTTTCGATGCTATGTTATTTACTTACTGCCGCTGGGCCTCCCTCCTTACTTGTGCATACTCGTTCCTGGCTCTTCGACTAATCTCCTTATTTTCCTGTGTTCTTCGCCTTCTGTACTTTTTCCATTCTCTATTGCACTTAGTTTTTGCCTCCTTACACCGTCGGGTAAACCAGGGGCTCGTTCTGGTCTTCCCATTATTTCTGTTGCCCTTGGGAACAAACCTTTCCTCTGCCTCCTTGCATTTTGTTGTTACGTATTCCTTCATTTCGTTTACCGACTTTCCTTCCAGTTCTGTGTCCCACTGAACCTCTTGCAGGAAGTTCCTCAAACCTATGAACCAATGTAGTTCCCCCGTTCATAGTCTGGCTTTTCCCATTCTGTATTCAAAGCACAGAACCACGTGGTCACTAGCTCCTAGGGGCCGCTCATATGTGATGTCCTCAATGTCTGAACTGCTCAGAGTGAACACAAGGTCCAGTCTTGGTGATTCATCCTCTCCTTTCTCTCTGGTAGTGTCCTTAACATGATGATGCATGAGGTTTTTCCAGTACCACATCCATCATCTTGGCTCTCCATGTTCCAGGATCCCTGTGTGGCTCTAGGTTTTCCCAATCGATCTCCCTGTGATTGAAATCACCCATAACAAGTAACTTTGCTCTGCTCGAGTGAGCTCTTCTTGCCACCTCAGCCAGTGTGTCCACCATTGCTCTGGTGCTCTCTTCATATTTCTCTCTTGGCCTCCTGCAGTTCTGTGGTGGATTATACATCACTGCAATGACTACCTTGTGCTTCTCAGACTGAAGTGTACCTACTATGTATTCTCTTTCGCCAATCTCATCCATGCCTCCCATTTCCTCAACTTTCCATCGGTTTTTTATGAGCAGTGCAACCCCTCCTCTGCCTCTGGTCCTTCTATCTTTCCTCGGGATCTGGTATCCTGGTGGGAAGATTGCATCTGTTATTGTCTCAGTGAGTTTCGTTTCTGTGACTGCTATGATGTCTGGGGACTTCTCATTGATTCTTTCATGCCACTCCTCATATTTGTTCATAATTCCATCAGCATTCATGTACCAAACCTTCAACTTCTGTTCTAAAACTGTGGTCCTGGGAAGATATTGGGGTTGGGAGAGCAAGAGCCCTGGTGGGGGCCCAAGGGGGGTTGCAGTGGGGGCAGAGTGCCCATAGGGGGTTGCAGTAGGGTTGGGGTTCATGGTGTGGGGGGTGCGGACAGAGGGATCGGTGTGTGATTATTGGTCAAGATTGTTCAGTTGCTTTGGGGTTGTCGTGGTTGGAGTCCTTCTGCGGGTGTTTCTGGTTGATGTGTTTGCCCTTTCGTCTGTGCCTGGGTTATTCTGCTTTTCTTTGTCACTTCCTCCCATTTCTCCTTTCGTTTTTGCACTCTCTTTCAGTATCCTCCTTTCCTCTTGCGTTCTGTCTCGATCGAGGTACAATCTGGAATTCCAGTTTGTCTCTCAGCCTGTGTGCATGTGTGTGTATGTATGTATGTGTGTGTGTGTGTGTGTGTGAATTCCAGTTTGTCTCTCAGCCTGTGCGCATGTGTGTGTGTGTGTGTGTGTGTGTGTGTGTGTGTGTGTGTGTGTGTGTGTGTGTGGTGTGTGTGTGTGTGTGTGTGTGTGTGTGCGTGTGTGCGTGTGCATGTCCGCGCGCGCGCGCGCGCGTGTGGTGTGTGTGTGTGTGTGTGTGTGTGTGTGTGTGTGTGTGTGTGTGTGTGTGTGTGTGTGTGTGTGTGTGTGTGTGTGTGTGTGTGTGTGAGCAGCTCTTAAAATCATGAAGTAGAGTATTAATATTGGTATGTTTAAGCACACATGTGACATTGATATTTTAAAAAGTATCGGCTGTTTTTAACCGGTACCGACACCATAAAAATTAGCTGTAATCGTCGATATCGATACTTTGAGTCGTAATATGTTTGGCTTGTTCCTGTTTTGGCCTGGCCTTGAAAGTTTATTATGTGGTGATCTACGTATAGAGGGGCAAGACAAAATACACCAAACCACAACACACCATTCTTTATATATACAGACTTAATCCTGCTTAGTTTTCCTGGATTGCTGGTTCTGAAAATGCCAATGGTTACTGCCAGCCATTTAAACTCATAGGCTTATCAAATGTAATTTATGCCCTAGAAGTTACAGGTATAAAATATCCACAAACTGGAATAAAACCTCTAATCAGTACGGGAATTTTATTTAATAGGACACTTTGCATAGATACTAAGCTTTATCCATGTTGATATTATATGGACTTCACAAAAATCTTGGTCTCAATAGTTTTCATTCTTCTTATGTTTCTATTTCATTTTAAATACTGGTTAAGTATGTGTTCTTCGTATGTGCAATAATTTTAATATAATGGTTTTATTAACTACATTACACATACTATGAGGTTATATGAAAATCATGGGTATGAATTATTGAATATTTGTTCTTGTAAAACTTAGGGTAACAAATTATTGTATAAAAAAACGTGTGTATCTCTAAATGTATATACTCGGAAAGCCTGCTTAATGACCCACATAGAGTCGACAGACTTTAAACCCAACAGATGTGTAACGCTAGGTATTTTTAGTGAAGAAACATTTCGCTTGCGTTGCAGGCTTCATCAATCGAATACAGAGATAAATTACAATACTGGGGATAATAGACAAGGATGAGGAACTGATTACCAAGAATTACTTCTTCACTTTTTCCACTGTCTCCGATAATCATACGTAGTGATATACATGTATCTTGCTCATTAGTTTGTCGGTATTATTTATCATTTTATTAAACCTAGTAAACTAACACGAGTTTGCAAATGCTGGGAGACTACGGGTAGGAGACTGATAGACTGCCAGGTGTCATGGTGTCCAGGGTGCATGAGTTGGTGTTAGGCACCGTGCCATATAGCTGCCGCATGACCGCACTATCTTGGCCCAACACTTGCTGCAAGTCATGCGCCTCACCTATATTAGGGTTCTGTAATTTAAAATAGAGTGAACGGTAACACTTTTCGGGTTCATGTATTACAGAGACCGAACTCGCAGTTCATCCTCATAATAAGATTCTTGATATCCAGCTAGATATCAAGAATATACCGACAGCTGGATATTAAGAATAAACCGACAGCTAGATGGGTCGGAACTAGGTCTACTTGACTGCCAGTTATGGAGATAACATAACTGTAGCACTGGAACATTTATTATGAAAATATTTCGGTCGCTGGGAGCTCTGTCAATCAAATGTCAGCGTAAAGTTTACCTAATAAATGTGCTAGTGCTACGCTGGCCTGAGTTACATACTTGACAGCTGACTGTCAATAGCCTCACGTCAAGTCTAAGCAGTGGAATAGGTTGTTTTACCGTTCCATGATGATTGTGGTTGATACTAACTGGTGCACCAAACTCATTTGGAACTGGAACTCACATTCCAGTGCTCCCAAGTCCACGGTTGTAAATTTCAGAATGGAGGCACAAGGATTCAAGTCACTATGATGGACCACCTTACTGGGCCTTATACATAAGAAGGGTGATATGTATCCTCATTAAAGATTCCTAACACCGAAAATGTGTCTTTGTTATATATACTTGTGTCTTATTTGTATACACCTGTTAGCATAATTTATCATATCTGATACTGTACTTGGTTTGGTTGTGTTAGGTCATGTAAGACAGAGATAGGTTAGGTAGGGTTGGATAACTCACAGGAACCTGGTATCTTTATATTGCTAGTATGCAGATAAGACCCACGTGTACCAATAAAATATTTTATTAGGAACCGTTTCGATTACGGGGATCTTTCGTTCATGGGAAGCTTCAGGAATCCTCGTTGTGTATTTAAATCCTGGGCTTAATGCTTGTTTCTAATAGTCACTTGAAGCGCATGAGGGAAAAGCTGTTAATCAGGGCTTGTCAGCTCATCTCTTTCCATCAGCTACTGACTCACAAGAAATGAAGTTGGCATTAGAACTTTCTGTTGGAGGTTAACCATAGTAGCTTTACCAAGAATGTGTTCAGTTGAGTGGTGATGGTCGAACTGCAGATTGCTCCAGATCCCTGGCAGTTTGAAAGGTTTCCCTGGAAATGCTAGAGTGCCTTGGCCGATTCGGTCAAGTAATCTTGGTTAGCTGAGAAGTGTATCGGGAGGTGAAAAACTGTCTAAGAGTAGACTTAGGGATCTTCTTTCTTGCCTGGCAATCACGTAAGAAGCTATTTGTTGTAAACGCTATGAGTGCGGAAGGCGTGAAAGTAATATCTTCTTGAAATGTCCGACAAACTGAATAATTATTGGTAAATTATTAATATGTTAGGTAAATGGATGAAAGAGCAATTGACACATTTATTATGGCTACGTCTCATTCGGGCATAATCACGAAGTTGTAGTATTGGTTGTAGTAACAGTAGTAGTAATAGTAGTGGTTGTAATAGTGATAGTAATAATAGTACATGCAGTGGTAGTATTAGCAGTACTTGTAGTAGTAGTGATAGTCGTAGGGTTGAAAGTAGTAATAGTAGTAACAATAGTAGTAGAAATTATGCTAGTAGTAATAGCTGTAGTAGTAATAATAATAGTGCTAGGCGTAACAGTAGTAGATCGGCAGTAGTAATAGTAGTATGGTAGTAGTATACATAGAAGACTTCAAAAATAACAAAAAATTTTACCTTCTACTGCTGAGATTCAACAAAGTTAAACCAACAATCCAGTTCACACTTGAGACCAATGACAGGTTATCCTTCTTCGACATCATTCACAATATAGGTAAAGCCTTAAGATTCCAAGTCTACAGAAAGCCTATAAACAAAAATGATCTTACACACTTATACTACAGCCATGCTAAGAACATATAGCATCATCAGCCCCAAGTTTCTAGACGAGGACTGCTTCTACAAACACGAAATTTTCAAAGCCACACTTCCCTTCCTTCTTCAGATCATACCTGGTGACAGTACAATATATAGGCAGGAAAGGGGAAAATATAGTCAGCTGTTTACACACTAACATTATATTTATATTAGAGAAACACTACAACAGGCTTATTAGACACCACACTAAGCAGATAACCTGCAGTTTACCGAGTACTGCTGGTGTGTTGAGTAGTAATAGTATTAATAATAGTAGTTCTTTGTGGTGTATGTGATTTTATATCTGCACTACCAAAGGTTTTACCAACTGGAAGCTGCCTTGTGTCTATGTGATTGTGTTGGATGCTTTCATGAGAGCGGTTTTGTAACATCTTATGTATTTATTCCTCTCTTTTATTAAATAGTTGTGTGAATTTCCATGCTGACCACAGGCATCGTTTAAAATTATCCGTTCGGATCCTGTCTTAATGATTACTGATACATATATTTAAACTTATGACAGTTTCACCCACGTAAATATTTTTACAGCCACCACACTGAATTTAAAAAATACCAGCTTCTTCTATGTTGTAATTATTGCTTTTCTACATAGTAAAATCATGAGTTATTGAAGAAATTATGACAGTAACTTCAATGTCGGCTTGATTCAAAATTTTCATGATACTGATAGTGACGTCACTTTTAGGGAAAATTATATAACTTCTTGTCTGGTTAGATTTTTATGACACGTGAAAAATAATGGGTACTGCAATTTTCTAAAACTATTTATTATAGTTTTATACAAGACGACCCTCGCCAGCTAAGTGACAATTTCAACAACAATGAATTATCAACTCAGTCCACACTAGAAATTAAAAATAACAATAAAATTCCCTTTGTGGACGTTCTCATACATAGAAATGTATGATGATAACCCCTTCCTACTACACTTACAACCACATGCATTTTTGGTCACATCACAATACAAGACAAAAGGTCTTGTATTTCGATGCGCCTATGAGAGTTGTAGCATGAATTCCCTCAGAGTAAAATTATCAAGAATG
>NC_069405.1:35668442-35700942 GCF_026875155.1 Cherax quadricarinatus | reverse complement strand
ACACTCTCCCAAACTCGTCCACCAACCTTTGCAATTTCTCTCTAGAATCTTCCATAAGCACAGTATCATCAGTAAAAACTGTGTCAAATCCCATTTTGTATTTGATTCCCCATAATTTAATCACACCCCTCTCCCGAACACCCTAGCATTTACTTCTTTTACAACCCCATCTATAAATATATTAAACAACTATGGTGACATTACACATCCCTGTCTAAGACCTACTTTTACCGTGAAGTAGTCTCCCTCTCTTCTACACACCCTAACCTGAGCCTCACTATCCTCATAAAAATTCTTTTCAGCATTTAGTAACTTACCGCCTATTCCATATACTTGCAACATCTGCAACATTGCTCCCCTATCCACTCTATCATAAGCCTTTTCTAAATCCATAAATGCAATAAAAACTTCCTTACCTTTATCTAAATACTGTTCACATATATGGTTCAATGTAAACACTTGATCTACACATCCCCTACCCACTCTAAAACCTCCTTGCTCACCCGCTATCCTACATTCTGTCTTACCTCTAATTCTTTCAATAATATCCCTACTGTACAATTTTCCTGGTATACTCAGTAAACTAATTCCTCTATAATTTTTACATTCTCTTTTGTCCCCCTTCCCTTTATATAAAGGGTCTATACATGCTCTCTGCAAATCTCTAGGTACTTTCCCCTCTTTCATACATTAAACAAAAATACCAACCAGTCTAACACTGTATCCCCCCCCTTGCTTTTAACATTTCTGTCATGATCCCATCAGTTCCAGCTGCTTTACCCCCTTTCATTCTACGTAATGCCTCATGCACCTCCCCCAAACTCACATCCTGCTCTTCTTCACTCCTAAAAGATGTAATACCTCCCTGGCCAATGCATGAAATTACCTCCTCCCTTTCTTCGTCAACATTTAAAAGTTCCTCAAAATATTCCCGCCATCTATCCAATACCTCCATCTCTCCATCTACTAACTCCCCTACTCTGTTTTTAACTGATAAATCCATTCTTCACCTTTCTTTTACTCTCCATATACTCTGCTCTTTTTATAACACTTCTGCTTTGTAAAAACCTCTCATAAGCTACCTTCTTCTCTTTTATCACACCCTTTACTTCATTATTCTACCAAGCACTCCTCTTTCCTCCTGCACCCACCCTCCTATAACCACAAACTTCTGCCCTATATTCTAATACTGCATTTTTAAAACTATTCCAACCCTCTTCAACCCCCTCCCCCCACTACTCATACTTGCACTAGCCCACCTTTCTGCCAATAGTCGCTTATATCTCACCCGAACTTCCTCCTCCCTTAGTTTATACACTTTCACCTCTCTCTTATTTGTTGTTGCCATTTTCCTCTTGTCCCATCTACCTCTTACTCTAACTGTAGCTACAACTAAATAATTATCCAACATATCAGTTGCCCCTCTATAAACATGTACATCCTGGAGCCTACCCATCAACCCTTTATCCACCAATACATAATCTAACAAACTACTTTCATTACGTGCTATATCATATCTTGTATATTTATTTACCCTCTTTTTCATAAAATATGTATTACTTATTACCAAACCTCTTTCTACATATAGCTCAATTAAAGGGTCCCCATTTTCATTTACCCCTGGCACCCCAAATTTACCTACTACTCCCTCCACAACATTTTTCCCCACTTTAGCATTGAAATCCCCAACCACAAGTACACTCACACTTGGTTCAAAACTCCCCACACATTCACTCAACATTTCCCAAAATCTCTCTCCTCTACACTTCTCTCTTCTCCAGGGGCGTATACGCTTACTATAACCCACTTTTCACATCCAACCTTTATTTTACTCCACATAATCCTTGAATTAATACATTTATACTCCCTCTTTTCCTGCCATGGCTTATCTTTCAACATTATTGCTACTCCTTCTTTAGCTCTACCTCTATTTGAAACCCCTGACCTAATCCCATTTATTTCTCTCCACTGAAACTCTCCCACCCGCTTCAACTTTGTTTCACTTAAAGCCAGGACATCCAGCTTCTTCTTATTCATAACATCCACAATCATCTCTTTCTTACCATTCGCACAACATCCATGCACATTCAAACATCCCACTTTGACAACTTTCTTCTTATTCTTTTTAGTAATCATTACAGGAAAAGGGGTTACTAGCCCACTGTTCCAGCATTTTAGTTGACTTTTACAACACGCATGGCTTACGGAGAAACGATTCTTATTCCATTTCCCTATGGATATAAAAGGCAAAGTAATAAGAACAAGAACTATTAAGATAAAATCTAAGAAAACTCAGATGAGTGTGTATAAATAAACGTGTACATGTATGTTTAGTGTGACCTAAGTGTAAGTAGATGTAGCAAGACGTACCTGTAATCTTGCATATTTATGAGACAGGCAAAAGACACCAGCAATCCTACCATCATGTAAAACAATTACAGGCTTTCGTTTTACACTCACTTGGCAGGACGGTAGTACCTCCCTGGGTGGTTGCTGTCTACCAACCTACTATATATATATTCTTTCTTTCTTTCAACACACCGGCCGTATCCCACCGAGGCAGGGTGGCCCAAAAGGAAAAACGAAAGTTTCTCCTTTTACATTTAGTAATATATACAGGAGAAGAGGTTACTAGCCCCTTGCTCCCGGTATTTTAGTCGCCTCTTACAACACGCATGGCTTAAGGAGGAAGAACTCTATTCCACTTCCCCATGGAGATAAGAGGAAATAAACAAGAATAAGAACTAGAAAGAAAATAGAAGAAAACCCAGAGGGGTGTGTATATATATATGCTTGTACATGTATGTGTAGTGTGACCTAAGTGTAAGAAGAAGTAGCAAGACGTACCTGAAACCTTGCATATTTATGAGACAGAAAAATGGACACCAGCAATCCTACCATCATGTAAAACAATTAGAGGCTTTCGTTTTACATTCACTTGGCAGGACGGTAGTACCTCCCTGGGTGGTTGCTAAACGCTCTCCCTCGGCCTAGGAGTTTTAAAGTTCCCGGGCCTAGGGAAGGAGTTTAGTTAGGTTACAGTTGGTGCTTCTGACAGAATGTAATACAGTATTAGCTCCGAATCCTTCCTATTAGAGGCCTGGGTTAGCCTAGACGGTAGCGTGTCGGACTGGGTTAGAGTCCCTCGTCCACCATTCTGTTTATTCGCCGATAGTTGTTTATTACAACTTAATCTGAGTTCATATATATATATATACCTGGAGAGGGTTTCAGGGGTCAACGCCCCCGCGGCCCGGTCTGTATGTTGTTTATATTGTCTCTGTATTAAGATTAATGTTTCCGCAACAAATGTCTTAAAACAGGAACTCTCACTCACTTAATGAAGTGGTCGTAGGAAAGCTAGTTATTAGGAAGGAGACAAATTCAAGAAAACGTGCTTAGAACTGCCCTAATTTCTACATCCAACACCATCGTGCAAAACCAGATGAGTTTCCGAATGACTAAAACCCTTGGCAACAGACGTTGGTCAGAACCAACGTTCAAGCTTGAGTCTCCTCGACTTCAACGCGTCACTGCCTCACCAACCTCTCCTCTCTCCAGCCTGTATATAATTACCCTCTTCAAATTATATTCCATTAATTAGAAAATCCTGCTGTACAGGTAAGACATTGTCTTAATAGTTTCCTAAAACTGCACTTCACGTCTTTGTTACATAGGTAGTTAATATTAACGGAGAACAAGGGGCCTTGACGCCCCTACCTGAAATCCTGCCACACCACTCTGCTCCCTAATTCCTGGTGGACGATATTGTGCCTATCTCATGATTAGCAGACACAGACTCGAGCCTCCTCACACGGAGTTATGGTTTCAGGTATGATTAATGATCGATTAATACTGATGATGACGACGACGACGATGATTATGATGACACTACACTGTAGTGTCTTTGTTTTTTATATGGGGTGGAGGGCCTACTGTCCTCTTGTATGATCTTCGTAAGGAGTAAACCAGGCTGGAAAGACAGCTGAAGTCCCTGGCTATATGACCAAAACCTCCAGTGAGTGGATCATCGTATAACTAATGAACGTACCAGATAAATTTTCGTATTTCTTATGAACAAATACAACGCCAGCAGGAGATACCTGATACACCCTGGCCTCCTCGACGGGTGTAACGGTGTGAACTAGTTTCACTTCTGACATTAGTATGTACGTATGTGCACTACCTGAGCCACAGCTATGCTACTCTCCAGGCAAACAAAATTTCCATGTACACCCCGCACTGCCAGACGTAAGCTACCCGACTTTTTGAAATTCGTTATTTTTTTAAATTATGCAAAATATACATTAATATACGTTAATTTAACCAAACCTAACCTAATCGAGAATAAATAATTATTAAAATTACCATGAAATCTCAAACATGTACAAATGTACTGGCTACACTACTTGGAGGACAAAACACAGTAAAGTAAGCCAGTTTTATTACATGTACTCGCTCAGTTTTCTGTTTATTGGGATATTAGGATAAATTTTCAATTAATTAAGCAGGTGATTACTGCAACCGTGCACTCGCCAACCAAACCTAGCTAACAGTATTTCCCACAATTGTTAGATTTGCTTTTTTGCAAAAAACATATTCCGAAATAAATTATTACAAAAAAAAATGATGACTACAGAACTAATTTGTTATGTTTAAAATAGATACACAATACCGATACCAAGTTTTCGGCCGATACCAATCCTGTGTTCGGCCGATTACAGATTTCCAAATTTTCGGCTGATACCTATATTTTTCCTATTTTTTTTTAAGTATAATAACTATATTCAATATATATAAGAAAATGCTTATTGCTCAATAGGTATTAAATAACCCAGGGAGGTTAAATATTAATCAGCTTAATTTCTCGGATATGACTCTTTACTAATTAGTCACCCCCGTGAGGTGAGGCTTACAAGTAAAAAGAAAAAAAAACATCAAATTTCTGAATCTATCTCCATTTTTAGTAATATGACACCTGAAATTATATATATATATATATATATAAAATATATAATATAATATTAATAATATATATATATATATATATATATATATATATATATATTATATATTATCACACTGGCCGATTCCCACCAAGGCAGGGTGGCCCAAAAAGAAAAACTTTCACCATCATTCACTCCATCACTGTCTTGCCAGAAGGGTTTTTTTACACTACAGTTTTTAAACTGCAACATTAACACCCCTCCTTCAGAGTGCAGGCACTGTACTTCCATCTCCAGGACTCAGTCCGGCCTGCCGGTTTCCCTGAACCCTTCATAAATGTTACTTTGCTCGCACTCCAACAGCACGTCAAGTATTAAAAACCATTTGTCTCCATTCACTCCTATCAAACACGCTCACGCATGCCTGCTGGAAGTCCAAGCCCCTCGCACACAAAACCTCCTTTACCCCCTCCCTCCAACCTTTCCCAGGCCGACCCCTACCCCGCCTTCCTTCCACTACAGACTGATACACTCTTGAAGTTATTCTGTTTCGCTCCATTCTCCCCACATGTCCGAACCACCTCAACAACCCTTCCTCAGCCCTCTGGACAACAGTTTTGGTAATCCCGCACCTCCTCCTAACTTCCAAACTACGAATTCTCTGCATTATATTCACACCACACATTGCTCTCAGACATGACATCTCCACTGCCTCCAGCCTTCTCCTCGCTGCAACATTCATCACCCATGCTTCACACCCATATAAGAGCGTTGGTAAAACTATACTCTCATACATTCCCCTCTTTGCCTTATATGTTTCACTGTAAACACCTGGTCCACACACCCCCTACCTTTCCTAAAGCCTCCTTGTTCATCTGCTATCCTATTCTCCGTCTTACTCTTAATTCTTTCAATAATAACTCTACCATACACTTTGCCAGGTATACTCAACAGACTTATCCCCCTATAATTTTTGCACTCTCTTTTATCCCCTTTGCCTTTATACAAAGGAACTATGCATGCTCTCTGCCAATCCCTAGGTACCTTACCCTCTTCCATACATTTATTAAATAATTGCACCAACCACTCCAAAACTATATCCCCACCTGCTTTTAACATTTCTATCTTTATCCCATCAATCCCGGCTGCCTTACCCCCTTTCATTTTACCTACTGCCTCACGAACTTCCCCCACACTCACAACGGGCTCTTCCTCACTCCTACAAGATGTTGTTCCTCCTTGCCCTATACACGAAATCACAGCTTCCCTATCTTCATCAACATTTAACAATTCTTCAAAATATTCCCTCCATCTTCCCAATACCTCTAACTCTCCATTTAATAACCTCTCCTCTCCTATTTTTAACTGACAAATCCATTTGTTCTCTAGGCTTTCTTAACTTGTTAATCTCACTCCAAAACTTTTTCTTATTTTCAACAAAATTTGTTGATAACATCTCACCCCACTCTCTCATTTGCTCTCTTTTTACATTGCTTCACCACTCTCTTAACCTCTCTCTTTTTCTCCATATACTCTTCCCTCCTTGCATCACTTCTACTTTGTAAAAACTTCTCATATGCTAACTTTTTCTCCCTTACTACTCTCTTCACATCATCATTCCACCAATCGCTCCTCTTCCCTCCCGCACCCACTTTCCTGTAACCACAAACTTCTGCTGAACACTCTAACACTACATTTTTAAACCTACCCCATACCTCTTCGACCCCATTGCCTATGCTCTCATTAGCCCATCTATCCTCCAATAGCTGTTTATATCTTACCCTAACTGCCTCCTTTAGTTTATAAACCTTCACCTCTCTCTTCCCTGATGCTTCTATTCTCCTTGTATCCCATCTACCTTTTACTCTCAGTGTAGCTACAACTAGAAAGTGATCTGATATATCTGTGGCCCCTCTATAAACATGTACATCCTGAAGTCTACTCAACAGTCTTTTATCTACCAATACATAATCCAACAAACTACTGTCATTTCGCCCTACATCATATCTTGTATACTTATTTATCCTCTTTTTCTTAAAATATGTATTACCTATAACTAAACCCCTTTCTATAAAAGTTCAATCAAAGGGCTACCCCTTATCATTTACACCTGGCACCCCAAACTTAACTACCACACCCTCTCTAAAAGTTTCTCCTACTTTAGCATTCAGATCCCCTACCACAATCACTCTCTCACATTTGGGTTTAAAGGCTCCTATACATTCACTTAAAATCTCCCAAAATCTCTCTCTCTCCTCTGCATTCCTCTCTTCTCCAGGTGCATACACGCTTATTATGACCCACTTCTCGCATCCAACCTTTACTTTAAAACCACATAATTCTTGAATTTACACATTCATATTCTCTTTTCTCCTTCCATAACTGATCATTCAACATTACTGCTACCCCTTCCTTTGCTCTAACTCTCTCAGATACCAGATTTAATCCCATTTATTTCCCCCCACCGAAACTCCCCTACCCCCTTCAGCTTTGTTTCGCTTAGGGCCAGGACATCCAACTTCTTTTCATTCATAACATCAGCAATCATCTGTTTCTTGTCATCTACACTACATCCACGCACATTTAAGCATCCCAGTTTTATAAAGTTTTTCTTCTTCTCTTTTTTAGTAAGTGTCTACAGGAGAAGGGGTTACTAGCCCATTGCTCCCGGCATTTTAGTCGCCTCATACGACACGCATGGCTTACGGAGGAAAGATTCTTTTCCACTTCCCCATGGACAATAGAAGAAATAAAGAAGGACAAGAGCTATTTAGAAAAAGGAGAAAAACCTAGATGTATGTATATATATATGCATGTGCGTGTCTGTGAAGTGTGACCAAAGTGTAAGTAGGAGTAGCAAGATATCCCTGTTATCTAGCGTGTTTATGAGACAGAAAAAGAAACCAGCAATCCTACCATCATGCAAAACAGTTACAGGTTTCTGTTTCACAGTCATCTGGCAGGACGGTAGTACTTCCCTGGGTGGTTGCTGTCTATATATATTATTTTATTTTATTATCACACTGGCCTATTCCCACCAAGGCAGGGTGGCCCGAAAAAGAAAAACTTTCACCATCATTCACTCCATCACTGTCTTGCCAGAACGGTGCTTTACACTACAGTTTTTAAACTGCAACATTAACACCCCTCCTTCAGAGTGCAGGCACTGTACTTCCCATCTCCAGGACTCAAGTCCGGCCTGCCTGTTTCCCTGAACCCCTTCATAAATGTTACTTTGCTCGCACTCCAACAGCACGTCAAGTATTAAAAACCATTTGTCTCCATTCACTCCTATCAAACACGCTCACGCATGCCTACTGGAAGTCCAAGCCCCTCGCACACAAAACCTCCTTTACCCCCTCCCTCCAACGTTTCCTAGGCCGACCCCTACCCCGCCTTCCTTCCACTACAGACTGAAACACTCTTGAAGTCACTCTGTTTCGCTCCATTCTCTCTACATGTCCGAACCACCTCAACAACCCTTCCTCAGCCCTCTGGACAACAGTTTTGGTAATCCCGCACCTCCTCCTAACTTCCAAACTACGAATTCTCTGCATTATATTCACACCACACATTGCCCTCAGACATGACATCTCCACTGCCTCCAGCCTTCTCGCTGCAACATTCATCACCCATGCTTCACACCCATATAAGAGCGTTGGTAAAACTATACTCTCATACATTCCCCTCTTTGCCTCCAAGGACAAAGTTCTTTGTCTCCACAGACTCCTAAGTGCACCACTCACCCTTTTCCCCTCATCAATTCTATGATTCACCTCATCTTTCATAGACCCATCCGCTGACACGTCCACTCCCAAATATCTGAATACATTCACCTCCTCCATACTCTCTCCCTCCAATCTGATATCCAATCTTTCATCACCTAATCTTTTTGTTATCCTCATTACCTTACTCTTTCCTGTATTCACTTTTAATTTTCTTCTTTTGCACACCCTACCAAATTCATCCACCAACCTCTGCAGCTTCTCTTCAGAATCTCCCAAGAGCACACACACACACACACACACACACACACACACACACATATATATATATATATATATATATATATATATATATATATAGAGAGAGAGAGAGAGAGAGAGAGAGAGAGAGAGAGAGAGAGGAGAGAGAGAGAGAGAGAGAGAGAGAGAGAGAGAGAGAGAGAGAAAAGAGAGAGAGAAATATATATAGAGAAATATATATATAGAAATATATATATAGAGAAATATATATAGAGAAATTCCAAGCGCTTTCGTGACTACTCACATTATCATAGTTCCTTGATAATGTGAGTAGTCACGAAAGCGCTTGGAATTTCTCTATTCTTTCAGAGTGGTTGTTTTGCATATTCTGAAATCACCTGTTTACTGTGATCTTATTGCATATATATATATATATATAATATATATATATATATATATATATATTATATATATATATATATATATATATATAGATAGATAGATAGATAGATAGTATAGATAATATATATATATATATATATATATATATATATATATATATATATATATATATTACACTGATATTTAAAATTAAATATTTTCAAAATGAAGCTGAGGAACATCAGCATCTACTCATTTCTGGAAGTTAATCTGTTTCTATGAGAAGAGTAGATGCTCCCTCCAGTTCTGAACAATGTTTCACTCTTTACTGAATAGAGGATGAACTCGGATATTTACTAGATAGGTTTGCCAGAGAAGGAAGAATTATCATATTTTCTCTCCACACTAGTGGATTTCCTTCTTAAGGCAATAACGCCAGTGTCATATATTTGCCTACATTTGTTTTTATATTTGTGATAACACGAATACCAGTGAGTGTGTTTTTGGATTCCGCTTTTTGTGATAGGGAAGAGGATCCCGAGGCAGATGTTTGTGACGTGCTGTTGTTGGGAATACCGGCTACAGTTTCTTCAAACAATTTGTTAAAACCACACTCGTCAAGTTCTCAAATACCTATTACATCATCCTGAGTTTCTTCATTAGACTAGATGTTGCTTGATGCTGCTAACAAACAAGCTACATTCGCTGACTATTTTAGCTGTTGGATTCTCTCTTGAGTACTTTCGTCTCTTTCAAGAAGAGTTAGACATTGAGAAAAACGTAGCTAAGTTGAGGGAAGAAGACTATCACTTGTACATTAAAGGGCCTAAAATCTGAAACTCCCTGCCTGAAAACTCCAGAACTGCAGACACAACCATCACTTTCAAAACTACCGTTAAAAAACATCTTATCTCCCTGACACACCTCACCGTCAGTTAACTACACGAAAACTACCTATTCTCTTACTTGTATTATGGACACATAAAAACAAACTAGACCTACTCTCGATATCTGTGATTCCCCCCAATTTGCACTTACACTCGCCCAAATGACTGTAAACTTAAAATTTCGAATCAAGCTATTGCCTAACAAATCTTAAACTAGTCATATGTCTGCCTGAGATACTCCAATATAGGAGCTTTAATAGAAACTGTGTGTATCATGCCAAAAAAAAAAAAAACCATTCTCATTGCTAAAGTTACAAACAGAGAAATATGCTCTATAACCTGTATCAATATAATTAAAATTATTATTAGTCTGCCCGAAATGCCTAGTCATGCAAGGCATGATAGTGGCCCTCTTTGTAATTAGTATTTTGTATTATGTAAACCACACATTGTAACCAATATTTTATAATATGTAAACCCCGCATTGTAATCTTTACAGAGAAATAAACATTGGAAGAGTACACTGCAGATAATTTTAATTCCTCCAGTACAGCTATGGATGCGCCTTTCTTTCTTTTTTTCCCTTTCCTTCCTAGGTTACTCCACTTTCCTCCTTGAGTTTTTCAAACCTCATATCCGCTTGTCACAGAGATGCTCTCCTCTTGTTTAGCTGGTCCCTGAGGAATGCCAAATCTTCGTCCAATGTTTGCTTCAGGGAAGATTCAAACACAGCTTCTTTGTCTTTTGGGTTGGCTTTCCTCTCTCTTCTGGAGCTTTCTCCACTTATAAGAGAACTCGAATTTCCCAGTCGCAGGATACTTGGTCGTTGTCGGAAGTTGGGCTCTCTTCCAAAATTCCAGAAGTTTCACAAAAGGACTCCTGTATGTCTAAGTGGTAGAAGAAGAAACTCCAAGCTAGTTCTTTTGTCGAAAGGTGAGCTCATTGGCCCCACAAAATAAATTTGGGAGTTTGTCCTTGTTATTGTATCACATGCCATTAAACTGAAACAAAGCCAACTGTGAAGTGAAAGATAAACAAAATCATTAGTTAAATTCAACAGGATTTTCATTTTTTTTCAGCCTCAGCATAGTCACGGCATGGCTTGGTAAAAGAATATCTGAAAAATATTTAACATGCTAGTCCCTCACCAGAAACTGCATAAAAGCATATTATGCTCCTGGAAATAATTTATTTTTTATGCCTACCCTTAAGTATACACTACCAGAACATAAACTTGTAACAAATAAAAAAGAAGTGTCAAATAAACAGTATAAAGACTAAAAGAACATACCAAGGAGACCATGCTACTACAGATGGAGGCAGATAGGTAGTGACCACATGCTTACGCTGAGGTGTTACGACACCATGAAATCAGTGGAATAGTAAAACATTTTATCTCAGATGACTTTCGAAAGATCCGAACCCATACTCCTTACATAACAACCAGGGCGAAATATCAGCAATACCGTGCTTTAAAGCACTACACCAGCAAATCTCTATAATTCTGGGTAGAAGGTCATCAACTGCACATGAGAATCAAAACTTGGTTTGGTCTACTTTTTAACGAAGCTGTAAACTAAAGCTTGCTATACCAAATATGTACTAATTTTCTGCACACAGTATACATATTTTATGTATGTATAATGTTTTATTTATTATCAAGTCAAAATGTATACTCAAGATACTAAAAGAGACTGCCAAACCCTTAGCAATACAGTTGCTGAACAATGCCTATCATCGGCACCAACTGTCTAGCTGAACTGCTACCACTGCTACTCACTTCTCCTTACTTCTGCCAATATAATCCCCTTACATCAGGTACAATTTTGCCTTGAAAAAATATGTTGTACAGGCGAAACGTTGTATAGTTTCTAATTACAGCTTTTTTGTCTATTTTCTAAAACTCTTCGATATTTCTATATCATCTAATTGATAATTTACCTCGAACTTAAAATTGTTTCAATTTCATTATTGTATATTGCTGATGATTGTTCAACCATTTACTTCAAACATACGTATAAGTGTTTCAATCTCATTGTTTTGAAATGTACTAAATTGTAATACTTCATATTGTAAATTGTTTTAACTTGTTCTAAATTGTAATACTGTACTTTTCATAAACTATGTCAAAACTGTACTTATTTACCTGGGGAGTTTACCTGGAGAGAGTTCCGGGGGTCAACGCCCCCGCGGCCCGGTCTGAGACCAGGCCTCCTGGTGGATCAGAGCCTGATCAACCAGGCTGTTGCTGCTGGCTGCACGCAAACCAACATACGAGCCACAGCCCGGCTGATCCGGAACTGACTTTAGGTGCTTGTCCAGTGCCAGCTTGAAGACTGCCAGGGGTCTGTTGGTAATCCCCCTTATGTGTGCTGGGAGGCAGTTGAACAGTCTCGGGCCCCTGACACTTATTGTATGGTCTCTTAACGTGCTAAATGACACCCCTGCTTTCATTGGGGGGATGGTGCATCGTCTGCCCAAATCTTTTTCTTTCGTAGTGGGTGATTTTTCGGTGCAAGTTCGTACTATCCCCCTGGATTTCCAGTGTATTAATCAGTATCTCTCCCTCCTGCTTCCAGGGAATACAGTTTAGAACTCAAGCGCTCCCAATAATTGAGTGTTTTTTTCTCCGTTATGCGCGCCGTGAAAGTTTCTCTGTACATTTTTCTAGCGGGAATTTCACCTGCCTTTGAAAGGTGCTGTTATGTGTGCAGCATATTCCAGCCTAGATAGAACAAGGACCTGAAGAGTGTCACATGGGCTTGGCTCCCTGTTTGAAGTTCTCATTATCCATCCTTTCATTTTTCTAGCAATGCGATTGTACAATTTTTATGGTCCTTGAGGTGTATCCTCCACATGATCACTCCCAGTCTTTGACGTTGTGTTTCGCTCTATTTTGTGGCCAGAATTTGTTTTGTACTCTGATGAAGATTTAATTTCCCATGTTTACCAATCGGTATTGAAATTTCTCATCGTTGACTTTATATTGTTTTCTGCAGCCCACTGAAAGATTTGGTTATGTCTGCCTGAGCTTTGCAGTGTCTGCAATGGAAGACACTGTCAGCCCGATTCGGTGTCATCTGCAAGGAAGACACGGTGTGTGGCTGACATCCTTGTCCTATGTCGGATAATAAGGAAAGAGGAACAAGATGGGAGCGGTACGTGCCCTTGTGAACAGAGCTTTTTCACCGTAGGCTTGCCTCGGACTTTTACTCTGTTGACGACTACTCTCTGTGTTCTGTTAGTGAAGGAAATTATAGATCCATCGACCGAACTTTTCCTGTTAATCTTTAGCACGCATTTTGTGCGCTATTACGCCATGGTCCACTTGTTCGAAGGCCCTTTTGCAAATCCTGTATATATTACATCGCATTCTTTTTGTCTTTAGTGCATTTAGGACCTTTTCGTAGTGGTCCAATATTAGACAGACAGGAGCGACCTGTTTTTAAACCCATGTTCCCGGTGTTGTAACTGATGGGTTTCTAGATGCTGGTGATCTTGCTTTTTAGGGCCCTTTCAAAGATTTTTATGATATGGATGGTTAGTGCTATTGGTCTGTAGTTCTTTGCTGTTTCTTTAAATGCCCCTTTGTGGGGTGGGGGTAAAGTCTGTTGTTTTTAGTAACTGTGGACGACCCCCCGTGTCCATGCTCCCTCTCCATAGGATGGGAAAAGGCTCGTGATAGGGGCTTCTTGCAGTTCTGATGAACACAAGTTTTCCCTGAGTCTGGCCCTGGGGCAGAGTGCATGGGCATGTCATTTTTCGCCTGTTCGAAGTCATTTGGCGTCAGGATAACATCGGATAGGCTTGTGTTAATCAAATTTTGTGGGTCTCTCATAAAAAATTCATTTTGACTTCGACCCAGTCTGGTTAGGGCTTGCTAAAAACTGAGTCATATTGGGACTTGAGTACTCACCATTTCCTTGTTGTCATCTTGTAGGACCCATCTTGTTTAAGTAGGGCCCAATACTGGGCGTTGTTCCGATTTGATTTGGCCCTAGGAGAAGAAATACTTTGGTTTCTTTTTGATTTCCATTTATGGCTTTTAGTTTCTTCCCGCGATTCCTGACTCCTAAAGGATTCTTTTAGCTTAATTTTCGATGCTTGCTTTTTCTCTGCCCCATGTCTCCCTACGAAATTTCAATATTTTGGGACCTCTTTTAGCCGCCGTTTATTTTTTTTTCCCGTCCCCCTTTGTAAGGGAGGGGCCCTGTCTCTTTCTTTTTACATCAAACCCTTTTTCCTTTTTTCTTAGAGGAAAAACCCTTTGGGCAACATCGATTGCTCCCGATTTAAAACAGTTCTGGGCCCATAAGTTGGGGTCTGTTTTGTTAAGATATCTTCCCAGTTTAAATTGGGTTTAGGATTTGGGTTTTACTTGGTCCCACTTTAAATTTTTTGTTTTTGAATTTTGAATTTGGGAATGCCCCCCCTAAACAAAATTCTCTTTAAGTCGGCGGGGGCTCCGCCATCCAGGGACTGAACCTAAATTATGTTGTGATCTAGTAAAATTGTTTTTGATATGGGGAAAATTTCTTTCAGATCTCATTGTTAGTAAAGATGAGGTCTATGTTTTCTCCAGCCCTAGTAGGCTCTTTTTATTTTGCGGGGGTTTAAAGGGGGAATTTTTTGTGCAGATTTTTTAAAACTCGCGTGAGGTGATTTTTCCATCAGAGTTTGCCTCCTGTGTTTTTACTGCAACAATATTTTTTTCTATATTTCCCTCCTTTTTAGGGGCCTTTAAAAGTTAAAATCCCCCCAGGAGCAAGATTTTGGGGGGCAGGAGCGGGAAAGGGTTTTTCCGGGACAGGGGTAAATTTTTTAACAGCTTTTTCCTGGAATTGCTGGATGTTGCATCCGGACCCCCCCCTTGTAGACTATCACCAAAATAAACTTTTTTTTGGGTTTTCTCAAACCTTTCCCTGCTAAAACTTCCACTACTCATTTGGGGGGCTTTTACCCGTTCGGGGTGAAAACAAGTGACTCTAAACGAACTGCTCTTCTAACATATTAAAGTCATATAGCATTATTTAAAAAGGGAATACCCATTCTCTTGTACTCATTGAAAATCTCTAATGACCATATGCCCTTGTTCTGCCTTATTATCATAGCTAATTTTAATTTTCCCCGAAATGCTCTGAAATAATAAAGGCTTTTGGAAATAAACACCCACTTTTAAAATTCCCTTTGTACAACCATGAATAAAGTCAAAAAAAAATTTAAAATTATTTTTAAATTAAATTATTATTTTTAAATTATTTTTAAATTATTTTTTATTATTAATTTTTCTACTGTTACACGGGGGATCAAAATTTTTCCCAAAGTTTTGAAATAAATTTCTTTTTAAATTAAAACAATTGGAACAAAATTAACAAAGCGATTGATGGTTTTAAATAAACCTAAAAATGAGAGAAAGTTTGTTTTCCCCAACCCCGTCACCCCTTGTTTCAAAAAGGGTTTTTCAATGTGATAGAAAAACGAGTTCTGCTGGAACAAACTCCTTCGCTCCTTTTAAACCCCTTTTGAAGAATGCTTGACGATATCATCACGCCCTTACTAAAAGCCCTCTCAGAAATGGGTTTTAGAGATTTCATCCCCCCTCATATACAAAAACCATTTGTAATAAAATTATGAAAGCTATCACAAAAAAAAAGCAAAAGCAAAACTTTTGATTTTTTTCCAAAATTTTTGGAAAATTTTTTTTAATAAATGTAAATATAAAAAGCATTCGGCCCCAAAATCAATGGTTCTGGGTTCGATTCCCGGCCTGTTAAATGAACGAGGAATTTCCCTTTTACACCCTCCCCGTCCCCTCCCCTAACAGTAAAAACACATATCGGGAATGATATATATTGGGATGGAAACCAAAAAAGAAATTCTAAAAAATTGGTGGACACTACTTTTCCAATGCATGCGAAATTTTAGAATTGGGGGGGAAAGGTTTTAAAAAAGGAAAGTAAAGAGTACTGAAACCTACAGGGGAAACTAAATATAATGAAAAAAAATCACTGATAAAATTTCCATATAGCTCATTTTTTTTCAGACTACAAGCGTCATTCTCTATCTTCCTCACCCCATACCCGACTAAGAACCCCTTTGCCTTTTTTTTCCCCCAGGGGGGATCCCTTTCCCCCCTGTCTGGGCCCCTTTTTAATCAATCCCAAACTCTTTTTCCCTCCCTGTCCCTGGGCTCACCCTTTCCCCAAACCACCTCCCTAAATCCCTGGCCCCCAAAGGCTTATTTCCCCCCGGGGGTTGTCAGAAATGTAAAAAATTTGTGGGCCGAAAAAACCCTAAAACAAGGCAGGTTTCCTAGAAATTAAGACTATTTTTTTTGGTACGACACGGGCAAGTGCCGGACACGCCCCCAGCCTTGTTTCCTATTTTTGGAAATATGTAAATGAGGGCCCCCATCAAGGCTTTTAAATTGTTTATTTTTACTCGGACGGTCACGGGGTAAATGGGCCCACAGGTCTAACATTCGGGCTAAAATTTATATCGAGAATGCAGCCAGGGAGAGGACACTGCAAGCCCTTAAAAAAGCATAAATTAATCAACGAATCTCAGCATGTTTTTACAAAGGGGGTTCCTGCCTTAACGAATTTATTAATTTTTTCACAAAAGTTTTTGGGGAGGAGATCTGGAAAGGAAATATGATTTTGTGTTAAGGACTTCAGAAAAGGTTTTTTGACAGGGTCCCACATCAGAAAACTATTGGGGAAAAATTTAAAGCCCCTGGAAAGGAGGTAGTTTTTTTTCCGGATAGAGGCATGGTTGACAAATGGGCACCCGAGATTTTGCAAAAGGGGGAGAAATCAGAGTGGGGAACGTCACGAGGGGTGTTCCAAGGGGCCCAGTTTTGGGCCCCCTGCTTTCACAATCTACATAAACACTTTAAAAAGGGGCCCTAAAAGACGACATGGGCAATTTTTGCCGATGACACCAAAAAGGCCGTCAAAAACCCTTTTCTGACAAAGGACTTTTCGAGCACCCAGAAGATTTGAATAGCCCTATGCATTTGCCCGGGAGAAGGGGAAAGATGCAGTTTAATAAAACAAATGAAAAGTTCAAATGTTGACGGGACAAAAACCATGCCACATAAAAACAAAATAATGTTATCTTAATTTACGGATTGCAAAAAAAGTTTGGGAGTTCGGGTTAGCAGAAACCCAAAACCAAGACAACATTGCATAAGTTTTTCGAAATAAAGCTAAAAAGGAATCCTTGGCTTCATATCAAAAAGCAATTAAATAAAAAAAGGAGCCCCCTCAGTTGTTTTTCCCCAACTCAAATACACCCTTTTGGTTAGGGCCTCATTTAGATTATGCGCACATTTTTGGGGTCCCCCGTTTTACAAAAATGGATAAAAATTTCCTCTGGAAAATGTAAAAAGGAGGATGCCCAAAGTTGATCCCGAGAAACAAAAAACCTTCCCTATGAGGTAGACAAAGGGGCCCTAAAACTGCACTCCTAGAAAGACTAGAATTAGGGGGATTTTATTAAGGTGAAAATAAATGGAAGACATGTAAATTGAATGGATGTATAAATGTAGGGAAAACTCAGTAACAGTCCCAGATTTTCGCTTAGCAGATTGGGGGGGGGCAGAGAACACTTATCATTTTTGTGACAGGGGTAACGAAGAAAAGCTATCAATATGACATTTTTCTGACACAATACATGCTGCTCAAAGAACTTTCCCCCTTAAAAGGGAAAATTTAGATCAAATGAAAATGACCCAAAAGGGAAATGAATAATAGGCTAAAAATATCTACTGGGGCATAAAAAAAGGAAATTTTAAATAGGCGTATCAAAGAGGCGGGGGTCACCCTTATAAAATTCAGTTATTACATTAAGGGGGGGACATTAAAAAGGGGGATAAAAAAAAGCAAAAAGGGACTATAAAATTTTAAAGTTGCTGGGGAAATTCTAAAACAAACCCCAAAAAGTTTTTTCCAGCTAATAGAACAAAAGCAGAGATAAGATATGGCCCCTTTAAAAAAATTTAAAGGGGAAAACTTACTGAAAAAAGAAATGAAATGTCCTCGTTTTTAAAATAATTTTTTTTCTCTGGGTTTTTTACACAGGAAAAACACTAATAATTTTCCCGGGAAATTTAAATTTTTTTTATAGGGGACAAAGAAGATAAATTTGTAACACAAAAGCACTAGTAAAATTTGGTTTTTTAAGCAGATAGACAACTGAAGCAAAATAAGTCACCGGTCCTTTTTGAGGTTTTTTAAAAGGGTTCAAAAGGAAATTTGAAAAAAAGGAAGCTGTGAACCTTTAAACAAAAAATTTTTAAAATTTTATCTCTTCAAACAGGTGCAGTGCCCTGTTTAGGGGGAAAAGGGGTTTAATGTAATTCCAAATTTTTAAAAAACGGGGGGACAAGTCGTTACCGCAAATTACCCCCAAATTAAAGCCCTGACCTCAATTGTAGAAAATTACAAAGGTAAATTTATAGCTGAGATTATAAGAACCCCATTTTCGATAACATAGCTTATTAATGATACTCAGCATGGTTTCACAAGGGGGCCGTCTTGTCTAACAAATTTATTAACTTTTTTCAAAAAAGTTTTTTGGGGCTTTGACCACGATAAAAAAATTTGATTTTTAAATTTATTTAGTTTTTTATTTAAGGCATTTGTAAAAGTTCCGCACCAAAGACTGTTGAAAAAAAGTAGCACTCATGGTTTTGGGGGAAGGGTGCCTCTTTGGTGAATTATGGTTTCACAAAACAGGAACAAAGTGTCCAAAAAGGGGGGTTTAAATCCGAGTGGGGATCAGTAAAAAGGGCGTTCCACAGGGATCATTTTGGGGCCCTTTGGGTTTTTTTAAAATATATATCAATGTTTGGGGGAAAGGGGAAAAAGGAAAATTTTACTAGGATTATGAGCAAAATTCCCGATGACCCCCGAAAAATAGGTGGGATAATTGATTAAAAAACGAAAGATGAAGGGAACTTCAGGGGGGTTTAGACAAACTCTACTCTTGGTCAAAAAGGGGCAGATCAGTTAAATTGTAGAAAAAAATTAAAGGTTCTAAAAGCTGGGGGAGGGGCCAAAAACCCCCACTTAAAAGGGTTAAAATAATGTAGAACTTAGCCTTACAGATTGCGAAAAGGACTTGGGGATTATGGAAAAGCAGCAAACCTTTAAAAAACCAAGACAAACCCAAAGCCTTTAACTTAAAGTAAAAAGGCAAATAAATTACTGGGAATTTTTATCAAGAAGTGTAAAGGGAAAAGAAGTCCAGAGGTCCCTACTGCACTTTAAAACATTTATTGGGGAAAAAGGGTTTACCTAGATTAAAGACTCAGTTTTCTGGTCTCCATATTACAGAAAGGGCAAAAAAATTCGTTTAAAAACATTCAGCGTAGGAAGACTAAAAAAAAAAACCCTAGCATTAGAAATTTCCTTTTTTAAAGAAAAATTTTAAGACTCTTAATTACATTCACTTGTTAGGTAAGACCCATATGCAACGTTTGGAACTTTTTTCGAAACGTTTCGCCTACACAGTGGCCTTCCCTTTAGTCGAGTACATAAAAGTTGATAGAAGCAAAGATACCCAAGGGCAGTAATCAGTCCATCACCCTTAAGATTACATTTGTCTTCAAGTATCTTCGCTTCTAACAACTTTTAAAGTACTCGACTTTTAAAAAAGCCTACTGTTTTAGGCAAACGTTTTGAAAAAAAAGATACCTAAATGTTGCATATGGTCTTTTCCTAACAACCTTCCGGTATTTTTATACCTTTTAAGTTCATTTTCATTCACTTGTTTAGACGAAGAATGAGGGGAAAACCTTATCGAAATGTAAAAGTGGGAAATAGGTATTAATTAAAAGGGGGTAAATTAAAAAAGGTCTTGAGGATATCTCTCCAAGAGAGAACCCGCAGTAAAGGGGTTTTAAAAAAAAATAATTTTAAGATTTAGAAAGGGCAAAGGAAAGAAAAAGGGTTTGGAAATAGGGGAGTATATATTTGGGAAAAGCTACCTGTTGGGGTTATTGAGCTAGGACTTTGGGGAGTTTTAAATTTAGGGTTTGGGTAAATACATGAGTGGGAAGGCAATATAAACACAAATGCAGTAAAATGGACCTTTATTGACACGTTTCGGCCCCCCACGTGGGCTTTTTTCAAAAACACAAAAAGAAAAACCTGGGGGGGAAGGAAAAGCGAGTATTTATAGTCCGGCTGAGGCCCGGTGAAAATTTCTGCATCTGTGATTTACCGAGTGGGGTTTATAGATTTTAAAAACTTGGGGTTTTTATTGCCCTTGTGTCGGATTTTATACCCTTTATTTCCATGAGTGGGAAGGGGTTTGGGTTTTAGTGGGACTTGGGGACATCAAGCTTATTCTTGGGGAGCCTTTAAAATTTGGGGAGGTCAAAAGTTTTTTTAAAATTATAAAATTTTAAAGGGCCTCCTTGTAAAGGGGGCCCAACCCGGCCCCCCTCATTTTTCCTCCTTTCTTAATTTTTTATTTCTAAATTTGTTTGCTGAAAAAAATCTAGCCTAGACAGGACTTTGCAGCAAAGGTTTTAATTTGGAAAAAATTTAAAATTTAGGAAAGGATATAGGAAAGTACTGGGTTGGTTTAAAAGATTTTTTTGATGGTGGGGAACCCAAAACCCCCAAATACCGTTTTTAGAGGCCAAACGTTTTTGGAGCTTTAAAAAAAAGGGTTTAAAAAATACATGGTAGATGTGGGGGGGGTGTGAGTTAGACCGATAGTTGTGCTACCAGGTCGGGGTTTTTTGTGTTCCTCCCCTTTAAATCAATGTGACCTGAAACCCGACAGTTGGGTGCATTTGGGTTTAAACCGGTAGGGACTTGGCCTGCTCGCTTGGGGCCCGTGGCCCCTTTTGCAGTGTTTTCCCCGTTCTTATGTTCTTATGTTAAACAACATTTTAAAAGGCACACCGGGGTCGACTCAATTCCCCTACCCCTGAGAAACCCCCATGCCCCCTTTAGCTGGCATGGGGAAAAACTAAAATAAATAAAACAGGGAAAATACTAAAAAAAATTTTGCATTTAAGGGGGAAAACTCATAAAAAAATTCACGAAACCCAGCTAGCACTCACCGGGGGAAAAAACAACAGCCCTTTAAGAATGAGACATTTTGGGAACTTTTTTGGGGAAACACTGCTGTAGAAACTTTTCGCCCCGACATAGGCTTTTCAGTTCAATATAAGGAAAAAAGGTAGAAGAAAAAGGGGTTAAGGTAATCATCCCCCCCAGCCCGGAGTCGATGTGTTCAAATCCATTAATCCCTTAAAAAAATGTACAGCATATGCCCCGAAGTGGTTCAAAACTTCATCAGAAGTGTTGAAAAAGCGGGGCGGAGTCAACAGTGGGAAAAAAACCCCCTAGTGTAAGTAGCCATGCCTATAGGGGAAGCAAAAAGAAGATTCCCTGAACAAAATCACAGGATGTTGCTGTTCTTTTCAATGTAAAAAAAATGTTTAGAAACCCACAAGTTGAAGAATGAGGGCACTTGTGCAAGATTTGCTTCAATTTTACCTGGGACTTTTTAAATTACGACTGCATTAAAAGGCCCCTTCTCCGCGCAATTATTAATTTTATTTCTCAAGATTGATGGGCCCGAACACATCGGGCCTTTTCCCCCCGACTGAGGGACTGGTTTTCCTAAAGGGGTTTGGGAAAAAAAACGGAAACAAGAATGTATTTGCACGTTTCCCCCGCAACACGTATAAATAAGAGGGAAAATTTGCCCAGCCCTTTTATAAGAACATAAAAAGAAGGAACACTGAACAGGGCCTACTGGCCCATGCAAGGCAGGTCAAAGTTTTCCCCCCAGCTTTAAACCAATGACCCAACCTAGTCAGGTCAGGTCCCCCATTCACTTAAGGGAAAGGGGAATGGCATCAAACCTATTACACAACTAGTCCCGGGCCCACTCACACCCACCCCAACCCCCACTTTATTTAAATTTTTAAACCTATTTTTAAAACTACACAAATCTTTTGCTTCTATACGGTTAAATCGGGGGTTTGTTCCACTCATCCACAAAATCTTTTTACCAAACCATTTGCTTTCCATATCCTTCCGAATCGGGGTTTTTCCAATTTTTAATTTAAAAAAAATGCTGCGAGCCCCTTCTATGCTAGATATTTTTTGCACGCTATTTACAACCCCTTTTTTTCCTCTTTTCCCCTTTTTAACACCCCCAATCAAATTTATCCCCTAATTCAAAGTCCCCTCCCAGAAGTAAGATTCCCGGGGGCCCCCGTCCCATCCTCATAGGGAATATTTCTGTTTCAAAGGGGTTTAACTTTGTCCCTTTCCCCCTTTTTATGTTTTTCCCCAAACATTTTTTAAACCATTCTGTAATAAAGTGACCCAAAAATGTTTTCAGCATAATCTAAATAGGCCTAACCCAAAGGGTAAATAGAGTTAAGAACAAAAAACCCGAGGACTTTCCATTAAATTTTTCTTTTTGATATGAAGCTAAGGATTCCCTTTTTCCCC
The DNA here is from genome assembly GCF_026875155.1 of Cherax quadricarinatus. NCBI lineage: Eukaryota > Metazoa > Arthropoda > Malacostraca > Decapoda > Parastacidae > Cherax > Cherax quadricarinatus. The sequence goes on along the minus strand of NC_069405.1, from coordinate 35,678,272 downwards.
ATTATTGGGGAAAAACTTTTGCAAATGTTTTTTGGTTTTAGATTACTGCTAACCAGAACTCCTCAAACCCTTTTTCCCAAACAGTAAATTTTTTTTTTAAATCGGGATTTATTTAGTTTATATGGGGGCAAGGTTATTTTTCCCGTCTAAAGTTTAAAACTTTGCATTTGTCTATCTTAAACTGCATCTGCCACTTCTCCGACCACTGCATCAGTCTATTTAAATCTTCCTGGAGTGCTGTACTGTCCTCGTCAGAGTTAATTCGTCGGCCTATTTTGGTTTCATTGGCTGTTGCAACCCCTGAATGGGTTGCAATGTATCTTTATATATATTACATGTATATTATCTTTTCATATAATTTTATATTGCTTATATTTGCGATAATAGCTAAATCATAAATGTATTGCTTTACACTATTATTTGACTTAGTTATGTTGTTAGGTAGGATGTAACATATTATGTGCTCAGTTCAAGTCTTGATTGTCTAACTACTGTAATTATCGCTCTTTGCTCGTTTCCCTGCCGGCTTCTTGCTGGGCAGCGACCCACGGAGCTATCACGTGATCGAGGGGGGGTGTCCTCACCTCGCCTGAAGTATTCAGTCTGGTCTAGACTCGCTTGGTGGTTGGACGTATCCCTGACAAGAGCCTAAGTCTCCCTTATTAGCCCTTGTTGGAGGATCGTCTCTGTAGCTTTGTTAGTTCTGTAGAACTCTGTTCACAGAACATTGTATAGACTTAGTGATTTTCGACGTTGTACTGAGGTTGTGTGTCGCTTAGACACTCTGAGTAACTCAGGTCCTGAGCTGTAGCTTCTGACCTAATTTGTACTGGTTTCTGTGTACTGTCACAGTCGGGATTTTCTTATGCTGAACTTAGATTCAGTAGTATAGGAGATGTGTGACTTTTGTGGAGGATCTGCAGATGGTCCCTACTTAGTGTCGCTATATTATCTCCTTGTTCCTGATTCTGTGTCGCAGTTGCTTGTTATATTGCTATTGGGCTTAGCATTCTTTTTATTGTTCAAGCAGACAGTTCTGATTGCCAGTTGGTCAAGAAGTTAGTTTGTGAGGACTTTGTCAGTCACTTGTTTAAGTCTAGTCGAGTCGTTAGACATAGCGAACCACTTAGAGCACTTACACACATACACACAAACTTACTTGTACATATTTGTAATATCTTAACATAAGAACATAAGAAACATAAGAAAGGAGGAACACTGCAGGAGGCCTGTTGGCCCACACTAGGCAGGTCCTTTACAATTCATCCCACTAACAAAACATTTGCCCAACCCAATTTTCAATGCCACCCAAGAAATAAGCTCTGATGTGAAAGTCTCACATAGCGAACCACTTAGAGCACTTACACACATACACACAAACTTACTTGTACATATTTGTAATATCTTATTAAATGTTAATGTACCAGACGGTACTTAAGAATTATAAATGTGATATGTGCTTTCAGCACAATACTATTGTATACAAGAGAAGTGATTATTGTGTACGAAAGGTATATAATACCGACAAGATGAGAGTAAGACACATGTGCAACATCTGAGTATCTTTATTGTAGACGTTTCGCCATCCAGTGGCTTTATCAATACAAATTCCAGGACTAAAATTGAAGGGCAGTAGAAATATGTAAGAAAAATATTTAACAGTTTTCCCCAACCTAGGAGTAGGTGCGAAAAGCACCAAGTCCCTGGGGAATTTTGAAGCAGAAGAAAGAATCCTGGCGTTATATAGTAAAGCATATATATTTAAGTCCCTTTAAGTTATGTCCGGAATTTTATTGATAAACCAAGGTGGGGGAAACGTCTACAATTAAAAATACCCCGATGTTTCCCCTTTTTTCTTACTCTTTATCTTGTTTGGTATTATATTCCTTTTCGTACACAAAATTGTCAGACACGCCAAAATCCTGGAATCTTAATTCTGGGGGAATGTACATAACCTTCAAACTACGGGCTACTACTACAACTAAACCCATCTCTTTGGGAAGGACCTATTCCCCTGGGGAATCCCCCCACCAGGGGAATTTGCCCTCTTTTGCTTCAACCCGCTTATATATAAGCGCCGGATTCTTTTTTCTGCTTCAGAATCTCCACGACATGGTGCCCGTTTTGCACCTACTCCTAGGTTTAGGGGTGTTACCCCAAACTTTTGTTTCATAGTTCTACTGGCTTCAAGTTATGTCCGGGGAAATTTGGGATTGATAAAACCCCTGGAAAGGCCGGGAAAAGTCTCAATAAAGAAACCCAGAAGTTTCCATGTGTCTTACCCCTCAGAATGATTAAATTTTTAATTTTTTTTTTAATTGAAATTTAAATTTTAAATTTTATGATAAACCCTCTAGAAAGATCTTTTAAAAATTTTTTAAATTTTAATTTCTTAGTTAGTAGCCCACCGTTGTAAACCTGGAAGGGATATTGAAACATACTTTAAATTTTAATGGATAATTGGAAAAAGGATACTGACTAATTGTTACCCAAAAACCCCGTAAAAAAAAGGGTGGTGCCAAAAAGGGGGAGTTTCCCTTTCCCAGTATTCACTGGAGATCTCTAAAGCTTTTAGAAACGCGTTTTTTGTAACAAATGGGGGGCCCGTCCCGGAGGGTCTTGGGTCCAAGGGTTGGGGGGAAATTGTCCAGTTTTTACAACTAGTAACTCAAGATCAAACATTTGAGTCTTTTTAATCTGAAACTTTTAGTTTAGTCTTTACAACATTTCCATGTGGGTGTAAAGTTTCTTGACTGAGTCCCCTTGATCCCAAGGGGAGGAAAAAACTGTTTTTGAGTTCTAACTCAAAAAATACCAACACTAAAATTTCCCTTTGGTTTAAAATTTTTCCCAATAATCACTCTCTCGTGTACATTATTTTCGTGATGTTCCCAAAAGTGAAACAGTTAATTGTACTTGATTTTGTCTGAGTTAAGTACATTAAAACTTCAACGTTTTGGGCAAGTAGCCAAATACCCGGGTGTGGACGATAACAGGAAATTCACCCGAAACTGAGAGCTTTAAATTAAAGAATATTTTTTCCCCTGCTATAAAAAGATTCTGAGTATGATTCAGATTCAGAAAGCCTAGTGTCACAGTTAGGAAGAATGATCTATTTGATAAAGTAGAAAAAGAGAACTAAGGCGAAGTGTCTGACCCTGTGTAGCTCAGTTCTCGCCCCTCCTTCCCCCACTGACACTTATACAAAGTTAGCTGGTATATGATAAGCCTACGCTATACTGTGTATGCTAAACCAGTATTCTTATCCTAGACCAGATCTGATTCTAGGGACGGCCCCTGGCAAGGTTCCGACCTAAGGACAGTCCAGAAAGACATTTTTAAATTTTCCCTTTTACTCCCCTTTTTCCCACTGGTCCTATCTTCGGGAAACATTTTGAGGGGTTGGGAATGCCTCTTTATGTTGCAGACTGCCAAATAGAGGCACAGAGGAATTGGGAACGAAGTTTTTCCAAAAAGAAAATGTTCGTTTTGGGAAGAAAACAGACGATAGATACAAAAAACCATTTAATTGCAGAAAGCGCCCTATGGTTCCTAATTTTTTTTGAGTGATTGACCCCTATTTTGATGTGTTTAAAAACCAGGCACGTGCTATAAACGGCCACGTAAGCACGGGCTACAGTGTTGCACCAGCTTTGACAGGAAGAGCTCAAACTTTACTGCTGCTTTACCCATTTCCCAAGTAATTAGTCATGACACTTAAAAACAAACTTTTCTAGAGCATAAAACATGTTCCCTAAGTAATCAATGTGCATTTGTCGTTAAAACGACGACAAGATCAAACTTGGGGTTAGATTTTGCTCGTGAAAAAAAAAATTTTGCTTTTGAGAATGGTGTGGGGCTGCCAAGGCAACAACTACGCCCCCTTGTTCAGTTGTTACTACATAAAGAGTTTAACAACTGTATGTTGCTGACATAAAAAAAAAAATCTGATCGATCTACACCTCGGATATCTGGAAACTGCGATTAGCAGACAATTACGAGATTTCTCACAAATTTGACGCTAAATACCGAAACAAGGTAACTAAAAATTTCCCTAGAAGTTGGCAACCTAAACAGTTTGCTCATTCCCGGGGCCTGATGTACCTGCTACTGAACTTTCTACCTTTCCCCGGGAAAAACACAAACCCTGAATCTGTCTGTGGCTAGACAAAAAATCTGATTTTGGGAAAAAGAAAAAATTAAATGTCCCTATTGTAACAAAAAAGGAATGCTAGAGAGTATTCTATAATTTAAAAGAGTACGAGAAGCATTTCTGCGGGGGGAGCCCCCACTCAAGTCGATCCTTTCCAAGAAAACAAAGGGACCAAAATCCTAGTAAACCTTGTCCTACTGTTTTGTATTACTCGGGGAAGATAAACTAGTGTCAAAAAAGTGTATCTGCCAAAAGATTCGTTCAGGATGAGCCCTTTGCTTTTCGAGAGATAAAGTGGGATTTGCCCAAATCTGATGAGAAAAATTACCTTAAGAGACCGGGCAGTTATCTCACCTTATTGAAGAAATTGTACTCCCCATACGATGTACCTATTGAAGAAGATTTTTGTTAGAACCTATGGTGGGGCTGTTATAAAATTTTACCTTTCCCAAAAAATTTTATATTCAAACAATTTTTTGGTTTTATTTCAGTGGGTATATCCAGTGGTTATTCCCATCGGGTCAGTAGACTTTTGATGGGGAACATATCCTTCATGCTGGTAAGTAAAGAACCATTTTGTGATTGTAATAACACTGAGGATAATTATGCCTTTAAACTTGAAAAAGAAAAAACCATTTTATTTCCTCTCGCGCAATTACTGAGTAGAAAAGATTAAACAACCACCCCTGTCTTTTTTTGAGTTAGGGATGCAATGATTTGGGCTTGAATATGTTGTTTAGTGTGCCCCCGCCCGGGATTTTAACATTGACCCCCCCTTTAGCGACTTAGCCAGGACCCCCTAACATTAAATTTCTAACCATGATTTAATCAAGGATCGTTGTTGATCAGTCACGGGAAAGACGAGAGAATAGCAGTTACTGAGGTAAAGCAAAGGATCCGATTTGTTACTATTATAGTAATGGTGTACTGATGGAGAAAAAAACATGTAATTTTGTCGCTGATAGTGTTTCCACCCCAGTAAAACATCTGGGGTTGTTCCCATTACATTTCGTAAAACAAGCCATTGATTTTGTCCAATACCCCCATAGGGGGACTTTTTGGGTTTCAAGAAACACTGGGTAAACTGGCAAAACTTTTACTTGGCCCCAAAAGAAGGAAACAGTGCTGATATGTGCGACGTTGCCACGTGTGTCAAGTGACAGGGAGCCACACACACACTCCACCTAACCTCTCACTGTGTTCATAGTAGCAAAGTTCAGTTCAACTGGACTAGGAAATTTTTCCGGGCCGTTTTTAAAAAGGGTTTAAAGCCTTGCTACCTCTGCTTCCTGTGTTGAAAAATCCCAATTTCAAAACTTTTCCCTTCTTTTTACAATAGATGCGAGTGATTATGCAGTGGGCCTGTGCTGCCCAAAGTCAACATCCCTGACTTTTTCCCTCCTATATGTTTTTATTCATCTAAGCTTTTAAAGACACCAGAAAAATTATGCCCATTGAGAAAAAAGGGCTTAGCTCTTGTTTGTCCCTTTTAACATTTTGAAGGTATTTGGGGACTTTCCCCCTTTTAAAATTAAAGTGATTTTAAGCCCAACTACCTTTTTTTTACTTGCCTGTCAAATTCAGTAGAGTAACGTAATCCCCCAGCTCATTTTTAAATATGTATACTCATGTCATGTCTAATTATTTTATTTTATTTCACGTAGGAGTGTATGAGGAGGGAACATAAGCTGAGTGATTTTAGTGGGTAGTGTGGGTGGGTGATGTTACTGCTTGGCGGAACACTGTCCTGCCACAGGCCCCCCCCTTCCTACCACCTTAATTTTTTCATACTCAGATGTCCATATCCTAGCATTCCCAAAACCCCACTTTAAAAGTGGAATGCTGTCTCCGTCTATAACACAAACTATTATGCTGTCTACACTACTATGTTGGCCTCAAAGGTCAGGCTTGGGCTGCGCTACCTGTCTCTGCACTGATGTACATAACCCCGAGTATGGGAATACGATATGTGTACTGCCCTTGTACTAGGGGCATAACTTATTTTGAAAAGACACTGTTAAATTATAGAAGGTGCTTGGCACAAGGTGACTCTTTATTAAAGTTTAATTTAATTGTTAAAGTAACCCGAGTAACAGTAATGTGAAAAAACATTAATGCAACTCCTAGTGCGACCCTTTGTCGTGTTGGGGGGGTTTGCAACCCCTGAAGGGTTGAATGTTATTTATATATAATACAGTATATTACTTTTTATATAATTTTAATTGCTTATATTTGCGATAATAGTAAATCGTAAAGATTGCTTTATTATTTTTTGACTTTTTTTTTTATGTTGTTTGGTAGGATGTAACATATTAGTGCCAGTTCAAGTCTTTTGGTTGTCTAAAAATACTGTAATTATTGCTCTTTGCTTTTCCCCCGCCCGGGTTCTTTCTGGGCAGCGACCCAGGGAGCTATCACGTGATCGGGGGGGTGTCATCCCTCGCCTGAAGTATTCAGTTGGTCAAACTCGCTTGGTGTTGGGCGTACCCTGACAAAGCCTAAAAAATTCCCTTTTTTGGCCCTTGTTGGAGATGTCCTGTAGCTTTGTTAGTTCTGTAGAACTCTGTTCCGAACATTGTATAGACTTAGTGATTTTTGACGTTGTACTGAGGTTGTGTTGCTTAGACACTTGAGCAAATCAGGTCCCCGAGCGTAGCTTCTGACCTAATTTTTTACTGGGTTTCTGGTAGTCAGTGGGATTTTTTTATGCTGAACTTTGATTCTAGTATGGGAGATGTGTGACTTTTGTGGGGATCTGCAGATGGTCCCTACTTGTGTCGTTATATTTTCTCCTTGTTCTGATTTTGTGTCGAGTGCTTGTTTATTTCTATTGGGGTTAGCATTCTTTTTATTGTTCAAGCAGACAGTTCTGATTGCCCTTTGGGCAAGAATTAGTTTTTGAGGACTTTGTCAGTCCCTTTTTAAGTCTAGCCGATCATGAGACATAGGAATACTTAGAGCACTTACACACATACACCAAACTTACTTTACATATTTTTTATACTTACTAAATGTTTAAAGTACCAGACGGTACTTAAAAATGTGCTTTCAGACATGTATATGTGCTTTAGCACAATATATTGTATCGAGAAAGTGAAATTTTTATTAAGTTGAATTGATTAATTTAATTTTTTGATATCCCCTAGAACACTTAAAAAATTTATTAAATTTTAATTTTCCTAGTTTGTAGCCCACGTTTTAATCCTGAAAAGATATTAATCAACCGAATTCTAAGGATAATTGGACAAGAAAATGACTAATTTTTACGAAAACCCATTAAAAGGTGGATGCAGAGCGCATCCTTTCTAGTATTTATGGAGATCCTAAAACTTTTGAATCGCGTTTTTTGTAACATCGGCAAACTTGCTTATATCGCTATTTATTTCCTCATCTATGTCGTTTATGTAGATTGTGATCAACAAGGAGCCCAACACTGACCCCTGTGGAACACCGCTCGTGACGCTTCCTCATTCAAATTTCTCCCCATTTATGCAAACTCTCTGCTACTTATTTGTCAACTACGCCTCTATCCAGGAAAAAATTTCTCCTATTCCGCGTTCCTTAATTTTAATCTATAGTCTCTGATGTGGGACTCTATCAAAAGCCTTACTGAAGTCCATATACACAATATCATATTCATTACCATGATCTACCTCCTCAAATACCTTAGTGAAAAAAGTTAGTAAATTCGTAAGGCAGGAACGCCCTTTTGTAAAACCGTGCTGAGATTTTTTTATTAATTTATGCTTTTCAAGATGGCTACGAAGTGTCTCGGCAATTATTGATTCCATAAATTTTCCCACTATGGAGGTTAGGCTTATTGGTCTATAATTCGAAGCTAAGTATTTGTCACCTGCTTTGAAATTAGGTATCACATTTGCCATTTTCCACTTATTTGGACTGTGCCAGTGTGAAGTGATATTGAAAAAGATTAGCCAAAGGTTTACTAAGCTCCTCTTTATATTCCTTTAGACTCCTTGCATACAGCTCATCAGGGCCCGGGGATTTATTAGGTTTTAATTTATCTGTTTGTCTAAGAACCATGTCACTTGTGACCCTAATCGTTTATAGTTTATTATCATCCTGTTCTACATAATTTATTATTTCTGGAATATCGCTAGTATCTTCCTGCGTAAAAACTGAGAGGAAGTGTTAAATATTTTACACATTTCCTTATCACTGTCGGTGAGCTGACCCGAGTAACTTTTGAGTGAGCCTATCTTGTCCTTAATCTTATTTCTGTATACCTGAATGACTCCATGGGGGCTAGTCTTCGATTCCCTTGTAACTTTAACCTCATAATCTCTCTTTGTTTTTCTTATTCCATTTTTTATTTCTCTCTTTAACTGAATATATTGATTTCTTAACTGTCCCTCTCCTCTTTTGATTCGCCTATATATGCCTCTTTTTTGACCAGTGAGATGTTTTAATCTATTGTTTATCCATTTAGGCTCATATTTGTTCGATCTGGTTTCCCTATTCAGAACGTAAGTTGTCTGAGCAGCTAGAACTGCTCGGCAACTATCACCACCTACCTGACCCATAGTCAGGTCATTCCAGTTCAGCCCACCCAGGTAATTTCTCAGTCCTATGAAATCAGCCATGCGGAGGTCAGAGACAGAGACTTTATTGCCATTATTAGGGTAATTCCATGACATATTAAAACTGAGTGATTTGTGATCACTTTCCCCAGGCTCATCATTAACCTCAAGATTATTAATTAGTGATTCCCTGCTGGCAAGAACCAAGTCAAGAAGGTTGGTTCTGTCACAATCTGTTTAAAAAAAAAACAATCCTGAATAGTATCAAGAAAGTCGTTTAACTCAAAATTCCTGTCAAATTGTTCCAGTCAGTTTGTCTGAAGTTAAAATCCCCCATTAGCACAAAATTTTCATATGTAGATGCCTTAGGAATTTCGTCCCATAGAAGTTTACTGCACTCCCTATCAAGGTTTGGGGACCTGTAAATCACACCCAAGATTAGTTTTTTACGGCCCTCGAGAAGCTGTAACCAAACAGATTCACTACACTTCATAAGTGACTGCAGGAAACGTGCGACAAATATTCTTAACAAGACGAAAACTAATCCAGTAGAAAGGAAGCCTCCCAATTACATCGTTCTACCAGTCAGAGACGTTGCAACGAAAGTTTCAAACTTAAAAAAAAAAAAAAAAACTTGCTGAAATGTCCACCATCTCTTCAACTCGTCACTACTGCTGCTGTCTCCATATTTATTCTCTGTATTTGACTGAAGAAGCCTACTGTGTAGGCGAAACGTTTCAACAATGAAAACACCCTGCTGTTTCACGTGTCTTACTCACCTAGACCTGTTGAAGATTGAGACACTTATGCAACATATGGGAATCTTTATTATTAAGGAAACGTTTCGCCACACAGTAGCTTCATCAGTCCAATGCAAAGCAGAGAAGGGTAAGGAGAGGAGGAGTTTGAGGTAATCAGTCCCTCAGCCTGGAATCGATGTGTTCAGTCCATCATTCTTGTAGAAAGTACAGCATATGGGCGGAGAAGTGGCTTATATACTGTAGTCAGGGGAGTCGAAACAGGAAGAGGCGGGATCACAGTGGAACCATCCACTAGTGTATACCTGGAGAGGGTTTCGGGGGTCAACGCCCCCGCGGCTCGGTCTGAGACCAGGCCTCGTGGTGGTCAGGGTCCCT
>NC_069405.1:35590859-35667942 GCF_026875155.1 Cherax quadricarinatus | reverse complement strand
CTGTCTCCACAGACTCCTCAGTGCCCCACTTACCTTTTTCCCTCGTCAATTCTATGATTACCTCATTTTTCTCCCACCCATTGCTGCATATCCCCCCAAAATATCAAATACTTTTCACCCCCTCAATTTCCCAAAACCCTAATTTTTTCCCCCCTTTTGTTAATCCCCCTCTTCCATTATACAATTCATCCGTCTTCCCTCATTCTTCGTCTTGCAAGTGAATGAATTTGAGGGACTTCAACTTTCTTCTACGAAAGATTTCTAACCTAGAAATTAATTTTGTTCCCTTTTTTAAATGTTTTTCTAATGAATTTTATCCATTTTGTAATAGGGGAGACCAAACTGGCTGCGAATCTGGTGAGGCCTACTAATGTTATAAAGCTCCAAATTTTCCCCTTTTTAAAATTAATTGGAATAGCATTAATCTTTCCAGGGAATTATGCTTCGGGGGCACGCAAAAATACTTAATTGAGCAATACGGTCCGCCATCAAAAATCCAGCAATCAGTTATTCGGTTCCTTCAGTTTTTCGGCATTTTTGGGGGGGGGCTAAAAAAATTTAAAATTTTCCAGGGTCGCCACAAAAACCTGGGTCTGTTTGGTGGCGCTATTGTGCAAAAGTCTTTCCCAATTTCTTTTTCTCCTTTATTTTTTTAACCCTGCTTACTTTTAGCCCAGCCAGGGTTTCCCAAGAAAAAAAAATGCTTCCATTATGTAAAGCACCTAACAGTACATTATCCTTTAAAAGATAAGGAGGCTTTGAAGCCATTGTCGTGTCTGAGTCGTCTCATGAGCGGGAAAATTATATTTACTTTTTACACTAAATCAACACTACAGCTTATTTGCCAAAAAATTGATCTAATAAAAAATAAACAATTAAATAAATAAAACATATTAAATACTCCAGATGAAAAATATTTGGCAAAACACCGATGTTCGACAGAGTTATAAAGAGGATAGGAAAAAAATACCATTCCCCTATCCTTGTCTTGGTGGCTTATTTTAGAGAAAACAGAGTTTTATACGGGCTAACATGATTACCTCATACTCCCCATAAAAATGAAAAAAAAAAGTTTTTTTCTCTCTATAGTTTTTCACACATAGCAGCATATGTGTAGAAAATTAGGAACCCAAAAAAAGTCAACGTGGTTTATTTTTAGTCCGGCTTGGGTTGCATATTGATTTTTGGTAAATTTCGATTCCCACCCGGGTAGAAAATTAGGCGGTTTCTTTACCCCCTTTTTGTCTATGTTTACCCATCAGTAAATGGTACCGGGGTGTTAGTCGATAGTGTGGGTGTTACCCTGGGACACTGACCAAATTTTTCTTAAATACTCAGCATAACAAGTCCCTTTTCTATACAGTAGTATGTCACTGATGTCAGCTGGGCCCTGATCCCTTGTCATGTAGTGTAGTAAATAAAGATATTATTTTTATTAATATTTTTTTCTCAGTTGTTTGGGGGGGTTTTTATTCAAACTTGGGAAATGTATGACGGAAAGATCTTCCGTACCCCAAAATAAAAGAAATCAGACCATAAATAGCGGGTCACTCCTCAGCCATTGCCCCACTTAGGGGTATATTTTTTATGGTTGTTTGGGTTATATTCTCATTTTTCCGGCCCATTGTTAGAAAAAAGATCATTACAAAAAAATATGATTTGTTTTTCATGAGAAAAGTACCTTGAATTGCCCACGAGCGAAATGTTTCTATTTTTTACAAAGCTCAAGAGTAAACAAAATCACCTCCAAAACCTTCCCCTGCCGTCAAAATTCCAGTCGGATAAAGAATGGATTGCATTATTTATACAATATTACAATAACAGGGTCTGCTAACCGAAAATTTTTTATTTTTTGTGAAAAAAATTCAAATGGTAAGCAAGAGTATTAAGGGGGCCTGTAGCCGTGACTAATGAACAGAGAAAATGTTTTTTTATTTGCCAAATTCTGCTTTGTTTTTTCTGGCCCCTATTTTGAAATTTTGGGATCGTTGAAATTTTTTGGTTAAATCGGCCAAATTTCCAAATTTGACCACTTTATTAGGGGGTTGAAAAAGTGATAGGCGTTTTTTGTACTCAGTTGACAGACTAGAAGTAAATAAGTTTATTCAGGTAAACAAATACAGTTACATAGATTATCAACATAGCGGGTAGTATAGAGAACCCAGGTAAACCCCCGAAAAGTGGGCAAAATGACTTATTTCCCTACCCGGCTTGGGCTTGCCCTAATGATTTTTAGTAAATTTTTTTTTTTTTCGGGTTTTTTGTCGGGTTCTCACTGAAACTTGGGGAAAATTTTTGATGGAAAGATGCTTCTTAAAGTACACAAAAAAAAAAGCGGACGATAAATAAGGGGGTTCATTTTTCAGCCATTTCGCCTCTTTGCAGTAATTTTCGTATGGTTTTTATGGTTGATTCTCATTTTTTGGACTCATTTGGTGAATGGAAGTTATACGAACAGACATTTTTGAAGCTTTCATGAGAAAAGTACCTTTTAAATTTAGCCAAGTCCCGAAATTTGAGTTTGCCCCAGTTCAATGAACTGTGAAGTCAAGTTTGGGTTAAATTTTTTTAAATGTATTCACCTAACCACTCTAATTCGGCAAATCAGTAATCCCGGGACATTTTAGGCCCCCTGTGCGGGTTTGTGAGGAGGCCCCGATCAACTCTACTGCTAATTTATCTATCACATTCATCTAATTTTTCCATCACCAAGGAAAGTCAAAAGGTGCACATTATCAATGTTTTAGCATTTTTCAATTGTTCCCGTAACTACATTAGCACAGTCAAGATGAGTAAATAAATTTTTCAATGCTTATTTTCTTGGGGATGTTTTTCTGTGGTTTGGGGTTGGATTTTTGAAGGGGGCCGCCTAGCATGGGCCCAAAACTTGAAGATTGAGACACTTATGCAACATGTGGGAATCTTTGTTGAAGAAATGTTTTTTCCCACAGTGGCTTCAAGTCCAATAAATCTTAGGTGAAGGAGAGGAGGGGTTTGAGATAATCAGTCCCCCGCCTGGGGTCGAAGTGTTCAGTCCCTCAGTCTTGTAGAAAGTACAGATAGGGCCTAGAAGAATTCTTTAACCTTGCCCAATTGGGGAAGACTTACTTCGGGAAAATGGGTGGCCCCCACTATGCCCGCCCCCTCTTTTCCTCACCTGATACAGTTTTTCAAGCCTCTTCTATGGGTTGCTGTACTTTCTACAAGACTGATGGGTGAAAAAACCGACTCCAGGGGGGGGAGATTTCCTCAAACCCCCCTCCTTGCACCCCTTTTGATTTGTATGGACTGATGAAACCACTGTTGCAAAACTTTTTTCAATAAATTCCCAAACTTTCACAATTTCAATCTTCAATTGTCTGTTTTAAACCCTTTATCACATTTGTTAGCACTGCAAAAATCATGGGTTGATACAGTGGATCCCAATTAGAACAACGGGCGCGATAAAAAACAGATACCGAGTGTTTTTTTATCAAAACATTGGCCCCGGGTAACGATGAAAAAAATCGTTAAGGACATTTATCCTGAACGTGTCTGCACAGCCTGAGCCCATGTAAAGCCAGTGTGCCATTGTTTACAAGCCAGGGAGGACGATTCCATGCGTACATGCAATTTATTTTGTATTATTCCATTTTTTTAGTGCTTGTAACTGCTAAATAAGCCACCATGGGCCCAAAGAAACTTTCTAGTGCCAGCCCTGTGATAAAGAAGGAAAAACAATAAAATTAAAGAAAAAACTCGTAGCAAAGTACCAAAGTGGAGGAGAAAGAGAGGGGAGAATGTGCCTTCTGCAGTGATTCAGTGATTCTACGATATGTACCATACTAAAGCAGAAGGTATCAGTAAAGGCTATAGTGCCAGCCAGCGATCAAGTGTAGAATTAACAGTGTAACAACCAAGTTAAGCAAGTAAGTGATAGAAAAAGACACAAAATTAACTCTCCAATGTTGTTGGATGTGTATAGGGCCAATGAAAATACGCCGGCCTATGTATCTTCCACCACCCTAAACCTCTACCAGCATCTCCATCAAACTAACTAATTAAACTAACATCTCCTCAAGTCTAAATATAAAAGTGTAAGTATAAAAGTAAATATAAGTGTAAATATAAAAGGACCCCAGTGGAAATATGCAAGTCACTGATTTTTTTGGGGTTATCCTAGGTGCAAGGTTCTGACCACAGCTTTGGTAAGATGGGGAAGAAAGAAGGTTGGGTAAGGATAGAATGCATGGAAAGGTGGAGGGGAAGACAGGGTTTGAAAGGTAAGTGGCCTATCCACTTTGGTGGAATTTAAATACATATGTGTGTGTTGCTGCAGCGAGGAGACGGTTGGAGGCAGTGGAGATGTCCTGTCTAAGGGCAATGTGTGGTGTAAATATTATGCAGAAAATTCGGAGTGTGGAAATTAAGAAGGTGTGGAGTTAATAAAAGTATTAGTCAGAGGGCAGAAGAGGGGTTGTTGAGGTGGTTTGGTCATTTAGAGAGAATGGATCAAAGTAGAATGACATGGAAAGCATATAAATCTATAGGGGAAGGAAGGCGGGGTAGGGGTCGTCCTCGAAAGGGTTGGAGAGAGGGGGTAAAGGAGGTTTTGTGGGCAAGGGGCTTGGACTTCCAGCAAGCGTGCGTGAGCGTGTTAGATAGGAGTGAATGGAGACAAATGGTACTTGGGATCTGACATCTGTTGGAGTGTGAGCAGGGTAATTTTAGTGAAGGGATTCAGGGAAACCAGTTATTTTCATATAGTCGGACTTGAGTCCTGGAAATGGGAAGTACAATGCCTGCACTTTAAAGGAGGGGTTTGGGATATTGGCAGTTTGGAGGGATATGTTGTGTATCTTTATATGTGTATGCTTCTAGACTGTTGTATTCTGAGCACCTCTGCAAAAACAGTGATAATGTGCGAGTGTGGTGAAAGTGTTGAATGATGATGAAAGTATTTTCTTTTTGGGGATTTTCTTTCTTTTTTTTGGGTCACCCTGCCTCGGTGGGAGACGGCCGACTTGTTGAAAAAAAAAAAAAAATGTGTGTGTTGTGTTATTCATGAAAAACTGAATTCATAAGATAGGTATACCTCCTGCCCGTCAATTGCACACCACTATACCAGCTGTATACCAATGTGCCACTGGACTGGATGGATGTATACTGACTGCAATTGCCTTTTTTTTCACGCAAGAGGTCAGTCGTAAGGCTGCACCTGCAGGTGGTAGTTGAAGGTCGTTTGATGGAGGTTGGTAGCTCACCTGGAGATGGTTGGCCAAGCAGTTTCTGAGGTGGTGTCCTGCTGTAGGATGGTTGTAGATGACACACAGTTGTAAGGTGTTGACTGACAGAAGTGGGTCACCCAGGATTGGGGAGCATTAATCCATGTTACTGGACGAAGAATGGTTCTGGTGGTATCCATTCTTCTTTTTCAGGGAGGTCACTCAGGATTCTTGGTTGAGGGAAGTTCTCCTTGTGGATGAAGCATCGGACTCTTTGTTGGAGGTTCATTCTTTGGGATCTGTGGTGGTGGTGGGGGGGGGGGATGCTGATGGTGTAGGCGGTCGTGTTTGATGGTTGGGGTGGGTTCTCTCTGTCGGGTACATAGAGTTCCTGCATGTCACATAGTTGTCTCTTCTTTAGTTTGTCTAGCCTGACGTTAATTGCAGTGATTCTCTGTTGTGTGTGCAGGTCTTCTGTCCCAATTCTGTCTCTGAATCTGGTGCCAGTGATAAAGTGGAGGGCTCTATTTTGGACTCTTTGGAGTTTTAGCATGTTGGTTTTGGTTAGTGACATGGGTACACAAGGGTATTCTAGCAGAGGTCTGATCATCATCTTGTACAGGTGTTTCTTGATGTGGGAGGGGGGCTGCATTGAATCGGTAAAGCTGGCAGAGGCGGGCTTTTGCTAGGTTTACTTTCTTGGTTATGTGGGATGTCGAGTGGAGTAATCTGTCAATCTCATACCCTAGGATTACTAATGGCGATTACATACTCTTGGATTACTAATGGCGATTCTTATACCTCTGATGGAGATGCCTCCTTTCTTTGTCTTCTATGGTTGATGTTAAACAGACGATGGTGCTATCTGGGTTGGTTGTGATTCTCCATTTTTTCTCCCACGTAGCTGTTCTCCTTAGTTCTTTGTTCATTTTCTCCATTGTTCTCCTATGCTTGTTTGCACTAGAGATGGGGGTTGAAAAGACTACATCCTAGGTACTTTACACATACGCTGCTATGTATGATAATTATGTACGTAACTGTATTTGTGTATACCTGAATAAACTTATTTATTTATAAATTAAAATGTAAATAAATATTTACAAATTAAAATGTCAATATTTCTTATTTATACATTACGTACATATATTGTTTGTGGATAGTGGTGGTGATAGAAGCTTCCTCCACCAGTAATATGTACAGCTTCTCTCAATGGCCATTATAAACCCAACAACACCAACACTTACTCCTAACATACATTACGACATTTTATTCATTCTAGAGTATATACTATCATGTTTCTGTTATTAATATTGTTATTATGTCACATTAGATGAATTGTGATAGATAAATAAGCTGTAGAGATATCAGCGTCATATTGAAGCATAATAAACTCGCCTTCCTCTCACCTGCTACATGCCCGCCACACTCCCTGCATGCCCGCTACACTCCCTGTATGCCCGCTACGCTCTCTGCTACATTCCCTGCATGCCTGCTACACTCCCTGCATGCCTGCCACACTCCGTCAAACTAACTATGTAATTAAACTAACATCTCCTCCAAGGTAAGTGAAAACATTTATTTATAAATTAAAATGTAAATATTTCTTATTTATAAATTACGTACATATATTGTTTGTGGAAAGTGGTGGTGGCAGAAGCTTCCTCCACCACTTATATGTACGGCTACTCTCAGTGGCCATTATAAACCCAACACCACCACCACCAACACTTACTCCTCTTATACATTATGACAATTTATTCATTCTATAGTATATATCATGTTTCTATGTTATTAATATTGTTTATTATGTCATATTAGATGAACTGTGAGATAAATAAGCCACAGAGTTTATAATAGCATCATATTGAAGTACTATTCTGTCATGCTTCCTGACAGCAGTGATGGATTAGTTGGATTTCCATTATTTTTTATGGGGAAAATTAAATTGGATAACGATAAAATCAGTTAAGGACAAGCTCTCTGGAACTTATTAATATCGTTAACCGAGGGTCCACTCTACACAGAATTCTACAACCTGGCCAACCTTAGGACGAAGACCTATGTCGACTAGTGGATGGCACCACTGTGAACCCCCTGCATCCTGCTTCACCTCACCCAACTACAGTATAAAAGCCTCTTCTACGGCCCTATGCTGTACTTTCTACAAGGTTGATGGATTGAACACATCGACTCCAGCCTGAGGGACTGATTACCTCAAACTCCTCCTCTCCTTACACCCTTCTGATTTGTACTGGACTGATGAAGCCACTGTGTGGCAAAACGTTTCTTCAATAAAGATTCCCATATGTTGCATAAGTGTCTCAATCGTGAACTTGTTGGCTTTAAACCATTTATCACATGGGACAACAGGCCTACTGCAGTGTTCCTCCTTTCTTACATTATTATGCACCCACGACATCAATCATACGGAGCCCCTTCCACTCGTATATTTGTCCAACCTCTCTTTAAAGCTACCCAAGATCCTATCGAAGTTAACCCTTTGAGGGTTTCGGCTGTACTATTACGGCTTACGACCCTGGGTTTTTGACGCACTAGTATGCCTAAATTCTAGCGCTCTCAAATCTGGCAAGAGAAAGCGGGTAGGCCTACATATGAAAGAATGGGTCTATGTGGTCAGTGTGCGCAGTATAAAAAAAATCCTGCAGCACACAGTGCATAATGAGAAAAAAAAACTGACAGTGTTTTTGGAATAAAACAGCGACTTTGCACTGTATTTTCGTATGGTATTTATTGTTGTATTCTACTTTTCTTGGTCTCATTTTATAGAATGGAAGACATATTACAAAAATTGAGATGATTTTGACTGGTTCTACAATGAAAAGTACCTTGAAATTGAGCACAAAGTAGCAGAAATGTTGGTTTTTTATCGAAGTTCAAAAGTAAACAAATCATGCCCAGCATCCAATACATGTCAACTGGTGAGTCTAATATTCTTTCACAAGTACGCTGATATTATTTGTACCATTTCTACACTAATGCAGCAGTCTGCATAACAGTAAATCTTCTATTTTTTGTAATAATAAAAATTCAGAGTGGAAAGTCAAAGAATTATAAGAGGGGCCTGGGGATGTGACTAACGAACAGAGAACATGTTATTTAGTGCCAGGAATGTCTTTCTTGTATATTCTGGACCCTATTCAGAAATTGGCATCTTCTGAAATTTGTGTGAAATTGGCAAAATTGCTAAATTTTGACCATTTTATTGGATAGTTGAAATTGGTAACTGGGTGGTTTCTTGTACTCATTCGATAGAAAAAATAGAGTTCTAGCAAAATTGTTATGATCTTTGTTGACTAGTACATTGGAATTGGCCGAAAATAGGGCTCAAAATGGGCAAAATCGCCGATGCGTAAACATCATCGAGACCGCTAACTTGGCGAGAGCATAATTCCGTAAGTTTTCCATCAAATTTCATACTTTTGGTGTCATTATGATCGGGAAAAGACTCTCTATCTTTTCATAAGAAATTTTTTTTTTCCTGAAATTTGGCCAACCCTGAGAACAAGTTTCGGGGAGGGCCTGTCGACCCTCAAAGGGTTAAAACCTTGGGTAGTATCAAATTTAGGACCTGCCAAGTATGGGCCAACAGGCCTACTGCAGTGCTCCTCCTTTCTTATGTTATTATGTACCCACAACACCCATCGTACCCAGGCCCCTCCCACTCGTATATTTGTCCAATCTTTTTTTAACCCTTTGACTGTCGCGGCCGTATATATACGTCTTACGAGGTACCGTGTTTGACGTATATATACTCATAAATTCTAGCGGCTTCAAATCAAGCAGGAGAAAGCTGGTAGGCCCACATGTGTGGTCAGTGTGCACCAGATAAAAAAAATCCTGGAGCACGCAGTGCATAATGAGAAAAAAAAAACTCCAACCCTTTTTTTTTTAATTAAAATGCCGACTTTGTGGTCTATTTTCGTATAGTATTTATGGTTGTATTCTAGTTTTCTTGGTCTCATTTGATAAGAATGTAAAACATATTATAGAAATAGAGGTGATTTTGATTGATTTTACTATAAAAAGAACCTAGAAATGGAGCTCAAAGTAGGGGAAATGTTTGAATTTTGCCAAGGTTCAAAAGTAAACAAATGACATCATTGCCCAATAAATGTCCAACTAGCCATTCTAATATGCAGTCATGAATGGGTTGATGTTATTTATACAATTATTACAGTATTGCAGTAGTCTGCATAATAGTAAGTCTTCTATTTTTTGTTTGAATAAAAATTCAAAATAGAAAGCAAGAGTAATATCAGAGGGGCCTGGAGACGTGACTGATGAACAAAGAAAATGTTATTTAAGAGCCAGGAATGTCTGCATTGTTCATTCTGGACCTTATTTTGAAATTGTCATTTTTTAATTTTCGTAAAATTGGCCAAATTGCAAATTTCTGACCACATTATTAGGTAGTTGAAATCGGTAAATGGGTAGTTTCTTGTACTCAATCGATAGAAAAACTGGAGGTCTAAAGAAATAGCTATGAGTTTGGGTGACTGGAACAATGGAATTAGCCGAAAATAGGGCTCAAAGTGGGCGAAATCGCCAATTTGTAAACAGCGCCGAGGTCGCTAACTTCGCGAGAGCATAATTCCGTCCGTTTTCCATCAAATTTCGTTTTTTTGGTGTCATTACAATCGGGAAAAGATTCTCTATCATTTCATAAGAAAAAAATAATTTTTTTTTTTAAATTTTGCGACACCAGGAGACATCTCAGGATTGGGGGTTGCGACAGTCAAAGGGTTAAAGCTACCCAAGGGCCTATCAAAGCTAAAACCTTGGGTAGTTTCAAATTTAGATTTTGAAAGGATATAGGAAAGTATTGGTTTGGAAATAGGGTAGATGAGCAGTGGTGACCTGTACTTAACTTTGAAGACATGTCTTGTGTGTTCTCTGTGAATCTGAACAGGATGTCCTCTCTTGAGCAACTCTACCAGCAGCTAAAGGAAGAACTGAGGGTGGCTAAACTCGAGATACAGCGACTGACTAAGGAAAACAAGAAGAATCGTAGTAATCCTCCTCTTGAGAATCCTCAAGCCAAGAAAGGAGCCAGGACAGTGGCTGGAAAGCATAGGACAAAGTTAAGGATCAAGAGGACGGATGGAGAGGTAGAATCAACGAAGATCCAGGACACTGTTGTGGAAACATTGAACCCATTCTCAGTGCTACCCAATGAATGTGAGTCGACTACTGGGAACATTACGACAAACGATGCCAAGGAAGTGAAGCCAGCCTGTGAAGACATCCCAGCGAAGACCATCTCTACTAAGACCGTCAAGAATGTCATGCACACTGCCAGTTGAGGTAAGAACATTGTTTTAGTTGGGGACAGTCAGATTAAGTTTATGGATAGGGCTTTTTTGTCTTAGGGATAGAAATAGGAGGCAGAGGGTGTGTTTTCCTGGGGCTGGGATGAAGGATATTGTTAGCCGTCTGGATGACATTATGAGAGGTAATGGGAGCAATCCTATTATCTGTCTCAGTGCTGGAGGCAACGATGTTGGCAGATGTAGGAGTAAGGACCTGATTAGCAGGTATAGGTCAGCAATAGAGATAATTAGGAGGAAGAGTGGGAACCCTGTCATATGTGGTATTTTGCCAAGGAGAGGAGTTGGAAATGAATGGTTGTCCAGGGAAATTGGTGTCAATTGCTGGCTGGACAAATACTGTAAGGAAAATGCGGTAACATTCATTGACAACCGGGACCTCTTCTATGGCAGAAATGACATGTATGCCAGGGATGGGGTTCACTTACCTAGGTTTGGGGTGGGAGCACTGGCCAACGCAGTGGAGGGAGCTGTTAGATCTTTAAACTAGGAATAGTTAGTGGTATGGGTTTTGGCGGGAAAACAGTGAAGTCCCAGTGTAGTAATATGAGTACTAGGAGAACTAGTAATAGGCAAAATGAGGTGGATATTGGAAAGCCAGTGGCACTAGGTGACAAGGACAGGAATAGGTTTAGTGTAATAACAGAAAGGAGCAGGAAGGGTAAAGAGAAAGGAGGGTCCTTAAATATATATATTACACAAATAGTCGTAGTGCTAGGAATAAGATGGACGAGTTGAGACTAGTTGCTAGTGCAGGTAGCAGTGATGCATTTGCCTTAACTGAGATGTGGTTCAATACGAAAAATCGGGACATGCCTGCTGAATGTCACATACACGGTTTTAAATTGTTCCAAGTAGACAGAAGTATCGGGAAGGGGGGTGGGGTGGCACTGTATGTCCGAGATTATTTGAACTGTTGCATAAAAATGGGTATTAAGTCTGAAGTAACACATACAGTGTGTTTTGATAGAATTTTCAGAGGGACATGAAAAATTGATTTTTGGTGTGATATACCATCCCCCAAACTTAGATAGGGACCAAGGGAGACTACTATGGGAGGAAATTGTAAAGGCCACAAGGCACAATAACATAGTAATTCTAGGAGACTAACTTCAGTCATAGTGATTGGAATTTCTTGACTGGGAATTTAGAATCAAACGACTTCTTAGTAGTAGTTCAGGATTGTTTTTTGAAGCAGTTTGTGACAGAGCCTACAAGGGAAAATAACCTGCTTGACTTGGTTCTAGCAAACAAGGAAACCCTTGTTACATTTAGCATTTCACGGATGGCACACAAGCGAACGACATACCGATTACTTTAGCAATGAATTTGGGAAGTACGTTACATGTGGGATAATTCCCTACTGGTGCCAGTTTTGTTTAGCCCGCTTACAAAGCATATGAGAAATTTTCAATCTGTGTTTCTGGGTTATGAAGAAAAGTATCATGGGCCAAGACAGCTTTCTTAGTGCCAACCCTGTGGTAAAAGGGTGAGAATTAGTATGGAAATTAAGAAAGATTTTGAAGGGTTTGGGGCTAACCTGGAGAAGCCTATGCCGTTGTGGAATCCATTGTGCCTACTTCAAAGATTAAGGAAATGTGTGCACAGTGGGTTTTGAACGGCTAACCTTTATAGATTAAAATCACCTGACACAGTGTTGCAAGCCGTGCTGGTGACTATTTCAATGACAATGTTATGGGCCCATTTTAGGAAAGTCTTGAAGGAACGGGAGGTACAGAGCTCTATGGACAGTTTGTGTGCGACAGAGGTCCAGTGACTCTCAAGTGGTCCTAGTGGCATTAAAAGAAGAAGGGAAGT
Organism: Cherax quadricarinatus; assembly: GCF_026875155.1. Taxonomy (NCBI): domain Eukaryota; kingdom Metazoa; phylum Arthropoda; class Malacostraca; order Decapoda; family Parastacidae; genus Cherax; species Cherax quadricarinatus. The sequence goes on along the minus strand of NC_069405.1, from coordinate 35,655,572 downwards.
AACCCAGAAAAGGACTTGCTACCTCAAGTCTAATGGAAGGGGATTCCCCTCTAAACAGTAAGAAGATAATGCTCTCCCTCCTCCCATCCATCAATCATCACCGATCTTCAATAAAAGTAAGTGTCATTTAATTGTGCATGCCTTTTTCAGTTTGTGTGTATTAAAATTAACATTTCATGTGGTAAAAAAAAATTTTTTTCATACTTTTGGGCGTCTTGCACGGATTAATTTTATTTCCATTATTTCTTATGGGGAAAATTCATTCGCATAACGATTATTTCGCATAACGATGAGCCCTCTTGCACGGATTAAAATCGTTAACCGGGGGTCCACTGTAATTTAGAAATTACAGAGGAACTCGGCACAAGCAATCACAAACCAATTACCTTTAGCACTGAATGGAAGTATGACAGTAGGGATAATTCAGTACTGGTGCCAGATTTTCGCTTAGCAGATTACAATGGGCTTAGAGAACACTTATCATCTGTGTACTGGGGTAATGAAGAGAGCTATCAGTATGACAGCTTTCTTAACACAATACATGCTGCCCAAAGGACATTTATCCCATATAAGGAAATTAGATTGAATAGAAATGACCCCAAATGGATGAATAATAGGCTCAGATATCATTTTAGGACAGAAAAAAGGAATTTATAGGCACATCAAGAGAGGTGAGGGTCATCTTATGAATCGGTATATTGACATTAAGAGGGACGTTAAAAAGAGCTAAATGGGACTATGAAATTAAAGTTGCTAGGGATTCAAAAACCCAAAAAGTTTTTTTGAGGTTTATAGAACAAAAGTTAGAGATAAGATAGGTCCCCTTAAAAATAACTCTGGGCATCTCACTGACAAGGAGAATGAAATGTGCTCTATTCTTAATAATTATTTTCTCTCGGTTTTCACTCAGGAAGACACTAACAATATCCCAGTAATTAATTTTTATAGTGAGCCTGATGATCAATTATGCAATATCACAGTCACTACCGAACTGGTCATCAAACAAGACCGGTTAAAGCAAAATAAATCCCCAGGCCCTGATGAAATTTTTTCAAGGGTTCTTAAAGAGTGTAAAATGGAACTTTGTGAACCAGACTAATATTTTCAATATCTGTCTTCAAACAGGTGTAGTATCTGATATGTGGAAGATGGCTAATGTAATTTCTATTTTTAAAGCAGGGGACAAGTCGTTACCATCAAATTACCGCCCAATAAGCCTGACCTCAATTGTAGGCAAATTACTAGAGTCAGTTATAGCTGATATAAGAAGCCATCTGGATAAGCATAGCTTGATTAATGATACTCAACATGGATTCACGAGGGGCCGTTCCTGCCTAACTAATTCATTAACCTTCTTTAATAAAGCTTTTGAGGCCGTTGATCATGATAAAGAATTCAATATTGTTTATTTAGATTTTAGTAAGGCTTTTGATAGAGTACTACATCAGAGACTGTTAAAGAAAGTGGCAGCTCATGGCAATGTGGGAAAAGTGCTGTCATGGATCGAATCATGTTTCACCAATAGGAAGCAGAGAGTATGCTTAAATGGGGTTAAATCCGAGTGGGGATCTTTAACAAGTGGCGTTCCACAGGGATCAGTCTTGGGCCTGTTGTTGTTTATAATTATCAATGGCCTTGATGAGGGAATTACTAGTGATATGAGCAAATTCGCCAATGACACAAAGATAGGTAGGATAATTGATTCAAACGTAGATATCAAGGAACTTCAGGAGGATTTAGACGAACTCAATACCTGGTAAGAAAAGTGGCAGATGCAGTTCATGTAGATAAATGCAACATTCTGAAGCTTGGGAGTACCCATAACCCCAGTACTTATTAGTTAAATAACATAGAACTTAGCCATACAGATTGCAAAAAAGGACTAGGGGGTTACGGTAAGCAGCAACCTTAAACCAAGACAGCAGTGCCTAAGCATACGAAATACGCAAAGCAAACGTAACTGGGATTTATATCTAGAAGTGTAAGCAACAGAAGTCCAGCAGTTATTTTACAGGTTTATACATCATTAGTAAGGCCTCACCTAGATTACGCAGCTCAGTTCTGATCTCCATATTACAGAATGGATATAAATTCGCTAGAAAACATCCAGCGTAGAATGACTAAATTAAATATAGCATTAGAAATCTTCCGTATGAAGAACGATTGAAGACTCTTAAACTACGGTCACTTGTAAGACGAAGAATAAAGGGAGACATGATCCAAGTATATAAAGTGGAAGATGGGTATTAACCCTTTCAGGGTCGAGAGGCCCTCTCCTAAACTTGTTCTCAGGGTTAAAAAAAAAAAAATCTTATGAAATGATAAGAGAATCTTTTCCCAATCATAACGACACTAAAAGTATAAAATTTGATGGAAAACTTACGGAATTATGCTCTCGCGCAGTTAGGTGTCAACGATGTTTACGCGTCGGTGATTTCACCCAATTTGAGGCCTATTTTCGGCCAATTCCATGTACCAGTCGACAAAAATCATAACTGTTTTGCTAGAACTCCATTTGTTCCATTGAATGAGTACAAGAAACCACCCATTTACCAATTTCAACTATCCAATAAAGTGGTCAGAAACTGGCAATTTTGCCAGTTTTGCACAAATTTCAAAAGATGCCAATTTCCAAACAGGGTCCAGAATAAACATGATACATTCCTGGCACTAAAACACTATTTTCTCCATTCATTAGTTACATCCCCAGGCCCCTCTTACATTTCTTTTGCTTTCCACTTAAGAATTTTTATTCTCACAAAAAACAGAAGATTTACTGTTATGCAGACTACTGGGTTAGTGTAGAAATGGTATACATAATATCAGTGCACTTGTGAAAGAATATCAGACTCACCAGTTGACGTGTATTGGACGCATGGCGTGATTTGTTTACTTTTGAACATTGGCAAAAGTCAACATTTCTGCTACTTTGAGCTCAATTTCAAGGTACTTTTTATTGTGAAACCAATCAAAATCATCTCAATTTCTGTAATATGTCTTCCATTCTATAAAATGAGACCAGGAAAACGAGAATAACCATAAATACCATACAAAATTACACTGCAAAGTCGCTGTTTTAAACCAAAAACACAGTTGTTGTTTTTTCTCATTATGTACTGTGTGCTGCAGGATTTTTTTTTTATACTGGGCACACTGACCACAGACCCATTCTTTCATATGTAGGCCTACCAGCTTTCTCTCGCTAGATTTGAAGGCGCTAGAATTTGTGTGTACTAGTATGACATATCAGATCACTTTTTAGTTGTAGCTACACAGAGTAAAAGGTAGATGGGATACAAGGAGAATAGAAGCATCAGGGAAGAGAGAGGTGAAGGTTTATAAACTAAAAGAGGAGGCAGTTAGGGTAAGATATAAACAGCTATTGGAGGATAGATGGGCTAATGAGAGCATAGGCAATGGGGTCGAAGAGGTATGGGGTGTGTTTAAAAATGTACTGTTAGAGTGTTCAGCAGAAGTTTGTGGTTACAGGAAAGTGGGTGCGGGAGGGAAGAGGAGCGATTGGTGGAATGATGATGTAAAGAGAGTAGTAAGGGAGAAAAAGTTAGCATATGAAGTTTTTACAAAGTAGAAGTGATGCAAGGAGGGAAGAGTATATGGAGAAAAAGAGAGAGGTTAAGAGAGTGGTGAAGCAGTGTAAAAAGAGAGCAAATGAGAGAGTGGGTGAGATGTTATAAACAAATTTTGTTGAAAATAAGAAAAAGTTTTGGAGTGAGATTAACAAGTTAAGGAAGCCTAGAGAACAAATGGATTTGTCAGTTAAAAATAGGAGAGGAGAGTTATTAAATGGAGAGTTAGGTAGTAGGTTGGTAGACAGCAACCACCCAGGGAAGTACTACCGTCCTGCCAGATGAGTGTGAAACAGAAACCTGTAACTGTTTTGCATGATGGTAGGATTGCTGGTTTCTTTTTCTGTCTCATAAACACGCTAGATAACAGGGATATCTTGCTACTCCTACTTACACTTTGGTCACACTTCACAGACACGCACATGCATATATACATACATCTAGGTTTTTCTCCTTTTTCTAAATAGCTCTCGTTCTTCTTTATTTCTTCTATTGTCCATGGGGAAGTGGAAAAGAATCTTTCCTCCGTAAGCCATGCGTGTCGTATGAGGCAACTAAAATGCCGGGAGCAATGGGCTAGTAACCCCTTCTCCTGTAGACACTTACTAAAAAAGAGAAGAAAAACTTTATAAAACTGGGATGCTTAAATGTGCGTGGATGTAGTGCGGATGACAAGAAACAGATGATTGCTGATGTAATGAATGAAAAGAAGTTGGATGTCCTGGCCCTAAGCGAAACAAAGCCGAAGGGGGTAGGAGAGTTTCAGTGGGGGGAAATAAATGGGATTAAATCTGGAGTATCAGAGAGTTAGAGCAAAGGAAGGGGTAGCAGTAATGTTAAATGATCAGTTATGGAAGGAGAAAAGAGAATATGAATGTGTAAAATTCAAGAATTATGTGGATTAAAGTAAAGGTTGGATGCGAGAAGTGGGTCATAATAAGTGTGTATGCACCTGGAGAAGAGAGGAATGCAGAGGAGAGAGAGAGATTTTGGGAGATGTTAAGTGAATGTATAGGAGCCTTTGAACCAAGTGAGAGAGTAATTGTGGTAGGGGACCTGAATGCTAAAGTAGGAGAAACTTTTAGAGAGGGTGTGGTAGGTAAGTTTGGGGTGCCAGGTGTAAATGATAATGGGAGCCCTTTGATTGAACTTTGTATAGAAAGGGGTTTAGTTATAGGTAATACATATTTTAAGAAAAAGAGGATAAGTAAGTATACAAGATATGATGTAGGGCGAAATGACAGTAGTTTGTTGGATTATGTATTGGTAGATAAAAGACTGTTGAGTAGACTTCAGGATGTACATGTTTATAGAGGGGCCACAGATATATCAGATCACTTTCTAGTTGTAGCTACACTGAGAGTAAAAGGTAGATGGGATACAAGAATAGAAGCATCAGGGAAGAGAGAGGTGAAGGTTTATAAACTAAAAGAGGAGGCAGTTAGGGTAAGATATAAACAGCTATTGGAGGATAGATGGGCTAATGAGAGCATAGGCAATGGGGTCGAAGAGGTATGGGGTGTGTTTAAAAATGTACTGTTAGAGTGTTCAGCAGAAGTTTGTGGTTACAGGAAAGTGGGTGCGGGAGGGAAGAGGAGCGATTGGTGGAATGATGATGTAAAGAGAGTAGTAAGGGAGAAAAAGTTAGCATATGAGAAGTTTTTACAAAGTAGAAGTGATGCAAGGAGGGAAGAGTATATGGAGAAAAAGAGAGAGGTTAAGAGAGTGGTGAAGCAATGTAAAAAGAGAGCAAATGAGAGAGTGGGGTGAGATGTTATCAACAAATTTTGTTGAAAATAAGAAAAAGTTTTGGAGTGAGATTAACAAGTTAAGAAAGCCTAGAGAACAAATGGATTTGTCAATTAAAAATAGGAGAGGAGAGTTATTAAATGGAGAGTTAGAGGTATTGGGAAGATGGAGGGAATATTTTGAGGAATTGTTAAATGTTGATGAAGATAGGGAAGCTGTGATTTCGTGTATAGGACAAGGAGGAATAACATCTTGTAGAGTGAGGAAGAGCCAGTTGTGAGTGTGGGGGAAGTTCGTGAGGCAGTAGGTAAAATGAAAGGGGGTAAGGCAGCCGGGATTGATGGGATAAAGATAGAAATGTTAAAAGCAGGTGGGGATATAGTTTTGGAGTGGTTGGTGCAATTTAATAAATGTATGGAAGAGGGTACGGTACCTAGGGATTGGCAGAGAGCATGCATAGTTCCTTTGTATAAAGGCAAAGGGGATAAAAGAGAGTGCAAAAATTATAGGGGGATAAGTCTGCTGAGTATACCTGGTAAAGTGTATGGTAGAGTTATTATTGAAAGAATTAAGAGTAAGACGGAGAATAGGATAGCAGATGAACAAGGAGGCTTTAGGAAAGGTAGGGGGTGTGTGGACTAGGTGTTTACAGTGAAACATATAAGTGAACAGTATTTAGATAAGGTTAAAGAGGTCTTTGTGGCATTTATGGATTTGGAAAAGGCGTATGACAGGGTGGATAGGGGGGCAATGTGGCAGATGTTGCAAGTGTATGGTGTAGGAGGTAGGTTATTGAAAGCAGTGAAGAGTTTTTACGAGGATAGTGAGGCTCAAGTTAGAGTATGTAGGAAAGAGGGAGATTATTTCCCAGTAAAAGTAGGCCTTAGACAAGGATGTGTGATGTCACCGTGGTTGTTTAATATATTTATAGATGGGGTTGTAAGAGAAGTAAATGCGAGGGTCTTGGCAAGAGGCGTGGAGTTAAAAGATTAAGAATCACAAAGTGGGAGTTGTCACAGTTGCTCTTTGCTGATGACACTGTGCTCTTGGGAGATTCTGAAGAGAAGTTGCAGAGGTTGGTGGATGAATTTGGTAGGGTATGCAAAAGAAGAAAATTAAAAGTGAATACAGGAAAGAGTAAGGTTATGAGGATAACAAAAAGATTAGGTGATGAAAGATTGGATATCAGATTGGAGGGGGAGAGTATGGAGGAGGTGAATGTATTCAGATATTTGGGAGTGGACGTGTCAGCAGATGGGTCTATGAAAGATGAGATGAATCATAGAATTGACGAGGGGAAAAGGGTGAGCGGTGCACTTAGGAGTCTGTGGAGACAAAGAACTTGGTGTTTGGAGGCAGAGAGGAGAATGTATGAGAGTATAGTTTTACCAACGCTCTTATATGGGTGTGAAGCATGGGTGATGAATGTTGCAGCGAGGAGAAGGCTGGAGGCAGTGGAGATGTCATGTCTGAGGGCAATGTGTGGTGTGAATATAATGCAGAGAATTCGTAGTTTGGAAGTTAGGAGGAGGTGCGGGATTACCAAAACTGTTGTCCAGAGGGCTGAGGAAGGGTTGTTGAGGTGGTTCGGACAGGTAGAGAGAATGGAGCGAAACAGAATGACTTCAAGAGTGTATCAGTCTGTAGTGGAAGGAAGGCGGGGTAGGGGTCGGCCTAGGAAAGATTGGAGGGAGGGGGTAAAAGAGGTTTTGTGTGCGAGGGGCTTGGACTTCCAGCGGGCATGTGTGAGCGTGTTTGATAGGAGTGAATGGAGACAAATGGTTTTTAATACTTGACGTGCTGTTGGAGTGTGAGCAAAGTAACATTTATGAAGGGATTCAGGGAAACCGGCAGGCCGGACTTCAGTCCTGGAGATGGGAAGTACTGTGCCTGCACTCTGAAGGAGGGGTGTTAATGTTGCAGTTTAAAAACTGTAGTGTAAAGCACCCTTCTGGCAAGACAATGATGGAGTGAATGATGGTGAAAGTTTTTCTTTTTCGGGCCACCCTGCCTTGGTGGGAATTGGCCAGTGTGTTAATAAATAATAGTGATACCAACCCTGGCGTGCAAGCCGTACTAGTACGGCACCGACCCTGAAAGGGTTAACAAAGGGGATATAAATAAGATTTTGAGGATATCCCTACAAGACAGAACCCCCCAATGATGGATTCAAATTAGGTAAGTTCAAATTTCGAAAGGATATAGGAAAGTATTGGTTTGGTAATAGGGTAGTTGAGTGGAATGGTCTGCCTAGTAGGATAATTGAAGCTAAAACCTTGGGTAGTTTCAAATTTAGGTTGGATAAGTACACAAGTGAAAGGGGTTGGATTTGAATGGGACTTGCACACGAGTAAATAGAATTATCGAAGCTTATTGCTTGGGTAGCATTTATTCTGTTAGTGGGTTGGATTTGTGAAGGACCTGCCTAGTATAGGCCAACAGGTCTACTGCAGTGTTCCTCCTTTTTATTATGTTCCTATGAGTGGAACAGTGCCTAGTGGCATTATTGAGGCTAAAACCTTGGGTAGTTTCAAATTTAGGTTGGATAAATACACAAGTGAAAAGGGTTGGATTTGAGTGGGACTTGCACACGAGTAAATAGAATTATCGAAGCTTATTGCTTGGGTAGCATTGAAAATTGAGCTGGGCAAACATTCTGTTAGTGGGATGGTTGTGAAGGACCGGCCTAGTATGGGCCAACAGGCCTGCTGCAGTGTATTATTAGTACGTACGTATTATAATAATAATTTTTATTATTATTGATTTAGGGAACTGGAGCACAGATCCAATTCCCTAGATCAAGAGCCCCTCACCAAGGGCCTCCCCTATGGGGGTAGTTCGCATCCTGAAATTTCATTTGTATCCAGAAGCAAAAAATCAACTGAGCAACTGTTCGTATCCTTAAAAATTCGCATGGTGGGGCTTTCTCGAGCTGAGGTTCCACTGTATAGGTTAAGGGGTCAAACACTGCAAACCTCACTGAAGGAAAATGATCTTGGGTTAAGTACAATACTGAGCACATCTCCTGAGGTGCACATCAACCAGATAATATAACAACATAAGAAAGGAGGAACACTGCAGCAGGCCTGTTGGCCCATACTAGGCAGGTCCTTTACAATCCTTCCCACTAACAAAATATTTGCCCAACCTAATTTTCAATGCTACCCAAGAAATAAGTTTTGATGATTCTATTTACTCCTTATGCAAGTCCCACTCCAATCCAACCCCTTTCACTCGTGTATTTTTTATTATTTTTTATTATTAACACATCAGCCGATTCCCACCAAGACACAGTGGCCCGAAAAAGAAAAACTTTTATCATCATTCACTCCATTACTGTCTTGCCAGAGGGGTGCTAATGTATTTATCTAACCTAAATTTGAAACTACCCAACATTTTAGCTTCAATGACCCTACTTGGCAGACTGTTCCACTCATCACTACCCTATTTCCAAACCAATACTTTCCTATATCCTTTCGAAATCTAAACTCATCTAATTTAAATCCATTATTGTGGGCTCTTTCTTGGAAAGAGATCCTCAAGACCTTATTTATATCCCCTTTGTTAATACCCATCTTTTACTTGTACACTTCGATCATGTCTTCCCTCATTCTTCGTCTTACAAGTGAATGTAATTTAAGTGACAATCTTTCTTCATACCGAAGACTTCTAATGCTATGAATTAATTTTGTCATTCTTCGCTGAATGTTTTCTAACTAATTTATACCCATTCTGTAATATGGAGACCGGAACTGAGCTGCGTAATCTAGGTGAGGCCTTACTTATGATGTATAAACCTGTAAAATAACCGCTGGACTTCTGTTGCTTACACTTCTAGATATAAATCCCAGTAATCTGTTTGCTTTATTACATACGCTTAGGCATTGCTGTCTTGGTTTAAGGTTGCTGCTTACCATAACCCCAAAGTCCTTTTCGCAATCTGTATGGCTAAGTTCTACGTTACTTAACTTATATGTGCTAGGGCTATGGACACTACCAAGCTTCAGAACCTTGCAAGTATCTACACTGATCTGCATCTGCCACTTTTCTGACCACGAATTTAGTCTGTCTAAATCTTCCTGAAGTTCCGTGACATCTACGTTTGAATCAATTATCCTACCTAAATTTGTGTCATCGGCAAATTTGCTCATATCACTAGCAATTCCCTCATCAAGGTCATTGATATATATTAGAGACAACAACGGGCCCAAGGAAATAAATGATATAAAATACCGACACAATGGAAATATAAACACATATGCAGTGTAATGTGATCCTTTATTGACAACGTTTCGCCCACACAGTGGGCTTTTTCAAGTCACAAACATATCTACCTGGGGTGGAAGGTACGTGAGTATTTATAGTCAGGTTCAGAATGCTGTGGTCAGGTGGAGAATGCTGCATCTGATGATGTACCGAGTGGGGTTATAGAGTCTTAAATCTTGGGTAGCTTGGAAGGGAGATTGGATAAGTTTGTGAGCAGACCTTCTGCAGTGTTCTACCATTCCTATGCTCTTATGTGGGATAGCGATAAAGAAGTTTCTTGGCAAGTGGTTCAGCTATGTTATAGAAGCCATTGTTCTGGTTGAAGTTGTCGGATATAGAGATAAGCGATGATTCCAGGATTCTTCGGTATTGAGTGTTGTCTTCTCTGGCGATAAGTCTCGAGTTTCTGTAGCTTATTAAATGGCTGTGTGAATTACGGTGTTGTACACAGGCATTCCTTGCATCGTCAGACCTGCTTGCGTATTGGTGTTCTAAAATACGTGTTTGGAGGTCCCTTGATGTTTTGCCCACGTATAATTTGCTGCAGTCATTACAAGGGATTATGTATACCCCTGCAGAGGATGGAAGCTTGTCCTGTCTATTATTGGTAATGTCCTTGATGGTTGTGGTTATGGAGGTAGATACTTGGAATGAGGTGTCAAACACTGCAGTAGAAATGGATCCTTTACACACACAATACCTGGACCTTCTCCTAAAAGCTTACTCACTTCACAACAGATAAAATTTTCTTCATGATTGCATCCAAGAAATGGTCTTACCAAGTACTCCTCCTCCTCAAATTGCCAACGTCAAACCTCCTTTCTCTGCTACAGCTCGGACCTACCTGGAAGAGTGTGGAGATGACTTAAACAATGCTACAAAGGAAGCTTTTCTCCAAGCCAGAACACTAGGCACAGCACTCCGGGGCAACATGAACAGACGCACCGCCAAAATCACTCGCAGCAGTTACCACATCGAATGTTCAACAGAAGATCAGACTTACTAGGAAACTACAAACTCTCTGCAATAATAGTCACTGGAAAAGTTTAGGAAGGCTTGAAATTATTCAAAACCTTTCATCTCGTCCACTGTCAACCACTGAAACTGAAGCCCTCAGCTTAGGCCTCAAATTCGCAACAGGAATTACGAAACCAAAACAAGACTTCAATTTAGGCGCCAAAAACTACAGACACAATGACTCCGACTTCCAAAAAGGTTATCTTCAAGGCATCATCTCAGCAGCCATCTCAACACGCAGTTCCCCAGTCATACCTCGACATTACATCATGGCACTTAACCCTTTGACTGTTTTGGTCGTACATATATACGTCTTACGAGCCAGTGTTTCTGACGTATATATACTCAATAATTCTAGCGGCTTCAAATCAAGTGGAAGAAAGCTGGTAGGCCCACATGTGAGAGAATGGGTCTGTGCAGTCAGTGTGCACCACATAAAAAAAATCCTGCAGCACACAGTGCGTAATTAGAAAAAAAAATGATTGTTTTTTTGGATTAAAACGCCGACTTTGAGGTGTATTTTCGTATAGTATTTATCAATGTACAGTGGACCCCCAACCAGCGATATTAATCCGTTCCTGAGAGCTCATCGTTAGTCAGAATTATCGTTAGTCAAGTTAATTTTCCCCATAAGAAATAATGGAAATCAAATTAATCCGTGCAAGACACCCAAAAGTATTGAAAAAAAATTTTTTTACCACATGAAATATTAATTTTAATACACACAAACTGAAGATTACATGCACTGTTATATGACACTTACCTTTATTGAAGATCTGGTGATGAATGATGGGATGGGAGGAGGGGAGAGGTGTTAGTGTTTAGAAGGGGAATCCCCTTCCATTAGCACTTGAGGCAGCAAGTCTTTTTCTGGGGTTACTTCCCTTGTTCTTTTAATGCCACTAGGACCAGCTTCAGAGTCACTGGACTTCTGTCGCACAACATATCTGTCCATAGAGGCCTGTACCTCCCGTTCCTTTATGACTTTCCTAAAGTGGTTCACAACAGTGTCAGTGTAATAGTCACCAGCACAGCTTGCAGTAGCCGTGTCAGGGCGATTTTCATCAAAAAAGGTTTGCACTTCAAGCCACTTTGCACACATTTCCTTTATCTTAGAAGTAGGCAACTTCTTCAATTTCTCTCTCCCCTCCTCTGAAGCAGTTTCCTCAGGTGTGCCCTCTTGCTGTTGAAGATGATCTAGCAGCTTATCAGTGGTTAGTTCTTCACTGTCCTCCACCACCAACTCTTCCACATCATCCCCACTAACCTCCAACCCCAAGGACTTCCCCAATGCCACAATGGATTCCTCAACTGGCATAGGATTCTCAGGGTTAGCCTCAAACCCTTCAAAATACCTTTTGTCTACACATTCTGGCCACAGTTTTTTCCAAGCAGAGTTCAATGTCCTCTTAGTCACTTCCTCCCAAGCCTTACCTATAATGTTTACACAACTGAGGATGGTAAAATGATCTTTCCAAAACTCTCTTAGAGTCAGTCGAGTTTCTGAGGTCATTACAAAGCACCTTTCAAACATAGCTTTTGTGTACAGTTTCTTGAAGTTGGAAATAACCTGCTGGTCCATGGGCTGCAGGAGAGGAGTGGTATTAGGAGGCAAAAACTTCACCTTAATGAAGCTCATGTCCCTAGAAAGTCGCTCTGCCAAGTCTGAAGGATGACCAGGAGCATTGTCTAATACCAGGAGGCACTTAAGGTCTAATTTCTTTTCGATTAGGTAAATTTTCACATTGGGGGCAAATGCATGATGTAACCAGTCATAGAAAGTCCCTAGTGACCCATGCCTTACTGTTTGCCCTCCACAGCACACACAAATTAGCCTTGAGGACATTGTTTTTCCTGAACACTCTGGGAGTTTCAGAGTGATACACCAATAAAGGCTTTGCAATCACCACTAGCATTGGCACACAACAGAGTAAGCCTGTCTTTCATAGGCTTATGTCCTGGGAGTGCCTTTTCCTCCTGAGTAATGTACGTCCTGCTTGGCATTTTCTTCCAAAACAGGCCTGTTTCGTCACAATTAAACACTTGTTCAGGTTTCAGTCCTTCACTGTCTATGTACTCCTTGAAGTCCTGCACACATTTTTCAGCCGATTTGTGGTCCAAACTGGCAGCCTCACCATGCCTTGTCACACTATGAATGCCACTACGCTTCTTAAATCTCTCAAACTAACCTTTGCTGGCCTTAAATTCACTCACATCACTAGTTGCTGGCATTTTTCTAATTAAATCGTCATGCAACTTCCTAGCCTTTTCACATATGATCGCTTGAGAGATGCTGTCTCCTGCTATCTGTTTCTCGTTTATCCACACCAGTAGAAGTCTCTCAACATCTTCTATCACTTGCGATCTCAGTTTCAAAAACATAGTTGCACCTTTGGCAAGAACAGCTTCCTTGATTGCCGTTTTCTTGCCCACAATAGTAGCGATGGTTGATTGGGGTTTATTATACAACCTGACCAGCTCAGAGATACGCACTCCACTTTCATATTTATCAATGATCTCTTTCTTCATCTCCATAGTAATTCTCACCCTTTTTGCTGTAGGGTTGGCACTAGAAGCTTTCTTGGGGCCCATGGTGACTTATTTTGCAGGTGCAATCACTAAAAAGGCTGTGATATAAAACGTTCCAGTTGTATGTTTGGAAGTGACCACGGTGGCTGGCTGGCTTGTAAACACTGGCACCAAAGGGACAAGTGAGGCGCGCTCAGGCCAAAGTGGACGCGTATGGTAGGAACGATAGCGCTGGTCGGGTTTTAAGCGCTAGTCGAGGCAAAATTTTTGCGTTAAAATGTATCGCTAGTCAGATTTATTGTTAATCGATGCCATCGTTGGTCGAGGGTCCACTGTATTTGCGTTTTCATGGTCTTAGGTGATAAAATGGAAAACATATTACAGAAACAGAGATGATTTTCATTACTTTGACGATGAAAACGACCTTGAAACTGAGCTCAAAGTAGCGGAAAATGTTCGATTTTTACCAATGTTCAGGAGTAAACAAATCACACCACACGTCCAATACACATCAACTGGGGAGTCTAATATTCTTTCACTAGTGCACTGATATTATTTATGCCATTATTACAATAATGCAGTAGTCTGCATAACAGTAAATTTTGTATTTTTTTTTTGTATGAATAAAAAATCAAATAGAAAGCAATAATTACATAAGAGGGGCTAGAGATGTGACTAATGAACAGAAGATATGTTATTTAGTGCCAAGAATGTCTACCATGTTTATTCTGGACCCTATTTTGAAATTGGCATCTTTTTTAGTTTGCATGAAATTGGCCAAATTTGCCTTTTCTGACCAAAATATTGGGTAGTCCAAATTGGTAAATGGGAGGTTCTTGTACTCAGCTGATAGTTTAAAACGGGGGTTCTAAAGAAATGGATATGAGTTTGGTCAACTGGAACAAGGGAAATTTGGGGTGAAAATGGCTCAAATTCAGCGAAATCGCCGATACGCATATGTCGCCGAGACCGCTAACTTCGCGGGAGCGTAATTCCATGAGTTTTCGACCAAATTACAAACTTTTGGTGTCATTACCATCAGGAAAAGATTCTCTATCATTTCATAAGAAAAAATAATTTTTTTTTTTCAAAAATTTAGCAACATAGAATGACAGTTTCAGAAAGGGGCCTGAAACAGTCAAAGGGTTAAAGGTTTAGCAGAAGACACGACCATCAGGGTCACCACCGTTGATACAGGAGGTGGTGGTGTTATCATGAACACTGATGATTACAGGAACAAAATGCTCAATCTACTTAATGACTCAGATACCTACAAACCTCTCACAACTAACCAAGTGGACAACCTTACTAAAACTTTTCTTCAAAGGACTCGCAGCATTCTGAGGGGCTCAGAACAACGGAAGAAACTTTTGAACACCATACCCAGCAACCCCAGACCTGCCAGAATGTACGGCCTGCCTGGCAAGCCTGGTATCCCACTGAGGTCCATATCCTCGGGAATAGGCAGTGCTCCCCACCAACTCTCAGGAATTCTTGCAAAACACCTCTCTAAACTCTTGGGCACCATCAGTCCAGCACATCTCAAACACTCGGGTGATCTTCTCAATCGCATTCGCAACATCAACATCAGGAACAAGAAACTTTCCAGCCTTGACATAACTTCCCTATTCACCAAAGTATACCTATTACACAAGCCATCGATCTCTTGCGCAGGAAAATTGACGATTCACTTGATCTTCCAGCCAGCGAGTTCATCGACCTCTTTTAACTATTTTGGGGGGCTTTACGTGTCCCCTTTCAAAAAACCCTCTTTCAGCAATTTTTGAAACTATTCGGGGGTTTTCGCCACTCAGGCGCCCCCTGGCGAACCTTTTTAAAAGGAAAATTTTTGGGAAACCCGACGTTTCCCCAAACCATTTTTCCCTTCATCTGTAAAAGGGCTCCGTTATTTTTGACGACATTCTTCTCAAAACCTTAAGCTTCAAATTCAACTCTCCACGAAAAAGCTAAACCCAGGTCGACCCCCTAAACCCAGTTCCCACTTAAATCGCAACACTTTTCCTTTCCTTGTTTTTTCTCCCCTGCAAAGTGCCAGATTTTTTTTTAAAAGTCATCAAAAAACCCCCAACCCAAAAGATCTTTCCATTTCTACCTCACCCGACCCCAAAAATTTTAAAACGGGGTTTGCAATTAAGGTTCTTCCGGGTGCACAAAGAATCTGCAAAAATTAGTTTTTGAGGAAAAAAAATGCACTAAAATTTGGGAAACAACTATTTTCTGAACTCCACTATCCCGTACTTCTTCAGGGGACTGCAGACGACAAAATTAACATCTTAAAACACACCCGAAAAAAAAAACCCAAACTGCCGAGAAGAGATATATCCCCCCCACCAACCCATTCCAAAAACTTTTCCAACATTTTTTCCAATACCTCACCCCAAAGGGTATCTCCTCCAAAAACCACACCATAAAGGGACAATTCCTTTTAATAAAAGGAAAAGCTTCTACTCGCGGGGGATACATAATCCCTTGAAAATGATCAGAAAATTTAAAATACGGGGCGAAACATCAAGAACCCCCAAAACAGTATTTCAGAACCCCAATACCAAGCAGGGGGGGACGTTTAAAAGGGAATCCCCTGTGAACAAAACCATAATTCCCCAAAACCCACTTAATAAAGTACAAAAAACTCGAGATTTTAACGCCAGAGAAGAAAAAACACTCAATACCAAAGAATTCGGGGAAATCACCGCTTATCTCTAATCCGACAATTTAAACCCAGAACATGGCTTCTTAACATAGTTTAAACCACTTGTCAAAAATTTTAATCACACCCCCCACAAAACAGGGGAAAATGGAAAACACTGCAGAGGGGTTCTGCTCACAAACTTACCCAAAACCCCCTTTCCAATACCCAAGTTTTAAGACTTTTAACCCCATGGGAAACATCACAAAATGAAAGCTTTCCTCCACCTGCCACGGGCATTTGAACCTGACTATAAAAAATTTGCAAACCTTCCACCCCGGGAAAAATCGTGTTTGACTTGAAAAAGCCCACTGGTGGGCAAACGTTTCAAAAAAAGGATCACATTTACGAATGTGTTTTTTTTTTTCCCCAAGGGGGCCCCAAGCCCATCCGGGGGAATGCCACTTTTAAAGATCCCCACTGGGTTTTTAACCCCATTTAAGCTTTCTTTTCTGCTTCCTTTTTGGGTCCAGGGACTATCCATGACAGCCATTTTTCCCCCCAATCCTTGAGGGGGGCCACTTTTTTTAAAACCCTTAAACGTCCCAAGCAGATCAACTTTCACATTGTGTGCTCCAAAAGTAGATAAATTTTTTTTTATATTTTTTAAATTAAAAAAAAACGTAGATCAAAGTTTTTTTTTTTGGGGAAAAAAAAAAAAATTTTTTTTTTTTTTAAAATAAAAAAAACCCGGGTTCCCCCTTTCCTTTTTTGGGAAAAAAGGGAAAAAAGGGGGGGATTCCTTTTTCTTTTGGGTTTTTCCCCAAAACCGGGTTTTTTTCCCCAAATTTTTCCCCCCCCCCCTTAAAAATTTTCCCTTTTTTTTGGGGGGGTTTTTTTTTTTTTTGGGGGGGGAAAAAAAAAAAAAAATTTTTGGGGGGGAAAAAAAGGGGGGGGGGGGGGGAAAAAACTTTTTTTTTCCTTTTTGGGGAAAAAAAATTTTTTTGGGGGAAAGAGGGGGAAAAAAAGGGGGGGGGGGTTTTTTTTAAAAAAAAAAATTTTTTAAAAAAAAAATTTTTTGGGGGTTTTTTGGGGGGGGGAAAAAAAAAAAAAAAAATTTTTTTTTAAAAAAAAAGGGGGGGGGAAAAAACCCTTTGGGGGGGGAAAAGGGGGGGAAAAAAAAACCCCGGAAACCCAAAAGGGGAACAAAATTTTTTTTTTTAAAAAATTTTTTTTTTAAAAACCCAAAAATTTTTTGGGGGGAAACAAAAATTTTTTTAAAAAAAAAAGGGGTTTAAAAAGCAAAGGGGGAAAAAATTCCGGGAAAAAAAAATTTGGGAATAAAATTTTTTTAAAATTTTAAAAATTTAAAAAAAAAAAAAACCAAAAAAGGAAAAAAAAAATTTAAATTTTTGGGGAAAATTTTTTTAAAATTTTTTTTTTTAAAAAAAAATTTTTTAAAAAAAAAAAAAAAAAAAGGGAAAAATTTTTAAAAAAAAAAAAAAAAAATTTTTTTTTATTTTTAAAAAAAAAATTAAATCAAAATTTGTTAAGGGGTTCCCAAAAAGGCCCCCAAAAAAAACCCAAAAAAGGGGGTAAAAAAATTTTAAAAAAAAAAGGGGTTTTTAAAAAGGGGGGGTTTTTTTTTTCCAATTTAATTTAAAAAAATAAAGGGGGTTTTTTTTTTAAAAAAAAAAAAAAAAAAAATTTGGGGGTTTTTTTTTCCCTTTTTAAAAAAAGGGGGGTTTTTAAAGGGGGTTTTAAAAATTTTTAAAAATTTTTAAAAAAAAATTTTTTTTTAAAAAAATTTTTTAAAAAAAAAGGGGGGGTTTTAAAAAAAGGGGGGAAAATTTTTAACAAATTGGGTTTTTTTAAAAAAAAAGGGGAAAAAAAGGGGGGAAAAAAAAAATTTTTTTGGGGGAAAAAAAAAAAAGGGGGGGGGAAAAAAAGGGGGGGTTTTAAAAAAAGGGGGGGGGGGAAGGGTTTTTGGGGGTTTTAAAAATTTTTTAAAAAAAGGGGGGGGGGTTTTTTTGGGGGGGGGGGAAAAAAAGGGGGAGGTTTGGGGTTTTTTGGGGGGGTTTTTCCCAAGGGGAAAAAAATTTTTTTAAACCGGGGGGGGTTTTTTAAAAAAAAAAGGGGGGGGGTTTTTTTTGGGGGGGTTTTTGGGGGGGGGGAAAGGGGGTTTTTTTTGGGGGGGGGAAAAAAGGGTTTTTAAAAAAGGGGGGGGGGGGGGAAAAAAGGGGGGGGGGGGGGTTTTTTTTGGGGTTTTTTTTTTAAGAAAGGAAAAAACCCAAAAAGGTTTGGGGAAAAAAATTTTTGGAAAAGGGGGGGGGGTTTTTAAAAAATTTTAAAAAAAATTTTTGGGAAAGAAAGGGGGAAAAAAAAAAGGGAAAAGGGGGGGGAAAAGGGTTTTTTTTGGGGGGGGGGGAAATAAAAAAGGGGTTTTAAAAAAAAATTTTTTGGGAAAAAAATTTTTTAAAAAAAAAAAAAAAAAAGGGGATTCCAAATTTTTTTTTTATAAGGGTTTTGGGAAAAGGGGGTTTTTTAAAACCAAAAAAAAAAAAAAAAAAGGGGGTTTTTTTTTTTTTTTTTTTTTTAAAAAAAAATTTTTTTTAAAAATTTTTTTAAAGGGGGGGGGAAAAATTTTTTTTGGGGGAAAAAAAAAAGGGAAAAAAAAAAAAGGGGGGAAAAAAAAATTGGGAAAAATTTCCCAATTGGGAAAAAAAGGGGGCCCCCAAAAAAAAGGGGGGGTTAAAAGGGGGAAAAAAGGGGGGGTTTTTTTGGGGAAAAAAGGGGGGGGTAAATTGGGCCTTTTTCCCAAAAAAAACCCCCGGGGGGGAAAAAAAAATTTTTTAAAAAATTTTTGGGGGGTTTTGGGGGGTTAAAAAAGGGGGGGAAAAGGGGGGGCCCCCCCCCCAAAATTTTTGGAAAACCCCAAAACCCCTTTTTAAAAATTTTTCCCCCCCTTTTTTTCCCCCCCAAAATTTTTTTTCCCCCAAAAATTTTAAAAAATTTTTAAATTTTTTTTAAAAAAAAAAAAACCCCCCCCAAAAAAATTTTTTTTTTTTTTTTCCCCCACTTCCCCCCTTTTTTTCCCCTTTTTTAAAAAAAAAATTTTTTTTTTGGCCCTTTTTAAAAAATTTTTTAAAAACCCAAAAAAAATTTTTTTTTTTTTCCCCCCCCAAATTTTTTTTTAAAAATTTTCAACCCCCCCCCCCCCAAAAAAAAATTTTTTTTTTTCCCCCCCCCCTTTTTCCCCCCCCTTTTTAAAAAAAAAATTTTTTTTTAAAAAAAAAAAATTTTTTAAAAAAAACCCCCCCCCCCAAAAATTTTAAAAAAAAAAAAAATAAAAAATTTTTTTAATCCCCCAAAAACCCCCCCCCAAATTTTCCCCCCAAAAAACCCCCCCCCCCTTTTTCCAAACTCCCAAAAATTTTTTTAAAAACCCCCCCCTTTAAAACCCCCCCCCCCCACCCCCCCCCAAAAAAAAAAAAAAAAATTTTTCCCCCCCCCCCAAAAAAAAAACCCCCCCCCCTAAAAAAAAATTTAACCCCAAAACCCCCCCTTTTCAATTCCCCCAAAAAAAAAAAAAATTTTTTTCCCTTTTTGAAACCGGGGTTAAAATTTAAATTTTTTTCCCGGGTTTTTTAAAAAGGTTTTTTAAAAATTTAAAAAAAACAAAAAATTTTTAAAAAAAGAAACCCCTTTTTCCCCCCTTTTTTTTTAAAAAAATTTTTTCCCCCCCGGAAAAAAGGGGGGAAAGGTTTTTTCCTTTTTTTTTTTTTAAAACCCTTTTTTTCCCCCCTTTTTTTTTAAAAAATTTTCCCCCCCCCCCTTCCTTTTGGGAAAAAAAAACCCCCGGGGGTTTTCCCCCCCTTTAAAAATTAAAAAAAAAACTTATAAAAAAAAAAAAAAATTTTAAAAAAAAACCCCTTTTTAAAAAATTTTTTTTTTTTTTCCCCCCAAAAAATTTTTTTTTTAAAAAAAACCTTTTTTTTAAAAAATTTTTTAAAAAAAAAAAAATTTTTTTTCAAAATTTTTCCCCCCCCAATAAAAAATTTTTTTCCCCCCCCCCCCCTTTTTTTTTAAAAAAAAAAAATTAAAAAATTTTTAAACCCCAAAAATTTCCAAACCCCCCCCCCCTTTTTTGCACGGGCCCCCCCCTTTCCCCCCCAAAAAATTTTTTCCCCCCCTTTTCCCCCTTTTTTCCCCCTTTTCCCCCTTTCCCCCCCCTTTTTTTTTTACCCCTTTAAAAAAAATTTTCCCAAAAAATTTTTTTTAAAATTTTTTTTTTTTTTTGGGGGGCCCCCCCCCCCGGGGAAAAAATTTTTAAAAAATTTTCCCCTTTTTTTTTTTAAAAAAAAAGGAAAAAAAACCCCCCCCCATTTGAATTTTTTAAAAAAATTTTTTTAAAAACCTTTTTTCCCAAAAATTTTTAAAAAAACCCCCAAAAATTTAAAAAAATTTTTTTTAAGGGGAAAAAAAACCCCAAAAATTTTTGATTTTTTTCCCCATATTAAAAAAAAACCCCCCCCCTTTTTTTTTTTAAAATTTTCCCTTTTTTTTCTTTAAAATTTTTTTTAAAAAACCCCCTTTTTTTAAAAAAAACCGGGTTTAAAAAAAAAAAACCCCCCCAAAAAAAAGGGGGGTTTTTTTTTTTTTTAAAAAATTTTCCCTTTTTTTTAAAAAAATTTTAAAGCCTTTTTACTTACATTTCCTCTTACCCATAGATGGTATTAACACTTCTGCTTTGTAAAAACCTCTCATAAGCTAACTTTTTCTCTTTTATCACACCCTTTACTTCATCATTCCACCAGTCACTCCTCTTTCCTCCTGCCCCCACCCTCCTATAACCACAAACTTCTGCCCCACATTCTAATACTGCATTTTTAAAACTCGTCCAACCCTCTTCAACCCCCCCACTACTCATCTTTGCATAGCCCACCTTTCTGCCAATAGTCGCTTATATCTCACCCGAACTTCCTCCTCCCTTAGTTTATGCACTTTCACTTCCCTCCTACTTCTTGTTGCCACCTTCCTCTTGTCCCATCTACCTCTTACTCTAACTGTAGCTACAACTAACTAAAGAAACTAAGAGAAACTTTCATTTTTCTTTTTGGGCCACCCTGCCTCGGTGGGATATGGCCAGTTTGTTAAAAGAAGTGAAGTTTCTGTTGCATTTATGAACTTAGAAAAGGCATATGATAGGATGGATAGGGAAGCAAAGTGGCTGATGTTGCAAGTGTATGGATTAAGTAATAACTAAATGGAATTGACACAGTTACATTTTGCTGATGATACTGTGCTTTAGGGAGATCCTAAAGAGAAGTTGCAAAAGTTAGTGGACAAGTTTGGGAGGGTGTGTAAAGGAAGAAAGTGAACATAGATAAGATTAAGATGATGAAAGTAGCAAACAAGTAGGTAAAGAAAAACTCAGTATCACATTGGAAGGAGGGAGTATGAAAGAAGTGAATGTGTTCAGGTATTTGGGAGTAGATTTGTCAGTAGATGGGTTTACGAAGGACAAGGTTAACCACAGAACTGATGAAGAAAAAAAGGCGAGCGGTGAGTTGAGATAGCTGTGGAGACAAAAAATGTTATCCATGGAGGCAAAGCAGGGAATGTATGAGAGTACTGTAATACCAACACTCTTATATGGGTGTGAAGCACGAGTTGTAAGTCTGCAACAAGGAGGAGGTGGGAGGCAGTGGAGATGTATCCAAGGGCAATGTATAATGTTAATATTATGCAGAGAATTCGTAGTGTGAAAATTAGGTGGTGTCGAGTTATTAAAAGTATTATTCAGAGGACTGAAGAAGGGCTGAGGTGGTTTGGATATTCAGAGGATGGAACAAAATAGGATGCCTTGGAGGGTTTATAAATCTGTAGTGGATGGGAGGGGAGGAGGGGCAGCAGTCATCCTAGGAAAGGATGGAGGGAGGGGGTAAAAAAGGGTGTGTGTGCAAGATGTTTCAATATACAGCAGGTATATGTGAGCTTGTTAGATAGGAGTAAATGGAGACTAATGGTTTTTGGGACCTGACAAGCTGTTGGAGTGTCAGCAGGGTAATATTTTGTGAAGGGATTCAAGGAAATCAGTAAGCAGAATTTGAGTCCTGCAGGTGGGAAGTGTACTTCGAAGAACGGGTTTGGGATATTGGCTGTTTGGAGTGACATCTAAAGTGATGCATCCAAGGACCTCTGCAAAGACAGTGAATACATGTGAATGGAGATTTTTTTTTTTTTTTTTTTTGGGGGGGGGGGGGGCCTACCTCAGTGAGAAATGGCTGAAGAGTTTAAAAAAATACTCCATGTATAACCATGTGGCATAGATTTCTTCCTCAGAGGCACTAGACAGCTAGTAATCCAAACACAGGTGAAGCCCAAAATGGTGGCATGAAGCAAATTTGAGGCCTAGAAAAATTGTGCATACTGGTATGTTAGACAGCCATCACTTGTGTACAGCAGGGCCCCGCTTTACGGCGTTTCACTCTACGGCGTTCCGCTAATACGGTCATTTCAAATTATGACCAAAACTCTATACTGCTCCCCCCACCTGACTTTCTAATACGATCACCATGCCCCATCCTGTTTGTTTACATTCTATGTGAGATCCGTAAGCACCAAGTCTCTCCATTATGTCTGGAAACTCCAAAATTTCAAGTGTTTTTAAAAGTTATTTCATATTTTACATATATGTACTCTGATAATTATTCTTGTGTATACCTGTACCTAAATAAACTTACATACTGTGCTGGCATGCAGGTACACATTAAAATCAGTAAGTGTGTCTTATGTCTCGAGACGTCATATTAGTAATGATGATGATAATCAGCGTCCATTAAGTCGTTATTACATTAATATACTTTTTTCATTAACATCTTTATTTTTTAAAATTATATAAAAAACACGATGCATAACATACAAAGATGAAAAATACACCCACGTAGAAAAAAAAACAAATTTAGATGTGGTAGGAGGGATTGCACAAGTGGCGCCAATTAGAAGTGAAAATAATCACAGTTCTTTAAAATGCTTATTACGTTAATTAATTGCCTTTTCATTTCACCCATGACTTTTTTTTAAAAAATTGCATAATAACACTATACAGGGTAAAAACCCTTGGTAATAAATCCCGAAAAGTTGGTTTGAAAGCACGAAAGCAAACATGACTTTTTATTAAAAAACTTTTTCGGTCCGGGGTTTGATCTTTTTTCTAACATACAGGGTGAAAGACATTAATTATAGGGGGATAGTGAGGGTGAGTGACGCACGTGACCTGGGGAAATGTCTGTTGTGATGAGGACGGGTAGAAAATGAAATCATGATCCTGTGTTGTTGGGTTGGGGGTGCTTAAGTATCATGTATGCAATGTTTTTTGAAATTTTGTAGTTTCCAGTGTTGCTTTCTATGTGTCGGTGACGCCAACGCCAACGGTGCCTAGAAGCCCCCTAATCCCCGTCACCGAAAATATAGAAGAAAACACTGGAAACTACAAATTTCAAAAAACTTGGTACAGATACTTAGCACCCCCAACCCAAAAACACGGGGTCATGTTTCTTGTCTACCCGTCCTCATCACAACGGACTTTCCCTAGGTCACGTGCGTCACTACCCTACTTTCCGCCTATTTTAATGTTTTTTACCTCTGTATGTTAGAAGGATCAAGGCCCCAGGCCGAAACGTTTTTCTAATAAAATGTCTAATGTTTGCTTACGTGTCTTTTAAAACCCCAACACTTACATAACTATAAAGATGATAAATACCCCCCCAAACAGAATAAATAAAAAATATGCGATGGGGGTAGCCAGATTTTTACGAGTGATAGCTAGAAAAACTTTTCTGTCCACATCAGAAAAAATGTGTTATTTGGGGGTAACTGTAGAAAATTTTTCCTTTCGTATGTAAGTTTACAGGTATAAAAAAAATACAGTTCATAGTTTAACATAAAAAAAGGCTATGTGCAGAGAACCTGGATACCAAAAAAGTCGTGTTTTATTTCCATTGCTTATTCAGTGTGTCTTTCTTCAAAAAAATGGTGTTTACATGAGGGGGAGTGTTCTTTATTGTTCTCCCGCATCATGTAGACAACTTGTACACAATGTACTTGTAAAAACCAGTGTGTACATTTTTACAAAAATTTGGATTTCCTGGTTTGTTTACTAACTCTGCGCCTGTCCCCCTCTGCCCCTTCCCTCGTGTCCTCTCACACTTGCAAAAATCAATGCACAAAAAAGGGCCCCAAAAATCGGAAATACATTCCCTGTGAATAAAAAGAAACTGTTTTAAATTCAAGACTCTTTTTAACCCTTTTCAGGGTTTTCCGTCCCGTAGATCTACGGCTTTACGTTGAGTGTCCAAACCTTTAGATCTATGCCCCAAAATTTAGCGCCGTCAAATTTACCCCCCCCCCCCCCCCCCCCCCCCCCCCCCCCCCCCCCCCCCCAAAAAAAAACCCCCCCCCCCCCCCCCCCCCCCCCCCCCCCCCCCCCCAAAAAACCCCCCACAACAACAAATAAAAAACCACGGGCCCCCCCCCCCCAAAAAACCAGGGATATCGAAAATAGTGAAAAAACCCCCTGCGACCTTAACCTTTACCTCTGGTGTGGGCACTTGTGATCAGGTCGGTTGTTCCTAAACGAAAAAGGAAAAACTAATTTTTTCGGTGCCAGGCTTGACTTCAGTATGCGATGATAGTGACGTGGATTTTGTTTTTTGCGTCGCGATCATTCGAGTAGTGATAGTGAGGAATCATATTCACCAGTGAAGCGTCGGTATTTTCGCCCCCGCTCGTCGGGTAGTGTCCCCTATGCTGTGCCGGGGACGGATACACCCCGGAGTATCCCCTGGCCCTCACCAGTTTTGGTAGTGATAGTGGGTGATGGGGTTCCTTGGGATGGTAGACCACAGGAAGTGGTGGTGTTAGTGGTGATGGTGTGGGCCCCCCATGGTACCCCCCGGCCCTGTGGGGCCCACGCTGCTGATTGTCAGTTCAAGGACAAAGCGGAGGTCAGCCCCAGCCCCCCCACAACCACAACCACCCGTAAACCAGCCCATGTGTCAGTATCCCCCGCAAACCCTATGTGGGATTGGCAGAAAACCCCCAATTTTTTTTCCCAAACCCCACCCCTTTGATGCTCTCAAAGTGGAAAATTTTACCCACTTGCCCCCTTTGGAACCGGGCCAAAGAAGGAAATTTTTTGAATTATTTTTTGCCCGCCCTTGTGGGAAATTATTGTCAGGGAAAGTAATAAATATTTTGAGTACACCGTGGCAAATCATCTTCACCCCAGTCAAGACTAACAGGGAAAAAAAACGACTGTTGCGAAAAAGATTTGTTTTTTAACAATAATGTTATGCCTCACGTCTTTAAACATAATTTTAAAAACATACTGGCCACAGATCGGCTAATTTTTACCCCTTTCATGAAATCATACCAGTGAACAGGTTTATTTACTCTTAGTTGTTGCCCTTTCTGACAAAAACCCGGGCCCCCGAAGGACAGGTTATACAAGATTAGAAATGTTTTCAGTATCTAAACAAAAGTTTAGGAATACTTTTTCCATTTAAAAATCTTGTAAGCGAGTCTTTGATTTTGTTCAAGGTAGACTGCATTCAAGCAGTATATACCGAGCGAGGAAACGTTTTGGGATAAAACTGTTTGTACTCTGTGATTGTGACAGTGGCCGGTTTGGATATTGTTTTATCCGGGTAGTAAAAAACTGAAAGTACCAAAATGTTTTTGGGTATTCAGGTGACGTGTGAGAAAAAATGTGGCCCTTATCTTGGTAAGGGGCTACATTATTCCGATAACTGGTAACAGCCCCTTACTCGTGATTTATGCGAGTGAACAAGACGATGTGTGTGGCACATGCTTTAATCGTAAACAATGCCCAGGTCAAGAAAGGTGCTGTGGTGTGACATGCAGGTGTTTTCTGCCAATGACATCATGGCTTCGGTGGAGACAACGAGATGTACTTGTTGACAAACCCTTCCCTAATGAAAAGCAAGACGTGGCAAAATGATCGAGTAACTAATGAAGTATTCGAAAACAGTGTAGTGATTTATTACACAAAAAAATGCGCTTTGGTTGCAAGTTGACATGCAGATTGGTTTTGTTGACTGTGTTGAAGAGTTACAAGTGGTACATGAAATTTTCTTCCTCTCATGGAATTTAATGCTCAATGATAAATATGTCCAAAAAAAGATGGAACAGACCCCATATGGTGAATTTTGTTTGCTGTTGTCAGACAACTCATTTAAAGAAGACCCAGGTAAAAACCTGCTTTCAACATGGTCCTGAATTCCTCAGGTATACCAAGCATTTTTGAGGAGAGAAGGTGATATTTCATAATCAGCTTCCCTTTAACTCAGAAGAAATTTGCTCAGAAGAGATGCATTGTCTGTCACAAACAAAACAACGGCAAAAAGCGCAAAGACCTCGGTTTGTGTGTGAGGATGTAAGGTGCCTCTGTGCTGGTGCCCTTTTTCAAGGGTTCCACAAGCTCCCGCAGTTTTAAAACCCTGTCCCGTGATTGTAAATATGTAAATATATGATAGAACATTAGTTTTTACAATATTTGTGATGTTTTTTGTAATAAACGTGGTAAAACAATAATATGATATTCACTTTTGTGCGGTTTTTGTGTTCAAAACAGTGAGTTTTATATATAAAATTATATCGTATTGGTTCTCAGGCCCCAAAAGTTTGTAGGAATAGAAAAAATTGGAAAAGAAAAGAAAAAACAACTAAAACCCAAAAAATGTAATGCGCGTATGTGGAATTCGTCGATGTTGCCGCCACCACATCATTTTTGACAAACTTCTTGGCACTGTATCTTGGTAAGTACTGATCAGATTTTTTTTTTTTATCTTGGGAAATACTGATCAGTTTTTTTTTTTTTTTTTATTTCCTTCACAAAATATGCTCTTTAAATTTTGTAAGAAAAAATTTTTTTTTTTTTTTTTTTTTTTCAAAAATTTCTTGGACACTGGAGCACCACTTCAGATTTTGGCCTTGGACCCTGAAAGGGTTAAAAATCACTTACCCACAACTAAATAAATAATGAATAATTGTATCTCATAAATGTTTAACATGTGACCATTTCAAACTGTTTTTTTTAATTACATTACCTAACAGAATGCTCCATTCTACTGATTATTATTATTATAGTCAAGGGGGAAGCGCTAAACCCGTAGGATTATACAGCGCCCAGGGGGGGATGTGGAAGGCATTCAGGCTTAATTCGGGGAACTGGAGCACAGATTCAATTCCCTAAATCAAGAGCCCCTCACCAACATCAAGGAACCTTCCATGAGGGGTCCATTCTACTGAATGCTCAGCAAATCAGTAAATGACCATATGACCCATCTTTGAAATACTCATTTGTGCTTAATTGTTATTTGTCAACTATAATTTTTACCACTGAATATATCATTGCTTAGTTAATCTTAAGTTAATTTTAAGCCTGCCCATAATGCTCTGCATACAAGGGGCTTTTGGCATGTTACACTTAACCACTGTATTTCTCTGCACTTCTATGTATCATGTCCAAATTAATAATAAATAAAATAAATGTACTCATATTCATTCATTCTCATTCTCTCTCACTGACACGCTCTCACACGCGCTCTCACACGCGCTCACACACGCGCTCTCGCACGCGCTCACACACGCGCTCACACACGCGCTCACACACGCTCTCACACACGCTCTCACACACGCTCTCACACACGCTCTCACACACGCTCTCACACACGCTCTCACACACGCTCTCACACACGCTCTCACACACGCTCTCACACACGCTCTCACACACGCTCTCACACACGCTCTCACACACGCTCTCACACACGCTCTCACACACGCTCTCACACACGCTCTCACACACGCTCTCACACACGCTCTCACACACACTCTCACACACACTCACACACACACTCCACACACACTCACACCCCACTCTCACACACACTCTCACACACACACTCTCACACACCCCACTCTCACACACCACTCTCACACACACTCTCACACACACACTCTCACACACACACTCTCACAACACACTCTCACACACACACTCACACACACACACCTCCACACACACACTCTCACACACCCCACTCACACACACTCTCACAACACTCTCACACACACTCTCACACAAAACTCTCACACACACTCTCACACACACTTCACACACACTCTCACACCAACTCTCACACACACTCTCACACACACTCTCACACACACTCTCACACACACTCTCACACACACTCTCACACCACTCACACCACACTCTCACACACACTCTCACACACTCTCAAAACACACTCTACACACACTCTCACACCACCTCACACACACTCTCACACCACTCTCACACACACTCACACACACACACACACACACACACTCACCAAAAACTCACACACACTCTTTACACACTCTCACACACACCTCCCACACAACTCTCACACACACTCACACACACTCTCAACACACACTCTCACACACACTCTCACACACACTCTCACACACACTCTCTCACACACTCTCACACACTCTCACACACTCTCACACACTCTCACACACACTCTCACACCCCACTCTCACACACACTCTCACACCTCTCACACACACTCTCACACACACTCTCACACACACTCTCCCCACACATCCACACACACTCTCACACACATCTCACACACACTCTCACACACACTCTCACACACACTTCAACACACTCTCACACACACTCTCACACACACTCTCACACACACTCTCACACACACTCTCACACACACTCTCACACACCTCACACACACTCACACACACACACACACTCAACACACACACACACTCACACACACACTCACACACACACTCACACACACACACCCCACACACACACTCACACACACACTCACACACACACTCACACACCAAAACACACACACACACTCACACACACACACAAATCACACACACACACACACACTCACACACACTCTCACACACAACACACACACCACACACACACACACACACACACACCACACACACAACACAAAACACACACACACACCCCACACTCTCACACACTCTCACTCTCTCATTTCTCTCTCTCTCTCTTTCCCCTCTCTCCCCTCATTTCTCTCTCTCTCTCATTTCTCTCTCTCTCTCATTTCTCTCTCTCTCTCTCATTTCTCTCTCTCTCTCTTCATTTTCTCTCTCTCTCTCATTTCTCTCTCTCTCTCTCTCATTTCTCTCTCTCTCTTCATTTCTCTCTCTCTCTCTCATTTCTCTCTCTCTCATTTCTCTCTCTCTCATTTCTCTCTATCTCATTTCTCTCTCTCTCATTTCTCTTTTTTTTTTTTACACAGGGTTTGACAAGGTTAAGGATCCCTAGCTTTATTGACAGCTATTTACAGGTTAAGGATTCCTAACTTCATTGGCAAGCTAAGAGCTGTTACCTACATCAGCTCATTTGAAAGCATT
This sequence comes from Cherax quadricarinatus, assembly GCF_026875155.1. Classification (NCBI taxonomy): domain Eukaryota; kingdom Metazoa; phylum Arthropoda; class Malacostraca; order Decapoda; family Parastacidae; genus Cherax; species Cherax quadricarinatus. The sequence goes on along the minus strand of NC_069405.1, from coordinate 35,626,274 downwards.
TTTATTGTTATGAGACATACAAGTAGGAAACAGGATGAAGTTGGAGCCATCTGTGGGCCAGCATTTTCATTTGATCAACTGACTATCTCGTTGACATCATTATCCTGTACGAATGTGTTCCATACTCGAGTCATCCTGGGTATGTATGATCTCAGATGGAGTGATGTTCTGGAGAAGGGTACAGCCAGAGTGAAGTTGCTGCTCTCTGCCAGTCTTGTGGCATAAAAGCTTGTTTCATGCTGTCCTCGAAGTGGATCCAAGTGTGGTATTTTGACAATATTGGCCTTGTACATAACAGTAAGGCCACCCACATCCCTCCTATGTTGAAGGCTCTGCTGAAATGACAGATCTATCCAGGATGGGTCCAGGCGAGAGATGAGACATCTTGCTCTGTTCTCTACTCTGTCAAGCAGTCGCAGATGAGAGGGGGGGGGCAGGCAAACCAAGAAAGTGGAGCATACTCAAGGTGCGAGCGTACTTGTGCCTCGTACAGGATCTTGCAACCCCTACTGTCAAGCAGATGGGAGATTACAGCGAAGTGCTGTAAGCTTCCTGGCTGCCTTGTTTGCAAGATTTACAACATGGTTCTTCATGGTTAGTTTGGAGTCAAATTTCACCCCAAGGATATCAACTTCTTCTCCAGGTGCCAACATCCTCCCATTCATCCTTACTACTGCACCAGCATTACCATCGTGGTGCCTAGAGACGATCATCATTTGCGTTTTCTCAGGTGCAAATGTTACTTGCCATCTATTTCCCCAAGCTGATATAGCTCTCAGCTGGTGATTGATGTAGCTTAGAGCAGCTGGCATTTCTTCTCTTGGATAAGTGAATGTCAGTGTACAGTCATCTGCATATGCATGTGATTCTGGGATGAGATGAAGAAGGTCGTTGAAGTAGACATTCCATAACAATGGACCCAGCACGCTTCCTTGTGGAACACTTGCCCCAATAGGATGTCTTGCTGATTCCGTTCCATTGAGAACTACACTTAGAGATCTACCATGAAGGTAATCACTGAGGAGACATAGCATAGAGCCTGCAATTCCCAGTGCTTGAAGTTTTGCTAAGAGGCCCTGGTGCCACACCCGGTCGAAAGCGCCAGCAATGTCCAGTGCTACCACACAGCTGACTTTGGATTCATCCAGTGACTCGTGCCACTTAGTGGAGAGGTTTAACAACAGATCAGCAGTAGAGTAACCTTTCCTGAAGCCATATTGACGATCACAAAGTAGTGAGTGGTAGTCAAAAAACTCTGTCATTTGTCTTGAGATTATTGTCTCAAGGATCTTACCAGTGATTGACAGGAGTGACACTGGTCTGTAGTTGCTGATTTCTGCTCTGCTCTTCTTTTTGTGAACAGGGACTACATTTGCCTCTTTCCATAGAGAGAGCCATTTACACTGTACTAGGCAGTGCTGAAAGATGCGAGTTAGAGGTGCTGCTAGCTGGTCTGCACATCTTCTCAACAATCTTGGGCTCAACTTGTCTGGGCCCACAGCCTTTTCTTGGTCAAGCGATTTAAGTAGGAAATGCACCTCCTCCTGCCTTATTGTCACCACTGACAGTTTTGACACAGTTCTTGCAGCTAGCCAAGGAGGGTCCCTTGCTGGGTCAGGAACTTGCATTTTGGTAGCAAAGTGTTCAGCAAAGAGGTCTGCCTTCTCTCTCATTTCTCTCTCTCTCTCTCTCTCATTTTCTCTCTCTCTCTCTCTCTCATTTCTCTCTCTCTCTCATTTCTCTCTCTCTCATTCTTCTCTCTCTCATTTCTCTCTCTCTCATTTCTCTCTCTCTCATTTCTCTCTCATTTCTCTTCTCTCTCTCTCCTCTCTCTCTCTCTCTCTCTCTCTCTCTCTCTCTCTCTCTCTCTCTCTCTCTCTCATTTCTCACTCTCTCTCTCTCTCTCTTTCTCTTTCTCTCTCATTTCTCTCTCTCTCTCTCTCATTTCTCTCTCTCTCTCTCTCATTTCTCTCTCTCTCTCTCTCTCATTTCTCTCTCTCTCTCTCATTTCTCTTCTCTCTCTCATTTCTCTCTCTCTCTCTCTCTCATTCTCTCTCTCATTTCTCTCTCTCTCTCTCTCATTTCTCTCTCTCTCTCATTTCTCTCTCTCTCTCTCTCATTTCTCTCTCTCTCTCTCTCATTTCTCTCTCTCTCTCTCTCATTTCTCTCTCTCTCTCTCATTTCTTCTCTCTCTCTCTCTCATCATTTCTCTCTCTCTTCTCATTTCTCTCTCTCTCTCTCATTTCTCTCTCTCTCTCTCATTTCTCTCTCTCTCTCTCTCATTTCTCTCTCTCTCTCTCTCTCTCTCTCATTTCTCTCTCTCTCTCATTTCTCTCTCTCTCTCTCATTTCTCTCTCTCTCTCATTTCTCTCTCATTCTCTCTCTCTCTCATTTCTCTCTCTCATTTCTCTCTCATTCTCTCTCTCTCTCATTTCTCTCTCATTCCTCTATTCTCTCTCTTCTCTCTCTCTCATTCTCTCTCTCTCATTCTCTCTCCTCCTCTCATTCTCTCTCTCTCTCATTCTCTCTCATTCTCTCTCTCTCTCTCATTCTCTCTCTCTCTCTCATTCTCTCTCTCTCTCTCATTCTCTCTCTCTCTCTCTCATTCTCTCTCTCTCATTCTCTCTCTCTCTCATTCTCTCTCATTTTTTTGTTTTATCTCGTTTACTCACCCCTGACCCTACATTAAGACTACAAATATTTTAAGTAATGAGTGAACTGTATATGCATTTTATCGCTCTGGGATGCTTAAATATAATAGAATATGTGTAGGTGGGGTGGCCTGGTATGGTAGCCCGGCTGACTACCATACATACCGCACTTGATTTCTTACAATAAATACTACTTGTCTCACCCTAGATTAAGACTACAAATATTTTAAGGTAAGTAATGAGTGCACAGTGTGTGTATTGTACTTTATTGTTTTTTGATGCCTAGTTCTATTGCTAACTTAATATATGTTAGTGTAAACTTGTTATCTAGTATTTGTATGCATTTATAAGGGGGAAAAAAGGGTGTTCCACTTTACGGCAGTAGCCTGGAACCTAACCTGCCATATAAGTGGGGCCCTACTGTACTAATATTTTGGACATTGTTAAAAAGGTTAATAACAGACCCAATAGAGAAGAAAACATCCCCGATAGGTTGATGAACACATTGAAGAAAGCAGAAGATGCTTCCCAGTTGTAGCTGCAGGTGAGTAAGACAGTCATTGGGAGGGAATGGAAGGAGTTTTATACCACAGCAAGCAGTAATCAAAATTTATGCATAAATGTTACGGCATGCAGTACTAATATTTTGCACAGTAATTTATTTTTCCACTGTCGTAAAGAATCAAGTCTTCTCCCCTTTCAGACTTTCTAGCTGCACTTTCCCAAAACATACTGCAATAAAATTATAAGGTGAAGTAACATTTCAAGAGGGTTTACTGTATAAACCCCACTGCAGAAGCAATAATATTTGTGATAAAGTTGTTTAGTAACTGAAAAAGTAAGGTGGCTGACACCAAAGACAAGCTTTAACATTTCAATAAAAATTCAAAATAGAATTACAGTAAGTTCTCCCATAAAGCTCCTTTAATTTTGTAAATGTGATTGAAAAGAGCACATCTACAACTGAAATAGCACCTGGAAAGGCCATTATAATGTTTTCAATTCTGGATGCACTTACAGCTGCATTTGCAAAAAATATCCCTACATAGACTAGATTAATATGAGCTCACTGCACCCAAGCATTATTACACAATTTCATAAATTCCACAAGTTCTCTACACGATATACGTAATGCTTATTTATAACACCTGTCTCAAAACAGTCAGCAGAATAATGCACTACGATAACCAAACATTCCCATGCCTTCTTCACTGATGTTCAGTATCTATACAAGCTTGTGTTCTAGGGTGGACAGATACACAAGTGGGTTTGAGATGGACCTGCCTAACATGGGCCAGTTGGCCTGCTGCAGTGTTCTTTCATTATTGTGTAATTCTACAAATGTTATACTCCTTTACTTCTTCACCCACAAGAGCTGTTGTACCCCTATACTTCTTCACCCACACAAGCTTAGTTATGATGAAATTTTGGCTACAGCAATTTTTCAACACATGAACTTGTGATAAGGAGGCTACACTAATGTACAAAAAGGAGTATGAAGAGGAAGATCCTAGATTTTAAATAATGAAGAGCTCCAATCCTTACCTCTGCAGGAGGGAATGTTCCATCATCAAACACCAGGTCCATCACAGATATTCCCGCCTTCTTCAGTTCATCCGTTTTGTATGTTGGTTCACAAACACGAACCACATCACGTACACCATGCTTCACCAACTCCTGTGGACATTGAATCTTCAATATAGTAAGAAAGCTAACAAAATTCTTTAGCGCAACAGGATAAAACTGACATTTAGACCTGAATAAAGCAGTATATTCAAGGTTAATGTAACTACAATAATAGAAAAATGCCAGTTGGTTAATTATCATTTAACCCCTGAGAACTAATACTGCATAGTACAGTGGAACCTCAGTACTTTAATGGCTCCCTACTCAATTCAGTATTCAAACGCTCTGTTTGGTTAAAAATCGCTCGGTAGTCGACCGTTTGCTTGGCACTTGACCAAATAAACACGACCTGCCAGAACTTCGCTGTAAACTATGTTTCTTCACTTTTTTTTTATATCATTTGTATAAATTAGTCACCATGGGGCCAACAAAGATTAACAATAACAGCCAATCAAAAAGAAAATTGGTTAGGAAAAGTTTTTTCAGTACTCAACAGATTGGCACTCAAATAGCTTTCTGGAACAAATTAAGTTTGAGTACCGAGGTTCTACTGTACTTAGTCCAGCTGCAAGATGACCTAGCATCCTCTTTGTTCATTTTCATATAGGTAGTCACTACTTGGTATATATTTAACTCTAAGTGGGGGGGAGGGGGGGGGAGGATCAAGAGCCAAAACTCAAACTACCGGAAAGTTTGAAAACCACAATACTTTCGGTAAAATATTTAACTCATAAAACCAGTTCCATACATGTTCCATAAACATGACTATTTATGGAACAATTTACCTTGGTGATTAATATGCCAAAGCATCAAGATCAATAGGTATATGATGATTTTGATGGTATCAATATCTGCTTTAAAGTTGAGTATCGACATCAGTTAATACAGCTAATTTCCACAGTACTGGTGGGTATCTGCTCATTTTGATGGTATGTGACTAAATGTAAGTATTAGTATTGTCCCATCCCTAGTCATGACCATTTTACATGTCAACTATTTCTGCACAAACTAATGATCAGATTTATAATACTATGAAATAACGAGGAGCATATTTATTTAAACATCAACAAATATCAGCAAAAGGAAAATATGATTTACGTTCAAGCTGTGATTATGTCCTCGACGAGCAAACTTTGCTTCCCCTCGCATCCTCCAATGTGCCTTTCTGGTGCAGTACTGTAGCATGGGAAGTGAAACGTTTTCATATTTTACTTTAAAAACAAAAAAAGGTATTTTTTCTTCATTCCTTCATTCATTTTACACCTTCAAGGAGGCAAAAAAAGGGGAATGTAACAGCGCCTAGTGGTACCAGCACAATGATGAAAAGCATGGACTTGAAACATTTATGGGAGGGCTGCAGAGTGTTCTTGAGGCGAGCATTTAGAGGATGGAACAGAACAGGGTAACTAAGATTGCATATAATTCTGAGGTGGAAGAAAGGAGGGGGTAAGGGGTCATCCCTGCTAAGGTTGGAGGGAGGGGGTAAAAGTTTTGAGTGCCTGGGGATTTAACATCCAAAAGGCTTATTTATGACTGCATTAGATCAGAGTGGAGAATCATGGTTTTTATGACCCATTAAGAGTCTGAGCAAAATAACATTTATGAAGGGATTCAAGGAAACTGGTTAGCCAGACTTCAATCCTGGAGGTGGGTGTGCACATGTGCCTGCACTTAAAAAAAAAGAGGGGGGTAGGTATGTTACAGTTCAGAGGGTCATCCAAACAGTGATGTCAGCCACTGAGTGAATGAGTGTCCTCTTAGGAACACCCTACTTAAGCAGGAGACGGCCGATACGTTTAAAGAAAATATTGCAATCATACTCTCTTCACAGTGTGTACTTTCAGCACCTGTTTAATAAGATTTTTTGACATTCGAATTTACAAAAAAAATTTAGTTTCAAGTTTTGGCCATCTGTTGCAAAATATATTAAATATATGCTCAGTAACAGTGTACACAATGTTAAAAAATAAACACTTACAGCAATAATAAAGAATGATTATTTGGGCCAGCAGAAACTGCCTAATTTACCAGACAAGCACTAGCCCAAGGCTAAGTTTTTTCTGGTGCTTACCTAGTCAACTGGGCTGCTGCTGTTGGCAACCTACTGGCCCACATACTCATCTCAACCTGGTGGATTTGGAACTTGGTGGAGGAAGCAATCGTTTCCTCCTTAAGACTCCTACACTTGTTCCAGCAGTAGCTATTTCTGGTATCTACTGGTAGTATGATGAATGATCTAAGCCCACTGAGGCTGATATGGTGTACCTTTATTTCTACCCATGGCATCCTTGCCTTTTTTTTTTTTTCTTTCCTTCACACTACCTCTTATACCACTTGCACCCTAACTTAGCCTCACTGAACACTACTGTTAATGAAGAGCTCACAAAGATTGCAACCTGGGTGACTGTCAATAAACTTACACTGAACACAGACAAAACCTTTTACATTATGTTTGGGAGTAGAGCAAGTGAGGTCCAGCTAAACATTATGCTTAACAAAATTTTTATTGCTAAACATGAGGGAAAATTCCTGGGTCTACACCTTGACAGAAACCTGAAATTCAACACCAATATCCAACAAAAAAAGATTCTAAAACAGCTGGCATCCTTTCAAAGATACGTTATTATGTACCACAAACAGCACTACTTTCACTATACCATTCACTGATCTACCCCTACCTCAGCTATGCTATTTTGTGTCTGGGGTTCCATAATGGCAAATCACCTAAAGCAACCCAAGAAAAAGCTACAGTGCAAATGATCACACAATCCACAGCTAGACATGCCCCGCCCCCCCCCCCCCACTTTTCTAAAACCTAAACCTACTTGGGCCCAAGATTGTTCAACTGCCTCCCGGCATACATAGTGGGGATTACCAACAGACCCCTGGCTGTCTTCAAGAAGGCACTGGACATGCACCTAAGTCAGTACCTGACCAGCCAGGCTATGGTTCATGTGTCAGTTTGTGTGTGGCCAGCAGTAACAGCCTGGTTGATCAGACCTTGATCCAACACAAGGCCTGGCCTTAGACCAGGCTGTGGGGGCATTGACCCCTGAAACCCTCTCCATGTTTACTCACTATACAAAACATTTACTAATACTACTGTGCCACCTACATTTACACAACAATCGATTCTAATGTAAATCCTGACCTGAAGTGCTTTCCTGACAATTACATTAGGACCCATGGACACAATACTAGGCACAAAAATCTCTGACATTCCCAGTGTCAGGCTAAATCTTTTCTGGAACTCTATGCCAAAATCTCTAGAACCACTGGGTCAGCTAGCATTTTTAAAACCACAGTTAGAAAACACCTTATCTCCTTAACCTATCCTCACCCATCATAAATAAATATGTAAAAAACTAAGTGCATTTGCTCAATATCATGAACTTCGTTAAAACATTATAATGTAGTATACAGTGGACCCTCGGGGTAACGGCGGGATCGGTTAACGCCAAAATCGGATAGCAGCACTGTGTCAAAATATTGGCTCGGCTAACGATGAAAAACTCAGTTAAGGACATACGTCCCGAACGTGTCCACGCGACCTGAGCCCACTTAAAGCCAGTGTGCCATTTTTTACAAGCCAGGGAGGACGATTCCACACGTAGCTGCGATATATTTTGTATTATTCCACTGTTTTTAGTGCTTGTAACTGCTAAATAAGCCACCATGGGCCCAAAGAAAGCTTCTATGCCAGCCCTGTGGTAAAGAAGGAAAGAAGCACAATAGAATTCAAGAAAAAAACTTGTAGCAAAGTACCAAAGTGGAGGAGGAAGACAGAGGCATGAATGTGCCTTCTGCAGCTATTCAGTGATTCTACGATATGTACAATACTAAAGCAGCAGGTATCGATAAAGGCTATAGTGCCAGCTAGCAATAAAGTGTAGAATTAAAAGTGTAGCAAGCAAGTTAAGCGAGTAAGCTATAGAAAAACAACACTAAAGTAACTCTCAATGTTGTTGGATGTGTATTGAGCCAATGAAGATACGTCGGCCTCCTATCTTCCACCACTCTAAACTTCTGGCAGCATCTCCTCCATCAAACTAATTAAACTAACATCTCCAAGGTAAGTGTAAATATAAAAGTGTATGTATAAAAGTAAATATAAGTGTAAATATAAAAGGACCAGAATGGAAATACACAAGTCACTGACTTTTTTGGGTTATCCTAGGTACTTTACACATATGCTATGTATGATAATCTATGTACGTAATTATTTGTGTATACCTGGATAAACTTATTTATAAATTAAAACGTAAATATTTCTTATTAATAAATTACGTACATTAACCCTTTCAGGGTCGAGAGGCCCTCTCCTAAACTTGTTCTCAGGGGAAAAAAAAAATTCTTATGAAATGATAGAGAATCTTTTCCCGATCATAATGACACCAAAAGTATGAAATTTGATGGAAAACTTACGGAATTATGCTCTCGCGAAGTTAGCGGTCTCGCCAATGTTTACGCATCGGTGATTTCGCCCACTTTGAGCCCTATTTTCAGCCAATTCCTGTGTACTAGTTGACAAAAATCATATTTATTTTGCTAGAACTCCATTTTTTCTATCGAATGAGTACAAGAAACCATCCATTTACCAATTTCAACTATCCAATAAAGTAGTTAGAATTTGGCAATTTTGCCAATTTCACACAAATTTCAGAAGATGCCAATTTCCAAATAGGGTCCAGAATAAACAAGAAAGACATTCCTGGCACTAAAATAAGTTCTCTGTTTGTTAGTCACATCCCCATGCCCCTCTTATATTTCTTTTGCTTTCCACTTTGAATTTTTATTCTTACAAAAAATAGAAGATTTACTGTTATGCAGACTACTGCATTAGTGTAGAAATGGTATAAATAATATCAGTGCACTTGTGAAAGAATATTAGACTCACCAGTTGACATGTATTGGACGCTTGGCATGATTTGGTTACTTTTGAACTTTGGTAAAAATCGAACATTTCTGCTACTTTGAGCTCAATTTCAAGGTACTTTTCATTGTGAAATCAATCAAAATCATCTCAATTTCTGTAATATGTCTTCCACTCTATAAAATGAGACCAGGAAAACTAGAATACAAATGTAAATACCATACGAAAATACAGTGCAAAGTCACTGTTTTAATCCAAAAACAGTTTTTTTTTTTCCTCATTACACACTGTGCTGCAGGATTTTTTTTATACTGCACACACTGACCACATAGACCCATTCTTTAATATAAGAACATAAGAAAGGAGGAACACTGCAGGAGGCCTGCTGGCCCATACTAGGCAGGTCCTTTACAATTCATCCCACTAACAAAACATTTGCCCAACCCAATTTTCAATGCCACCCAAGAAATAAGCTCTGATGTGAAAGTCCCACTCAAATCCAACCCCTCCCACTCATGTACAGGAAGGCCCCACTTATACGGCGGGTTAGGTTCCAGGCTACCGCCGTAAAGCGGAAATCGCCGTAAAGTGGAACACCCTTTTTTTCCACTTATAAATGCATACAAACACTAGATAACAAGTTTACACTAACATATATTAAGTTAGCAATAGAACCAGGCATCAAAAAACAATAAAAAGGTACAATACACACATAGTGCACTCATTACTTACCTTAAAATATTTATAGTCTTAATCTAGGGTGAGACAAGTAGTATTTATTGTAAGAAATCAAGTGTGGTATGTATTGTAATAGCCTCACCAGGCCACCCCACCCACACATACTATTCTATGATATTTAAGCATCCCAGAGCGATAAAATGTATATACAGTTCACTCATTACTTACCTTAAAATATTTGTAGTCTTAATGTAGGGTCAGGAGTAAGTAAATGAGATAAAACGAATAAATGAGAGAGAGAAAGAATGAGTACATGAGAGGGGGCAGGCGCAGTTATGTAAACAAACCAGGGGAAGGTAAGTTTTGTAAACAAACGAAATGTACACGTCTGGTTTGTGTACAAGTTACATTGTGTACAGGTTGTCTCTACATTGATACGGTAGAATTAATAAAGAAGAACACTCCCATTCTCATGTAACATCATTTTGAGAAGAAATGAAGCTCTGAGTGAAGGCAATGGAAATAAGTCACACTGACTTTTTTGGGTTATCCTAGGTTCTCTACACGTATGTTGTTATGTATGATAATCTATGTAACTGTATTTGTGTATACCTGAAATAAACTTACTTACATACATACGAAAGGAATAATTTTCTACAGTTACCCCCAGTAACACATTTACTCTTATGTTAGATTAGAGAAAATGTTATTCTTGCCGTCACTTGTACAAGTTATGTGGCTCCCACATCTTATATTTATGTTTATTTATTCTATTGTGGGGTGTATTTATCATCTTTTTATGTTATGTATCGTGTTTATTATATAATTTTGAAAAAAATATCATGGATGGATTAATGAAAATGTGTATATTACCGTAATATACGACATTTAATGAGACTCAGTATTGTTATTATCACCACTTGTGCAAGTCGTCTGCTACGACATCTCACATTTGTTTATTTATTCTACTGTGGGGTGTATTTATCTTATTTATATGTTATGCATCGTGTTTATTATATAATTTTGAAAAAAATATCATGGATGGATTAATGAAAATGTGTATATTACCGTAATATACGACATTTAATGAGACTCAGTATTGTTATTATCACCACTTGTGCAAGTCGTCTGCTCACATCTCACATTTGTTTATTATTCTACTGTGGGGTGTATTTATCTTATTTATATGTTATGCATCGTGTTTATTATATAATTTTGAAAAAAATATCATGGATGGATTAATGAAAATGTGTATATTAACGTAATATACGACATTTAAATGACTCGATGTATGTAAGTTTATTTAGGTACAGGTATACATAAGTATAATTATCAGAGTATATATAAAATATGAAATAACTTTTAAAAACATTTGAAATTTTGGAGTTTCCAGACAAAATGGAGAGACTTAGTGCTTACTGAGCTCATGGAGAATGTAAACAAACAGGGTGGGGCACGGTGACCGTATTAGAAAGTCAGGTGGGGGGAGCCGTATAGTGAGTTTTGGTCATAATTTGAAATGTCCGTATTAGCGGAACGCCGTAAAGCGGGGCCCTCCTGTACTTATCCAACCTAGATTTGAAACTACCCAAAGTCCCAGCCTCAATAACCCAACTAGGTAGACTGTTCCACTCATCAACTACCCTATTTCCAAACCAATACTTTCCTATGTCCTTTCTAAATCTAAACTTATCTAATTTAAATCCATTACTGCGGGTTCTCTCTTGGAGAGACATCCTCAAGACCTTATTAATAACCCCTTTATTAATACCTATCTTCCACTTATACACTTCGATCAGGTCTCCCCTCATTCTTCGTCTAACAAGTGAATGTAACTTAAGAGTCTTCAATCTTTCTTCATAAGGAAGATTTCTAATGCTATGTATTAATTTAGTCATCCTACGCTGAATGTTTTCTAACGAATTTATGTCCATTTTGTAATATGGAGACCAGAACTGAGCTGCATAATCTAGGTGAGGCCTTACTAATGATGTATAAAGCTGCAGTATGACCTCTGGACTTCTGTTGCTTACACTTCTTGATATAAATCCCAGTAATCTATTTGCCTTATTACGTACGCTTAGGCATTGCTGTCTTGGTTTAAGGTTGCTGCTCACCATAACCCCCAAGTCCTTTTCGCAATCTGTATGGCTAAGTTCTACATCATTTAACTTATAAGTACTAGGGTTATGGGCACTCCCAAGCTTCAGAACCTTGCATTTATCTACATTGAACTGCATCTGCCACTTTTCTGACCAAGAATAGAGTTTGTTTAAATCCTCCTGAAGTTCCATAACATCTACGTTTGAATCAATTATCCTACCTATCTTTGTGTCATCGGCGAATTTGCTCATATCACTAGTAATTCCCTCATCAAGATCATTGATATATATTATAAACAACAACGGGCCCAAGACTGATCCCTGTGGAACGCCACTTGTTACAGATCCCCACTCGGACTTAACCCCATTTATGGACACTCTCTGCTTCCTGTCAGTGAGCCATGACTCGATTCACGAGAGCACTTTTCCCCCAATGCCATGAGCTGCCACTTTCTTTAACAGTCTATGGTGCGGAACTCTATCAAAAGCCTTACTAAAATGTAGGCCTACCAGCTTTCTCTCGCTAGATTTGAAGGCGCTAAAATTTAGGCATTCTAGTATGTCAATAACCCTGGTGCATAAGCCGTACTAGTACGTCAAAAACCCTGAAAGGGTTAAGTGTGAACAGTGGTGGCGAGTCCTGCTGGTGCCTCCATCACCATGTACAGCTTCTCTCAGTGGCCCTCAAACCCAACAAAACTTCCACCACTTACTCCTCACATACATTATGACATTTTATTCATTCTAGAGTACATCATGTTTCTATGTTATTAATATTGTTTATTATGTCATATCAGATGAATTGCGATAGATAAATAAGCGTAGAGATATTAGCAGCATCATACTGAAGCATAATAAATAAATAAATAAATAAAAAAAAATCTCTCTCTCTCTCTCTCTCTCTCTCTCTCTCTCAATCTCTCTCTCAATCTCTCTCTCAATCTCTCTCTCAATCTCTCTCTCAATCTCTCTCTCAATCTCTCTCTCAATCTCTCTCTCAATCTCTCTCTCAATCTCTTCTCAATCTCTCTCTCAACTCTCTCTCTCTCAATCTCTCTCTCTCTCCTCAATCTCTCTCTCAATCTCTCTCTCAATCTCTCTCTCATCTCTCTCTCTCTCTCTCTCTCTCTCAATCTCTCTCTCTCTCAATCCTCTCTCTCTCTCTCAATCTCTCTCTCTCTCTCTCAATCTCTCTCTCTCTCAATCTCTCTCTCTCTCTCAATCTCTCTCTCTCTCTCAATCTCTCTCTCTCTCTCAATCTCTCTCTCTCTCTCTCAATCTCTCTCTCTCTCTCAATCTCTCTCTCTCTTCCTCCCCCAATCTATCTCTCTCTCTCTCTCAATCTCTCTCTCTCTCTCAATCTCTCTCTCTCTCTCAATCTCTCTCTCTCTCTCAATCTCTCTCTCTCTCTCAATCTCTCTCTCTCTCTCTCAATCTCTCTCTCTCTCTCAATCTCTCTCTCTCTCTCAATCTCTCTCTCTCTCTCAATCTCTCTCTCTCTCTCTCAAATCTCTCTCTCTCTCTTCAATTCTTCTCATCTCTCTCTCAAATTCTTTTCATCTCTCTCTCTCTCAATCTCTCTCTCTCTCTCAATCTCTCTCTCTCTCAATCTCTCACCTCCTACCTGTATTCCATACACCAACAAGAGTCAATAAAGGTAAGTGTGATGTTAAATGTTCATTTATCCATTTTATTAGTGCTTTCTATTTATTTGTCATTATTTTCTGTATGTATATCTATATTTAATCTTTAAAAAAATATTTAATACTTTTGGCTGTCTGAAATGGATTAATTTGATTTCCATTATTTCTTATGGGGAAAATTAATTCGGCTAAAGGCAAAACAGGTTAGAGGCAAGCTCTCTGGAACGGATTAATGCAGTTACCCAAGGGTCCACTGTACTTACTTAAAATATCTGTTATCCTCTCAAATGTTAATCATTCCACTGTGTCCACCTTAGGTTAATAATCAAAACTAATTCTTCTCTACAAAACTTATTAAAGCCATATAGCATGAAATAAAAGACTAGTCAATTTTCTTCTATTCATTGTAAGACACCTAATGACCATATGTACAATTACTGCACTGTTATTGCCTTATTAATCTCAAGTTAATCTTAAGTTTGCCCAAAATACTTTGCATATAAAGGGGCTTCTGGCATGTACACCCAATTGTTATACTCCTTTGTACAAACATGTATCATGCTGAAATAAAAATTACTATTATTAATATTACTTATTATTACTAATATTACTTATTACTGTTACTATAATTACTATAATTATTACTATTACTATTAATATTACTATTACTATACATCTCTCTCCTCCACTCCAGTGCAAATTTTCAGTGCTCTGAGGCATTACCTCACCTCTTACCCTACACCAAGACCATTAAGACAACAAATATTTTAAGTTAAGTAATGAGTGTACTGTATATGCATTTTATCACTCTAGGGCACTTTAAGTGTGTGGGTGGGATGGCCAGAGGGCTACCATACCTACCCATACGTGACTTCTTACAATAAATACTACTCACAGTTTGCCCTACATTAGACTCAAATATTTTGATGTAAATGAGTGTACCATGTGTATTTTACTTACTGTTTTTCATGCCTCGTTCTATTGCTAACCTAATACAGTGGACCCCCGCTTAACGATCACCTCCCAATGCGACCAATTATGTAAGTGTATTTATGTAAGTGCGTTTGTACGTGTATGTTTGGGGGTCTGAAATGGACTAATCTACTTCACAATATTCCTTATGAGAACAAATTCGGTCAGTACTGGCACCTGAACACACTTCTGGAATGAAAAAATATCGTTAACCGGGGGTCCACTGTATATGTTAGTGTTAACTTGTTATCTGGCATTTATATGCATATATAAGTGGAACAAAAATGGCATTCTGCTTTCCGGTACTGTCTTCTTTGCGGAGGTAGCCTGGAACCTAACCTGCCACATAAGTGGGACCCTACTGTAATTCGTATTTAGGAGACTGACTAGTTAATGAGCCAAGTTGGACCAAAACAACATTGTAAGTTTAAGTCTCCTAATTGCAGATTATGTACATTTTATTATCCAAGCAATAGGGTAGAGCTGATTTTTTTGTGATGATGAATACAAAATGGAAGGCATGTGTAATATAGGAGAGGCCTGGGGATGTGATTAATGAACAAAGGAAATGTTTTAGTACCTGTAATGTCAACAGTGTTTTGGACTGTTCTCACGTTGGATTTTTTAATTTTGTGTAAAACTGGCCAAATTACCAACCTCTGTGCCCTTTTTAGAGTATTTATGATAGTTTAATGTACATTTTTTTGTGCTCAATTCACAGAATGGAAAGCATACTAGCAAAATAGTTAGAAATTAAGTAAAATTGAGCAATGGAATTGGCTTACAACAGAACTCAGAGTGGGTAAAATTACAAATGCACAGATTGTGCCTAGGTCGCGAACTCTGTGCATGCATAATTCCGTTAGATTTCCATCAAATTTTATATATGCAATGTGGTCTTGGCTTCAGATTACCAATAACCATAATTTTTTGTTGTTGTTGAGGGGGGGGGGGGCATTCAGAGTGACAGATCAATAATTAAGTTTACAAGTGCCATGTTTATTCTTTACCCAGGATTAGAGCCTTACATCTGCTTACATTACATTATGGCTGTGTCTAAAATACTATAGCATTCTATTCAAAATGCACTACAAAGGTAAATGTTATCAGAGATTTTAATACATCTTTAGTAAACACAAACTTTCTATTCAATACCTCATACATTTCTTCCTCACCTTGTGATCTTGCCCCCAATCATATTTTTTTCCTTGTATCGTACAATATTTTGACTACCATTTAAATTTTAAGATTTAACCCTTTCACTGTCCAGGCCCCTGAAATTAATACTGTTCCCAGTGTCCACTTCATAAAAAAAAAATCTGAAACTAGAGAATCTTTTTCCGAGGGTAATATCACCAAAATTACAAAATTTGATGGAAAATTTGCAGAATTACACAGGCAAAGTTAGCAGTATGGGCACAATTTATGCATGAGCAATTTGCCCAGCAAGTTCCATTTGACCAAATTCTTAGCTATTTTGCACAAGAAATCTATCAATTTAAGACTTCTCAAAAGCCACTTAATCACCCTAGACTAAATGCTAAATACTCAGAACTCACATACTCAATATGTATTCCCATATCAATTTCAATAATTACTTTTGAACCTTTTATCCACTGTCAACAGGAATATAATTGAATCATTTTCACAAAAAACATTTCTGAATATATGAATATATCTTTTGTCTTGTATAAATTAGATTCATTTATAATTAATAACCTACTGTACAACTATGATATAATTAATATTCTACTGTACAATTATGATATAATTCTTAGTGTTAAGTAGTCAGTAAGCCAATAATGTTAAGTCAGCCCATAATGCCTAGGCATAATAGAGGCTCTCTTTGCATTGCAGCCCTTTATTGTAAATACATCATCTCAATGTACTATTTGCAAAGACAAATAAATAAATAAATTTAATTATTACAACTTCTCTTTAACAGCCAATTTTACCTAAAATTCAAAAACCTTTGATATACCTTTGATGAGTTTCAAGAGTTAATCTAATCTCTGAGCCCAGCCATTGGCCAGGCTCAACTGGTGCTTGCCAGGTCAACTAGGCTGTTGCTGCTGGAGACCCACTGCCCCACATATCCATCACAGCCTGGTTGATCTGGCACCTGAAGATACTAGTCCAGTTTCCTCTTGAAGGCTTCTACACTTGTCCCAGTCATGTTTCTGATATTTTCTGGGGTCTGGGACCCCGGATGTTGATATAGTGTTCCCTTATTGTCCCCACCGCACCCCTGCTCCTCACTGGGTTAATTTTAAACTACCTCCCACATCTCTCACTCCAGTATGTTGTCATGGCAGTGTGCAGATTTGAGACCAGGCCCTCGAGTACTTTCCACATATATTATCATGCATCTCTCTCTCCTCCACTCCAATGAATACACGTTCAAGACTTGCAGGCATTCCCAGTAGTTTAGGTGCTTTACAGGCTCAATGTGAGCCGTAAACGATCTCTATTTGTTCCAGCTCCAATATTTCTCCTGCTCTGAATGGGGCCTTCAGCACTGAGCAATATTCTAAGTGAGGGAGCACTAGCTCCTGTTTTGAAAGTTCTCAATACCCACCCCATCATCTTCCTGGCCATCATTATCTTCGTCTTGTTATGGTCTTCAAAAGAAAGGTCTGCTGACATAATTATTCCCAAGTCTTTTACATGTTCCTTACGTTCTATCTGGTGACCCGCTTGAGTTTTGTATATAGTGTTCAGTTTGAGTTCTTCCTTCTTTCCCTACCTAAGCAGCTGGAACTTATCACCACTGAACGTCATGTTCTCCACTGTCCACTGGAAAGTCCTGTTTATGTCTTCCTGTACTTTTTCAGTGTCCTCTACCATAGTGACTTTCATGCTTATATTAGTGTCATCTGCAAATGACAATATAACAGTGTGCTGGGTGTTTTTATCTAAGTCTGCTATGAGGATAAGAAACAGCAGAGATGCCTGGACAGTGCCTTGGAGCACTGATACCAAAGATACCAATTTCAAAATAGAATGAAAATAAACAATGTAGATATTGCTGGCACTAAAAAATTTCCTGTCCCCAGGCCTCTCCTATATTAAAATTGCATTCCATTTTTAATTCATAATCACACAAAAATAGAAGTTTTACCCTTTCTCGGATAATAAAAATAACTAAGAATTATTGGTCGTGATTTATGGCATCCCAACAATCAAACCCATAAAACCAGTGAGGGATGGATGGGAGCCTCAACCATCTTCAGAAAAATAGGCAAAAAGTTTAATTGCCACTACTGAGAGCCCAATTTCAAGCTACTTCGTCTTTAACCCTTTCAGGGTCCAAGGCCAAAATCTGAAGTGGTGCCCCAGTGTCCAAGACTTTTCAAAAAAAAAAAAAAAAAAAAAAAAATTGTCATTTTTTTCTTATGAAATGGTAGAGAATCTTTTTGTGAAGGTAATAAAACAAAGTACGAAATTTGATGGAAAATTGACGAAATTATGCTCTCGCGAATTTTAATGTGTCAGCGATATTTACGATTCGGCGATTTTGCCGACTTTGACTCCCATTTTAGGCCAATTACATTATTCCAGGCGATCAAATTCTTAGCTATTTCACTAGTATTACTTCTATTCTATCGATTGAGCACAAGAAATCGCCAAGTCAACTGTTTCAACTACAAAATAAAGTGATCGGAAATTGGTAATTTGGCAAATTTAACTCAAAGGTCAAAATATTCCAATTTCAAAATAGGGCCCAGAATAAACAATGTAGGTATTCCTGGCACTAAACTAACATTTCCTCTGTTCATTAGTTACATTTTGAGGCTTTACAAATAAATTCCATTTTGATTTTTTATTCACATAATGAATTTTTATTCACACCAAAAAATAGATTTACTGTTATGCAATATTGTAATAATTGTATAAATATCACCACCACATTTGTGTATTAGACGTGCGAGGTTGTTTGTTTACTCTTGAATATCGGCAAAAATTTAACATTTCCGCTACTTTGAGCTTGGTTTCAAGCCATTTCCAGTGCTAAAACCAATCAAAATCATCTCTATTTCTGTAATACGTATGTCTTCCATTCTATCAAATGAGACAAGAAATCGCAAATACAACTATAAAAAACATACGAAAAAACACTGCAAAGTCGCTGTTTTAATCGAAAATCACGGTCTCAGTTTTTTTTTCTCTCATTATACACAGTGTGCTGCAGGATTTGTTTCATGTGGTGCACACATACCACATAGATGTATTCTCTCATATCCAGGCCCAAATTTAGCACTCACAGTTTATCAGTGAGCTGAGCTCATGGCGTAGATCTACGGTTTGGACCCTGAATGTAAAGCCGTAGATCTACGGGACGGACCCTGAAAGGGTTAAACAGATCAAAATCATCTCCAATTCAAAAGTATGTCCTCCAGTCTATTAAATACCAAGAAACTACTAATAAAATCAAAGACCATCCTTGAAAACAACTCAAGTTGCTATTTTAAACCAAACATACTGTCAGTTTTGCTTTTCCCATCATGCAGTGTGGGGGCAGGAATTTTTTTTTTTATGCTGCACGTGTGCATGTATGCACACACACCACAGACCCATTCTCTCAGTCCAGGCCAATATTTACTACTTAGTCTATATTTACCACTTAGCATGATGAGCTAGCTGTGCTCATCATGCAAATCTACACAAGGGGCCCTGGCCTCAATGACTTAGTTCTACGCGATGGCCACTGAAAGGGGTTAATACAAGACAGCTCTTATTTACTTTTGTCTATGTATGTTTTAAATGTTTCCTTTGTCCTCTTACAGTAACTCACCTGTTGTATTCTGTTGTTGTTGAAGCATGTTGAATCTGTTTTCTGTTCATATTTGAAGAGTAAGAACTTTGATCAGCAAAGAGCCCTTGGAGAACATCCTCCTAAAAACAATGATACACCCATCAAGCTGACCGCTGGTACCCCCCCCCCCATCACAATCAGGCTTCTCCCCCACAATATGACCCCCCCTCCTCCCGGCAATCTGACCTCAGTTGCCTAACCTGATCTCTTTTCTCCTAACCTGAATTTTGGCTCTCCCCCTCCTTTTTGTCATTTTATAATGGCACAGGACAGACTAAATGTATAAATTTTTTGGATTAGTTGGAAGTTAAACAAGGTTTAAGTAGTGGGACTATGGACTTGTCTGAAGTAGAGGCTAAGGCCCTTTATACACATTCATGAAAAGTAAATACAATATTCAAAGGCACATTTAAGAATTTCATTCACAACTACTGAAGTGCAGTAATACCTCAGTATAATGGACCCCGTGAAGTAGATTTTCAAGTAAAAGGACACAAGTGCAACTAATGTGACATTTTATTGTGGCAACGCTTCGCTCTCCAGGAGCTTTGTCAAAGCTCGACAAAGCTCCTGGAGAGCAAAACGTTGCCACAATAAAATGTCACATTAGTTGCACTTGTGTCCTTTTACTTTACATATTAAACCATACAACCGGCCGGGATTGAACCCGCGGTCATAGAGTCTCAAAACTCCAGCCCGTCGCGTTAGCCACTAGACCAGCTAGCCACAATAAGATTCATCCAACTAGGTATATTTCTACACCATAGGAAAGTTAGCACAGGCACCTCTGTGACCACAAATCCCGGCCGGGGGTATGGTTTATTTGCAATCGTGTCATTACGATTTCTTGAGTCATGTTGACGGCAGTGAAGGGACTTGAGCTAGAGTTCGTCATGGCCACGCTAGCTGGAGATAAGTCTGTAAAAACTTGCATTTGTGGTCACAGAGGTGCCTGTGCTAACTTTCCTATGGTGTAGAAATATACCTAGTTGGATGAATCTTATTGTGGCTAGCTGGTCTAGTGGCTAACGCGACGGGCTGGAGTTTTGAGACTATGACCGCGGGTTCAATCCCGGCCGGGGGTATGGTTTATTTGCAATCGTGTCATTACGATTTCTTGAGTCACTTTACATATTGTCGGCAATTCTACCAACATTATTACAAGTAGAGTTTCGGTATAATGGAAAAATTTTTTGTCCAGTTAAAGGCTCTGAAGTCCCTTGCATGGTGGTGTCTGGTAGAACCACTAATGCAAAGGACCAAGTCAGTTACATCACACATTTGTCAGGACAGGTGGTGCCCATCAGTGCCATCAATACAGCAAACCACATCCAACGTATTTGCGTGCAGATGTTTTAATTATTCTCAGGCAAGCATGGCCGCTGAACCAATCCGCATCAGGTCTGAGAGCGCACTATAGTCATTCAGTTTACAATTTTCCAGATTCAGTACTTTTTCTCTCTATCAAAGTGCAGTTATTAACAATGGAAGATCCCAAGAAGTGCAAATCAGTGTTAAGCAGAAATTTGAACTAATGTGTAATCAGTCACCAGTGAACAATATCTGATTTCTTACCTCTTCTGTGTAATAGATGAAATTAAGAAAAAAATCTTTGAACTGCAATGTACTGTATTTTTAACTTTTTTTTTTCAAGAAAATGTACGACTTTTTTTTTTTTTTTTTTTAGTATGTCTAGTAGTGTCATCGATGTAAATGATGAAGTTCATTGCATGGCACACTTGTCCATATCCAGTAGTATCAGTACAGCAGACCTGAGCTGCTGCATCAAGCACACATCAGTGCAAAGGATTTTCATTTACACAAACACCCCTTCCTCTTCATTAATCCATTATAGTTATTTTCTGGGAATCAAAACTGATCATGGAAACAGAGTATGCATTCATTAGTGTTACTTTGTGCCATACTGTACTTTCCTCAAATTCTTAGTCCTTTTGACAATACATGAAGTTTTTTTTATTTAAGAGAATCGTGCAGTGGAACTTTGGTTGTTGAATGCCTTACTTGTCGAACAAGTCTGTTTTCAAATGAAGAATGAGAAAAACATGTCCTGGTTTTCATACGTGCTCTTGGTTGTCGACAAAGCGGCTCGGATCACATGATCAAACAGTCAAAAGCATGTGTTTAAATCAGCCACTAACACGCATGCTGTAAACACCTTTTGAGCTCTTCCTGTGGATCTTGTGAACTTTTTTGTTATTCTGCAGTTTTGGTGCAATTCTTTATTGTTAGATAAGCCATCATAGGGCCGAAGAAGATAGAGATATTAACCCTTTCGAGGTTTCAGCCGTACTAGTACGGACTGTTTTTGGTTTAAAACAGCGACTTTGTACTGTATTTTCATATGGTATTTATGCTTGTATTCTAGTTTTCCTGATCTTATTTTATAGAATGGAAGACATATTACAGAAATTGAGATGATTTTGATTGGTTTCACAGTGAAAAGTACCTTGAAATTGAGCTCAAAGTAGCAGAAATGTTCGATTTTTGCCAAAGTTCAAAAGTAAACAAATCATGCCAAGCGTCCAATACACGTCAACTGATGAATCTAATATTCTTTCACAAGTGTGCTGGTATTATTTATACCATTTCTACACTAATACAGTAGTCTGCATAACAGTAAATCTTCTATTTTTTGTGAGAATAAAAGTTCAAAGTGAAAAGCAAAAGAAATGTAAGAGGGGCATGGGGATGTGACTAATGAACAGAGGAAATGTTATTTTAGTGCCAGGAATGTCTTTCTTGTTTATTCTGGGCCCTATTTGGAAATTGGCATCTTTTGAAATTTGTGTGAAATTGGCAAAATTGCTAAATTCTGACCACTTGATTGGATAGTTGAAATCGGTAAATGGGTGGTTTCTTGTACTCATTCGATAGAAAAAACGGAGTTCTAGCGAAATAGTTATGATTTTTGTCGACTAGTACACTGGAATTGGCCGAAAATAGGGCTCAACGTGGGCAAAATCACCGATGCGTAAACATCGTCGAGACCGCTAACTTCACGAGAGCATAATTCCGTAAGTTTTCCAGCAAATTTCATACCTTTGGTGTCATTATGATCGGGAAAAGATTCTCTATCTTTTCATGAGAATTTTTTTTTTTTTTTTTAAATTTTGGCAACCTTGAGAACAAGTCTCTGAGAGGGCATGGCGACCCTCAAAGGGTTAAAGCAAAAAGAAAAGTTGTAAAAAGCTTTACTGAGCTTAAAAAAGAAGTTATTTGAGAGTATGAAGATAGGCTCCATGTGGCTGATATAGCAAAACTTTATGGAGAATCAGCGTCTACTATCAGCACGATACTGGGCCAAAGGAAAAAAAATTAAAGCAGCTGACCTTGCAAAAGTGATATTAAGGCAAAGGCCACAAATTTTTGAGGAGGTTAAAAACACTTTGTTGATTGGGATAAACTAAAAACATTTACACGGCGATAGTGTCTCAGAGGCCACTGTTTGTGAAAAAGCAAGGCAGTTGCACGACAATGTGGAATAATAAAAAAAGAAAAAAAAAGTGCTGAAATGTAATCTTTCAAGGGCAGTAGGGGTCGGTTTGATAATTTTAAGAAAAGAAATGGCATTCATAGTGTGGCTAGGCATGGGGAGGCTGCCAGTGCTGACAAAGTAGCTGTTGAAAGTATGTTACAGCCTCTCCTCACTTAACGACGAGGTTCCAATCCTAAGAGCAGGTCGGTGAGCAAATTGGTCATTAAGCGAAGACAATACTATACTGGTAGTAGGCTTGTGTCAACCATCTTTCGATATTTTTTTTAACGTCACCTTTGCACCATCTATGACATTTTTAGTACATTTTTAAATGTTTATACAGTAGTGTACTGTATACTGTAATAAACAGAATAAAGGAAATCAGCTCTAATATACATTACTTAGGTTTGCATGCTGGTTGGAGAGCTGGTAGTAAGTCCGAGTGGCTGGTAAACAGGATAGCTGGTCGTAAATCTAAGTGGTCGGTAAACGAGTATGTCACTAAGTGAGAAGAGGCTGTACTGAATTCCAAGTGTACGTAGAGGCCAAGGGATTTCTCCCCCAACATGCATTTGTGACGAGACAGGCCTCTTCTGGAAGATGATGCCCAAGACAACCACATAACTAAAGAGGAAGTCAATGCCAGGACACAGGCCAATGAAAGACAGTCTCACTGTTATTCTGTGGTAATGCAAGTGAGGGACTTGAAACTGAAGCCCTTACTTGTTTATCATTCCAAAAAGCCATGAGTTTTTAAGAAGACCAATACGTATTATGAAAAGCAAATTGGTTGTAATGTGGAGGGCCACTGTCTTGGTTAACAAGAATTTTTTTTGTTAAGTGGGTTCATTAAGTCTTTGCTCCCACTGTCAAAAAGTACCTCATTAAAAAACAATTGCTACTCAGGGCCCTTTTACTTTTGGATAATGCTCCTGCTCACTGTCCAAGCTTGAAAAACAAGTTGCTGGAGGAGCTCAGTTTTATAACTGAAGTTCTTGCCTCATAACACCACCACTCTCATCCAGTCCATGGACCAACAAGTCATTTCTAACCAAGAAACTCTATACCAAAGCACTTCTTGAAAGGTACTTTGAAGTGACTTCAGAAACAAATTTAACCCTCAGGGAGTTCTGGAAGGACAATTTTAATATCCTCACCAGCTTGAGGCTTACAGACAAAGCCTGGCGGGATGCGTCTTCCAGGACCATGCAGTCAGCATGGAGGAAACTGTGTCCTGACTTTGTGGCAGCCATGGAATTTGAAGACTTTGAAGGTGAGCCTGAACAAGTAAAGGATAGTGTGTCCCTGGGGAAGACCTTGGGCCTAGAGGTGACTGAATATAATGTGGAGGAGTTGGTGGAGGAGCATCGAATTGAACGCCCACAGAAGACCTTTTGGACCTTCAGAAACAGCAGCATTAGACTGCAGCAAAGGAGCTGTCATCAGAGGAAGAGGAGAGAAGGGATGATGTGCACATTTCACTTGTCAAGGAAATGTGTGCTAATTAGCTTGAAGTGCAGGAGTTTGCTGAAAAATACCATCCAGAATAACCAGTGGCCATCCGTCAGTCTAACATGTACAATGACACAAAGTCTCAATTTAAACAAGTACTAAAGCAGACCCTGAAATAAACCTCACTGGACAGGCTTTTAGCAAGACCAGCGAGCCAGAACAAGGTGTTAGTGGTGAAAAAGAGAAAAGAAAAAACCACCAGGTGGTGACTGAAATCATTAGGCGATTCTCCTTCCTAGTAACATACCCCCCCCCTCTTCTCCACCTCCTGCTTCCAGTATGCCATTACCTCTCCTTTGACAGGCTGTTAAATTTTCCTTTACTGTACATTATTTCAGTTAAAGTTTCTTTCAGTATTCATTTTTACAGTTTTATGTAGTATTTAGTACATTTTTTCATAAATTATATTGTCATTTGGGGTCTGGAACGGATTAATTCTATTTACATTATTCTTCAACGGAAGAATTGCTTTGGTTGTTATCCATTTTGGTTGTCGAATCGGCATCTGGAACGAATTAAATTCAGCAACCGAGGTTCCACTGTACAGTAACATCCTTCAGCAATCCAGCTGTATCCGAGACAGGGTGACCCAAAAAAGAAAAACGAAAGTTTCTCTTTCTAAATTTAGTAATTTATGCAGGAGAATGGGGTACTAGCCCCTTGCTCCCATATATAGTAACATATCTTCACTAAAAATTCCAGATCCATGCAGTCATAACACAGATAACCATCCCCTTCACTCCAGTTACAAGCACTTTTGTGTAAAGTTAGTCAATAAAAGAATATGCCACAATAAATAACCATTCACAGCACAACCAAGAATTTTTTCAAAGATGATATTCCTTACCTCAATATAGCTCTGCATGGTTGCGTCAGTGGGTCGATCTGTGATGAGGAAGCGCATATTCTTGTATTCAATTTCTGAAGGGGCAGGTCTGATGCTCTTTGATCTCATGTTTGCACTATTTGCACTCATAACGCTCTTAAAAAACTATAGGCCAGTAGTAATGTATACTCTTGCACTTGTGATTTTTCAGGCAGAGCTTTTGAAGTACAGCTTTTTAAGGTGACAATAAGAAAAGATGGCAATGAATAATAATCTCACGTGGTAGAGAATCTTCCACCTGGGGAGACTTCTAAACTTGGGATGAAGTTGTGAGATCCCTTCTCAAATTTACAAATATATAAATTATATATATATATACTGTGTATATATATATATGTATATTGTGTATTTATAAAAAAATGCTGTAATCTGATATTATACACTGTTCCACAATCACACTATATATACACACAATTAGAACACACTCACTTTGGCTCTTCACAGATAAAACTTAAATGGTAAAAAGCTTGAACAGGATGGAGCTAGTGAAGGAAAGGACTGGTAGGGAGGCAACAATCAAGCTCAAGCTTCCTCCACCATATACAGTATGGCGGTGATCCCCAATTTTGATTTTGCCGAAAGTGCTGCCGAAGATAGGGATCTCTCCTTTGCTACTTAGGCCGAAAGACCACAAAGCAGAAGGGCGGCAGCAACGGCAGCAGCAATTACAGACGATAACGTAGCCACAGAGGACCCGCTTATTTTCAGGCCTTCACTTTACCCCATCACCGAGTTCAGTCTCCCACTATTCACACGGACACTCAGACAATGCACACTTAGATTAGCATAAGCAGGTTTCTTTCTTGTTTATTTGATGTGATATTGTGCCTTGCAGAATTCGCCAGAGCCCTTAAGTAGCTCCATAAGTGTGTAGCCTCGCCCACTGGACACCTGAAACATGAGATAGATCTTAGTACACGTATTCAACTACAACATATACACTGTATATGCAAATTTTATTATTTCTTTCATATGCTATAACAACATCTTTCTATCAGCAGTAATGCATATACAGTGGACCCCCGGTTCGCGATGCCATCTGTATCCGATAAATCCGGTATTCGATGCATTTTAACGCAAAAATTTTGCCTCGGTTCCCGTTAAAAAACCCGGTATACGATTCGTCCGAGACGTGTCCACTTGTGTGCCAGTGTTTACAAGCCAGCCAGTGTGCTCGCATCTAAGGATACATTCGGTACATTCTATATTATCAGTGTTTTTGGTGCTTGTTTCTGCAAAATAAGTCACCATGGGCCCCAAGAGAGCTTCTAGTGCCAACCCTTTGAGAAAAAGGGTGCTAATGACTATTGAAATGAAAGATAATTGCAAAGTACGAAAGTGGAGTGCGTGTGTCGGAGCTAGCCAGGTTGTATACAAAACCCCAATCAACCATCTCTACTATAGTGACCAGGAAAACAGCAATCAAGGAAGCTGTTGTTGCAAAAGGTGCAACTGTGATTACAAAACAGCGACCATAAGTGTTAGATGCTGAGAGACTTATTGGTGTGGATAAATGAAAAACAGACAGCAGGAGATAGCATCTCTCAAGCAATCATTTGTGAAAAGGCTAGGCAGCTGCATGACAATTTGGTAAAGAAATTGCCTGCAACTAGTGGTGATGCGAGTGAATTTAAGGCCAGCAAAGGCTGGTTTGAAAGATTTAAGAATCGTAGTGGCATACATAGTGTGATTAGGCATGGTGAGGATGCCAGTGACTCAAGCTGGTCCTAGTGGCATTAAAAGAAGGGAAGTAACCCCGGAAAAGGACTTGCTACCTCAAGTCCTATTGGAAGGGGATTCCCCTTCTAAACATTAACAACTTCGACACTCTCCCCTCCTACCATCCCATCAATCATCACCAGATCTTCATTAAAGGTAAGTGTCATGTATTCTATTGTTAGTATACTACAAACTGTGCATGTCTTCAGTTTGTGTGCATTAAGCTTAATATTTCATGTGGTAAATTTTTTTTTTCATACTTTTGGGTGTCTTGCACGGATTAATTTGATTTCCATTATTTCTTATGGGGAAAATTGATTCGCTTTTCGATAATTTTGGTTTACGATGAGCTCTCAGGAACGGATTAATGTCGCAAACCAGGGGTCCACTGTATAAGAGATTTCTAAATAATATGCATTTGAACCATTATGTGAAAACACTTGAAATTGTGACAAATTTGCATGCTATGAAACTTTAACAGCATGGCAAAGATTTTGGGGGAAAACATGGAACATCATTGGATCTATCACCTTTGCCTTACAATCAGCTTCCAGGCAAGGCCACTGTTCTTAGAGGAAAGGCCCAGTCTCACTATGTAAGCCTCCCATGCTGCCAGCTTTCCATATGCCATTGTCATATGTTAGCAAATCAACTTTTAATCAACATCTTTGAATACTAACCATGGAATGCAAGAATAAGAGTGATGCTGGAGATGCCAAAAGAGCAAACATAAATGTCTAAGTACAGTAAACCCTGTATGTATTTAATGGATAAATTAGGGGGAGTGGGTGGCAAGTAATGGCAATTGTGGTGAACATTGTTTCTGAGACTATAAAAATAAGGAACAATTCTGCAACCATAGGACTATCTACTGTTGTCAAATCTCCTGGCCTTGCAGATTCTGTTCCATATTTCCAAAATCTGTTAAACGAGGCACATTAAATGGAGGACATACTGTATTTAAAAAATATTAAGTTATACAATTACGTACAGGAGGGCCCCACTTATACAGCAGGTTAGTTTCCAGGCTACTGCTATAAGGCAAAAATCGTTGTAATATGAAACGTACCCTTTTTCACTTTCAAATGCATATAAAAGCCTGATAACACATTTACACTATCATATATTAAGTGAACAACAGAGCTAGGCCTAAAAAATGCATATACAGTACACATCTTTCTTTCTTTCAACACACCAGCCGTATCCCACCGAGGCGGGGTGGCCCAAAAGGAAAAACAAAAGTTTCTCCTTTCACATTTAGTAATATATACAGGAGAAGGGGTTACTAGCCCCTTGCTCCTGGCATTTTAGTCGCCTCTTACACAGTAGCTTAGGGAAAGGAAGTTCTGTTCCATTCCCCCATGGAGAAAAGAGGAAAAAACAAAAACCAAGAGCAGTAAGAAAATAAAGAAATCCCCGGGAGGGGTGTTTTTATACATATGCTTGTCCCATGTATGTGTGGGTGTGACAAAGGGGAAAAGCAAAAGTACCCAAGACGTCCCTGAAACCTTGCATGTTTTTGAGACAAAAAAAAACACCAGCAACCCTACCAGTGTAAAAAAAATTACGGGCTTATTTTACACTCACTTGGCAGGCGGTAGTACCCCCCTGGGGGGTTGCTGCTACCAACCATCCCTGGGCCCCAAACTACTACCTAGGACCAACCACTCCCTGTACACAAATTCCATAAAATAGTTTTTTTCCCTTAGCTTATAGCGGTGGATTTGGTAACATTTATTGTAGGAAGTTGATAAAAAAGAATGGGTTTTAACTAAAAAGCTTTATTAGCAAAAGGCTGTAAAGAGGGGCCCCCACCTGTACTAGATAACCCAAAAGTGATGCAAAGCCTTTGGTTCAAAGCATAATTCATAAAATTTTAAAAATAAAAAGATAAAAGCTTGTTTAATTAGTTTACAAAAGGTTGTGACCTGAAGAGAATGCCAAATAGGTCACAACAGCTGAATAAGACAGAAAAATTAGAGTGAAATCAGCAGCAAAAAAAGTAAACCATATAATTTCATTATGATCATGGAGCAAGCAAGCCTTGTTATACAGTGAGATGACAAATGAAAGCCTGAAATAGTGAGCATCTAGTGCTGGCTTGTTCTAGTTTTAAACTGCTAAACTGCTCAAATTAAGCAGTGATAGTGCATCTGCTAATCACACTGGTGTCAGAAATCTTCCCAGCATAATTGGAGGAAATCATTTTTGAGGGTGACAAGCCTCAGGATGTTTAAAACCCTTTCCGAGGGGGTTTTATTGTAGGCTTGCATGCCAGGGGTTTGGGGCCCTTTCTAGTACGCTAAAATTTAGCGCTTTCAAATTAGCGAGAAAAGCTGGTAGGCCCACATTGAAAAAAGGGTCTAGTGGTCAGTGGCACAGTATAAAAAAAAACCGCAGCACAGTGCATAATGAGAAAAAAAAACCGACCCTGTTTTTTTTCTTTAAAACAGCGATTTGCAGTGTATTTTCATATGTTAAATTTTGGTTGTATTCTAGTTTTCCCGGGTTCATTTTATAGAATGGAAGACATATTAGGAAATTAAATGATTTTATTGGTTTCACAATGAAAAAGCCTTGAAAACTGGCTAAAATTAGCAAAATGTTCGTTTTTGCCAAAAGTTCAAAAGTAAGTAATCTGCTTTGATCCAATACACTCAACTGGTGAGTTTTTCTTTCACAAGTGCTGATATTATTTATACCATTTCTCACTAATCAAACTACACTATTGAAACTAGAAAACCACAAAAAAAGCAAACAAGAGGACCCCACTAGCTATAGGAGGAAATATTCCCAAAAAAAAACTGGTGGGAGCTCCATTGTTGGTCTGGGGAGGATAAATAAGACAGGGAAAATGCCCAACGGGGAATACAGTCACAAAAAACCAAGGAACGGAAACCAGCCTGTGCACATATATGCACTTGGTATCTGCGACATGGGAAATCGGGAAAAAACAGACGGGACGTGCAACTATGACCACCCAAAGAAAATCCATCCCCATAGAAAAACGGAAAAGCAAACTCCCTTCCTGTAGTTTTTCACCCTGAAATTGTACCTCTTCGTACAGGAAAGACTGTGCTATAACTTTAAAATTTCCAGGCACACCATCAAAAAGGGGACAAAAAAATAAAAAATCCGGCCCTGGAAAACCTGGGTAGCCCCGCCCCTCAAGAGGGAGGGTTTTTTTTCCCCGGAATGAAAAAAAACTGGAGGAAATGGCGAAATCGTACACCAAATCCAGTCATTCCTGGAGTGGAACCACTGATGGCTTTTCCCCCCCCAAAACCACAGATACAGATACTAAAAGTGGAGAAAAAAACCCCCCCCCCCCGTAAACCCCCAATACACCACCGAGACATTCTTTTTTTGCAAATATCAGGGTCAAAGCCACAACAAACAACAAATACCTTTTGGGTTGCTTTGAGACCAAAGGGAAATGTTCGGGTTTTCACGAGACCCACTAAAGATCACTTGGGAAAACAAAATATGGATCCCGGTTACAATATACAGATGTGACAGAGGAACGGGCAAAAGGGGGGGGTTTTCCCTGTAACGAGAGTCCTTGTTTGCCAAAAAACTGCTAAATGCCTCAAATGATGTAGGGGAATTTTTAGCATAAAGGGTGGGAAACCAAAACCTAGTCATTGTGGTAGTCTACAAGCCCCCGGTGAACACCCCGCAATTCCAGGAAACTTTAAAAAATTTGACCCCTGTCGGGAAAATTTCTTCCGCTCTGCACCCAAATTTTGCCCTGGGGGATTTAAAACTTAAGGCCCCAAAATGGGGAATTTAAGCAATAATATTTTTGCAGAAATAACACCAGGAGGCACCCTTGATAAAAATTCAAAAAGGCTTTTAAATTGCAAAAAAATTCAATTTAACCCTTTTCGGGTCCGCCCCGTAGATTTTGGGCTTTACGTTCAGGGTCCAAACCGTAGATCACGTCATGAGCTCAGCTCCTTGAAAACTGAGTGGAAAATTTGGGGGCCCTAATAGAGAGAAACTCATGTGGTATGTGTGCACCACTTAAAACAATCCCAGACACTGTGTATAATGAGAAAAAAAACCAGACCATGATTTTCGATTAAAACAGCGACTTTGCATGTTTTTTCCTATGTTTTTATGTTGTATTTGTGATTTTTTTTTCATTTGATAGAAGGAAACATATTTTCAGAAATAGAGATAATTTTTGATTGGTGTTAGCACTGGAAATGGGTAAATTGAGCTCAAAGTGGCGGGAAAATTTTAAATTTTTTCCAAAGTTCAAGAGAAACAAACCCCCAAAAGTTTTTACATCCCGCGGTGGGTCAATATAATTTACAAATGTGGTGATGAAATTTTAAAAATTAAAATATTGCATAACATAAATCTTTTTTTTTTGGGTGTGAATAAAATTTCTTATGTAAAAAAAAAATAAAAAGGGAATTTTTTTGAAACCCTCAAAAATAACTAAGAAAGGGGAAAAATTTTATTTTAGTCCCCGGGAATACCACTTTTTTATTTCTGGCCCCTATTTAAAATTTGGAATTTTTTTGAACTTTTTTAAAATTTGGGAAAAATTTCCAAATTTCGGTCCTCTATTTTGTAGTTGAAGCATTTGATTTGGCGATTTCTTGGCTCAATCTTTAAAAAAGAAGTAATACTAGTGAAAAGTAAAATTTTGGGTTTGACTGGAATAAGTAATTCCCTAAAATGGGAGTAAAAGCGGAAAAAATAGCGATTCGTAAGTACGCTGAACTCACATTCCGAGAGCAAAATTTCTAAATTTTTCCATAAATTTTTGTACTTTTTGTTTTATTACATTCACAAAAGATTCTCTCCCAAAATTTCATAAGAAAAAAAAAAAAAAAAATTTTTTGAAAATTTTTGGACACTGGGGACCACTTCAGTTTTTGGTTTGGGCCCCTGAAAGGGTTAAACCAGCAAAAATAGACCCCTACTAATGGAGAATACATAGACCTCATTTCAAACAATGATGATCTGAAAAGAAATGTCCCCCAATCAAAAAAAAAAATCTCAGATCACAACATAATTGAGGTTCAGACATGTAGTGCGGACCCCCAGCCCGACATAAGAGATTGTCATGAGGGAGATTCCCCAAAATTCAACTTCAATAACAAAAACAAAGTGGGACAAGTAAACAAGCCAAACCCGAATAAGCTGGGAAGAGAACAAAGCAAACAGCCCCCAAACTATCCCTAAACAGTTTAAACTTGGTGGCACCGTGTATGCCAAGGCTTACCTCTAAAAAAAGGAGGAGTAGATGTAAATAAAAGAACAGGCGCTCCTTTACGGGCGCGGAAAAGAAAAACAGGGGGCTAAAAAAGGTCAATAATCTGAAAGCGTAGGGGACATGGCAGAGAAATAGAAAGCATCAAATCAAGCTAAAGGAATTATAGGAGTCAAGAATCGCGGGAAGAACTAAAAGCCAAAAATGAAATCGAAAGAAACCAAAAAATTTTTCTTCTCCTAGCCAAACAAAGTCGAGAACAAACCATATTGGGCCCCTACTTAAACAGAGGGGTCCTACACGTGACCAAGGAAATGAGTGAGCTACTCAAGTCCCAATAAAACCGTTTTTGCAAGCCGAAAAAAATTGAAGTCGAAGATCAAAATTAATTTTTTAGAGAGAGCCAAAAAATTTGGTTAACAACCCACCGTGTTATCCTGCGCAAATGATTCGAACAGGCGATAAATGACATGCCCATGCACTCTGCCCCGGGGGCCAGACTGTGGAACCCGTTTTCAAAAGAACTGCAAGAAGCCCCTTCACGACCCTTTTTCCATCTAGGGAGGGGCAGGACACGGGGGTCGTCCCACAGTTACTAAAAACAACAGACATGCCCCACCCACAAAGGGGGGCAAAAACCAGCAAAAAAACTACGACCCATACCAAAAATCCCCCAAACAAAAAAATCTTTAAAGGGTCCTAAGAAGCAAGACACCACCCCTTAGAAAACCCCCTAGTTCACAACCCCGGGAAAAAATGGGTTTTTGAACAGGTCCCCCTGCTGTCTAACTATGGATTTACTCGGGAAGGTTTCCAATGCACTAGAAAATAAAAAAAATGCAGAGTAATATATACAGACTTTTCAAAAACTAAAAGCAACAAAATCGTGCTAAGGAATAACAGGAAAATCGGTCGATGGATTTTATTTTTTTTCCCTCACTAACGAACAGGGGTAGTCTCAAAAGAGTAAAGTCCGAGGCAGCTTTCGGTGAAAAAATCTGTTCCCAAAGGCACAGTACTCGCTCCTTTCTTGTTCCCCTCTTCATATCCGACTTGCAAGGATGTCCCACAGCACCTGTTTCCTTTGCAGATGACCCCGAATCTGCATGACGTGTCTTCATTGCGACCGCAAGGCTCCCGGGGACACAAAGAATCTTTCAGTGGGCGGAAAAAAAAAACAATATAAGTTCAATTATAGAAATTTTTAATTACTCAGATATGGTAAACCGAGGAAAAAAATCTTCACAGAGTACAAAACAAATTCTGGCCACAAATAGAGCGAAA
Source organism: Cherax quadricarinatus (assembly GCF_026875155.1). Taxonomy (NCBI): domain Eukaryota; kingdom Metazoa; phylum Arthropoda; class Malacostraca; order Decapoda; family Parastacidae; genus Cherax; species Cherax quadricarinatus. The sequence goes on along the minus strand of NC_069405.1, from coordinate 35,592,786 downwards.
CACCAAAGTCAAAAACCTGGGGTGTCAGTCGGGGATTCACCTTCAAGGCCATAACATTTAAACAAACCTTGCTAGAAAAATGACAGGATGGATAATGAGAACCTTCAAAATAGGGAGGCCAAGCCATGATGACACTCTTCGGTACTTGTTCTTCTAGGGGAATATTGCTGACACTAAAACACCTTTAAAGGGAGGGGAAATGTGACCCAAAAATGTACAGAAACCTTCACAGCGGCATAACGGAGTAAAAACCTCAATTTTTTGGGGGCGCTTGAGGTTCCCGAACCTGTATTCCCTGGAACGCAGGCGGGGGGAGATACTGTTATATACACCTGGAAAATCCTATAGGGACTAGTACCGAACTTGCACACGAAAAAAATCGCTACGAAAGCAAAAGACTTTGGGGACGATCAAAAATCCCCCCCTGAAGGAGGGGTTCCAGCACGTTAAAGGGCCCTACAATAAATGTCAGGGGGCCCCAGACTGTTCAACGCCTCCAGTACATAAGGGGGGGTTACCAACAGACCCCGGCAGTCCAAGCTGGGGACTGGACAAGCACCCAAAGTCGGTTTCCGCAACCGGCTTGGCTGTACGTTTGGTTTACGTGCAGCCAGCAGCAAAAGTTGGGGTTATAGGCTCTGATCCACCGGGGGCCGGTCCAGACCGGGCCCCGGGGGGGTTGACCCCCCGGAAAATTCTCCCGGTAAACCCAGGTAGTCGGTAACAGTAAATTTCTATTTTTTGTGAGAAAAATTCAAAGTGGAAAGCAAAAGAAATGGGGGAAGTGACTAATGAAAAAAAAAGGTTTTTTAGTCCCAGGAATTTTTCGTTTTGTTTTTTTTGGACCCATTTGGAAATTGGATCTTTTAAAATTTTGTTAAAATTTGGGGCAAAATTTCCCAATTTCTGAACTTTTTGGAAAATTGAAATTGTAAAATGGGTGTTTCTTTTCTCATTCAATGAAAAAAAAGGGGGTTTTAGCGAAATGTTATGTTTTTTTTTGACGGGTACATTGGAATTGGCCGAAACAGGGCTCAAAGTGGGTGAAATCACCGGGATGCATAAAATCATCGAGCCGCTAACTTCGTTGAAGCAAATTCCGTTTTTTCCAAAATTTCATACTTTTGGTGTCTTGATGGGGGAAATATTCTCTATCATTTCATAAGAAATTTTTTTTTTTTTTAAAAAATTTCCAACCTGAGAAAAAGTTTAGGTGGGGCCTGAACCCCTAAAAGGGTTTTAATTTAGAATCTGCCCAACCAAAAGGAAAACACATCTAGATCAAGGTAACAAAGGATTGTTTCATTTCTTCTAAGTCTTCTCCAAGACTCCTTATGCTTTACAGACATAGGCGAAAAAATTTTGCCCGTTATTTAGAGCATTACATTTAACAGGGATGACTGAGGCTTTGTTTTTTTTGGGTTTGAGCTGATTTCATTTGTTCCCAATTTTACATATGCAGCAAAATCCTGCCCAAAATTTTTCCTTACACTTTAAACCCCTAATCACCCCAACTCTTAGTATGATTGTACCCCACATCCTCCTGGGTCAGAGTTAAATATTTAAATGCAACTCACTTGCAAATGACAGAAAATATCACAGTCTGGTTCGGGAAAATTTAAAAATGCACTCAATTACATCAAAGCTCATGGAAAGAAAGGACCATAACAAATGCAAAACTTGGGAAAAATTTTATATCACAGCCTGGCCCATGACCTGCCTTTCAGTGGGATCAGGACCGATCAACCCGGGTATTTCGTGGCCACAGCAATCCCAAAATAAAACCACGCCCAGCTGGTCGGGACTGACTTTTGGTATCGTCCAGTTCCCCTTGAAGCAGATAGGGGTTCATTTTTAATCCCTTTTTGTATAAAGGCAAGGTTGAACACCCCTTGGGGTTCCCCGACCCCTTTTTGTGTGTACTCAT
>NC_069405.1:35532076-35590359 GCF_026875155.1 Cherax quadricarinatus | reverse complement strand
CAACAAACTAGTCCAGACTACGGGGATTGTCTATGAAGAAAGGTTGAGGAAATCGGCCTGACGACACTGGAGGCCAGGAGGTCAGGGGAGACATGATAACGACATATAAAATACTGCGCGGAATAGACGAGGTGGACAAAGACGGGATGTTCCAGAGATGGGACACAGACACGAGAGGTCACAATTGGAAGTTGAAGACTCAGATGAATCAAAGGGATGTTAGGAAGTATTTCTTCAGTCATAGAGTAGTCAGGCCATGGAATAGCCTAGAAAGTGATGTGGTGGAGGCAGGAACCATACATAGTTTTAAGGCGAGGTATGATAGAGCTCATGGGGCAGGGAGAGAGAGGACCTAGTAGCAATCAGCGAAGAGGCGGGGCCAGGAGCTGTGACTCGACCCCTGCAACCACAAATAGGTGAGTACAAATAGGTGAGTACACCTAGCCAAGCATGTAAAGAAACTAGAGAAAGTGCAAAGGTTTGCAACAAGACTTGTCCCAGAGCTAAGAGGTATGTCCTACGAGGAGAGGTTAAGGGAAATCAACCTGACGACACTGGAGGACAGGAGAGATAGGGGGAACATGATAACGACTTACAAAATACTGAGAGGAATTGACAAGGTGGACAAAGACAGGATGTTCCAGAGACTGGACACAGCAACACGGGGACACAGTTGGAAGCTGAAGACACAGATTAATCAAAGGGATGTTAGGAAGTATTTCTTCAGCCACAGAGTAGTCAGGAAGTGGAATAGTTTGGGAAGCGTTGTAGTGGAGGCAGGATCCATACATAGCTTTAAGCAGAGGTACGATAAAGCTCATGGTTCAGGGAGAGTGACCTAGTAGCGACCAGTGAAGAGGCGGGGCCACGAGCTTGGACTCGACCCCTGCAACCTCAACTAGGTGAGTACAACTAGGTGAGTACACACAGGAGGGCAGAACAGAAGGGGACACCAACAACGAATATACCAACAAGTGTTCCATGACATACATACAACTGAGGAGGAGGTGAAGAAGCTGCTAAGGGACCCTGATACCTCAAAGGCAATGGGACCAGACATCTCCCCATGGGTCGTTAGAGAGGGAGCAGAAAAGCTGTGTGTGCCACTAACCACAATCTTCAACACATCCCTTGAAACTGGGCAACTACCTGAGGTATGGAAGATAGCAAATGTAGTTCCCAGTTTTAAAAAAGGAGACAGAAAAGAAGCCTTAAACTATAGACCAGGGTCACTGACATGTATAGTATGCAAAGTCATGGAGAAGATTATCAGGAGGAGAGTGGTGGAGCACCAGGAACGGAACAAGAGTATAAATGCCAACCAGCACGGATTTATGGAAGGCAAATCCTGTGTCACAAACCTTCTGGAGTTTTATGATAAAATAATAGAAGTAAGATACGAGAGAGAGGGGTGGGTTGATTGCATCTTCTTGGACTGAAAGGCCTTCGACACAGTTCCTCACAAGAGATTAGCGAAGAAGCTAGAGGATCAGGCGTGTATAACAGGAAGGGCACTGCAATGGATCAGAAAATACCTGACAGGGAGGCAACAACGAGTCATGGTACGTGATGAGGTATCACAGTGGGCACCTGTGACGAGCGGGATCCCACAGGGGTCGGTCCTAGGACCAATGCTATTTTTGGTATATGTGAATGACATGATGGAAGGGATAGATTCTGAAGTGTCCCTGTTCGCAGATGATGTGAAGCTAATGAGGAGAATTAAATCAGATGAGGATCAGGCAAGACTTCAAAGAGACCTGGACAGGATGGACACCTGGTCCAGCAACTGGCTTCTAGAATTTAACCCTGCCAGATGTAAAGCCATGAAGATTGGGGAAGGGCAAAGAACACCGCAGACGGAGTATAGGCTAGGTGGACAAAGACTGCAAACCTCGCTCAAGGAAAAAGATCTTGGGGTGAGTATAACACCGAGCACGTCTCCGGAAGCACACATCAACCAGATAACTGCTGCAGCATATGGGCGCCTGGCAAACCTGAGAACAGCTTTCCGATATCTTAGTAAGGAATCGTTCAAGACACTGTACACCGTGTACGTCAGGCCTATGCTGGAGTATGCAGCACCTGTCTGGAACCCACACTTGATCAAGCACGTCAGTGACCGCGGGTTCAAACCCCACCTGTGGTATGGTTTGTTTGCAATCGTGTCATTGCTATTTCGTGAGTCATGCCCGTCCAACTTGTATTTCAAGCTACCCAAAGTTCTTGCCCTAAACACTACCTTGGAGTTTGTTCCACTCACCTACAACTCTATTACCAACTAGCACACTTCCTGATATCCTTTCTAAATCTAAATTTGTCCAACTTATATCCAGTGCTGCAAGTCGTATCTTGATTATCTACTTTCGGCATGTTATCTCTATCACTTTTATTTACTCCTGTTTTTGGTTTGTATTTCTCAGTCATCTCCCACATAATTCTACGTCATTTCAGAGTGCAACTTCAGTGTCTTCAGCCTATCTTAGCAGGAAAGGTTCTGATACATGGAATAAACTTTGTCTCCTCGAAACATTATCCAGGGTATTTATGTCCATTCTGCAATGTGGAGACCAGAATTGAGTTGCATAATCTAAGGGCTTACTAAGGATATATGAAGCTGAAGTATAACTTTATTATTTTTATTATTTTTACTTCTTCGTATAAAGCCAAGAATCTTATTGTTTTTATTGCGAGCAATATTGACTTGATTTAAATTTATTCTAACCAGAATTCCTAAATCTTCTTCGATTTCGGTCTGACTAAGATCTATATTATTTAGCTTATTAATACAACAGCTTTTTCCTAGGTTTAGAACCTTACATTTGTTCGCATTTGTTAAAGGACCCCAATGGAAATAAGTCACTCTGTCTGACTTTTTTGGGTTATCCCAGGTTCTCTACACATATGCTGCTATGTATGATAATTCTAGTATGCCCCTAAGGTCCTTGATGTGGTGAGTGCTCTTGATTAGGATTGATCTGGCTCCAGTTCCCGAATTAAACCGAATGCTTCCATCCCCCCCCAGGCGCGTAAATCCTCCGTTTAGCGTCCCCTTGATAAAATATAACTTGTAACTTATTGTGTAGCTGAATAAACTACTTACTTACTACCTCTCTGCTACAGTATCAACCTATCAAAAAAGGAACTGAACCTGACGACACTAAAGGAACAAGGGGAGACATGATAACAACATGAATACACAAATAACCCGCACAGAGGAGAGAGAAAAGATCATGACAACGTTTCGGTCCGACTTGAACCATTCACAAGTAAGCCACACTGACAGAAGAGAATTGATAGATTGATTCGCCAGGAACTGCGACCTGACACGGGTCTTAATCCTAAGATGACCCTTCTGAGGATCTCGAATATATCGATCTAATTCAGCTGTTCTGTGGCCGGGATCAGGGTCTTGCTAAAGTCCCTGAGCGTTCCACGGCAAAACATTTTATGTACAACAGTTGGCTGAGGCCATCATTTCCCTCATCACTGTCTCTGGGCCCTGTGTTGGGTGGTCGGGTAAACTTGCAAATAAACGCATGGACTCTGTTTTGTCCATCATGCATATGTTCACGAATGTCTTCACAATAGTTTTGAATTTCTCTTTGTTTTCTTCTGAATCTGTCAGGTCGCACATGATATCGGTGAAACATGTCATTATATACAACATTTGATGGCTCAGGGGTAATACGGGATGCCCTGCTGTGCTCTCCTGGGCTACAGTGCTCCTCACTGGTAACTGTTGTGGTGCTGGGGTTGACGCGTTGGCTGTAACCTGCTCCTGCAACATGGGGCCCGTTGGCTGCCGTTGTCGGATGGGAGTTTGAGCAAGAGTATCGGGAGCTGGCTGAGCCAGGGGGCGACCCCATCGCTGATGTTTTCTCGACTTCCTTCGTCGCTATGGCTGGGAAAGTGGCCTTGGATCTCGTGTTACTGTAGCCTCCTCTAGATGAGGCTACTGCTCAGTGGTTAGAGCTCTACTTGATGTTGGAGGCTGGACAACTGTAGTTTTCCATGCTGCCTTGATACGGAGGAGCTTCTCCGGGTAGTGCAGGTTCCAGGCATGATGCTTCTTGCCGCAGTTCGGACATCGAGGTTCCGTAATTCCACCTCTCTTCAGTTTGCTCAAGCAGTTCTTGGTCGGATGAGACTCGCTATAAATGCTTCATATTTCCTTAAACTGACATCGGGCGCTAAGGTAGTTATACCTCCGGCACTCGAAGCACTTCAAAGGTTCTGGGTTGTACGTCTTAACCTGGTATTTTCCCCACCAACCAAAATCCAGTTGAGCTATGAGAAGTTCTCTATGCTGGATCAAGACCTGCCTTGTAGATACGTTGCCGTCCTTCTTGGCTCAGAGCCACTCAGCTTTCAGGATATTTTTGTTGCAAGGGATTGCATCGTCTTCTTGATTCTTCTTCTTGATTCAAGGGATTGCATCGTTAGTTCTGTTGTTCTGTTAGAACAAGTAATGGTTCCAGATCGTTCACCTTCTGCAGTGCTCAAAGGACTCTGTTTTTCGTTAGTGAGAATAAACTCCACTTTCAGATATGGGGACCTTGATATCTTAAAGCCATATTTTTCTAAAGGTGAATTATAGCAGAATACGGGGTGCCATGGCGTCCTTTGCTTATCAACGTGAATTTGTTGCCTGTAGATGGCATGGTTTGCCCGATCTGAGGCAAAGAAATATTGTGTCTTCTCTGGTACTTCGGGGCTCCTGCTACCTACCAACCTTCTTCATCCAGTATATCTGTGGTTGGGATGAGAGTTTCATGATTCATCCTTATCTCTCTGGCCCAGCTGGTTTCGCTTGCTTCGTTGTCCCAAGAGCCAGGGAGTCCAGCTAGTGGTCTCGCAGCTTCTTCGCCATAACTGCGTCCCACATTTCCAAATCCGAGTCATCGGTTGAGTCCTTGGGACATCGTGACCTCTTCCTTTCGGAAGAAGACATGTGTTTCCGTGTGCCTGTCTTGTGACCACGGAAGAGAATGAGTGAGCCAGTATACAGAGGCGAGGGGAGATAGGGACGGGAGAAAGAGAGGAAGAAAAAGAAGCAGTGGTGGCAATACTGGTAGTAGAAGTTGTAATGGTAACAGAAAGTAGGGGGAGAAGTTTTTGCCACAAGAGATAGAAAGGGGAGAGAAGACAGGCAATAGCAGAAGTAGTAGTAACAGTAGTAGAAGTAGAAGCAGAAATAATAGTAAGGAGTGGTAGTCTTAGTAGAAGTAGGGAACAACACGAAGAATTAAATAACATAAAAAATATTCAGGGGAATTACTAGGAAAGGCAGGGATAAATTGTTTGAGAAGAGAAGAGTAGGTACGCAGAGGCACAATTGGAGATTAAACATGCAAATGAGAGTCATCCTGTAGTTTTTAGTGTCCTCATTAGAAATGATCTGAAGGCCTGTTTGAGCGTCATCGACAGTCTTACTTATGTCGCTATTTATTCCCCTCATCTACGTCGTTTATGCAGATTGTAAACACAAGAGTCCCCGATACTGACGCCTGTGGCATTCCAATAGTAACGGATTCCCATTATGATTTCTCCCCGTTTATGCACACTCTCTGTTGCCTATCTGTCAGCCATGAATCAACAACCCAGGAGACCATTTCTTTTTCTTTACTATGTGCTTTTATTTCTCTCATCAGTCCCTGTATAGAACTCTATCAAAGGCCTATTTGAAGCCCATATACACAATATCATATTCTTCATCTTGGTTTGTGCCTCGAATACCTGACTGAAAAAGGTTAATAAATTTGTACCTATTTACTGTTAGGTAAACATTTTCAGCAGATGTAAGGAAATCATACCCAGGTCTTTTCCGTTCTGAGTCGATCTCTCTACTATTTTGTTAGGAGTTAGGTAGTAATTACCTGGTGTGTATAGTGGTCGTGATGATGCCTGGAAGCATAGCTTCAGCGCAGCAGTATCGTGTGTAAAGTGAGTCATTGTTGTGGTAAGCCTCGTGCCAAAGCACACACACACACACACACACACACAGCTGTGTGCGTCACTCCTGACGTACAGCTCGTCCATATTTCTCGACCGGTTATAAGCATCGTAGGTGATTTATATCCAGTGATTTTTGCGTTAGCCATTCTGAAAGTTAGCCTCTGCGTGATGAGAATAATATTCTGATGCAGGTAGCAAACAGTGTTGTCTTCACCAACTAGTGACTGCTTCTTTTAGGTGTTCTCCTAATGATGAAGGGCTCTTGATCCAAGGATTTCGAGATTTCGCCAAGTAAACCAAACTCAATTGTCTCCATTTCTTCGAGCGCTCTATGACCCCTTCGGGTTTAGCGCTTCCCATGCACATAATTTTAGAAGTGTTGATACTGACCGCTGTGGATGTACATTATATGATGACTGGTTAGCGAGTTTCATGGAGTGTGGTACCTGGTCTCTCAGGGTTGCATGGAGTGTGATGCCTGGTCTCTCAGGGTTGCATGGAGCGTGGTGCCTGGTCTCTCAGGGTTGCATGGAGTGTGATGCCTGGTCTCTCAGGGTTGCATGGAGCGTGGTGCCTGGTCTCTCAGGGTTGCATGGAGCGTGATGCCTGGTCTCTTAAGGTTGCATGGAGCGTGGTGCCTGGTCTCTCAGGGTTGCATGGAGCGTGATGCCTGGTCTCTTAAGGTTGCATGGAGTGTGATGCCTGGTCTCTCAGGGTAGCATGGAGCGTGATGCCTGGTCTCTCGGGGTTGCATGGAGCGTGATGCCTGGTCTCTCAAGGTTGCATGGAGCGTGATGCCTGGTCTCTCAGGGTTGCATGGAGCGTGATGCCTGGTCTCTCAAGGTTGCATGGAGCGTGATGCCTGGTCTCTCAGGGTTGCATGGAGCGTGATGCCTGGTCTCTCAAGGTTGCATGGAGCGTGATGCCTGGTCTCTCAGGGTAGCATGGAGCGTGATGCCTGGTCTCTCGGGGTTGCATGGAGCGTGATGCCTGGTCTCTCAAGGTTGCATGGAGCGTGATGGCTGGTCTCTCAGGGTTGCATGGAGCGTGATGCCTGGTCTCTCAAGGTTGCATGGAGCGTGATGCCTGGTCTCTCGGATTGCATGGAGCGTAGTGCCTGGTCTCTCAGGGTCGCATGGAGCGTGGTGCCCGGTCTCTCAGGGTTGCATGGAGCGTGATGTCTGGTCTCTCGGGTTGCATTGAGCGTGGCGAAGGTTGAACATGGATATTGCATGCAGTGTGTGCAACAATGTCACCTCAGTGAATCATGGGTACAGATATGTGATTCATCCACACCTCTCATACACTTCCCCAACACAAAGTTCACCTCGTGTCTGCTTCACATAATCATACTGCATTTACAAGATGATGCACACAAAACTTCACTGATAAAGGCAAAATTTATTATCGCTTTGTTTATTAGTCCATCCTTACTGTTAATGACCCATAATGAATCTGTACGTGATATAAAAATTAATATTAAAAAATCTCAAAAGTAAATAACAGTGTCGAGGTTATTACTGAATTTCAAAAATATCCTATTAAGTTCTAACGGAGTTGATATTAGTGAATGGGTCTCCATTCAAGGAAGTGAAGCTTCTCTAAACTTCCTCGGATCAAATCTAATTACGTACAGTTTCCCCAAGTACTCTATGATCACTATAAATTTAGCACTTCTCCGTGAATATACTAAAAAGGTAATGTACGAGTTTGGTGAGCATAGGTTGTGCTGATGTACAATAATCCAGCTAGACATAGGTGGGAACTACTAGGATATATAACCCCCACCCCTTAGATATTTACCCCCCCCCCATGAATGTAATAATAACTATAAATAATAATTCTGCTAGGATATACAATGTTAAGAGAAGGAGGAAACGTAGTCCATAAGAGCAGTGTAGCAGGGAAGCCTCACTCATTCTGATGTTTACTCAACATACAATCCTCAACATACATAACTGTTATACAAGACTCACTCTTTCTCATACATCCTTCCCTTATTTTGTTCTTCATTACTTCATTATAACTCCGCACTTCATATTATTAGTCTAAATCATGAATTAAAAGAGCTTCAAAAATATCACAATAATAATAATAATTATTATAACGATAAAATAATGACTAAAAAGGGCTCTTGGTCCATTGACGTGGAGCTACCCTTTCCTTCCCTTCCCTTGGATCAAGTCTACCTCCAATTCCAAAAGCGCTGTACGAGCCCTGCGAGTTTAACACTCTCCCATGAAATGAATGATAAAATGTAAATGTTAAACTATGTATTATTATTATTATTATTACTTCAACTACTACTAGTTACTACTACTACTATTACGGCAACTACTAGTTGCTACTTTTACTATTATTGCTGCTACTACTACTTCTACTACTACTACTATTGTTACTACTACTACTACTAATAATAATACTGTTACTACTGCTGCTGCTACTACTACTACTATTACTACTTGTCCTACTACTACTACTGATGAGTAAAATACGTTCCACAGCTGGATGTCTTTACTGTTGAAACGTTTCGCCTACGTGGCAGGCTTCATCAGTCAAATACAGAAGAGAATGTATTGAAGGCAGCAGGTGTAATGGCGAAGTAAAGATGATGTAGTCAATGTATCAACCTTGGAGAAATACATGTAGTTTGAGGTGTGCACAGTTGTGGTCTCCACATTCCACAATGGATGTAATTAATGCCCTAGAAAACATAGAGATGGATGACGAAGAGGCGGGGCCTCTTCAAGGGGAACTCAATTGAGAGTTTTCTTCGTCTCACCTTTGGCAGTAAATAAGTCTCCGCTATGATACTTCACCTTCACATTGTTCCAGACTATGGAGCAGAACTGAGGGACTGACACCTCAAAACTACTTCTGGAGTGATGGACTGATTATATCGTGTTTACATCTCTGCTGAATCTGCTGCCTCCTCTATGTTCGACAGGAGAAGCCTACAGTACTGTAGGCGGAACGATTCGGAATAAAGATACCTAACTGTTGCACATGTGTCTTACTTATCAGCTTGTTGGTGCTGTATACCGGTATTATTATATTCACACTGTCAGACACTGCAACACAACGGTACCTTGGTACCGTCCAGGATGGAAAAGGAAGACTGAGGAAGGGTTATATGCAGGGGAAACAGGGGCTGCAAATTCAAGGCAAGAAAAACCATACGTTAAGTATAATACCAAGTATATCGCAGAAAACACATTAAACCTAATAGCATCGGTGGTGTATGACTTGTCAAATGGAAGAACGGTATTCAGAACGTATAAAAATTAATCAGAACTATATTGTATGCTACATGTCAGACTGTCATGTTAGATCTGTTATAGCGTATGCAGCACCAGTGTGGAGCTCACCCCTGATCAGACATGTAAAGAAACCAGAGAAAGTCCAGAGGTTCACTACGAGAGTGAGGATCGAGGGCAGGGCAGCATAGATAGAAGTTAATGACGCAAATGAGCCACAGAATTATTAGGAAATACAACTTCAGCATCAGGGTGGACCAGAAAGTGGTAGGAGCAAATTCCATACACAGTTTGAAAGATAGGTATGCCAGAGCCTACATGGCAGAGGCCAGGAGCTGAGACTCAAACTTCAGTAACTACAACTATGTAAGTACACAGTACCGTTGCATAATTACACTGATTATGTGCAATATTAAGGAATGCGATTAACTTTCATATAAACCTTCAAATTTTAACCTGAATAAAAATCAGTGAGTTATTAACCACAAGTAGGTAAGCGTGCACTCACACACACACACACACACACGACAAGGACAGGATGTTCCAGGGAGGGGACACAGAAACAAGAGGCCACAATTGGAAGTTGAAGACACAAATGAGTCAGAGAGATAGTAGGAAGTATTTCTTCAGTCATAGAGTTGTAAGGCAGTGGAAAAGCCTAGAAAATGACGTAGTGGAGGCAGGAACCATACACAGTTTTAAGACGAGGTTTGATAAAGCTCATGGAGCGGGGAGAGAGAGGGTCTAGTAGCAACCGGTGAAGAGGCGGGGCCAGGAGCTAGGACTCGACCCCTGCAACCACAAATAGGTGAGTACAAATAGGTGAGTACACACACACACAAAAGTAACACACACACACACACACACACACACACACAAAACTAACACACACACACACTGGTGTGTGTGACAGAGAAAGAGAGTTGATGGGGGCATAACAAGAAATTACCTATTACATTTTTTCGGCATCACCATGCCATTTATTTGCAGCATTATTGGTCTTCTTATAATCAATTGGTTTTAAAGTTAACAAAACCTAACAAGAGAGTCGTCTGGGGGAGGAGGCGAGTAGTAAAGCCGGTTTTGTGTGTGTGTGTGTGTGTGTGTGTGTGTGTGTGTGTGTGTGTGTGTGTGTGACCCAACAATTAATATTTGCACCAATAATTCATTATAGTTGTGACCGGGTGTGGACGTGTGAATTGCTCATTACTCTATAATTTGTTCACGATTGTAGCCATGTATGAACGTAAGTAAGTAAATTTACTTACCTACATGATTCATTACCTTTGTAACTTGTGAGTTCATTACCTTTGTACCTTCTTCAGCTATCAAAACTTTGAGGCCCAGTCCCTGGACCCATTATGTACCTCTGTAATCTTTTGACTACCGCCCTCAGGATGGGTATGGGGTGCATAATAAACATATTAAACTAAAAAGTAACGGGGCTCCTGCCTTCTAGGGATGGCCCGGACTTGATTAATAGAACATAATAGTTTCGCCTACACAGAAGGATTTTTCAATTGAATACAGAGGAGACAACAGAAGCAGTGGAAAGGTAAAGATGATGTGATCAGTCCTTCAACCTAGAAGAATTAGTTTTGAGGTGGTCAGTCCCACAGCCTGAAGAAGAGTTCAGCTCCGCAGCCTTGAACAATGTGAAGCTGAAGCGCGAATTTAAAGTCTTTTATACAACTAGAGGTGAAATGCGGAAAATCTAGATGACGTTACATGAGGTACACTGAAGAAGCCACTCATGGTTCGTTCAACCGGTGCACATGACTTGTTTTGTGAGGAAGAGGACACAAGGATGTGCCAAAGACACGACCGAGAACCCAGATGAGAAGATATGGGACACAGATCTGGCAAAGACTCATTAGAGAGAGAGAGAGAAAAAAAAAAGCCAGATCAGCGAGGCCAGTGAGACCAGCGAGATAGGGATAGATCAAACTCTGCCCATCACAACCATTGAAATGCAAATTGGGAAAGGCTGACAGGATATACGATCCCGGAGTTCCAAAAGGAGACTCAGCATTTCCTTGTCTCAGTTCGGTCATGACAAGCCATTCCTTGCAAACAAATTCAGGTTGAAGAGAAATAATATAAAATATCGAAATGATGGATAAAGACAAATGCAGTGTAATTCGATCCTTTATTGAAAACGTTTCGCCCGTGCAGTGGGCTTCATCAAATATATCTGCTTGTGACCTAGTAAAGCCCACTTGTGGGCGAAAGGTTTCCAATAAATTATCGCATTATACTGCATTTGTGTTATCCAAATTCAGGTTTACTTAACACTTTGACATCCATTATGCTGCTATAATTTACAGTGACAGGAAATGCGGCCTGAAAATATCAGTGTCCCCAAATTTGAATGGGAAGTTTATCCTCACTCCAAGGAACATGGAGTCCAATGAAATACTTTAGAAGTTGGACGACCTTGAATCACCACTGATTCTCACGGAGCTGAACTCCCTAGAGGGGGTGTCAAAAGGCGTACTTATGCGCTATCCATTAGACATTCCTCCCGCGGTAACCAAAACATCCTGCAAGCCGAACGGCTCCGAATAAAGGACGGTAACGTACCAAAGTGGCAGGTCCTGTTTCAGCATGTAGGACCTCTTCTAGGGAAATTGTATCTCGACTCCTAGGGAAAATGTCAAGTCAGAACCTCTAAGATGCTTCAACTGCTAGAAGTGAAACAATCTCATCGCCCGATGTCAATTTCGGGAAAAGTACGCATTCTGCAGTGGGTCTAATCCGACCAAAAACTGCTTGGACTGTGGACAAACCAAAACGATTTGAGGCTACGGAACCCCGGTGTCAAAACTGCGGCAAGAAGCATTATTCCTGCTGTTCCCATTGCCCGGCAAGACTGCTGGGTCAGGACAGTATGGAAAACCCCGGTTGTCCAGCCTCCAGCATCAAGCAAAAGACTCACAATTCAGCATTAGCAGCATCCAGAGGAACTACGGTATCAAGGAATTTATGGGCACCTTCCCTACCGCAGTAACGGAGGAAGCCGAGGAAATATCAACAGCATCCAAGGTTCTTGCTGCTCAAACTTCCACCCCACAATAGCAGTCAGCAAGCCTATAATGCAGGAACAGACTACCGCTAACGCATCTACCCTAACACCACAACAGTCAATAAAGGGCACCCTAGCCCAAGCTAACAGTGGAAGCCTACCGTATTACCCCCTCAATCCTCAAATGTTGTGGACAGTCGCGTCCTTCACCGAGATTATATGTGGCCTGATAAATTAAGGAGAAAACAGAGATATTCAGAGCCATCTTGAAGACCTTCATGCATGTATGCATAATGAACAAAACAGAGTCCGTATGTTTAATGGCAAATATATCCGACCAAACAACACAGAACCTAGAGACAAGCATAGGAGGGGGGATGGCTGATGGCTTCAGCACACTGCAGTCCATAAAACTCTTACAACGGAACGTAAAGGGACTGAAGCGAGACCCCGCTCACAGCCACAGAACAGCCTCTGCCTTAGATCGGCATCTACCCCACAGGTAAAGACGCCGTAGCTAGCAACAGCAGGCTCACAAAGACATCTCCCTCGAGAGCCACTGAGGGGTCATCTGAAGATTAACACCCGTGTCAAGACGCTATTTCTGAAGACTCGGCCAATCAATCCATCAGTTACAGATTCACGTTGTTCAAAACTACGGCGATGAATTCTTTTGCAGGCTGAGGGACTGACGACTTCAAAACTACTTCAATGTTGATGGGCTGATCCCTTCACGTTCGAGAATAAAGGTATCCAAACGCTGAACATGCGTCTTATCTGTCTTTGATTTACTACGAAAAATATTTGATGAGGTAACTACAATGTTGATATCTCATATACGATGTTTGCTATCACAGGCGGGAGGTGGTACAAGCATTGTATGAGCCACCATACAATGTGGTGGCCGAGTGATCATTGTTTGGCAAATATATTTCTTGCTCTGACCTTGTACGGTGTCATATACTTCTGGGCTGTTGTACAGTATGGCAATATCAAAGCTTTTCTAATAGAAGAAATTACTTTGGCAAGTATTCACTCACACACACACACACACACACACACACACACACACACAGGTCAACATGAGATTCAAAGAAGTGTTCACAGAGGAGACAGAAGGGCCTCCAGAAAGGTGGAGAGGTGGGGTACACCATCAAGTGTTGGACACAATACAAACAACTGAGGAAGAAGTGAAGAGGCTGCTAAGCGAGCTAGAAACCTCAAATGCGATAGTTCCGGGTAACATCTCTCCATGTATCCTCAGAGAGAGAGCAGAGGCGCTTTGTGTACCACTAACAACTATCTTCAACACATTTATCAAAACAGGGCGACTACTGGAAGCATGGAAAACAGCAAATGTAGTCCCAGTTTTTAAAAAATGAGACAGACACGAATCATTAAATTATAGACCAGTGTCACTGACGTGTATAGTATGCAAGGTCATGGAGAAAATTATCAGGAAAATAGTGGTGGAGCACCTAGAAAGGAATGAGCTTATTAAAGACAGCCAGCACGGTTTCAGGGACAAGAAATCCTGCGTCACAGACATAATGGAGTTCTATGACAGAGTGATGGCAGTAAGACAAGAGAGGGGTGGGTAGATTGCATTTTCTTGGACTATAAGAAGGTGTTTGACACAGTTCCACACAAGAGATTAGTGCAAAAGCTGGAGGACCAGACAGGGGTAACAGAGAAGGCACTACAATGGATCAGGGAATGCCTATCAGAGAGACAACAAGGAGTCATGGTACATTGCGAGGTCTCAGAGTGGACGCCTGTAACGATGTCCTAGGACCAGTGCTGTTTCTGGTATTTGTGAACGACATGACGGAAGGAATAGACTCCGAAGTGTCCCTGTTTGCGGATGATGTGAAGCTGATGAGAAGAAATCAATCTGACGAGGACCAGGCAGAGCTACAGGGGATCTAGACAGGCTGCAGGCCTGGTCCAGCAAATGGCTCCTGGAGTTCAACCCCACCAAGTTCAAAGTCATGAAGATTGGGCCAGAGCCTACAAACCTCACTCAAGAAAAAAAAATCTTGGGATGAGTATAACACCGGGCACATCTCCCGAGGCGCACATCAACCAAATAACTGCTGCAGCATACATGCGCCTGGCAAACCTAAGAACAGCATTCCGACATCTAAATAAGGAGTCATTCAGGACCCTGTACACTATGTACACTAGGCCCATATTGGAGTATGTAGCACCAGTTTGGAACCCTCACCTAGCCAAGCATGTGAGAAAACTAGAGAAAGTGCAAAGGTTTGCAACAAGACTAGTCCCTGAGTTAAGGGGTATGTCCTACGAGGAGAGGCTAAGGGAAATCGACTTGACGACACTGGAAGACAGGAGAGTTAGGAGGGATATGATAACAACATATAAAATACTGAGAGGAATCGATAAGGTGGACAGAGACAGGATGTTCCAGAGAGGGACGCAGCAAAAAGGGGTCACAGTTGGAAGTTGAAGACTCAAATGAACCACAGGGATGTTAGAGATTTCGTTCGGATTTTTAACCCCGGAGGGTTAGCCACCCAGGATAACCCAAGAAAGTCAGTGCGTCATCGAGGACTGTCTAACTTATTTCCATTTGGGTCCTCAATCTTGTCCCCCAGGATGCGACCCACACCAGTCGACTAACACCCAGGTACCTATTTGCTGCTAGGTGAACAGGACAACAGGTGTAAGGAAACGTGTCGAAATATGTTAGGAAGTATTTCTTCGATCACAGAGTTGTCAGGAAGTGGAATAGTCTGGGAAATGATGTAGTGGAGGCAGGATCCATAAATAGCTTTAAGAAGAGGTGTGATAAAGCACATGGAGCAGGAAGAGTGGCCCAGTAGCGACGAGTGAAGAAGTGGGGCCAGGTGAGTACAACTAGGTGAGTACACACACACACACACACACACACACACACACACACACACAACAGGAAGGGCACTGCAATAGATCAGAGAATACCTGACAGGGAGGCAACAACGAGTCATGGTACGTGATGAGGCATCACAGTGGGCGCCTGTTACGAGCGGGGTCCCACAGTTGTCAGTCCTAGAACCAGTGCTATTTTTGATATATGTGAATGACATGGTGGAAGGGATAGACTCTGAAGTGTCCCTGTTCGCAGATGATGTGAAGTTAATGAGAAGGATTAAATCGGATGAGGATCAGGCAGGACTACAAAGAGACCTGGACAGGCTGGACACGTGGTCCAGCAACTGGCTTATCGAATTCAACCCTGCCAAATGTAAAGTCATGAAGATTGGGGAAGGGCAAAGAAGACAGCAGACAGCTCTAGGCTGGAATACTGCTGTACATTAACATCTCCATACAAAGCAGGTGAAATCGCAGATCTAGAGAGTGTACAGAGATCCTTTACTGCACGTATAAGTTCTGTCAAGCACCTTAACTACTGGGAACGCTTGGAAGCACTTGACTTGTACTCGTTGGAACGCAGGAGGGAGAGATATATCATAATCTACACTTGGAAAATCTTGGAAGGAATGGTCCCAAATCTGCACACAGAAATCACTCCCTACGAAAGTAAAAGACTGGGCAGGCGATGCAAAATGCCGCCAATAAAAAGTAGGGGCGCCATTGGTACACTAAGAGAAAACACCATAAGTGTCCGGGGCCCAAAACTGTTCAACAGCCTCCCATCAAGCATTAGGGGAATTGCCAATAAGCCCCTGGCTGCCTTCAAGAGAGAGCTGGACAGATACCTAAAGTCAGTGCCGGATCAGCCGGGCTGTGGCTCGTACGTCGGACTGCGTGCGGCCAGCAGTAACAGCCTAGTTGATCAGGCCCTGATCCATCGGGAGGCCTGGTCGTGGACCGGGCCGCGGGGGCGTTGATCCCCGGAATAACCTCCAGGTAACCTCCAGGTAAGTGGACAAAGGCTGCAAACCTCACTCAAGGAAAATGATCTTGGGGTGACCATAACGCCGAGCACGTCTCCGGAGGCACACATCAACCAGATAACTGCTGCAGCATATGGGCGCCTGGAAAACCTGAAAATAGCGTTCCGATACCTTAGTAAGGAATCGTTCAAGACACTGTACACTGTGTACGTCAGGCCCATACTGAAGTATTCAGCACCAGTTTGGAACCACACCCGGCCAAGCACGTCAAGAAATTAGGAAAAGTACAAAGGTTTGCAACAAGGCTAATTCCGGAGCTCAGGGGAATGTCCTACGAAGAAAGGTTGAGGGAAATCGGACTGACGACACTGGAGGACAGGAAGGTCAGGGAAGACATGATAACAACATACAAAATACTGCGTGGAATAGACGAGGTGGACAGAGACAGGATGTTCCAGAGAGGGGACACAGAAACAAGGGATCACAATTGGAAGCTGAAGACTCAGACGAGTCACAGGGATGTTAGGAAGTACTTTTTCAGTCACAGAGTCGTCAGGAAGTGGAATAGCCTAGCAAGTGATGTAGTGGAGGCAGGAACCATACATAGCTTTAAGACGAGGTATGACAAAGGTCAGGAAGCAGAGAGAGAGAGAAGGCCTAGTAGCGATCAGTGAAGAGGCAGGGCCAGGAGCTGAGTATCGACCCCTGCAACCACAATTAGGTGAGTACACACATACACACACACACACACACACACAACACACACACACATACACATACACACACACACACATACACACAACACACACACACACATACACACACACACACACACATACGCACACCACACACACACACACACACACACACACACACACACACACATACACACACACACACACACACACACACACACACAGCTTACAGGTATGATAACAGATGCCATCTTTCCAACGGGATACCAAATCCTGAGGAAAGACAGAGGGAACAGGGGGGTGGAGGAGTGGCGTTGCTGATCAAAAATCGCTGGAATTTTGATGAGCTGGAGAGAGGAGACAGCGGAGAAGAAAGTGATTACATAGCGGGAACACTTCACTCTGGAGGTCCCAAGGTGGTAATAGCAGTGATGTATAACCCACCACAGAACAGCAGGAGGCCAAGGCAAGAGTACGACGAGAGCAATAGAGCGATGGTTGACACACTGGCTAAAGTGGCCAGAAGAGCTCATGCATGCAGGGCAAAGCTCCTGATCATGGGTGACTTTAACCACAAGGAGATCGATTGGGAGAACTTGGACCCACATGGGGGCCAAGATACATGGAGGGCTAAGATGATGGAGGTGGTACTGGAAAACTTCATGTGCCAACACGTAAGGGACACTACAAGAGAGAGAGGAGAGGATGAACCAGCAAGGCTGGACTTAGTATTCACCTTGAGTAGTGCAGATATCGAGGACATCACATATGAAAGACCCCTTGGGGCCAGTGACCATGTGGTTTTAAGCTTCGAATACACAGTAGAGCTACAAGTGGAGGGAGAAGCAGGAAGGCCAGGACGAATGAAGCCAAACTACAAGAAAGGGGACTACACAGGAATGAGGAACTACCTGAACGGGGTTCAGTGGGACAGAGAACTGGCAGGGAAGCCAGTTAATGAGATGATGGAATATGTAGCAACAAAATGCAAGGAGGCTGAGGAGAGGTTTGTACCCAAGGGTAACAGGATTAATGAAAAAGCCAGGATGAGCCCATGGTTTACCCAAAGGTGCAGGGAGGCAAAAACCAGTGTGCTAGGGAATGGAAGAAATATAGAAGGCAAAGGACCCAGGAGAATAAGGAGAACAGTCGTAGAGCCAGAAACGAATATGCACAGATAAGAAGGGAGGCCCAAAGACAATATGAAAATGACATAGCAGCGAAAGCCAAATCTGACCCGAAACTGTTGTACAGCCACATCAGGAGGAAAACAACAGTCAAGGACCAGGTAATCAGGCTAAGGAAGGAAGGAGGAGAGACAACAAGAAATGACCGTGAAGTATGTGAAGAACTCAACAAGAGATTCAAAGAAGTGTTCACAGAGGAGACAGAAGGGACTCCAGAAAGACGGAGAGGTGGGGCACACCACCAAGTGCTGGACACAGTGCACACAACCGAGGAAGAAGTGAAGAGGCTTCTGAGTGAGCTAGATACCTCAAAGGCAATGGGGCCAGATAACATCTCCCCATAGGTATTGAGAGAGGGAGCAGAGGCGCTATGTGTACCCCTAACAACAATATTCAATACATCTATCGAAACAGGGAGATTGCCTGAGGCATGGAAGACAGCAAATGTAGTCCCAATCTTTAAAAAAAGGAGACAGACATGAAGCATTAAACTACAGACCAGTGTCACTGACATGTATAGTATGCAAAATCATGGAGAAGATTATCAGGAGAAGAGTGGTGGAACACCTAGAAAGGAATGATCTCATCAACAGCAGCCAACATGGTTTCAGGGACGGGAAATCCTGTGTCACAAACCTACTGGAGTTCTATGACATGGTGACAGAGTAAGACAAGAGAGAGAGGGGTGGGTGGATTGATTTTCTTGGACTGCAAGAAGGCGTTTGACACAGTTCCACACAAGAGATTGGTGCAAAAACTGGAGGACCAAGCAGGGATAACAGGGAAGGCACTACAATGGATCAGGGAATACTTGTCAGGAAGACAGCAGCGAGTCATGGTACGTGGCGAGGTGTCAGAGTGGGCACCTGTGACCAGCGGGGTCCCGCAGGGGTCAGTCCTAGGACCAGTGCTGTTTCTGGTATTTGTGAACGACATGACGGAAGGAATAGACTCTGAGGTGTCCCTGTTTGCAGATGACGTGAAGTTGATGAGAAGAATTCATTCGATCGAAGAACCAGGCAGAACTACAAAGGGATCTGGACAGGCTGCAGACCTGGTCCAGCAATTGGCTCCTGGAGTTCAATCCCACCAAGTGCAAAGTCATGAAGATTGGGAAGGGCAAAGAAGGCCGCAGACGGAGTACAGTCTAGGGGGTCAGAGACTACAAACCTCACTCAAGGAAAAAGATCTTGGGGTGAGTATAACACCAGGCACATCTCCTGAAGCGCACATCAACCAAATAACTGCTGCAGCATATGGGCGCCTAGCAAACCTCAGAACAGCATTCTGACATCTTAACAAGGAATCATTCAGGACCCTGTACACCGTGTACGTTAGGCCCATATTGGAGTATGCGGCACCAGTTTGGAACCCACACCTAGCCAAGCACGTGAAGAAACTAGAGAAAGTGCAAAGGTTTGCAATAAGACTAGTCCCAGAGCTAAGAGGTATGTCCTACGAGGAGAGGTTAAGGGAAATCAACCTGACGACACTGGAGGACAGGAGAGATAGGGGGGACATGATAACGACTTACAAAATACTGAGAGGAATTGACAAGGTGGACAAAGACAGGATGTTCCAGACATTGGACACAGTAACAAGGGGACACAGTTGGAAGCTGAAGACACAGATGAATCACAGGGATGTTAGGAAGTATTTCTTCAGCCACAGAGTAGTCAGTAAGTGGAATAGTTTGGGAAGCGATGTAGTGGAGGCAGGATCCATACATAGCTTTAAGCAGAGGTATGATAAAGCTCACGGCTCAGGGAGAGTGACCTAGTAGCGATCAGTGAAGAGGCGGGGCCAGGAGCTCGGACTCGACCCCCGCAACCTCAACTAGGTGAGTACACACACCACACACACACACACACACATATATATATATATATATATATATATATATATATATATATATATATATATATATATATATATGTGTGTGTGTGTGTGTGTGTGTGTGTGTGTGTGTGTGTGTGTGTGTGTGTGTGTGTGTACTCACCTAGTTGAGGTTGCAGGGGTCGAGTCCTAGCTCCTGGCCCCGCCTCTTCACTGGTCGCTACTAGGTCGCTCCTCCTAAACCGTGAGCTTTATCATACCTCTGCTTAAAGCTATGTATGGATCCTGCCTCCACTATATCGCTTCCCAAACTATTCCACTTCCTGACTACTCTGTGGCTGAAGAAATACTTCCTAACATGTGTGTGCGTGTATGTGTGTGTGTGTGTGTGTGTGTGTGTGTGTGTGTGTGTGTGTGTGTGTGTGTGTGTGTATACTCACCTAATTGTACTCACCTAATTGTGGTTGCAGGGGTCGAGACTCAGCTCCTGGCCCCGCCTCTTCACTGATCGCTACTAGGTCCTCTCCCTCTCTGCTTCCTGAGCTTTGTCATACCTCTTCTTAAAACTATGTATGGTTCCTGCCTCCACTACTTCACTTGCTAGGCTATTCCACTTCCTGACGACTCTATGACTGAAGAAATACTTCCTAACGTCCCTGTGACTCGTCTGAGTCTTCAGCTTCCAATTGTGACCCCTTGTTTCTGTGTCCCCTCTCTGGAACATCCTGTCTCTGTCCACCTTGTCTATTCCCCGCAGTATATTGTATGTCGTTATCATGTCTCCCCTGACCCTTCTGTCCTCCAGTGTCGTCAGTCCGATTTCCCTCAACCTTTCCTCGTATGACATTTCCCTGAGCTCTGGAACTAGCCTTGTTGCAAACCTTTGTAGTTTCTCTAACTTCTTGACGTGCTTGACCAGGTGGGGGTTCCAGACTGGTGCTGCATACTCCAATATGGGCCTAACATACACAGTGTACAGTGTCTTGAACGATTCCTTATTAAGGTATCGGAACGCTATTCTCAGGTTTTCCAGGCGCCCGTATGCTGCAGCAGTTATTTGGTTAATGTGTGCTTCCGGTGACATGCTCGGTGTTATGGTCACTCCAAGATCTTCTCCCTGAGTGAGGTCTGTAGTCTTTGTCCACCTAGCCTATACTCTGTCTGCGGTCTTCTTTGCCCTCCCCAATCTTCATGACTTTGCATTTGGCAGGGTTGAATTCGAGAAGCCAGTTTCTGGACCACGTGTCCAGCCTGTCCAGGTCTCTTTGCAGTCCTGCCTCATCCTCATCTGATTTAATTCTTCTCATCAGCTTCACATCATCTGCGAATAGGGACACTTCAGAGTCTATTCCTTCTATCATGTCGTTCGCATATATCAAAAATAGCACTGGTCTAGAACTGACCCCTGTGGGACCCCGCTCGTCACAGGCGCCCACTGTGATACCTCTTCACGTACCATGACTCGTTGTTGCCTCCCTGTCAGGTATTCCCTGATCCATTGCAGTGCCCTCCCTGTTACATGCGTCTGATCCTCCAGCTTCTGCACTAATCTCTTGTGAGGAACTGTGTCAAAGGCCTTCCTGCAGTCCAGGAAAATGCAATCAACCCACCCCTCTCTCTCGTGTCTTACTTATGTTACCTTGTCATAAAACTCCAGAAGGTTTGTGATACAGGATTTGCCTTCCATGAATCCATGCTGGTTGTCATTCATAATCCTGTTTCGTTCCAGGTGTTCCACCACTCTCCTCCTGATAATCTTCTCCATGACTTTGCACACAATACATGTCAGAGACACAGGTCTGTAGTTTAGTGCCTCGTTTCTGTCTCCTTTCTTAAATATGGGGACTACATTTGCCGTCTTCCTTATCTCAGGTAGTTGCCAAGTTTCAAGGGATGTGTTGTGTGTGTGTGCTCACTTAATAGTGGTTGCAGGGGTCGATTCATAGCTCCTGGCCCCTCCTCTTCATATGTGTGTGTGTATGTGTGTGTGTGTGTGTAATATATTATGTTAAAATCGCGAAGAAGCGATGTATGTATGTCTGTATAATCAGAGATTAGGCTTGAAGAAATATAATTTTACAGGTAGGAAGTACCAAACAAATTTTAATGGAATATTTACTGCAAGAATTCAACGTTTCGATGATAAATCCATCACCATCTTCTGGAATCATGCCCCTCAAGGAAGGTTCCTTGATGTTGGTGAGGGGCTCTTGATTTAGGGAATTGGATCTGTGCTCCAGTTCCCCGAATTAAGCCTGAATGCCTTCCACATCCCCCCCCCCAGGCGCTGTATAATCCTCCGGGTTTAGCGCTTCCCCCTTGATTATAATAATAATAAAATTCTGGAATCATGTTCTGGAACATAATATTGAACAACGTTATATGTTCCAGAACATGATTTCTGAAGATGATTGACTTACCACCAAAATTTTGAATTCTTACAATAAATATTTTCATTAAGAATTTCTTGGTCTTCCCACATGTAAAATTATACATGTATTAGTATTCTGAGAAACTTGTGGTGCGTCACTGTAAGATTGGAAGGAGAATGTGCAGGATAATATTGCATCATTATTAAGATGGTGTATAGATTAATATGGCAAAAGGTGAGGTAAGAACAGAGTTTTCGTACTTATGGGGAAGCGTTAAAACAGTAGGGGTCATGAACCACCTGGGGAATGGAAGTTCGATGCAAGGAAGTCGAGGTTGGCTCCAATTCCCTAAATGATGAGTTTGTGAGTGTGGTGAAGAGTGGACAGGTGCAGCAGGTGTGGGAGGTAGTGTGGCCATGCTGACGTTACTTCCTATAACAGCACTTACTATGTTTCTCAGAATCCCGTAGCAACCATGAACTACGTCTATAAGCCACAATTGCCAGACCAAACATAAAATTAGTCGCACAGCTATTTAGTTTTATCAATTTAATGACCATGTTATGTCATCTAAGTATATGAATTATTTTATGTATTCTATATAGGAGAGTTTCTCGAGCAGTAATCAGTTTGGTGAAGATTTAACTGCTGTCTTGCTGGTGATTCACCTCTGAGTAAGGCTCTATATTAATGCTAGTATATTTTGCTCGGTGTATTGCATTATATGAGGGCAAGCATACTTGAAATATTTAGTACAATTCCACCACTGATCGAGTTGCTTATTTACGTTTACTCTTAAACCACATTTCGTCATGACCAATCTTTGCGCATGCGTCCCATTACCAAGTCATCCTAATATATATAAATCGTCTTACTTCCTGTTGTTATACATAAACATTTAATTATAAATGAAATAAGGTTTTTTGGAAGTGAAGAGGAAATAGTGAGTTGATGAAAAGGATATATTGTGCGCTAAAATAACAGTCGACAAATGGTGTGTGTGCGCGCATGCGCACTGCCTCAGTTGCTGCCTCTCCCTGGTAGACTGACCTGCTACCATATACTCTCTGTGGCCGACTGATGCATAGCAAATGCATCATCTTTGATATACTTGTTCGACGCACCTTATTCTGTGTCACGGCAGTTCATTGAAACATGAAATTTAAATATTGCGGTAATAACAACGCACAGGTGAGTAAGTGTGGTGTGTGGCTGGCCTGGTTGGTAATGGCTGATCCTCCATGCTCTCCCCTATATATCATTTAATTCCTCGTACTTTAAATGCGATTACGTGTAAAAGGTGAATTAAAGATGACGTTTTTTATGTATTGTGATCTGTTAAATTTAGGAAGAAGAGTAATTGTTAAGGTAAGGGAGGCGAGACAAGGCAGACAGTCCTGTCTGTCCGTCCCTAAACCACCAAAAATTATCCTGTTAACCACCCACACAAGTCATCGTTGCCTCTATTTGTTACAGAGGAAAAACTCATACAAGTATTGCATTTACTCGAGTGTTCAAGAAAAAAGGTTAAAATTATAAGTGTGCAGTAGAGAATGGCCTTGGAATGTCTAGCAAGTTCTGCCTTTGTTAAACCTTTAACGTGGTGGCTGCTGCTGCTGGCTGCTCTGCTCTGCTCTGCTCTGCTCTGCTCTGCTCTGCTTATAGTCATACATAATCATTGAGTGTTGTGTTTCTTATATTTGAGTGAAGTGGCTTTAATGCCAACCCTCAAGTGCTAAAGGAAGTAGTGACAAGGAATGGTTTTAAGGGTGAGTTTTTTTTTTTTTTTTTTTTTTAAGTATATATAACCCAATGTCGCTTAGACCAAACTCCTCAAGGAAAGTTCCTAGATATCTCTGAAAACTTTTGATCCCCTTCCCTTGGCTTGAACCTGATTGCCTCCCAGCCCCTCATGTCCTGTATGACCCCTACGAGTTTAGTGCTAAAGTAATAATACTAATTTGAAGGCTAAAACTTTTTGAAAAGCTCAAGGGATATTCCACAATATTTGAAAATGACAAGTATAGTCTAGGTAGACTACTTGCAAAGGTCTCCTGTTTAGAGTTTTAATTTTGGACATGTTACCTGACAAGTACATTGACTTTAAATATGTTGCAGATGAAAGTTGATATATTGGAACTTTTAGTCACAGAACAGGTGGGGCTTGAGCCCATGGTAGGCGAATCCTAAAACTCTCAGGCTAATGTTCTAATCATTTGGCCAGCTGGCTCTAATAAGATAAGTCCAACTAAGTATATTTCAATTCGCTAAAGGGAGGTTAGCATGGGCCACCACTGTTTCCACAAATGCAGGTTTTTACAGATGGATTCCCACACCATGGTTGTGGCTTACTCTAGCTTAGGTCCCTTCGAAGCTGCCATAATGACTCATAAAATTGTAATAAGATTATAAACAAATCTCATAATGGTGGGGCTTGAACCCATGGCTTGCAAGTCCTAAAACTCGCAGGCCAGTGCATTAGCCACTTGACCAGCTGTCTCCAATAAGATTCATCCAACTAGGTGTATTTCTGTACACAATAGGGAGGTTAGCATGGGCTCAACTGTGACCCCTAAATGCGGGTTTTTATCTTTACCTGCCAAATTCTCAAGCCCCATTTGTTCTGCAGTTTGCAATAGTGTTATTACAGTTTCAGGAGTCGGTGGGACTTCTAGTATGTTCTAAGACAATTTTGTTTCTACCAGAATCTCCACCTTTGATTGCTACTGTACTATAAAAGATCTGGTAAAATCAGCCTCAGATATGAATTCTGCCACCAAATATTTCAAATTTCTGTAGCCAGGTTATTTTAGGACCAAACTACATCGAATACTTTTTGCTAGACTATACTTACGTTACACATGAAGCATTGTGCTATGTGGGGCAAAATGATTGAGGAAGGTGAGAGTAAGACACATGTGCAACATCTGGGTATCTTTATTGTAGACGTTTCGCCATCCAGTGGCTTTATCAATACAAATTCTAGGACATAACTTGAAGACAGTAGAACTATGTACAGAAGATGAGGTAATCAGTCCCTCAACCTAGGAGTATGTGCGAACAGCACCATAGTGCTGTTCGCACCTACTCCTAGGTTGAGGGACTGATTACCTCATCTTCTGTACATAGTTCTACTGTCTTAAAGTTATGTCCTAGAATTTGTATTGATAAAGCCACTGGATGGCGAAACGTCTACAATAAAGATACCCAGATGTTGCACATGTCTTACTCTCATCTTGTCGGTATTATATACCATTCGTACACATGATTGATGAAATCGACTTAAATCTGCTGTTGTGGGTAGTTTCCTTGGGAGGTGGACCTAAGGACCTCAGTGGAAATTATCCCCACTGCTAGGTAAGCAGTGGGGATTAGTCCTGTCAAATGAGTGTGAAATGCAAACTATTTAATTTTACTTAATTTCAGTATATGTACATAATTTTTTCCTAGCTTTTTAACCCGTAAACGGTCCAAGCAGATCTACGTTCATATGCGTAGTGCTCCAAAAGTAGATCTACGTCTTTTTTTACATATTTTCAAATATAACAACAAAAAAAGTAGATCAAAGTTTTTTTACGTTTTCAAATGTAAAAAAAAAAAAATGACTTTTTTTACATTCAAATGTTGAAAAAAGTATATATACATATGGACCATTTACGGGTTAATAGTTCTTTATCTTTTAATATTTCCTTTCCACTTTTGGAGGCATGGTCTGAGACAGGACTGTGTGGAAGATACAGTAATTCATAGAACTACTAACGGATAACAGAATTTTTTTTTTTTTTTTAATCCTTAAAGGTTAACATTATTGGAGGTAGTGGACATAACCCTGTTATCTGCCTAAGTGTTGGTGGTAATGATAGGAAGTACATACAAGAGGAGCTACCCAGTTACAGTACAGAGCAACAACTACAGTATACTGTAAATTTAATTATGCTGGCCAGTGATCTCAGATGTTCTCAAGTTGCAGATTATTCAGTCCATTTTCTTACTGGTAGAGTTCTTCCATACATAAATTTGGTATAATTGTTACCCAGGACTAACCTAAACCAAAATGTACCAAAATTTAGTTGAACAACTTGTGGTTATGTATTAGAACTACTGAATCTTCTGCTTGGAATTTCATTTGAAAGCATTGTAACTAAGCCAAAAACCTTAATTGTGTGAGGAATCCATGTGTGTACACTTATGCAGGTTTTGCCATTTCACCCAAGGGGGCTGCTTTAAATTAAGGTAGAGGTTTGGATCTGTGGGCAAGAAAGGGGTTGTATTACTGAGGGTGGCAGAAACAAGAATTCACAATAGTATAGTAGAACAGAGAAAATAACTGGGTCATTGTTGCAGTAGTTACTTGTAAAGCTGCTTAATTGTAGTTAAACATAGAGAGAAGGATGACAAAATTTGGTCCTGTGTATCAAAAGCCTTTTTTTTATGAAGATTCTGGGACACTGATTCTCCACTCATTGATGTCAGCTGTGGTCTGTATACCTTGTATGTGTACTTGTAGTAAATAAAGATATTTAAGGTGTAGAATTGGGGAGGAGGGGATATGATTGAAGTACAGTGAAACCCCTTTTTTTGTCCGGTCCAGTTATTGTACAAATCAGTTTTTGACCAGTTTTTGGCGAAATTTTCCCCGTTTTCGTACATCCGCTCGGAAATCGTCTGTACTAGACATGTCCGCCTGCCCCTGGGATGTGGCCATTCATACGGTTGTGACTCGGTCTGCCTTTGTTACTTGTTCAGTGAGCATTACTCCACGCATTCATCCGAAACATTTCGTAATAATCCATTTTTTTTGTGCTTGCAACTGCTAAACAAGCCACCATGGGGCCAAAGAAAGTAAAGGTAAAGGTGAGAAACATGATAGAATTCAAGAAAGAACTTGTAGAAAAATACAAAAGTGGCATACGTGCGCCCAATCTCGCCACGATGTATGGGAAGTCCAAATCAACGATCAGTTACATCCTGGAGAGGAAAAAAGAAATCAAGGCAGCTGATGTTGCAAAAGGGGTAAATGTGCTAACAAAACAGAGATCACAAACAATCGAAGATGTTAAGTAGTTGTTGATCAGCCAAAAACATTTAGCTGGAGATAGTGTTGTGGAGGTGATAATTTGTGAATAGGCAAGGCAGTTGCATGTGGATCTCGTAAAGAAAATACCTGGAATGAATGCTGCTGTTAGTGAATTTAAGGCCAGCAAAGGTTGGTTTGACAGATTCAAGAGGGCAGAAGAATTCTTTGATGAATTCAAGGAGTACATAGAGGCTGAATGATTCCTCCCCCAACAGGTCTTCAGTTGTGACGAAACAGGCCTCTTTTGGAAGAAAATGCCAAAGAGGACCTACCTCAGGCAAGAGGAAAAGACACCGCTAGGACACAAGCCTATGAAGGATAGGCTAACTTTGTTCTGTGGTAACACTAGTGGGGATTTCAGAGTGAAGCCTTGACTGGTGTATCACTCTGAAAATCAGTGTTTTCAAGAAAAACAATATCATCAAGAATAAATTGTGTGGGATGTGGAAAGCTAATAAAGCATGGATCACAAGGCACATTTTCAAAGTGTGTGTGTCACCATGTGTTTGGTCCCAGTGTGGAAAAACTAACTCCTGAAAAGTAAATTGCCACTCAAGTGCCTCCTGGTACTGGACAATGCTCCTGTTCATTCTCCAAATTTGGAAGACCAATTATTTAGGGACTTAGTTTTATAACAGTGAAGTTCTTGCCTCTTAACACCACTTCTCTCATCCAGCCCATGGACCAGCAGGTCATATCTAACTTCAAAAAACTCTACACGAAAGCGATGTTTCAGAGGTGCTTTGAAGTGACTTCGGACACTGACTTTACCCTAAGAGAGTTCTGGAGGAATCACTTCAGTATCCTGCATTGCATAAGCCATATAGGTAAGGCTTGGCAAGGAGTGACTTCCAGGACTTTGAACTCTGGTTGGAGAAATTTGTGGCCAGGTTGTGTCCAAGAGAAGGATTTTGAAGGGTTTGGGGCTGACCCTGAGGACCCTATGCCTGTTGGGGAATCTATTGTGTCTTTGGGGAAGTCCATGGGGTTGGAGGTTAGTGGCAAGGATGTGGAAGAGTTGGGGGAGGACCACAATGAAGAGCTAACCATTGAAGAGCTGCAAGAGCTTCATCGGGAACAGCAACAGACCACAGCTGAGGAACTTGCTTCAGAGGAGGAGGAGGAAGAGGTTACCTGGAGGTTATTCCGGGGATCAACGCCCCTGTGGCCCGGTCCATGACCAGGCCTCCCAGTGGATCAGGGCCTGATCAACCAGGCTGTTACTTCTGGCCGCACGCAGTCCAACGTACGAGCCACAGCCCGGCTGATCCGGTACTGACTTTAGGTAGGATGGAAGGAGGTGCCTTCTTCAGAGATTTATTTATTTATTTATTTATTTATTATTTGAGCATACATACAGAGTACAAAAAAATACAGATAAGAGCAGCATGCCAAAGCCACTTAAACTATGCATAGCATTTCGGGCTGGCTTAAAATTAACTAAGCAATGATGAAATCAGTGATAATACATTATTGTAAACAGATAACTATAAAGCACAAATGAGTATTACAAAGACAGGTCATATGGTTGCATGCATTGTTGTACATTCAGTCGTATGGAGTATTCTGTTAGGTAGTGTATTTAAAAAATAATAGTTAGATTGGGTTTTAGGTTTAACATTTATGTGATATAATTGTGAGAAACATTTAAGATATACAATTTATAAGGTTCAGTTATTCAGTATTTATTTGGTTTTGGGTGAGTAAGTGATCTTTGAGAAGAGACTTGAATTTATAAACAGGTAGTGTTTCTTTTATATTTACAGGTAATGAATTCCAGATTTTATTGCCTTTTATGTGCATTGAGTTTTTGCATAGTGTGAGATGGACACGAGGAACATCAAAGAGTGATCTGTGCCTTGTGTTATGGTCATGTGTTCTGTTGAGGTTGGCAAGGAGATGTTTGAGGGGAGGGTTAATATCAGAGTTAAGTGTTCTATGTATGTAATAGGTGCAGTAATAAGTATGGATGTTTTGTATGGTGAGTAGGTTTAGTGTATTGAATATTGGTGGAGTGTGCTGCCTGTAGTAAGAATTTGTTATTCTAACTGCAGCCTTTTGTTGGGTAATTAGTGGTCTGAGATGGTTAATTGTTGTTGAGCCCCATGCACAAATTCCATAGGTGAGATAGGGGTAAATAAGAGTGATATAGGGCCAGGAGGGCTGACTGTGGAACATAGTACCGTATCTTCGATAGTATGCCTACAGTCTTGGAAATTTTCTTAGAAATTTGTTGTATATGTGTATGAAATTTGAGTCTATTATCAAGGTGGATTCCTAAGAATTTTCCCTCTGTTAGCTTTGTGATAGGTGATCCATTTATCATTATGTTAAGAGGGACATCTGTAGCTCTGTTACCAAACTGAATGAAGTAGGTTTTGTCAATGTTTAGTGTAAGTTTTAGTCGTCATCCAGGTAGATATTTTCTGTAATTCGGTATTTACAGTATTGGCTAGCGTGACTGGGCTCGGGTGAGAGAAGACGTATGTAGTGTCATCTGCAAATAGTGTGGGTTTGAGTAATTGCGAAGCATTTGGAAGGTCATTTATGTATAGGAGAAAGAGAAGAGGGCCAAGGACACTTCCCTGTGGGACACCAACTGTAATTGGTTGTGCGGAAGAGCTTGCCCCATTTGTGTACACATATTGGCTTCTGTTGCTGAGGTATGACTTGAGGTAGTTGAGGGAGTGCCCTCTTATACCATAGTGTGACAATTTTACGTGGAGCAAGTCATGGTCAACTGTATCAAAAGCTTTACGTAAGTCAATGAAGATCCCCAGTGGGACTTCTTTTTTCTCTATTGCAGTGTATATATGTTCTAGCATGTGTATAATAGCATCATTAGTATTTTATTAGGCCTGAATCCAAATTGGCAGGGGTTGAGTATGTTTTGGGAGATAAGGTAGGAGTAATTCGTTATGAATTAATTTTTCGAAGATTTTTGAGAGAGGGTGTAAGTTGGATATTGGCCTATAGTTATTCAACTCTGTTTGGTCTCCTCCTTTGTGGATCGGGGTGACCCTTGCTATTTTGAGTACTGTAGGGAAGGTGGAGGATTCTATGGATTTGTTAAAGAGTGTTGCAATGATTGGTGATAGCACTTGTGACAGTTTTTTTGTATATAAAGGGTGGTAAGGTATTTAAATCTCCTGCCTTGTTTTTTAGTGCGTTGATAATAAGGGAGACTTCGTATGGGTTAGTCGGAGCTAGGAACAGTGTGTTCGGGTAGTTGCCGGTGAGGTAGTCATTTGGTGGGGTATCTGAGCTTGGGATTTTTATTGGCAAGGTTTTGTCCTATAGTGGAGAAAGAAATCATTGAGTCTGTTTGCTGTTTCTGTTGGTGGGAGTTGGGGTTCATCTGATTTTGCTAATTTTATTTCGCTATTTCGTGATATCTTTTTTGTTCCCAGAATTTCTGATAGGGTTTTCCAGGTCTTTTTTATATCACCTCGTGAGTTGGATAATCTATTCTCATAATACAATTTTTTTGCCCTTCTTATCAGGCTGGTTAGGATTGACGAGTAACGTTTGTTTGTCTCTGGTTATGTGACCCATTCTGTACTGATTTTCATATTGGTGTTTTGTATTTATGGATTTGAGAATGCTGGGTGTTAGCCAGGGACTGTTCAGTCTCTTAGCTGTCATCTGTTTAGTTTTTTTAGGGCAGTGCTTGTTGTAGAGGTATTGGGTCTTTTTTAGAAAATTATTAATACATTCGTCAATATCTGTATAGATTTCTAGCTCAGTGTGTCAATCAATGTTTGCTACTGCTGTTGTGAAGTTATTAATGGCTGCCTCATTGTGAAGTCTGAAGGTGACTTTAGTAGTGTCATGGGGTAGTTTACCAAGAGTTGTTATGAGGAAAGTAGGGTAGTGGTCTGTGGTATTATCTGTAATTATGCCTGATTTTAAAGGGGATATGGTGTTGGTCCAGATGTGGTCAAGTAGGGAAACACTAGTCCCCTGTAACTCTTGTAGGTTTTGTTACTGTTGGTAGTAACATACAGTTACTCATTGTGTTTGTGAATTCAGTAACGTGTGGGTCCTGGTCTTGCAGGAGATTTATATTGAAGTCACCTGAGAGTAGTAAATGATCTTTGTTCATGCGTGCATCAGTTATCATACTTCCTAGGTTTTGACTAAATTGGCTAATGTTTGACTGTGGAACTCTGTAGATGTTTATCACTGTGAGAGGTTTTTGTAGGTATTTGGATTTGAATTTAGCTATTATATATTCCCCATGTTCATCCCTTGTGCAAGTATTAGTGATACATTCTAGTTGGTCTGAGTAGTATATGGCTGTGCCACCCCCTTGTTGGTCTGGCCTACAGTTGTGTATGGCTGTGTAACCAGGAATGGCATAGACATCTGTACTATCAGGCTTTAGCCAGGTTTCAGTTAGTGTAATGATGGACATATTGGCATGTAAGGAATTTTAGTAATGCTATGAGGTCATTGTAATGCTTGCTTAAAGATCTGATATTGTAGTTAAAGATAGTTATGTTGTTGTTGGCACTGAGAAGTGCCTTTGATTGTTCTGCAGTGTAGTAATTACAGTAACTTTTGATTCATTTAAGTCATTAAATAAGAGGTTGGTAATCAGATCAATGCTTGTAATCATAAGATTTGTAGTGAATCTATAGTTAGAATTAAGTATAAAACAAAGTAAATAGTCTTAAGCTAAAAAATAGCACCTGAATTATTTAACAAATGTAAAATAATGAGCTAAGGTAGTTTTTTTTTTTTTTTAAGCTAAAATAAAGGAGACAATATAAAAGGGACTGATACAAATAAAGTGATGATCAAATAATGGAGCTTGGGAATATGATAGTAGGTAGTACTATAAAGGTAATTTTTTTAAGTTAGAATTATAGTATAAAATTATAATATAAAAGGGACTAATATAGGTTGTGGTGAACAATAAAGTACTAATCAAATAAATGAGCTTTGGAATATAATGGCAAAATTGTGAATTTATTCTACTTTAGCACCTGAGAATAGCACCTTGATTATTTTAACAATTGTGAATATATAAACTAGGGTAGTTAAGCTAAAATAAAGGAGAAAATATATAAGGGACTAAAATTAAGTAATGGTAAACAAAGTTAAATGGACAGATGGTAGGAATTATAATATAAACTTATAAAAATATAAAAATACAATTTGAAATGGTACTTGCAATTGCACTAGAGTCTGGTATAGGTTGTTGACAAGATCAAGATTATAACTAGATTTAAATTGACAAAATAAAATTCACAATTAAAGTACCAAAAGAATAATAGTAAAAAAATAACAATGGTAATGTCTTGGTTATAATATGATAGTAAGATGGTAGACAGGTACCCAGGTACACAGGTACAAAGGATAATATAAAGGTTGGGTTGAATATACAAACTTGAAAATTTGGCAACAAAATGTTATGGGAAGTATAAGATAATGTTTAATGTACAAAAGTAAAATTGACTGGTAGTAAATATGGTGTTTAATAAAATTTTAGTAAGTAATAATGATTACAAAAAAGTGAAAAAGTAATGTTTATTTCATTCAATATTGCACTGGTAGTTATACTTGGTTATATGGCAGTACAAGGTAATTAAGAGTAATCTAAGATAGTAAATGTGGTATTAAAACAGGTAAAGGTAATTAGACAAGTAATGGTTATTAAATGTCAAAAATGTTAAGAGTAAATTGAAATTTTAGTAAAAATGATAATTATTAATTTTAGTAAGTAATATCAATTGATAGTATTTAAAATAAATATGAGGTAGTAATGTGGACAGAGAAAGTATCAATTCAGCTAATGTTTAAGCGAACAATAGTAAATAACAAAATCACATAAGGTGACTTATGCTTACTAGTAAAATCACAAAATGAGGTAGTTGATTATTTAATTACTAAGAGATTGCACAATGAAATTTGAACAATAATGGAGCAAAACATACACTACACTACGTAGGCTTTTAAGTTGGACATTGCTTAGTTATTCTCTGTAAGATTAGTATCCCTGAGAAATCGTGATAGATCATTCTCGTTCGTGATTAAGGAGATTTGTGCAATGTGGAGTAGATCGCAAGCTTTTGTGGAGAAATATCACCCTGACCAAGCTGAAACAAGCCATATCTGCAACATAATCAGTGACAACCTTGTCCCACTTCAGGGAAATCTTAGAGATGCCAGAAACAGACCTTTCTGGACAGATTTTTTTGTGCGACAGGGGTCCAGTGACTCAAGCTGGTCCTAGTGGCATTAAAAGACAAAGGGAAGTAACCCCAGAGAGGGACTTGTTACCTGGAGGGGGATTCCCCTTCCAAACAATAACCCCCAACTCCCTCTCTCCTTACTATCTTCCATAAGCCAACAAGTGTCTTCAGTAAAGGTATGCAATAGTGATTTAATTGTTCTTGTATTTATTTTATTTAGTTCTCATTGTTTTTTGTATGTAGAACTATAATTTATCTTTATAAAAATTAGTTTTTGTTAATATTTTTGGGTGTCTGGAACGGATTAATTGTATTTACATTAGTTCTTATGGGAAATACATCAGTTTTCGGCCATTTTGGCTTTAGGCTGACCTGGAATGGATTACGGCCAATAACCGAGGGTCTACTGTACTTTATTATTGTACTTGAAATTGCACGACTGGGGATTAATGTACAAATTAATTTTTAGTATGTTACTTGGAAAATTGTGGCAAAATACCTCCCACACTACCAAACCCATTCCATGTTTTCCAGAAGTCTCCCACATTCGTCCCATGCTCTCCCATACCCATCGTATGTTCTACCAGATCCCTCCCACTCTCATTCATAACATGGACTCTTATGCACTTTCCACATTTAACCAAAATGTTGTGCATACTGGGAGCTTTTGAGAGTACAGTGGACCCCCGCATACCGTTGGCATCACATAACGTTAAATCCGCATACCGATACATTTTATCGCTAAGATTTTGCCTCGCATACCGCTAAAAAACCCGCTCAACGCTATTCGTCCAAGACGCGTCTAATGTGCGGCCTGAGCCAGCCTCACATGTTCCGCCGGTGGCATTGTTTACAAGCCAGCCTCCGCGGTAACATCCAAGCATACAATCGGAACATTTCGTATTATTACAGCGTTTTTGGTGATTTTATCTGCAAAATAAGTGACCATGGGCCCCAAGAAAGCTTCTAGTGCCAACCATGTGGTAAAAAGGGTTCGAAATATTATCGAAATACTGTGGTACCATGGTCAACTGCTGATGCTGCTGTAGCACCGTCAGCTGCTGCTGCTGCTGCTGCTGTAGCACCGTCAGCTGCTGTTGCTGCTGTAGCACCATCAGCTGCTGTTGCTGTAGCACCGTCAGCTGCTGTTGCTGTAGCACCGTCAGCTGCTGCTGTTGCTGTAGCACCGTCAGCTGCTGCTGTAGCACCGTCAGCTGCTGCTGTAGCACCGTCAGCTGCTGCTGTACCACCGTCAGCTGCTGCTGCTGTAGTACCGTCAGCTGCTGCTGCTGTAGTACCGTCAGCTGCTGCTGCTGTAGTACCGTCAGCTGCTGCTGCTGTAGTACCGTCAGCTGCTGCTGCTGTAGTACCGTCAGCTGCTGCTGCTGTAGTACCGTCAGCTGCTGCTGCTGTAGTACCGTCAGCTGCTGCTGCTGTAGTACCGTCAGCTGCTGCTGCTGTAGTACCGTCAGCTGCTGCTGCTGTAGCACCGTCTGCTGCTGCTGCTGTAGCACCGTCTGCTGCTGCTGCTGTAGCACCGTCTGCTGCTGCTGCTGTAGCACCGTCTGCTGCTGCTGCTGTAGCACCGTCTGCTGCTGCTGCTGTAGCACCGTCTGCTGCTGCTGCTGTAGCACCGTCTGCTGCTGCTGCTGTAGCACCGTCTGCTGCTGCTGCTGTAGCACCGTCTGCTGCTGCTGCTGTAGCACCGTCTGCTGCTGCTGCTGTAGCACCGTCTGCTGCTGCTGCTGTAGCACCGTCTGCTGCTGCTGCTGTAGCACCGTCTGCTGCTGCTGCTGTAGCACCGTCTGCTGCTGCTGCTGTAGCACCGTCTGCTGCTGCTGCTGCTGTAGCACCGTCTGCTGCTGCTGCTGCTGTAGCACCGTCTGCTGCTGCTGCTGCTGCTGTAGCACCGTCTGCTGCTGCTGTAGCACCGTCTGCTGCTGCTGCTGTAGCACCGTCTGCTGCTGCTGCTGCTGTAGCACCGTCTGCTGCTGCTGCTGCTGTAGCACCGTCTGCTGCTGCTGCTGCTGTAGCACCGTCTGCTGCTGCTGCTGCTGTAGCACCGTCTGCTGCTGCTGCTGCTGTAGCACCATCTGCTGCTGCTGCTGCTGTAGCACCGTCTGCTGCTGCTGCTGCTGCTGTAGCACCGTCTGCTGCTGCTGCTGCTGTAGCACCGTCTGCTGCTGCTGCTGCTGTAGCACCGTCTGCTGCTGCTGCTGTAGCACCGTCTGCTGCTGCTGCTGTAGCACCGTCTGCTGCTGCTGCTGCTGTAGCACCGTCTGCTGCTGCTGCTGTAGCACCGTCTGCTGCTGCTGCTGTAGCACCGTCTGCTGCTGCTGCTGTAGCACCGTCTGCTGCTGCTGCTGTAGCACCGTCTGCTGCTGCTGCTGTAGCACTGTCAGCTGCTGCTGCTGTAGCACTGTCAGCTGCTGCTGCTGTAGCACTGTCAGCTGCTGCTGCTGTAGCACTGTCAGCTGCTGCTGTAGCACTGTCAGCTGCTGCTGTAGCACTGTTAGCTGCTGCTGCTGCTGCTGCTGCTGCTGCTGCTGTAGCACTGTTAGTTGCTGCTGCTGCTGCTGCTGCTGCTGCTGCTGCTGCTGCTGCTGCTGCTGCTGCTGCTGCTGTAGCACCATCAGCTGCTGCTGCTGTAGTACCATCTGCTGCTGCTGTAGCACTGTCAGCTGCTGCTGCTGCTGCTGTAGCACCGTTGTTGGTGTGGCTTATTGAGAATACCAAGAAACAATTAACCCCAGAGGGTTAGCCACCCAGGATAACCCAAAAAAGTCAGTGTCATCGAAGACTGTAACTTATTTCCATTGGGGTCCTTAATCTTGTCTCCCAGGATGCAACCCACACCAGTTGACTAACACCCAGGTGAACAGGGAAAAATGCCTGGAACTAGTGCTCATATTGGTGAATTTAAAGCCAGCAAAGGTTGGTTTGAGTGATTTAAGAATCGTAGTGGCATACACAGTGTGATAAGGCCAGTTCTGGAAGAAAATGCCAAACAGGACCTACAGTACTCAGGAGGAAAAGGCACTCCCAGGACACAGTGTCTCATCAGTCATTGCTGAATCTTCAATAAAGGTAAGTGTCATTTATTCTTCATTTAGTATAGTAGTACATGCACAGTATATATTGTGCATGTACTACTCTACTATTGTGCATGTATCCTTCTCTTTGTGTGTAGGAAAATGTATATTTCATGTGGTAAAAATTTTTTTTTCATACTTTTGGGTGTCTTGCACGGATTAATTTGATTTCCATTATTTCTTATGGGGAAAATTCATTCGCATAACGATAATT
Source organism: Cherax quadricarinatus (assembly GCF_026875155.1). Classification (NCBI taxonomy): domain Eukaryota; kingdom Metazoa; phylum Arthropoda; class Malacostraca; order Decapoda; family Parastacidae; genus Cherax; species Cherax quadricarinatus. The sequence continues at coordinate 35,553,586 of NC_069405.1, read as the reverse complement.
TCGCATAACAATGAGCTCTCAGGAACGGATTAATATTGTTATGCGGGGGTCCACTGTATTGTGTGTGTGTTGTATACAGTGGAACCTCTGCTTATGAGTGCCCCACCATGTGTGTTTTTCAGGATACAAGCAGTCACTCGGTCGATTTTTTGCTCCTGGATACAAGCCAAAATTCCGGTTGTGAGCTTCCCCCTCAAGGGAAGTTCCTTGATGCTGGTGAGGGGCTCTTGATTTAGGGAATTGTATCTCTGCTCCAGTTCCCTAAATTAAACCTGAATACCTTCCATCCCCTCACCCCGCAGGCGCTGTATAATCCTACAGGTTTAATGCTTCCCCATCATAGTAATAATAATATATGTATAATACTATAATAATTATGATACTATAATAAGTGAGCTTCAGAGTGCCACCATTAGATTGCATGGTGAATACCACAAAATGCTTACCATCACCAGTGCACGTGCTTACCTCGTGGTGGAAGGATTTCTCTCGTGTTTTTCTCGTGTTTTGTGGAGTTACTTTGCCAAATTTTTTTTCTAACCATGGGTCCTAATAAAGAAAGTGTGAAGGACAGTACTGAGAAGAAAAAGAGGATGATGTCCATGGAAGTTAAGCATGAAATCATAGTTAAACACAAACGAGGGGGAGCATGGGAAGATGTTTTCAGAGAGGGAGCGGGAATGACCTCTACCACTTGTCACATAATGACATTCATTCTAGAGTATATATCAGGTTTTTGTTATTTATATTATTTATTATGTTAATTAGATGAATTGTGATAGATAAATAAGCCGTAGAGTTGATATTAGCATTATATTGAAGTATTTTGTCCTACCTCCTGAGAGCAGGAATTCTGCTGAAACAGATTAATGGCATTTCAGTTAATTTAAATAAGAAAATTGCTCGGCATATGAGCAGATCAGGTTACGAGCTAGATCATGGAACGGATTAAACTCATAAGCAGAGGCTCCACTGTATTTTGAATATTCATTATTTAATTTAAATTTATTTGAAGGCTGTTTGATTTGTGCTTGAAGCTTTCTTTTTGTATTTTATTTGCATGTGTAGTGCATGTACATTGAAGGTTTCCAAAAATAAAAATTTGTACAGTATTTGAAATTTATTTTTACTGGATTGTTGTATTTGTAGCTCCTGTAGTAGCACTTGGACATGCATGTTTGACCTCACCCCTGGTCATGTATTTGACATACAAAAATGATTGTGAAAATCTTAAAAGGTGTACTTTGTGCATACTGAATTTTAATAGGTGTAGGCCTGCAAATTCTTCGTCCTGTCTGAGTGCTGTACTGTTTATATAATTTATCCTGGTAACTACTTTTCCATATATAGCTCCCTTGTTTGGAATATTGCTCAATATTAACCCTTTGACTGTCACAACCCCCAAATCCTGAGGTGTCTTCTGGTGTTTGCAAAATATTTGAAAAAAAAAAAAATTTTATGAAATGATAGAGAATCCTTTCCCCGATGGTAATGACACCAAAAGTGTGAAATTTGATGGAAAACTTACGGAACTATTCTCTCGCGAAGTTAGCGACCTCGGCGACATTTATGCATCGGTGATTTCGCCCACTTTGAGCCCTATTTTCGGTCAGTTCCATTGTGCCAGTCCACCAAACTCAGCTATTCTTTAGAAATCCATTTGTTCTATAGATCGAGTACAAGAAACCGGCCATTTACTGATTTCAACTACCCAATAAAGTGGTCAGAAATTGGCAATTTGGCCTATTTCATGTAAATTAAAAAATGTCAGTTTCAAAATAGGGTGCAAAATAAACAATGCAGACATTCCTGACACTAAAATAAAAATTTTCGTTCATCAGTCACTTTTTACAGGCCCCTGTTACACTATTAATCCTCTTGCTTTTTTTATTTTTAATTTTTATTCACAAAAAAATAGAAGATTTACTGTCAGGCAGACTACTGCAATATTATTGTAATAATTGTATAAATAACATCAACCCATTCATGACTGCATATTAGAATAGCTAGTTGGACATTTATTGGACAATTTGTTTACTCTTGAACATCGGCAAATATTGAATGTTTCTGCCACTTTGAGCTCCATTTCAAGATCCTTTTCATAGTAAAACCAATAAAATTCTATTTCTATAATATGTTTTCCATTCTATCAAATGAGACCAAGAAAACGAGAATACAACCATAAATGCTATACGAAAATACACCTCTAAGTCGGCGTTTTAATCCAAATAACTCTTGATTTTTTTTCTCGTTATGCACTGCGTGCTGCAGGATTTTTTTTATACTGCGCACACTGACCATGTAGACCCATTCTTTCATGTGTAGGCCTACCAGCTTTCTAGATTTGAGGGCGCTAGAATTTAGGCATACTAGTACGTCAAAAACCCTGGGGCGTAAGCCGTACTAGTACGACCGAAACCCTGAAAGGGTTAAATATGTACTTATTGGAGCAGAGGAAAGAGGCATGATAATATACACCGGTAAGTACTTGAGGGCCTTGTCCCAAATCTGCACACTGCCATAATATACGGGAGTGAGAGAAGTGGAAGTTCAAAATAAACCCAGTGAAGAGCAGGGATGCGGTGGGTACAATACAGGAACATTGTATCAACGTCTGTGGCCCCAGACTATTCAACATCCTACTGGCTACCACTAGATGTCATAAACACTGCCAGCACAAGTGTAGAAGTCTTCAAAAGGAAACTAGCCAAGTATCTTCACCAGATGCCAGATCATCCAGGCTTGATGGATATGTGGGGCAGAGGGCCATCAGAGGGCCACTGATTGACCAGGCAAACACCAGATGATCCTGGAGTAGAAAAACTCTTGGAACTCATCAGACGTAAAGGTGGTCATGTGCTAAGCTAATAAATACATACAGTGGACCTTCGTTTTTCGTAATTATGTAATCCGTTCCAGAAAGTGTGACTAATGGTGAAATTGATGTTTTGCGAAACCATTTTCCCCATAAGAAATAATGTAAATCCAGATAATCCATTTCAGACCAAAAGTATTAACAACAAAAAAATATTTTTTTACATGAAATATAGATTTACATACACAAAAAAACAGTGAGACATGAAGAATAAAACAGTAACATCACACTTACCTTTATAGAAGACTTGTTGGTGTATGAATAAAATGTCATTACATATGTTAGGAATTGTGGCTGCGGCAGAGGAGTGGAGACAGGACAAGATAGTCCTTCAGTATGACACTACTATCAACTCGTGGCTTATTTATCTATCACAATTCATCTAATATGACATAATTAACAATATTAACCCTGTCAGGGACCAGAGGCCAAATTTCGAAGTGTGCACCAGGGTCCAAGAATTTTCAAAGAAAAAGTATTTTTTCTTATGAAATGGTAGAGAATCTTTTTCTGAAGGTAATCAAAACAAAAAGTACGAAATTTGATGGAAAATTGACAAAATTATGCTCTCGTGAATTTTGATGCGTCAGTGATATTTATGCATCGGCGATTTTTGCCAACTTTAACTCCCCTTTTAGGCCAATTACATTATTCCAGTCGACCAAATTCTTAGCTATTTCACTAGTATTACTTCTATTGCTTGAGCACAAGAAGTCGCCAAGTCGACTGTTTCAACTACCCAATAAAGTGATCAGAAATTGGTAATTTGGCCAATTTCACAAAGTTTAAAATACGTATTCCAATTTCAAAATAGTTCAGAATAAACAATGCAGACATTCCTGGCACTAAACTAACATTTTCTCTGTTCATTAGTTAGGTTTTCGAGCTTTACAAATGAATTCCATTTTGATTTTTTATTCACATAATGAATTTTTATTCAAACCAAAAAATAGAAGACTTACTGTAATGCAGTATTGTAATAATTGTATAAATATCACCATATTTGTGAACGTATATTAGACCCACCAGCTGGTGTGTATTAGCCATGTAATGTCATTTGTTTACTCTTGAACATTGGCAAAAATTGAACATTTCTGCTACTTTGAGTTCAGTTTCAAGCCATTTCCAGTAGTAAAAACCAATGAAAATCATCTCTATTTCTGTAATATATCTTCCATTCTATCAAATGAGACCAAGAAATTGCAAATACAACTGTGGAAAATTACATTTATCTGAATGTATCATTATGTACATAACAGTAAATGAACAAAGATAATTATTATTTATCAGTTAGACAAGTAGGAATTTGGGACACCTAGGTCACAAAAAATGTCCCCCTTCGATACCTACCACTGTCATATCCACAAGTTGTTCTGGACCTATTAATTACAAATGAAATATGTATCACCAGGAATGCTGGTAAACATATAAATTTGTGGACTGTGTATTAAAATTAAAAAAGGATTATATATATACACATTTACATAACAGAAGGAGAATATCTTAAACTCGCTCGCCAATTTGACTGGAGATCAAGGTGTATCATACTCAGAAAACCTCACTGTCTATACATGAAAATAACACTGGCCAGAGTTAAAACATCACAGACTTATCTGACGTTCCTGGAGCTGTCTTGTCCAGTCGCCTGATATCTCAAGTTATGCAGGAATACACATCCAAAAATTTCGCCTCCTATTTGAGAGGTGTCAGCCCAATTTTACCTCTAGAGCACGAAAAATTCTTCCCATTATTCACTAACGTTAGTGTCCAGTTCAAACAAAAATGGCGAGTCTCCTCTGCGCAGGCGCAGTTTCCCATTTTTTATAAATTTTTTATTAAATACAGTATGGCCATCTATTTACATATAACTACTGTATTTCTGGAAAATATACACAGTATTTTCCACAACTGAAAAAAAAAAATATGCAAAGTCGCTGTTTTAATCGAAAATTACGGCCTCAGTTTTTTCTCCCATTATGCAGTGTGCTGCAGGATTTGTTTTATGTGGTGCACACATGCCACATAGATGTATTCTCTCATATCAAGGCCCAAATTTACCGCTCACAGCTTATCAGATTGAACTGAGCTTGTGGTGTAGAACTATGGTTTGGACCCTCAACTCAAAGCCGTAAAACTACGACACGGACCCTGAAAAGGTTAATAACATAGAAACATGACATATACTCTAGAATGAACAAAAAATGTCATTACGTATGTCACGAGTGTTGTTTTGTTGTTGGGTGTATGGGAGCATAAGCCATACGTGGTGGTGGAGGTCGGCAGTGTTATCAGTAGTCCTGTGTAACTCCAACAACATTGGAGGAGTTAGGTTTGTGCTGTCCTTTTTCTATCGATTAATTGCCTAACTTACCACACTGTTAATGCTACAGCCTTTATCGGCTCGTGCTGCTTTAGTATCGTACATAACGTAGAATCACTGTAGAAGGTACATTCTCTCCCCTCTTCTTCCTCCACTCTGGTACTTTACTACGAGTTTTTTCTTGAATTCTATCATGTTTCTCACCTTTACCAAAGGCCTGGTACTAGGAGCTTTCTTTGGGGAAATGGTGGCTTATTTAGCAGTTGCAAGCACTAAAACAAATGGAATGTGTATTACGAAATACGTATGTTGTATGAACGCGTGGGATCGTCCTCACTCGCTGATAAACAATGGCACACTGGCTGTGAATGGAGTGTTGGGCTGCTTGGGGCCGTGCATACGCATCTGGGTCGAATGGCTATTCGCGAGTCAATATTTTGACGAAAAGTTATGATTTTTGAAAAATTAAGACGTCCAATGCTTACAAAGAACGAGGGTCCACTGTATCAGTGGTATTATTTACTGGCAGATAGTTGATATGAAGATAAGGTAGTAGGAAATAGTAATAATATATATTTATCTACAAGTACTTCGATATACAAGGTATACAGTCCTAGCTGACATCAATGACATACAGTGGAACCTCAGTTTTCATCTTTAATTCATTCCCGAGTCTGATGAAAACAGAGTTCACCGAAAACTGAAGCAATATTTCCCATGAGAAATAATGTAAATCCAATTAATCCGTTCCAGACACCCAAAAATATTAACAAAAACTCATTTTATAGAGAATAGCTATAGTTTTACATACAGAAAACAATGAGAAATATAGAGCACTAATGAAATGGATAAACGAACATTGAGGACACTTATTGGCGTATGGAAGATGGCGAGGAGGGGAGAGGGAGGAGAGGTTATCTCTACAACGAAAATGGACAAAGAAATGGACTAAATATGACAAAAGAGGGACCGGCATTCTAGTACCAGACCTGCTGCCAGATGTGAACCAGACATGAGACGTTTTCCACTACAATGAAATAACTGACCTCCATATCAACTGCACCAGTGTTCAACGGGAAGACAACATGGCAGAAAACCTGATCAACTAAATCTCCAAGGAAATGACAGGTCTGTAGGACTTTTTTCTTCAGTGCCAAACGAGGGAAAGAATTGAGCATTTAAACATGGCTGACCGGCATCCAAACAGCCGCTACTGCCAGACGTACAACTAGCGAAGTGAAATTCTCATCTTTACTGACGTTCATCTGTTGACAGTAGCATCATATCTGTACCACCATCATATCACCTGTACCAGTGCTAACGAGAGGGAAACACAGGAGACATCGTCAAATCAACAGTACAAAACTCCAAGGTTATAGGTCGGATATCCCTCAGTGCCAGTCGTGAGAAAGAAGTGAATAGTTAAACAGTCAAGGTTAATGTTTTAGTAGCTGACCTATATTCAGCTGACCAGTGTACAGTGAGAGAATCATAGCAGAAAACGCCAAATATATCTATAAACTCAAGGAAAGTCAGGTTGTAGGTGGCGTTACTTCCCTCAGTGTTTTAAAAATGGCCGAGTCAGCAGAACAGGTCAGGCAGTCAACAACACCACACAACCCCCGATAAATGGAATTGAGGGGGATTTGGAAGGATAAAACCATGGATTAAACCTTTCTGATCTACCAGAATGGAAAGGAGTTAGAAGTTAATTGGGGAAGCCAGACTGTGAAGTGAGATGGGAAGGGGAGTGTGTAATAAGGGGTTAACTGTAAGGGTTTTGTGAAGTTAAGGGAAAAGTGAGCAGTGAAGAGGGTTTTGAAGAGGAAATTTTACTAGTAATTCAGTGGTGATTGCTAAAGCAGATACTAAGTGTACTAGGGACTGGAAAAGAGAAATAAATATTATTGTATATGAGTAAAAGAGCGAAGAGTGAAAATGGCAGGCATTAGGGGGGTACAGGCTGCCATAATTATATTTATAATCCTTCAATTCCATGAAGAAAGAAATCAGTCATGGGGGCTGGAAAATGTGAATGGAGTAACAGCGCCCTGGACAGTAAAAGCCCAACAGTTGCCATCCTACCAGAAAAGTAAATATCACTATCACCGCAAGGTATGGCAACACCGCATACCCAAACAAAAACAGTGGCACACAGCTCTTATTGTAGCGCTCTTAAGTGGTGATATCCAAATTAATCCAGGACCTCAAACTATTGTGCAGAGGCAAAACAGACAGATAAATGACGGCGATAATGACGGTCTAGTAGCTAGGAATGATAACCTTAACTCCATATGTAATGCATACATAGGTCATTGTGAGACAATACAGCCATTATTATCTCAAACACTACCAAACAGGTGCATACACTGTACTAAAGTAAGCATTAAAAACAGAAAAGGCACCTTATGTAAAATGTGTAAGGGGTGGGTGCATGATGGATGTATGTACAATTATAGCAACGTGCCAGAATTCATTTTGTGTGTAACAAATGCACTTTGGCACAGTTACCCTTTAGCAGTGATGACATTGATTTACCTAATTTTAATACAAATGACCCATTGCCATATATTGATGATTATGATTGTTTTATGAAAACAGGCCTTCACTTTATTCATGTCAATGCAAGATCACTTCTTCCTAAATTGGCAGAGATTAGGATTCTAGCTAACAAAATTAGGGCGGCAGTTATAACCATCTCTGAATCTTGGTTGGATGATACGGTGACTGACGACAAGGTCAAAATAGATGGTTACAATATAAAACGCTTAGATAGGAACAGAAAGGGTGGTGGAGTATGTGCCTACATTAGAAATGACTTAGCTTACAACCCAAGACCTGATTTAAATAACAATAAACTGGAGATTCTATGGTTTGAAGTGCTGCTTCCTAAGACCAAACCCATCTACCAAACCCTCCTACCCAGGACCAGTTCTTAGAAGACTTTTCCAGAGTCTTGTCCGGAGTTGAAAACAATTGCGAGACAATAATACTGGGCGACTTCAATATCTGTTTTCAGCAGCAAAATAACGGGCTATGCAAAAGGTATAAGCAAATTCTAGGATTAAATAGTTACACTCAACTAATTAATACTCCAACCCGGATCACACAGTTCTCAGCCACCCTAATTGACCACATACTTTGTAACCGCTCTGAGAACATTAGTCAGTCAGGCATCATTACCACAGGTCTTAGTGATCATTTCATCATTTACTGCACCAGGAAAATCACTAGGGATAGGATAGGCCTACACAGGACAATAAAAATGAGGTCAACTAGAAACTACAGTAAAGAAACACTGGTAAATAGGCTACACAATTGTGACTGGACAGAGATAACAAGTTGCATGGGCGTAAACGATGCCTGGGAAAAATTCAAAACAATGTTCACTACCATCCTTGATAATATTGCACCAGTTAAAGAGGTTAGGATTAAACGAAGAACTGAACCCTGGATGAATACTGAGATATTAAATAATATTAAATTCAGAGACCAGCTGCTAAAAAGATTTAAAGCAAACAGACAGGATATTGCAGCACTAAATGAATTCCAAAGGGTGAGGAACAGAGTACAGAGACTTATAAAAGGAGCAAAGGCAAAGCACTACTGCTCAAAAATTGAAGAGTATAAGCATAACCCCAGAAAGCTCTGGCAACAACTAAAACAGTTGGGGTATAGCCATAAGCCAGTAGATAGGTCTAACATAGTACTCACTATCGATAATGAGGTATGCCACGAAACATCTAAGGTGGCAAATTGCTTTAATTCATACTACACATCTGTTGCATCAACACTAGTAAGTAAACTACCAGCTGCATCAAATACCTTTAACACAGACTGATAAGTTTCAAACATACTATACCAATAAAGGGGTAACCCCAAACAGTTGTCAACTAGTAAGTGTATCTCATGACTTTATTCAAAAAGAACTAAGCAGGTTAAACCCAACTAAGAGCACAGGCTCTGATAACATCCCATCTAAGTTCCTAAAAGATGGTGCTTCTGAACTGTCAATCCCTATTGCTCACATAATAAATCTATCAATCACCACTAATACCGTACCGGAGGGGTTCAAGGAGGCCAGAGTTACTCCTATCTTCAAGAAAAATAGTAGGTCTGATATAAGCAACTATAGGCCTGTTAGTATACTCGGTATAATATCTAAAATTCTAGAGAGGGCGGTGTATTCTCAAGTAGTTAAGTACCTTAATGACAACAACATTCTCCATAGCTATCAATCGGGCTTTAGAAGATCCTACTCAACCGACACCTCCCTAATTAATCTGATGGATTACCTGAGAACTGAAATGTCAAAGGGGAACCTCATAGGTATGGTAACCTTAGACCTGCAAAAGGCCTTCGATACTGTCAACCACAATATATTATGTAATAAACTTCAAGCTATCGGTATAGGTTCTGTAGACTGGTTTAAGTCCTACCTTAGCAACAGGAGACAAATAGTCAAAATCAACAAAACAGAATCAGAACCCCTGCCGATAACATGTGAGTTTCCCCAAGGTGGTAGTCTGGGTCCCTTATTATTCTTATGTTATGTCAATGATATGCCTATCAGTGTCAAGTGCAAACTCCTACTGTATGCAGATGACAGTGCTCTGTTAGTGTCAGGTAAAGACCCACAAGATATTGCTAATGTTTTAACACTGGAACTGGAGTCCTGCAGCAAATGGTTAGTAGACAACAAACTATCATTACACCTAGGGAAAACTGAAGCCATTCTCTTTGGCACGAAACATAAACTGAGAAGGGTAAATAATTTTAATGTTCAATGTAATGGGGAGCCCATCACTTTAGTTTCATCAGTAAAATATTTGGGAATCCCCTTTGACCCATGCATGTCAGGAGAATGATAGGGAACAGTGTAGAAAAGAAAGCGAATGCCAGACTGAAGTTCCTGTATAGACAAGCACAGTGTCTACCTACTGAGGCTTGCAGGACCCTATGTCTAGCCCTTATACAATGCCATATGGATTACGCTTGCTCTTCTTGGTACTCTGCCTTGACAAAAAAACTGAAAGATAGACTGCAAATCACCCAGAACAAAATCGTAAGATTCATCCTGGGGCTGGGACCAAGAGAACATGTAGGCCAGGATGAATTACAGCAGTTGGATATGCTGAATGTTGAAGACAGAGTAAAACAACTGAAGCTAAATCATGTTTATAAAATTGCTCACAAACAATGTCCAGAATATCTTGCTGTCAATTTTGTCAAGGTTGGGAACCAAAGCATCATAGTACTAGGGGGAGAGAGCACAACTTTATAGTACCCACAGTCAGTGGCCAGGCTTCAAACACCTTTTATTGTACAGCAATAAAGGAATGGAACAGACTACCCACACATGTCAAAGCCAGTCATAGCATGAACCAGTTCAAGAAGAGTGCCAAAGGTGTCTGATGAATGTAGCTACAGAAAGGGAGGGGAATGATTTTCTATTTTTTAGCTAACATAAGTGTAAATTTTACCTTATTCCTAGTAATGACCCTCGTATTGTAGATAGTCTTAATGACCTTGGTGTAGTAGATAGTCTTTTTAGTATGATAATAAGATGTTATCTTCATTGTAGAATAATAAGAAAATATTATAACCTTTATATTATAATAATAAGGTAAAAGGACCCCAATGGAAATAAGTCACTCTGTCTGACTTTTTTGGGTTATCCTAGGTTCTCTACACATATGCTGCTATGTATGATAATTCTATGTAACTGTATTTGTGTATACCTGAATAAACTTACTTACTTACCATCAGTCTCCCTCTGCTGCCACCACTGTCTCCCTCTGCTGCCATCACAACCACCCTCTACCACCATTGAATTCTATCGTGTTTCTTTTCTTTATCAAAGGCACTCGGAACTTTCTTTGGCCCCCATGGTGGCTTATTTAGCAGTTGCACTGAATAAACAAGCACAGAAAACAATGGATTATTATGAAATGTTTTGTATGAATGCGCAGGGTAATGTTCACTTGACAAGGCACAAAGCCAGACTGACTCAGAAGGCATGCGTGGATGCTATGTGGGGGTGTGGGCGATGAACACGTTCAGTACAGCGGACAAAAACCAGGGTGATGAATGAAAACTGGGACAGCATTTTCACGAAAAAAGTAGTCGAAAACCGAATTTGACAAAAACTAGGGCTAAAGAAAACAGAGTTCCACTGTACTACTATTAGAAAGCTCCTTTGTTATACAGAGTACTTCGGGCAAATTAAGTCATTTTGTCCCAGGATGCAACCCACACCTTTCAACTAACCCCAGGTACCCATTTTAAAGCTGATGGGTGAACATTGGACAGCAGGTGTCTTAAGGAAAAAATCCAAGTGTTTTCCAGCCGTACCGTGGATTCAATCTCACACCTCAGTGTTAGAGCTGAGTGCCCTAGCGATTGTGCACAGGACACCACAAAAATTGAAATACCTGTAGATTGTTGAATTTATTTGCAAGGGCTGGTACAAATTCATTAATCTGATAAATTTGCAAATTAGGTTATTGGGAATTTGCAGGGGTCAATGTACAGTGCATATAGTAAATTTTCTGTAGAATGGCTGATTAGATGTATAAAATGTTTCTAGATTATGTTAGCATATACACATGATAGGTTGGGAGACGGCAACTATTTTTTTGTTGCAGTTGTGCAAAATTGAAGCCTGTTAAATGTAATGCACTTCAGCGAATTAAGATGGCTTTGTATAACATTTAAAATGGTTTGGTACGAACACTTGGTTAGGAAGTGCATTGCTGCTTTTGTTGGGACCTCTCCTGCAAATATTTGATACCTTTGGTCATGGATCACTGATATTTTTTGGCTGTGGCCTTAGGGATACTGCATATTGCTTCTGAATTATTTTAATGGGTGATCATGTCAAGTAGTAAAGATTCTGTATCTTAGCTTTTTACTTTTCCATGTGGCTTTCCTCGGGTCTGTTCATGACCCTTTAAATTATTTACTATTATGACTTGACCTTACTGTTGATTCCCATTTTTTCCTCTAATGCCCCACATCTATGTATATCTAGATTCTAAATGTGGAAGATGCAGAACTGCTTTGGTTTACATTTTATTTCATATCCAGACTTAGTCGACAAAAAAAATTAAAAACTAAATGAGGGTAAAACTGATTTTGTCATTGTGAATCTCTGAGTACAGATTGGAATTTTGGGTGTCTAAACTTCTGTACTGTCATTTTAAACAGTCTGGGGGTTTGGGCGAGGATTTAGGTGTATACCTCATTTCTTTGTCATTTGGTCACACCCAACTGAATTACTAAATCTTGCAGTTTTCATATTTTTAATCTCTGCAATGAGAAAATATCCTAAGCAGAATATCTTGGTCCATAAACAGTGCATGTTTGCAATTGTTTGTGGGTTTCCATAACTGCTGCTAAATAGACGTAGGTTTGTACTGAATCCTACAGCTAGTACTTTTGCTCCCAACTAGGGGTTTCCACCAGTTCCTACTTGAATGAGATGCTTTGGCTCCCTGTCAAAATAAGAATTTAAACTGTTCATTTAAATTTTTAGTTAAGTTTAATGATATCCAGTATATTGCTAACATGCTTTTTACCATTTAAATCAGGCTTGGGAGTGTTTCTGCAAATTGCCACACACTATTAGACTGAGCCTTGGGCTGTTTGAGACATTCACATAGCATCTTTTCGTGTTACTCCTAGGTTGTTACAGGTTGAAAGTGTTCGTTAAAAGGGCAGAAATTTGTTCATGCTTTTCTCTGTTGAAAAAAACCCCTTCTAGAGTTTATGATCATGATCATTGTCATTACTGAATATCAACTTTTATTTTGGCCCTTTGTGTGAAAGCTCTTGTAATTTCTTTAACGCTTTCAGGGTTTCGGCTTTACTAGAACGGCTTACGCCCCAGGTTTTTGACGTACTAGTACGCCTAAATTCTAGCGCCCTCAGATCTAGTTGAGAGAAAGCTGGTAGGCCTACATATGAAAGAATGGATCTATGTGGTCAGTGTGCACAGTATAAAAAAAATCCTGCAGCACACAGTGCGTAATGAGAAAAAAAAAACGACTTTGGATTAAGACAGCGACTTTGCAATGTATTTTCGTATGGTATTTATTGTTGTATTCTAGTTTTCCTGGTCTCATTTTATAGAATGGAAGACATAATTACAGAAATTGAGATGATTTTGACTAGTTTTACAATAAAAAGTACCTTGAAATTGAGCTCAAAGTAGCAGAAATGTTCGATTTTTTACCGAAGTTCAAAAGTAAGCAAATCATGCCAAGCGTCCAATACACGTCAACTGATGAGTCTAATATTCTTCACAAGTGCGCTGATATTATTTATACCATTTCTACACTAATGCAGTAGTCTGCATAACAGTAAATCTTCTATTTTTTGTAAGAATAAAAATTCAAAGTGGAAAGCCAAAGAAATATAAGAGGGGCCTGGGGATGTGGCTAACAAACAGAGAACTTGTTATTTTAGTGCCAGGAATGTCTTTCTTGTTTATTCTGGACCCTATTCGGGAAATTGGCATTTTTTTGAAATTTGTGTGAAATTGGCAAAATTGCTACAATTTTGACCACTTTATTGGATAGTTGAAATCAGTAAGTGGGATGGTATTCTGTGTACTCATTCGACAGAAAATGGAGTTCTAGCGAAATAGTTATGATTTTTGTCGACTAGTACACTGGAATTGGCCGAAAATAGGGCTCAAAGTGGGCAAAATCGCCTATGCGTAAACATTGTTGAGACTGCAAACTTCGCAAGAGCGTAATTCCATAAGTTTTCCATCAAATTTCGTACTTTTGGTGTCGTCATGATCGGGTAAAGATTCTCTGTCTTTTCATAAGAAAAAATAGTTTTTTTTTTTTAAATTTGGGGACCTTGAGAACAAGTCTCGGAGAGGGCCTGGGGACCCTGAAAGGGTTAAAAGATCAGGCACTCAAGAATGGCAAAATTGGTTACTATAACTATTTTATTATTAATACTAACACTAGCCTACAAAATTAGCTTTTTATCCAGTTCAGAAACCACATTTGTGGTTTTAAACTAACTTTGATGTGCTAGTTATGAATTTGAACTTGTCTTTCTAGTGAGGCTTTTCTGGAATGTTTGATCAGTCTTTGATTGCTTAAGCTGAAGAACACATAAAAAATACCATACCGTGGGTGGGGTTTGAACCTGTGGTCAGTCTCAAAACTCCAGACTGTCGAGTCATGTTGACGGCTTTGAGGGGGCTTGAACTAGAGTTCGTCACGGCCATGCTAGCGGGAGATTCGTCTGTAAAAACTTGCCTTTGTGGACACAGTGGGGCCTATGCTAACCTTCCTATGGTGTAGAAATATACCTAGTTGGACGAATCTTATTGAAGCTAGCTGGCCCAGTGGCTAACAAAAATACACTGCAAAATTGGTTTACACCAAAAACTTGTCTTTTTATTTTTCCCTCATGCACTGCATGCTGCAGGACTTATTTTTTTTTATATACATGTAGGCCCAAATTTACTGGTCACAGCTTATGAATGAGCTGACCTTTTGGCACCATACTATAGGACCACAATGGCTTCAAAGCCACCTTCTTTTATGGATAATGTATAGTGTCTGCACTTTACACAATGAGAAGCATTTCCTTTATTCGTTAGAACCATGGCTAGGGCTAAAATTGATCAGGTTATGACAATAAATGGAAGAAAAACAATTTGGAATGACTTATGCAGCAAGTAGCTCCAACAAAAAGTAGTGGCAGATTGGTGCAGCGATCCTGGATTTTCTTAATTATACTAGCCGAAATTAGTGCCAGATTAGTGATGGCAGACCTGTACATATTGACAGATGCAATCAGTGTTTTAAATGTTGAGAGAATTGCAGATATTAAGAATAAGATTGCAGAGTTCCAGATTTTGGGCCCTTTTATGTGCATTAATTTTTGAGAGATTTAACCAGACGTAGGGTGTCAGATTTTTGTGCCTAGTATTATGTCTGTGGGTCCTGTTGCAACTATCAAGAAAGTGTTTCAGGTCATGATCAGTATTAGAATTTATCTTGTAAGTGTAGGATACACAGTAGTAAGAGTGGATGTTTTGTATAGTGAGTAGATTTAGGGCTTTGAAGAGTGGGGGAGTGTGTTGTCTAGCAGTGGACTGTATAATCACTCGTACTGTGGCTTTTTGTTGAGTTGTTATTGGGTTAAGGTGATTTGCTGTTGTCAGTCCCTAAGCACAAATAGCATAGGCGAGGTAGGGGTAGATCACTGAACAGTATAATGTAAGTAGTGCTGCTTATAGTACATAATAATAAACCTTTGAAAGGATGCCAACTGTTTTTGACATTTTTTTGTTGTTGTTGGAAATGGATGTTGAATGTCAAGTTCCTGACATAGACTGAGATGTAAACCTTAGAACTGTATCTTCCTTTGCATATGATATTAGAATTTGCATATTATCCATCAAGAAAATTAAATCTTCAGGTGGCTATAAAACAAGTCTTCAAATGAGCTGCAGAAAATATGATGCTCACCAAATTCCATCTACTCCATTATGGAAAACTTGAACTAAAAGCTAGAACAAAGTATAAAACAAATTCTAACCACCCAATAGAGCAGAAATTATTGTGAAGGATTTAGGAGTAAGAAATGTCAAGAGGATCTCACCTAGGACCAAGTCATTATCACAGCTGTGAGGAAAATGATATGATGGATAATGAGAACCTTCAAAACAAGAGATGATCCTCTGTAAGTCACATGTTTTATCTAGTCTGGAATACTTTTGTACATTAACAGCCCACTTCAAGGCAGGCAAAAATTGCAGATCTGGAGAATGTACAGAAGACCTTGACTGCATGTATAAGTTCAGTAAGGCACCTCAACTACTGGGAATGTATGAAGTTCCCTAAGCTATACACTGGAGTGCAGGTGAGAAAGTTGCATCACAATTTACACCTGGAAAATCCTAGAGGGACTGCTCCCAAATCTACACACAGAAATCACTCCCTATGAAAGCAAAAGATTCGGCAAACAGCGCAACATCCCCCATGAAAAGCTAGGGTCCCATGAGTACACACGAAAAGGGTCAGGGAACCCAAGGGTGTTCAACAGCTTGCCATTATACATAAGGGATTACAAATGAACCCCTATCTGTCTTCAAGAGGGAACTGGACAGATACCTAAAGTCAGTGCCTGACCAGCTGGGCTGTGGTTTGTATGTTGGATTGCATGTGGCCAGCAGTAATAGCCTGGTTGATCAGGTCCTGATCCACTGTAAGGTCAGGTCATGGGCCAGGCTGTGATATATAATTTTCCCAAGTCTGCATTTGTTGATTGGTGCCTTTCATTCCATGAGCTTCTGATGTAATTGAGTGCATGTTAAATTTTTGCCAGAACTCAGACTGTGATATTTTCATGTCACTTGCAAGTGTAGTTGCACTTAAATATTTTAACTCTGATCCAGGAGGATGTGTGGGTACACATCATCATCTAAGAGTTGAGGATGATTATGGGAATTAAGTGTTAGGAAAATCTTGACAGGATTTTGCTGCATATGTAAAATGTGAATTCGGAAATGAAATCATGCTCAAACCAATCAGACAAAGCCTCAGTCATCCATGTTAAGTGTTAATGCTCTAAATAACGGGCAAAGTTCTTTCGCCTATGTCTGTAAAGCATAAGGAGTCTTGGAGCAATGACTTAGAAGAAAGGTGAAACAATCCTTTGTTACCTTGAATCTAGATGTGTTTTTCTCTTGCTGGTTGGTGCAGATTCTAAAGTTAACCCTTTGAGGGTTGGCAGGCCCTATCCTAAACTTTTTCTCAGGGTTGGAAATTTTTCAAAAAAAAAAATTATTTCTTATGAAATGATAGAGAATATTTCCCCGATCATAATGACACCAAAAGTATGAAATTTGATGGAAAACGTACGGAATTATGCTCTCACGAAGTTAGCGGTCTCGATGATGTTTATGCATCGGTGATTTCACCCACTTTGAGCCCTGTTTTCGGCCAATTCCAATGTACCAGTCAACAAAAATCATAACTATTTCGCTAAAACTCCATTTTTTTTTCTATTGAATGAGTACAAGAAACTACCCATTTACCAATTTCAATTATCCAATAAAGTGGTCAGAAATTGGCAATTTTGCCAATTTCAGACAAATTTCAAAAGATGCCAATTTCCAAATAGGGTCCAAAAAAAACAAGACAGACATTCCTGGCACTAAAATAACATCTTTTCTGTTCATTAGTCACATCCCCATTTCTTTTGCTTTCCACTTTGAATTTTTCTCACAAAAAAATAGAAGATTTACTGTTACGCAGACTACCTGGAGTTTACCTGGAGAGAGTTCCGGGGGTCAACGCCCCCGCGGCCCGGTCTGTGACCAGGCCTCCTGGTGGATCAGAGCCTGATCAACCAGACTGTTGCTGCTGGCTGCACGTAAACCAACGTACGAGCCACAGCCTGGCTGGTCAGGAACCGACTTTAGGTGCTTGTCCAGTGCCAGCTTGAAGACTGCCAGGGGTCTGTTGGTAATCCCCCTTATGTATGCTGGGAGGCAGTTGAACAGTCTCGGGCCCCTGACACTTATTGTATGGTCTCTTAACGTGCTAGTGACACCCCTGCTCTTCATTGGGGGGATGTTGCATCGTCTGCCAAGTCTTTTGCTTTCGTAGCGAGTGATTTTCGTGTGCAAGTTCGGTACTAGTCCCTATAGGATTTTCCAGGTGTATATAATCATGTATCTCTCCCGCCTGCGTTCCAGGGAATACAGGTTCAGGAACCTCAAGCGCTCCCAGTAATTGAGGTGTTTTATCTCCGTTATGCGCGCTGTGAAGGTTCTCTGTACATTTTCTAGGTCAGCAATTTCACCTGCCTTGAAAGGTGCTGTTAGTGTGCAGCAATATTCCAGCCTAGATAGAACAAGTGACCTGAAGAGTGTCATCATGGGCTTGGCCTCCCTAGTTTTGAAGGTTCTCATTATCCATCCTGTCATTTTTCTAGCAGATGCGATTGATACAATGTTATGGTCCTTGAAGGTGAGATCCTCCGACATGATCACTCCCAGGTTTTTGACGTTGGTGTTTCGCTCTATTTGTGGCCAGAATTGTTTTGTACTCTGATGAAGATTAATTTCCTCGTGTTTACCCTATCTGAGTAATTGAAATTTCTCATAATTGAAAATTCATATTGTTTTCTGCAGCCCACTGAAAGATTCGGTTGATGTCCGCCTGGAGCCTTGCAGTGTCTGCAATGGAAGACACTGTCATGCAGATTCGGGTGTCATCTGCAAAGGAAGACACGGTGCTGTGGCTGACATCCTTGTCTATGCGGATATGAAGATGAGGAACAAGATGGGAGCGAGTACTGTGCCTTGTGGAACAGAGTTTTTCACCGTAGCTGCCTCGGACTTTTCTCTGTTGAGACTACTCTGTGTTCTGTTAGTGAGGAAATTATGATCCATCGACCCGACTTTTCCTGTTATTCTTTAGCACGCATTTTGTGTGCTTTATTAGGCTTTTGCAAAATCTGTAATATTACATTCTGCATTCTTTTTTTTCTTCTAGTGCATTTAGGACCTTTCCGTAGTGACCATAGTTGAGGACAGACAGGAGCGACCTGTTCTAAACCCATGTTGCCCTGGGTGTGTAACTGATGGGTTTTTTTAGATGGGTGGTGATCTTGCTTCTTAGGACCCTTTCAAAGATTTTTATGATATGGGGTGTTAAATGCTATCGGTCGTAGTTCTTTGCTGTTCTTTACTGCCCCCTTTGTGGAGTGGGGCTATGTCTGTTGTTTTTAGTAACTGTGGGACGGGCCCCCGTGTCCATGCTCCCCCTCCATAGGATGGAAAAGGCTCGTGATAGGGGGTTCTTGCAGTTCTTGATGAACACGGAGTTCCACGAGTCTGGCCCTGGGGCAGAGTGCATGGGCATGTCATTTATCGCCTGTTCGAAGTCATTTGGCGTCAGGGTAACATCGGATAGGCTTTGTTAACCAAATTTTGTGGCTCTCCCCATAAAAAATTAATTTTGATCTTCAAACCTCTCTGGTTAGCGGCTTGCTAAAAACTGAGTCATATTGGGACTTGAGTAGCTCACTCATTTCCTTGCTGTCATCTGTGTAGGACCCTCTTGTTTAAGTAGGGGCCCAATACTGGATGTTGTTCTCGACTTTGATTTGGCATGGGAAAGAAGAAATATTTTGGGTTTTTTTCGTTTTTCATTTATGGCTTTTAGTTCTTCCCCGCGATTCTTGACTCCTATAAGATTCCTTTAGCTTGAGTTCGATGCTTGCTATTTCTCTGACCAGTGTCTCCCTACGCTTTTCAGATATATGACCTCTTTTAGCCGCTCTGTTATTCTTTTCCGTCGCCCGTAAAGGGGGCGCCTGTCTCTTTCTATTTTACATCTACCTCCTCCTTTTTCTTAGAGGAATAAGCCTTGTGCATACATCGAGTGCCACCAAGTTTAAACTGTTCTAGGCATATGTTGGGTCTGTGTTGCTTAGTATCTCTTCCCAGCTTATATCGGTTAGGACTTGGTTTACTTGGTCCCACTTTGTTTTTGTTATTGAAGTTGAATTTGGTGAATGCTCCCTCATGACTAATCTCATTATGTCGGTCTGGGGCTCCGCACATACATGTCTGAACCTCAATTATGTTGTGATCTGAGTATATTGTTTTTGATATGGTGACATTTCTTATCAGATCATCATTGTTAGTGAAGATGAGGTCTAGTGTATTCTCCAGTCTAGTAGGCTCTATTATTTGCTGGTTTAACCCTTTCAGGGTCCAAGGCCAAAATCTGAAGTGGTGCCCCAGTGTCCAAGAATTTTCAAAAAAATTTTTTTTTATTTTTTCTTATGAAATGGTAGAATCTTTTTGTGAATGTAATAAAACAAAAAGTACGAAATTTGATGGAAAATTGACGAAATTATGCTCTCGTGAATGTTGATGTGTCAGCGATACTTACGAATCGGCTATTTTGCCGACTTTGACTCCCATTTTAGGCCAATTACATTATTCCAGTCAACCAAATTCTCAGCTATTTCACTAGTATTACTTCTATTCTATCGATTGAGCACAAGAAATCGCCAAGTCAATGCTTCAACTACAAAAGAGTGACCGGAAATTGGTAATTTGGCCAATTTAAAAAAAAGTTCAAAATTTTCCCAAATTTCAAAATGGGGCCCCAGAATAAAAAATGTGGGTATTCCGGGCACAAACAACATTTTCCCTCTGTTCTTTAGTTATGTTTTGAGGCTTTAAAAATAAATTCCATTGATTTTTATTCACAAAATAATTTTTTATTCACCCAAAAAAAGAAGATTTACTGTTAAAAAATTTGTAAAAATTTGATAAATACATCACCACTTTGGAAGTATATTTGACCCCCCCCCTGGGATTAAAGCGTGTGGGGGGTTTTTTTTACTCTTGAAAATTGGCAAAAATTTAACATTTTCCCCACTTTTAGCTCAATTTCAAGCCCTTTCCGGGGTAACAAAACCCAAACAAAATTATCTCTATTTCTGTAATATGTCTTCCATTCTATAAATGGCCCCAAAAATCACAAAAACAACATAAAAACATAGGGAAAAAAAAACTGCAAATCGCTGTTTTAATCGAAAAACTGGTCTCGGTTTTTTTCTCTAATTTTTACACATGTGCTGCAGGATTTGTTTTTGTGGTGCACACATCCACATAGATGTATTTCCCCCAAATTTGGCCCAAATTTCCACTCAATTATCAGAGTGACTGGCTCAGAAGATCTACGGTTTGGACCCGAAGTAAAGCCGAGTCTACGGGGCGGGCCCGAAAGGGTAAATTGAAAATTTTTTGCAGATTTAAAAGCTCGGGAAAATTTTTACAACTGCCCCTGTGTTATTACGCACAAAATTATTTGCTATATTCCCCCCATTTTGGGGCCTTAAGTTGAAATCCCCCCCGGACAAAAATGTGGGTGCGGAGCTGGAAGATTTCCGACAGTGGTCAATTTTTAACACTGTTCCGGAATTCTGGGGTTTGCTCCGGGGGCTTTTAACTACCCCAATGACTAGGTTTTTGGTT
Source organism: Cherax quadricarinatus (assembly GCF_026875155.1). NCBI lineage: Eukaryota > Metazoa > Arthropoda > Malacostraca > Decapoda > Parastacidae > Cherax > Cherax quadricarinatus. Next base: position 35,532,352 of record NC_069405.1, on the reverse strand, counting down.
TTCCCACCTTACTGCTAAACTCCCCTACATCATTTTAGGCATTTAGCATTTTTGTGCAAACAAAGGGCTCTGCATGTACACCAACCCCCCCCCCCTTTTTCCCGTTCACTCTGTCACATCGATAGGTTTTAACCCGGGGTCCATATTTCGTTGTCCAAAGGTCCTTTAGTGGGTTCTGAAAGCCGCAACATGCCTTTCCTCGCAAGCATCCACGGAGAAAGGGTTTTTTGTTTTTGCTGGCTTTAGACCCTGTATATTTTCAAAGAAGAAAAGTCA
>NC_069405.1:35501332-35531576 GCF_026875155.1 Cherax quadricarinatus | reverse complement strand
GTTAAATTGGAAAAATTTCCCAAATTTCCGGTCACTTTTTGTAGTTGAACAGTTACTTGGCGATTTCTTTGCCATCGATAAAATGAAGTAATACTAGTGAAAATAGCTGGAATTTGGTTGACGGGAAAAATGAAATTGGGCCCTAAAAGGGGAGTCAAAGTCGGAAAATCCCCTTTCAAAAATAGCTGACACTCAAAATTCCAGAGCATAATTTCGCATTTTCCATCAAATTTCGTACTTTTTGTTTTTTACATTCACAAAAAGATTTCTCTAAACCTTTTCATAAGAAAAAAAAAAAAAAAATTTTTTTTTGAAAATTCTTGAAAACGGGCCCCACTTCAGTTTTGGCCCTTTGGACCCTAAAAGGGGGTTAAAACCAGCAAATAATAAGCCTACGAGGAGAAACACTAGACCTCATCTCACTAACAATGATGATCTGATAAAAATGTCACCATATCAAAAAAAATATACTAAATTTCACAAACAAAATTGAGGTTCGACATGTATGGGGGAGCCCCAACCGACAAATGAGATTAGTCATGAGGGAGCATTCACCAAATTCAACTTAAATAACAAAAACAAAGGGGGCCCAAGTAAACCAAGTCCAAACCGATTAAGGGGGAAGAATACTAAGCAACACAGACCCCCAACTATCCCTAGAACGATTAACTTGGGGCCCCGATGTTGCACAAGGCTTATTCCTTAAAAAAAAGGAGGATAGATGTAAAAATAGAAAGAGACGGCGCCCCCTTTTTACAGGCGAGGGAAAAAAGAATAACGAGCGGCTAAAAGAGGCATAAATCAAAAGCGTGGGGAGACACTGGTCAGGAAATAGCAAGCATCGAACTCAAGCTAAAGGTTTTTAAAAGGAGCAAAATCGGGGGAAGAATAAAAGCCATAAATAAATCAAAAGAAACCCAAAGTATTTTTTCTCCTATGCCAAATCAAATCGAGAACAAATCCAGTATTTGGGGCCCCCACTAAACAAGTGGTTCCCACACAGATGAAGCAAGGAAAATGAGTGAGCTACTCAAATCCCAAATGACTCAGTTTTTTTGCAACCGCTAACCCCACAGAGTCAAGATCAAAATAATTTTTTTAGAGGCCACAAAATTTTTGGGTTTAAAACAAGCCTATCCGATGTTATCCTACGCCAAAAACCCTTTGAACAGGCGATAATGACAGCCCCTGCACTGCCCCAGGGCAGACTCTGGAAATCCGTGTTCATCAAAAACTGCAAAAGCCCCTATCACGACCTTTTTTTATCCTATGGGGAGGGAGCATGGGCACGGGGGCGTCCCACAGTTACTAAAAACAACAGACAACCCCCCCCACAAAGGGGGAGTAAAGCAAAAGCAAGAACTACAGACCGATACACTAAATCCCATACATAAAAAATCTTTGAAAGGGCCTAAGAAGCAAAATCACCACCCTCTAGAAACCCATCTTAACAACCCCGGGCAACATGGTTTAAACAGGGCGCTCCTGTCTGTCTCAACTACGGTCCTCGAAGGGCCAAAATGCACTGAAGTAAAAAGAATGGATGTAATATTACAGACTTGAAAAAGGACCCCCTAATAGACACAAAATGCTGCTAAAGGAAAAACAGGAAAAGTCGGTCGATGGATCTAAAATTTCCTCACTAACAGAACACGAGTAGTTCAACAGAGTAAAGCCCCGGGGCAGCTACGGTGAAAACTTGTTCCACAAGGCACTTCTCGCTCCCATCTTTTCCCTCACCTATACCCCGACATAGACAAGGAGTCAGCCAAGCACCGTGTCTTCCTTTCAGATGACACCCGAATCTGCATGACAGTGTCTCCATTGCAACACTGCAAGGCCCGGCGGACATCAACGAATTTTTCAGTGGGCTGCAAAAAAAATATGAATTAAATTTATGAGAAATTTAAATTACTCAATATGGAAACCCAGGAAAAATTTAAAACTTCATCAGAGTACAAAACAAATTCTGGCCACAAAATGAGCCCAAACACCAAAAGTCAAAAAACCCGGGGGTGATCATGTGGAGGATTCACCTTTAAGGACCATAACATTTTATCAAACCATCTGCTAAAAATGACGGGGGTAATGAGAACCTCAAAACAGGGAGGCCAAGCCCATGATGACCTCTTCAGGTCACTTGTTCTATCTGGCTGAATATTGCTGCCACAACAGCACCTTTCAAGGCAGGTGAAATTCCCGACCTAGAAAATGTACAGAAAACCCTCACGCGCGCATAAGGGAGAAAAAACCCCTAAATTACTGGGAGCGCTTGAGGTTCCTAAACCCCTGTATTCCCTGGAACCAGGGGGAGAGATACATGATTAAAAAAACCCCTGGAAACCCTTTGGGGGACATACCGAACTTCCCAACAAAATCACTCCTACAAAAGCAAAGACTTGGCAAACGATGAAAATAAAAAACCCAAAATCCCCCAATGAAGAGAGGGTGTCACTAGCACTTAAGAACCATACAAAAAGTGTCAGGGGCCCAGACTTTTCAATGCCTCCCCATAATAAGGGGGTTACCAACAGCCCCCCTGGCATTCTTCAGCTGGCATGGAAAGCACTAAAGTCGGTTCCTGACCACCGGGTGGGGCTCGTCTTGGTTTCGGGGCCCAGCAGCAACACCTGTTGATCGGGTTTGTCCACCGGGCCTGTCACGAGGGGCCGGGGGGCGTTGCCCCCCGGAAATTCTCCCAAAAAAAACTCCGGTTCTGGAAACAGAAAATCTCTATTTTTTTGTAGAAAAATTCAAGGGGAAACAAAAAGAAATGGGGATGTGACTAATGACAGAAAAGATGTTTTTTAGTGCAGGAATGTCTTTTTTTTTTTTTTGGCCCATTTGGAAATTGAAATCTTTTTAAATTTGTCTGAAATTGGGAAAAATTGCCCAAATTTTTGACCCTTTATTGATAATTGAAATTGGAAATGGGTAGTTTCTTGTAACTCATTCAATAGAAAAAAAAAAAAAAAATGGAGTTTTAGGTAGCGAAATAGTTTAGATTTTTGTTTGACTGGTACATTGAATTGGCCGAAAACAGGGCTCTAAAGTGGGTGAAAATCACCGGGGGGGGGGGGATGCATAAACATCATCGAGACCGCTAACTTCGTGAAGCAAATTTCCGTACGTTTCCATCAAATTTCATAACTTTGGTGTCATATGATCCGGGGGAAATATTCTCTATCATTTCATAATAAAATAATTTTTTTTTTTTTGAAAAATCCAACCCTGAGAAAAAGTTTAGGATAGGCCTGCCAACCCTCAAAGGTTTCACTTAGAAATCAGCACCAACCAGCAAGAGAAAAAACACATCTAGAATCAAGGTAACAAATGATTGTTTCACACCTTTCTTCTAAGTCATTGCTCCAAGACTCCTTATCTTTAACAGACATAGGCGAAAGAACTTTGCCCGTTATTATAGGACATAACACTTAACATGGATGACTGACGGCTTTGTCTCTGATTGTTTGGAGCATGATTTCATTTCCAATCACATTTACATATGCAGCAAAATCCTGTCAAGATTTTCCTAACACGTTAATTCCCATAATCATCCTCAACTCTTAGCTGAATATTTGTACCCACATCATCCACCTGGATCAAGTTAAAATATTTAATGCAACAACACTTGCAAGTTAAATGAAAATATCACAGTCCTGAGTTCAGGCAAAAATTTACATGCACTCAATTACATCAGAAGCTCATGGAAAGAAAGTCAACCAATCCAACAAATGCAGACTTGGGAAAATTATATATCACAGCCTGGCCCCATACCTGACCTTACAGTGGATCAGGACCCTGATCAACAGGCTATTACTTGCTGGCCACATGCAATCCAACATACAAACCACAGCCCAGCTGGTCAGGCACTGACTTTAGTATCTGTCCAGTTCCCCTTGAAGACAGATAGGGGTCATTTGTAATCCCTTATGTATAATGGCAAGCTGTTGAACACCCTTGGGTTCCCTGACCCTTTTCGTGTGTACTCATGGGACCCTAGCTTTTCATGGGGGATGTTGCGCTGTTTGCCGAATCTTTTGCTTTCATAGGGAGTGATTTCTGTGTGTAGATTTGGGAGCAGTCCCTCTAGGATTTTCCAGGTGTAAATTGTGATGCAACTTTCTCACCTGCACTCCAGTGTATAGCTTAGGGAACTTCATACATTCCCAGTAGTTGAGGTGCCTTACTGAACTTATACATGCAGTCAAGGTCTTCTGTACATTCTCCAGATCTGCAATTTTTGCCTGCCTTGAAGTGGGCTGTTAATGTACAAAAGTATTCCAGACTAGATAAAACATGTGACTTACAGAGGATCATCTCTTGTTTTGAAGGTTCTCATTATCCATCATATCATTTTCCTCACAGCTGTGATAATGACTTGGTCCTAGGCGAGATCCTCTTGACATTTCTTACTCCTAAATCCTTCACAATAATTTCTGCTCTATTGGGTGGTTAGAATTTGTTTTATACTTTGTTCTAGCTTTTAGTTCAAGTTTTCCATAATGGAGTAGATGGAATTTGGTGAGCATCATATTTTTTCTGCAGCTCATTTGAAGACTTTGTTTTATAGCCACCTGAAGATTTAATTTTCTTGATGGATAATATGCAAATTCTAATATCATATGCAAAGGAAGATACAGTTCTATGGTTTACATCTCAGTCTATGTCAGGAACTTGACATTCAACATCCATTTCCAACAACAACAAAAAAATGTCAAAAACAGTTGGCATCCTTTCAAAGGTTTATTATTATGTACTATAAGCAGCACTACTTACATTATACTGTTCAGTGATCTACCCCTACCTCGCCTATGCTATTTGTGCTTAGGGACTGACAACAGCAAATCACCTTAACCCAATAACAACTCAACAAAAAGCCACAGTACGAGTGATTATACAGTCCACTGCTAGACAACACACTCCCCCACTCTTCAAAGCCCTAAATCTACTCACTATACAAAACATCCACTCTTACTACTGTGTATCCTACACTTAAAAGGATAAATTCTAATACTGATCATGGACCTGAAACACTTTCTTGATATTTTTGCAACAGGACCCACAGACATAATACTAGGCACAAAAATCTGACACCCTACGTCTGGTTAAATCTCTCAAAAATTAATGCACATAAAAGGGCCCAAAATCTGGAACTCTGCAATCTTATTCTTAATATCTGCAATTCTCTCAACATTTAAAACACTGATTGCATCTGTCAATATGTACAGGTCTGCCATCACTAATCTGGCACTAATTTCGGCTAGTATAATTTAGAAAATCCAGGATCGCTGCACCAATCTGCCACTACTTTTTGTTGGAGCTACTTGCTGCATAAGTCATTCCAAATTGTTTTTCTTCCATTTATTGTCATAACCTGATCAATTTTAGCCCTAGCCATGGTTCTAACGAATAAAGGAAATGCTTCTCATTGTGTAAAGTGCAGACACTATACATTATCCATAAAAGGTGGCTTTGAAGCCATTGTGGTCCTATAGTATGGTGCCAAAAGGTCAGCTCATTCATAAGCTGTGACCAGTAAATTTGGGCCTACATGTATATAAAAAAAAATAAGTCCTGCAGCATGCAGTGCATGAGGGAAAAATAAAAAGACAAGTTTTTGGTGTAAACCAATTTTGCAGTGTATTTTTGTTAGCCACTGGGCCAGCTAGCTTCAATAAGATTCGTCCAACTAGGTATATTTCTACACCATAGGAAGGTTAGCATAGGCCCCACTGTGTCCACAAAGGCAAGTTTTTACAGACGAATCTCCCGCTAGCATGGCCGTGACGAACTCTAGTTCAAGCCCCCTCAAAGCCGTCAACATGACTCGACAGTCTGGAGTTTTGAGACTGACCACAGGTTCAAACCCCACCCACGGTATGGTATTTTTTATGTGATTCTTCAGCCTTAAGCAATCAAAAGACTGATCAAACAATTCCAGAAAAGCCTCACTAGAAAGACAAGTTCAAATTCATAACTAGCACATCAAAGTTAGTTTAAAACCACAAATGTGGTTTCTGAACTGGATAAAAAGCTAATTTTGTAGGCTAGTGTTAGTATTAATAATAAAATAGTTATAGTAACCAATTTTGCCATTCTTGAGTGCCTGATCTTTTAACCCTTTCAGGGTCCCCAGGCCCTCTCCGAGACTTGTTCTCAAGGTCCCCAAATTTAAAAAAAAAAAACTATTTTTTCTTATGAAAAGACAGAGAATCTTTACCCGATCATGACGACACCAAAAGTACGAAATTTGATGGAAAACTTATGGAATTACGCTCTTGCGAAGTTTGCAGTCTCAACAATGTTTACGCATAGGCGATTTTGCCCACTTTGAGCCCTATTTTCGGCCAATTCCAGTGTACTAGTCGACAAAAATCATAACTATTTCGCTAGAACTCCATTTTCTGTCGAATGAGTACAAGAAACCATCCACTTACTGATTTCAACTATCCAATAAAGTGGTCAAAATTTAGCAATTTTGCCAATTTCACACAAATTTCAAAAAATGCCAATTTCCGAATAGGGTCCAGAATAAACAAGAAAGACATTCCTGGCACTAAAATAACAAGTTCTCTGTTTGTTAGCCACATCCCCAGGCCCCTCTTATATTTCTTTGGCTTTCCACTTTGAATTTTTATTCTTACAAAAAATAGAAGATTTACTGTTATGCAGACTACTGCATTAGTGTAGAAATGGTATAAATAATATCAGCGCACTTGTGAAAGAATATTAGACTCATCAGTTGACGTGTATTGGACGCTTGGCATGATTTGCTTACTTTTGAACTTCGGTAAAAAATCGAACATTTCTGCTACTTTGAGCTCAATTTCAAGGTACTTTTTATTGTAAAACTAGTCAAAATCATCTCAATTTCTGTAATATGTCTTCCATTCTATAAAATGAGACCAGGAAAACTAGAATACAACAATAAATACCATACGAAAATACATTGCAAAGTCGCTGTCTTAATCCAAAGTCGTTTTTTTTTTCTCATTACGCACTGTGTGCTGCAGGATTTTTTTTATACTGTGCACACTGACCACATAGATCCATTCTTTCATATGTAGGCCTACCAGCTTTCTCTCACTAGATCTGAGGGCGCTAGAATTTAGGCGTACTAGTACGTCAAAAACCCTGGGGCGTAAGCCGTTCTAGTAAAGCCGAAACCCTGAAAGCGTTAAAGAAATTTACAAGAGCTTTCACACAAAGCCAAAATAAAAGTTGATATTCAGTAATGACAATGATCATGATCATAAACTCTAGAAGAGGTTTTTCAACAGAGTAAAGCATGAACAAATTTCTGACCCTTAACGAACACTTTCAACCTGTAACAACCTAGGAGTAAACACGAAAAGATGCTATGTGAATGTCTCAAACAGCCCAAGGCTCAGTCTAATAGTGTGTGGCAATTTGCAGAAACACTCCCAAGCCTGATTTAAATGGTACAAGCATGTTAGCAATATACTGGATATCATTAAACTTAACTATAAATTAATGAACAGTTTAAATTCTTATTTTGACAGGGAGCCAAAGCATCTCATTCAAGTAGGAACTGGTGGAAACCCCTAGTTGGGAGCAAAAGTACTAGCTGTAGGATTCAGTACAAACCTACGTCTATTTAGCAAGCAGTTATGGAAACCCACAAACAATTGCAAAACATGCACTGATATGGACCAAGATATTCTGCTTAGGATATTTTCTCATTGCAGAGATTAAAAATATGAAAACTGCAAGATTTAGTAATTCAGTTGATGTGACCAAATGACAAAGAAATGAGGTATACACCTAAATCCCTCGCCAATCCCACAGACTGTAAACTGACAGTACAGAAGTCAGACACCAAAATCTCCAATCTGTACTCAGAGATTCACAATGACAAAATCAGTTTTACCCTCATTTAGTTTCAATTTTCTTTGTCGACTAAGTCTGGATATGAAATAAAATGTAACCAAAGCAGTTCTGCATCTTCCACATTTAGAATCTAGATATACATAGATGTGAGCATTAGAGGAAAAAATGGGAATCAACAGTAAGGTCAAGTCACTAATAGTAAATAATAACGGGTCATGAACAGACCAGAGGAAAGCCACATGGAAAAGTAAAAAGCTAAGATACAGAATCCTTTACTACTTGACATGATCACCCATAGATAATTTCAGAAGCAATAATGCAGTATCCCTAAGGCCACAGCCAAAAAATATCAGTGATCCATGACCAAAGGTATCAAATATTTGCAGGAGAGGTCCCAACAAAAGCAGCAATGCACTTCCTAACCAAGTGTTCAGTACCAAACCATTTTAAATGTTATACAAAGCCATCTTAATTCTGCTGAAGTGCATTACATTTAACAGGCTTCAATTTTGCACAACTGCAACAAAACAAATAGTTGCCGTCTCCCAACCTATCATGTGTATATGCTAACACTAATCTAGAAACATTTTATACATCTACATCAGCCATTACTACAGCAAATACTATATGCACTGTACATTGATCCCTGCAAATTCCCAATAACCTAATTTGCAAATTTATCAGATTAATGAATTTGTACCAGCCCACTTGCAAATAAATTCAACAATCTACAGGTATTTCAAGTTTGTGGTGTCCTGTAGCACAATCGCTAGGGCACTCAGCTCTCACACTGAGGTGTGAGATTGAATCCCCGGTACGGCTGGAAAAAACTTGGATTTTTTTCCTTAAAAAACCTGTTGTCCATGTTCACCCATCACAAAAAATGGGTACCTGGGTGTTAGTTAAAAAGGTGGGGGTTGCATCCTGGGACAAAAAAGACTTAATTTGCCCGAATACTCTGTAAAAAAAAAGGGAAAACATTTCTAAATAGTAGTACAGTGGCCCCCTCTTTTTCTTAGCCCAAAGTTTTTGTAAAATTGGGTTTTTTCCGACTACTTTTTTCGTAAAAAGCGCCCCGTTTTCATAAAACCACCCTGGTTTTTTGTCCGCTGACTAAAACGGTTATCTGCCCACCCCACCCCCAAAAAAGCATCCCCCCGCATGCCTTTCCCCTTGGGGCCCAGTCGGGTTTTGGTGCCTTGTCAAGTAAAACTTTAAACCCGGGCGCATTCATACAAAACATTTCATAATAATCCATTGTTTTTTGTTTTGGGGTTTATTCAGTGCAACTGCAAAATTTAAGCCACCATGGGGGCCAAAAAAAATTTTCCGAGTCCCTTTTTGGGGAAAAGAAAAGAAACACATAAAAATTCAAATGGTGGTAGAGGGTGGTTTGATGGAAAGAAAGGGGGGAGACAGTGGGGCAGCAAGGGGAGACTAAAGGGAAGAAATAATTTAAATTCAGGTATACACAAATACATTTAAACAAGAATTATCATACAAGCAGCATATTTTTAGAAACCTAGGAAAACCCCAAAAAAAAGCAGCCCAAGTGACTTTATTTCCTTTTGGGCCTTTAACCTTTATTAAAATAAAAAGGGTTTAATAATATTTTCTTATTTTTCAACAATGAAGATAAAACTTATTATCATACAAAAAAGACAAATCAAATTTCCCCAAGGAAAATTTAACTATCTACAAAAACAGGGGCATTACTAAATAAAAAAGGAAAAATTTTTACACTTATGTTAGAAAATAAAAAATAAAAAACATTCCCCTCCCTTTCTGAAGCAAACTTTATCAAACACCTTTTGGCACTCTTCTTGAACGGGTTTCATGCTAGGGACTGGCTTTGACATGTGGGGGAAATCGGGTTTCCTTTCCCTTTATTGCTGTACAAAAAAAAGGTTTTTTGAAGCCTGGCCCCTGACTGTGGGTATTTAAAGTTTTGCTCTCTCCCCCTAGTACAAAATTGTTTTGGGTTTCCCCAAAACCTTGAAAAAAATTTGCCAGCAAGATATTCGGGACATTTTTTTGGAGCAATTTTTTAAACATTTTTTAGCTATTGTTTTTCCTCTGCCCCCAACTTCAAAATTTCCAACGCTGAAATTTAAAATCCTGGCCTCTGTTCTTTTGGGCCCACCCCAGGATGAATTTTAAACGTTTTTTGTTTCGGGGTGATTTGCAGTCTACCTTTCATTTTTTTTTGTAAAGGGCCCAAGAGTACCAAGAAGAGCAACCCGTAATCCAAAAGGGCATTGAATTAGGGCTAGACATAGGTCCCCCCCAAGCCTCAGTAGGTAGCACTGTGCTTGCCCCTATACGGGAACTTAAATTCGGCTTTCCCCTTTTTTTTTTAAACTACACTGTTCCCTATAATTCCCCGACATCCCAAGGGTAAAAGGGGGATTCCCAAATTTTTTACTGATGAAACTAAAGGAGGGGCTCCCCCATTACATTGCCCATTAAATTTTTTAAAACCCTTCTCATTTATATTTTTTCTTTCCCAAAAAAAATGGCTTCAGTTTTTTCCCTAGGTGTAATGAAGTTTTTTGCCCTCTAACCTTTTCTGAAAGGAAACCCCATTCCCCTTTAAAAAAACCATTAGCAATATCTTTGGGTTTTTACCTGACACAAACAGGGGCACTGTCATCTCATACATAGGAGTTTGCATTTGACACTGTTAGGCATATCATTGACATAAAATAAAAAATAATAAGGGCCCCAGACTCCCAAATTTGGGAACTCCACATGTTATCGGGGGGGGTTTTCTGTTTCCCTGTTTTTTGTTTTTGACTATTTTGTCCCTTTTGCTAAGGTAGGCCCTTAAACCCAAATCTACAGAACCAAATACCGAAAGCTTAAAGGGTTTTTTTACAAAAAATATTGTGGTTGACAGTATCAAAGGCCTTTTGCGGCCAAAGGGTTACCAACCAAGGGGCCCCCCCCTTTGAAATTCATTTCTCAGGTAATCCATCAATTAAAAGGGAGGTGTGGGTTGAGAAAGGAAACTTCAAAAGCCCAAATTGAAAAGCATGGAGAAGGGTTTGTTGTCATTAAGGTACTTACTATTTGAAATAAAAAACCGGGCCCTCTCAAAAATTTTTAGATAAAAAAACCCGATTAAACAAAACAGGCCTAAAAAGTTGCTTTAAATCAGACCAAACTTTTTTTTCCTTGAAAAATGGGAAGTAACTCTGGCCCCCTTTTGAACCCCCCGGGAAAACGTTTATGGTGATTGAAAGATTTATTTGGGAGCAATAGGATTGACATTTCAGAAGAAACCATCTTTGGGAACCCTTAGAGGGGGATTTTTATCAAGCCTGTCCCTTTTAATTTGGGGTTTTTAACCCCTTATTCTTTTTGAATAAAGTATGAGATACACTTACAAGTTGAAAAATTTTTGGGGGTTCCCCCTTTTTTGGTATAGAAATTGTTTGAAACTTATCAGCCTGTTTTAAAAGGGTATTTGTTTGAGCCTGGAAAAGTTTACTTACTAGGTTTATGCAACAAAATGGTAGTAAAAATTTAAAGAAATTTTTGCCCCCTTTAAGATGTTTCGGGGGTTTTTCCTCTTTAATCGATAGTATAAAAATTTTAGCCCCTATCAAATGGCTTATGGCAATACCCCAACTTTTTTTTAAGTTGTTGCCAGGTTTTGGGGGGGTTATGCTTATACTTTTTAAATTTTTTGAGCAAAAAGTGTTTTCCCTTTTGTTTCCTTTTTTAAAGCTCTGTACTCGTTCCCCCCCTTTTGGGAAATTTTTCATTTAGTGCTGAAATATCCGTCCTGTTTGTTTTAAATCTTTTTAGCACGGGTCCTGAATTTAATATTTTTAATACTCAGATTCATCCAGGTTCAGTTTTTTTCTTTTAAAAAACCCTAAACCCTTTTTAAAACGGGTGCAATTTTATAAAGGATGGTAGTAAAACATTTTTTTGAATTTTCCCGGGCATCTTTTACGCCGGCAATTTTGTTATCTCTGCCCATCCAATTGGGGTAGCCTATTTACCATTTTTCTTTACTTATTTCCCCTTTTTTGACCTCATTTTTTTGTCCGGTGTAGCCTATCCTTTTCCCTAGGGTTTTTCCCGGGTGCGTAAATTAAAATTTATCACAAAGACCTGGGGTAATGACCCCCGACTGATAATTTCTCAAGGGGTTAAACCAAATTTATGGGGTTTAAATTTAAGGGGGGCTGAGAACTGTGTGACCCGGGGTTTTGGGGAGTTTTAATTAGTTGAGTGTAACTTTTTAATTTCCTAGAATTTGCTTATACCTTTTGCAAAGCCCTTTTTTTGCTGCTGAAAACAAAATATTTAAAGTGGGGCCCAGTATTATTGCTCGCAATTTTTTCAACCCCCGGACAAGACTCTGGAAAATTTTTCTAAGAACTGGTCCGGGGTAGGATTTTTTGGGTAGAGGGGTTTTGGTTTCTTGGAAGCAGCACTTCAAACCATGAATCCCCAGTTTATTTTTTTTAAATCAGGTTTTGGGGTTTTTTAAACAAAGTCATTTCTAAGGGCCACATACTCCACCACCCTTTCTTTTCCAACCCTAAGCGTTTTATTTTGAAAACCCAACCTTTTTTTGCCCTTTGTCGTCCATTCACCGTATCACCCAAAACCAAAGGATTCAAGATGGTTAAAACTGGCCGCCCAAAATTTTTTTTATAGAACCTAATCTCTCCCAAATTTGGAAGAATGTTTCTTGCTTTACCATGAATAAATTTGAAGGCCGTTTTCAAAAAAACAATCAAAATCACAATTTTGGGCCAAGGTAAAATTTGAAATTAAAATTGGGTAAATCAATTAAATCACGCTAAAGGGTAACTGGCCAAAAGTGAAATTTTTTTTACCCACAAAATGAATTCTGGCACCCGTTGCTATAATTGTACATACATCCCATCAGGCACCCACCCCCTTACACTTTTTTAACAAAAAGGGCCCCTTTTTTTTTTTTTTAAAATTGCTTATTTTTAGTAATTTAAATGCACCTGTTTTAGTGTTTGAGAAAATAAGGGGCTGTTTTGGGTTCCACAAAAACCTATTTTTGCTTTAACATATAAAAAAAGGTTATCACCCTACTACTAACCTCATTATCGCCGTCATTTATCTGTCTGTTTTGCCTCCGCACAATATTTTGAGGTCCTGGAATTTAATTTTTTTATCCCCCACTTAAAGAACGCTACAATAAGAGCTGTGTGCCACTGGGTTTTTGTTTGGGAAACGGGTGTTGCCATACCTTCGGGGAAGGATATTTACTTTTTTGGTAGGGGGCAACTGTTTGGCTTTTCCTTCCCCGGGGGCGTTTTTACCCTTCACATTTTCCAGCCCCCCTGACTGATTTCTTTCCCTTTATGGAAAATTTAAGGAAAAAAAAAATATAATTATGGCAGCCTGTAAACCCCCCCCCCGCCTGGCCCTTTTTTTTACCCCTTCGCTCTTTTAAATCATATACAATAATTAAATTTTTTTCTCCTTTTTTTCCCTCCCTATACACTTTTTTATCTGCTTAGCAATCCCCCAAATGAATTTCAATAAAATTTTCCCCTTCAAAAACCCCCTTCACTGCTCACTTTTTTTTCCCCTTTAAATTCACAAAAACCCCTTTCAGTTAAACCCCCCCCCAAATTTTAAACACCCCTTCCCATCTCACCTTTACATCGGCTTCCCCAATTTAAAATTCTAACTTTCCTTTCCCCTTCTGGTAGATCAGAAAGGTTTTAAAAAATGGTTTTTTTCCTTCCAAAACCCCCCAATTCCAATTTATCGGGTTGGTGGTGTTTTTTGACTGCCTTTACCGTTCTGCTGACTCCCCATTTTTTAAAAAAAGAGGGGAATAACGCCACCTACAAAACCCGACTTTCCTTGAGTTTAAGATATTTTTGGCGTTTTCTGCAAGATTCCCTCACTGTACACTGGGGCAGGGTTTAATATAGGGCACTTTCTAAAACATTAAAACCTTTACTGTTAAAAATAATTTTACTTCTTTCCCACGACTGGGACTGGGGATTCCACCTATAACCTTGGAGTTTTGGACTGTTGAAATTTTACGATTCCTGTTTTTTCCCCCCTCGTTAGCACTGGTACAGGGATATTAAGGGGGGTACAGATATTATGCTACGGGCAACAGATAACGTCGTAAAAATAGAATTTCCTTCGGGTAGTTGTACGTCGGGAAAGCGGGTGTTTGGGTGCCGTCAGCCATGTTTAAATGGGTCAATTCTTTTCCCCGTTTTGGGAAATGAAGAAAAAAGTCCTACAGACCTGTCATTTCCCCTTTAGATTTAGTTTATTTAGGTTTTTTCCCGTTGTTTTTTCCCGTTGAACACTGGTGCAGTTGATATGGGGGGTCTTTTTTTCAAATTTTAGTTTAAAAAAAGTCCCTGTCTGGTTTACATCTTCAGCAGGTCTGGGGACTAGAATGCCGGGCCCCCTTTTGTCAATTTAGTCCATTTTTTTGTCCATTTTCTTGTAGAATAACCCCTTTCCCCCCTCTCCCCTCCTCGCCATCTTCCATACCCAATAAGTGTCCCCCAATGTTTGTTTATCCATTTCATTAGTTTCCTATAAATTTTTCATTGTTTTCTGGGTTTTAAAAAATGCTATTCTCATAAAATGAGTTTTTGTTTTAAAAATTTTTGGGTGTCTGGAAAATTAATTGGGTTTACATTATTTTTCATGGGGAAAAATTGGGTTCAGTTTTTCGGTTTAACCTGTTTTTCCTAACTCGGGGAAAGAATTAAAAGAAAAACTGAGGGTTTCCCCTGTATGCCCTTTAGGGCAGCTAGGACTGAAACCTTTAATTCGAAAATACTTGTAGATAAAAAAAAAAATATTATTACTATTTTCCCACTCCTTCTTCAAAATCACCCATTTTGCCCGTTTAAAAAATACCACGATACAGTGGACCCCCCGTTCTTTGTAAGCTTGGACGTCTTATTTTTCAAAAAATCCTAACTTTTCGCAAAATTTTTGACTTTGCGAATACCATTTTGACCCAGATGCGGGATGCACGGCCCCAAGCACCCCAAAACTTTTTATTCACCCGCCCGTGGGCCATTGTTTTTTTCACGAGTGAGGGACGATCCCACGCGTTTCCCTACAAAATACGTATTTCGTAATAAACATTCCCAAATTTTTTTAAAGGGTTGCAACCCGCTAAATAAGCCACCAAATTTTCCCCCAAAAAAGCTCCTAGTACCAGGCCTTTGGTAAAGGGGGAAAAACCTATAGAATTCAAGAAAAACTCGTATAAAAATCCAGGTGGAGGAAAAAGAGGGAGAGAATGTACCCCTACAGTGAACTCGTTATTACGTACTAAAGGCAACACAGCCGATAAAGGCTGTAGCATTTAAAAGTGTGGTAAGTTTTGGCAAATTTAAACGATAGAAAAAAGGGCAGCACAAACCCCAACCCTCCAAATTTGGGTTTGGGGTTCCCCAGGACTACTGATAACACTGGGCCGGGCCTCCAACCCCCCACGTATGGGTTATGCCCCATACACCCAACAACAAAACAACACCTGACATCCTAATGACCCTTTTTTGGGGTTCATTCTAAGTTTTATGTCATGTTTTTTATGTTTTAACCTTTCAGGGGCCCCTGTCCCAATTTTTTCGGCTTTGAGTTTAGGGGTTTCCCAAAACCCTATTCTACACCAAAAAGGGTCAGTTCAATCTGATAAGCGTGAGCGTAAATTTGGGCCCCTTTAAAAGAGAAATACATCATGTGGCATGTTTGCCCCCATAAAAAAAATCCGCACAAAACTGCCCAAAAGGGGGAAAAAAAAGAGGGCCCTAATTTTTTGAATTAAAAAAAGGGGACTTTGCCTATTTTTTTTTTTCCCGTTTTTGGAAAAAAACCCGTGAAAAATTTTCCCCGAAAAAACAGTAGTTATATTAAATAGATGGCCATACTGTTTTTTAATAAAAAAATTTTTTAAAAAATGGGAAAAATTCGCCTGCGCAGAGGAGACCCCCCATTTTTGTTTGAACTGGGCACTAACGTTAGTGAAAAAAGGGAAAATTTCGTGCTCTAGAGGTAAAAAATTTGGGGGACACCTCTCAAAAAGGGGCGAAATTTTTGGGTGTGTAATTCCCCCATAACTTTTAGATATAGGGGACTGGGCAAGACAGCCCCGGAATCAATAAGTCTGTGATTTTTTTTAACTTTTGGGCCCTTTTTTATTTTCATGTATAAAAAGTGAGGTTTTTCCGAGTATGATACACCTTGATCTCCATCAAATTGGCGAGCCCAGTTTAAATAATTTTCCTTCGTTTTGTAAATGTTATATATTAAACCTTTTTTTTAATTTTAAAAACACAGTCCACAAATTTTATATGTTTAAACCCGCATTCCCCGGTGATACAAATTTTTTTATTTTTTTAATTAATAGGTCCCCCGAACAACTTTTGGATATGACAGTGGGAGGGACGAAGGGGGGCATTTTTTTTGGGCCTAGGTTCCCCCAAATTTTCCCACTTTTTCTAACTGATTTAAAAAATAATTTTTTTTTTGTTTATTTAAAGTTTTGGCCCTAATGATACATTCAGATAAATGTTTAAATTTTCCCCCCAGTTGTAATTTTCAATTTTTTGGGCTCATTTGATAAAAGGAAAATATATTTCAGAAATAGGAGAATTTTCATTGGTTTTAAATACTGGGAAAAAACCCCTTTTAAAATGAACTCAAAGTAGCAAAATTTTTCAATTTTTTCCCTGTTCAAGAGTAAACAAATGACATTACATGGCTAATACACACCAGCTGGTGGGTCTAATATACGTTCACAAATATGGTGATATTTATACAATTATTACAATACTGCATTACAGTAAGTCTTCTATTTTTTGGTTTGAATAAAAATTCATTATGTGAATAAAAAATCAAAATGGAATTCATTTGTAAAGCTCGAAAACCTAACTAATGAACAGAGAAAATGTTAGTTTAGTGCCAGGAATGTCTGCATTGTTTATTCTGAACTATTTTGAAATTGGAATACGTATTTTAAACTTTGTGAAATTGGCCAAATTACCAATTTCTGATCACTTTAGTGGGTAGTTGAAACAGTCGACTTGGCGACTTCTTGTGCTCAAGCAATAGAAGTAATACTAGTGAAATAGCTAAGAATTTGGTCGACTGGAATAATGTAATTGGCCTAAAAGGGGAGTTAAAGTTGGCAAAAATCGCCGATGCATAAATATCACTGACGCATCAAAATTCACGAGAGCATAATTTTGTCAATTTTCCATCAAATTTCGTACTTTTTGTTTTGATTACCTTCAGAAAAAGATTCTCTACCATTTCATAAGAAAAAATACTTTTTCTTTGAAAATTCTTGGACCCTGGGGCACACTTCGAAATTTGGCCTCTGGTCCCGACAGGGTTTAATATTGTTAATTAGTCATATTAATGAATTGTGATAGATAAATAAGCCACGAGTTTTAAAAGTAGTGTCATACGAAGGACTATCCCTTTTCCTGTCTCCACCCTCTGCCGCACCACAATTCCTAACATATGTAATGACATTTTATTCATACACCAACAATCTTCTATAAAAGGTAAGTGTGATGTTTACTGTTTTATTCTTCATGTCTCACTGTTTTTTGTGTATGTAAATCTATATTTCATGTAAAAAAATATTTTTGTTGTTAATACTTTTGGTCTGAAATGGAATTATCTGGATTTACATTATTTCTTATGGGGAAAATGGTTTCGCAAACATCAATTTCACCATTAGTCACACTTTCTGAACGGATTACATAATTTCGAAAACGAAGGTCCACTGTATGTATTTATTAGCTTTGCACAAAGACCACCTTTACGTCTGATGAGTTTCCAAGAGTTTTTCTACTCCAGGATCATCTGGTGTTTGCCTGGTCAATCAGTGGCCCTCTGATGGCCCTCTGCCCCACATATCCATCAAGCCTGGATGATCTGGCATCTGGTGAAGATACTTGGCTAGTTTCCTTTTGAAGACTTCTACACTTGTGCTGGCAGTGTTTATGACATCTAGTGGTAGCCAGTAGGATGTTGAATAGTCTGGGGCCACAGACGTTGATACAATGTTCCTGTATTGTACCCACCGCATCCCTGCTCTTCACTGGATTTATTTTGAACTTCCACTTCTCTCACTCCCGTATATTATGGCAGTGTGCAGATTTGGGACAAGGCCCTCAAGTACTTACCGGTGTATATTATCATGCCTCTTTCCTCTGCTCCAATAAGTACATATTTAACCCTTTCAAGGTTTCGGTCGTACTAGTACGGCTTACGCCCCAGGGTTTTTGACGTATTTGTAAATTCTATTTGAAAGCGCCCTCAAATCTAGAGAGAAAGCTGGTAGGCCTACACATGAAAGAATGGGTCTACATGGTCAGTGTGCGCAGAATAAAAAAAATCCTGCAGCACGCAGTGCATAACGAGAAAAAAAATCAAGAGTTATTTGGATTAAAACGCCGACTTAGAGGTGTATTTTCGTATAGCATTTATGGTTGTATTCTCGTTTTCTTGGTCTCATTTGATAGAATGGAAAACATATTATAGAAATAGAATTTTATTGGTTTTACTATGAAAAGGATCTTGAAATGGAGCTCAAAGTGGCAGAAACATTCAATATTTGCCGATGTTCAAGAGTAAACAAATTGTCCAATAAATGTCCAACTAGCTATTCTAATATGCAGTCATGAATGGGTTGATGTTATTTATACAATTATTACAATAATATTGCAGTAGTCTGCCTGACAGTAAATCTTCTATTTTTTTGTGAATAAAAATTCAAAATAGAAAGCAAGAGGATTAATAGTGTAACAGGGGCCTGTAGAAGTGACTGATGAACAGAAAAAATTTTTATTTTAGTGTCAGGAATGTCTGCATTGTTTATTTTGCACCCTATTTTGAAACTGACATTTTTTAATTTACATGAAATAGGCCAAATTGCCAATTTCTGACCACTTTATTGGGTAGTTGAAATCAGTAAATGGCCGGTTTCTTGTACTCGATCTATAGAACAAATGGAGTTCTAAAGAAATAGCTGAGTTTGGTGGACTGGCACAATGGAACTGACCGAAAATAGGGCTCAAAGTGGGCGAAATCACCGATGCATAAATGTCGCCGAGGTCGCTAACTTCGCGAGAGAATAGTTCCGTAAGTTTTCCATCAAATTTCACACTTTTGGTGTCATTACCATCGGGGAAAGGATTCTCTATCATTTCATAAAATTTTTTTTTTTTTCAATATTTTGCAACACCAGAAGACACCTCAGGATTTGGGGGTTGTGACAGTCAAAGGGTTAATATTGAGCAATATTCCAAACAAGGGAGCTATATATGGAAAAGTAGTTACCAGGATAAATTATATAAACAGTACAGCACTCAGACAGGACGAAGAATTTGCAGGCCTACACCTATTAAAATTCAGTATGCACAAAGTACACCTTTTAAGATTTATCACAATCATTATGTATGTCAAGCTACATGACCAGGGATGAGGTCAAACATGCATGTCCAAGTGCTACTACAGGAGCTACAAATACAACAATCCAGTAAAAATAAATTTCAAATACTGTACAAATTTTTATTTTTGGAAACCTTCAATGTACATGCACTACACATGCAAATAAAATACAAAAAGAAAGCTTCAAGCACAAATCAAACAGCCTTCAAATAAATTTAAATTAAATAATGAATATTCAAAATACAGTGGAGCCTCTGCTTATGAGTTTAATCCGTTCCATGATCTAGCTCGTAACCTGATCTGCTCATATGCCGAGCAATTTTCTTATTTAAATTAACTGAAATGCCATTAATCTGTTTCAGCAGAATTCCTGCTCTCAGGAGGTAGGACAAAATACTTCAATATAATGCTAATATCAACTCTACGGCTTATTTATCTATCACAATTCATCTAATTAACATAATAAATAATATAAATAACAAAAACCTGATATATACTCTAGAATGAATGTCATTATGTGACAAGTGGTAGAGGTCATTCCCGCTCCCTCTCTGAAAACATCTTCCCATGCTCCCCCTCGTTTGTGTTTAACTATGATTTCATGCTTAACTTCCATGGACATCATCCTCTTTTTCTTCTCAGTACTGTCCTTCACACTTTCTTTATTAGGACCCATGGTTAGAAAAAAAATTTGGCAAAGTAACTCCACAAAACACGAGAAAAACACGAGAGAAATCCTTCCACCACGAGGTAAGCACGTGCACTGGTGATTTTAAGCATTTTGTGGAAATTCCCCAAGCAATCTAATGGTGGCCCCCTTGAAGCTCACTTATTATAGTATCATTATTTTATAGTATTAAACATTTTTATTATTTACTATGGGGGGAAGCATTAAACCTGTAGGTTTTATACAGCCCCCTGCGGGGTGGGGGGAGGGAAAGGTATTCAGGTTTAATTTGGGGAACTGGAGCAGAGTATTTTTCCCCCAAAATTTTAAAGACCCCCTCACCAGCATAAAGGGAAAATTTCCCCCTTGGGGGGAAGCTCACAACCGGTTTTTTGGGTTTGTATCCGGGAGAAAAAAAATCGACCGATGACTGCTTTATCCAAAAAAAACCACACATGGTGGGGCACTCATAAGCAGGGGTTCCCATTTAAAACAACACACACACTACAGTGGCCCCCCCCCATAACAAAATTTAACCCTTTCCGGAGAGCTCATTTTTTTGCAAAATTTAAATCGTTATGCGAAGAATTTTCCCCCATAAAAAAATAATGGAAATAAAAATTAAATTCCGGGGCAAGACCCCCCCAAAAGTATGAAAAAAAAATTTTTTAAACCCACATAAAATATACTTTTTCCCTACACACAAAGAAAAAGGAAATACATGCACAATATTTAGGTAGTACTTTGCCCCAATATATATGTGCATTACAAACCTAACTAAATAAAGGGAATAAATGACACTTTTTTTAAATTAAAGATTCAGAATGACGTGAGACATGTGTCCTGGGAGTGCCTTTTCCTCCGGGATACTGTAGGTCCTTTTTTGGCATTTTTTCCAGAATTTGGCCTTTTTCCCCACTGTGTTCCCACTACGTTTTTAAAATTTCCCCCCAAAAAAAATTTTGCTGGTTTTTAAATTTCCCCCCCAAATATGAGCACTAGTTCCGGGCTTTTTTCCCTGTTCACCTGGGTGTTAGTCAACTGGTTTGGGTTGCATCCTGGGAGACAAGATTAAGGACCCCAAGGGAAATAATTTACGTCTTCGAGGGACACGGGATTTTTTTGGGGTTACCCCTGGGTGGCAAACCCTCGGGGTTTAATTGTTTTTTTGGTTTTCTCTAAGCCCCCCAAAAAAAGGGGTGCTAAAAGCAGCAGCGCAGCACTGACAGTGTACACCCCAGCGCAGATGGAAATACAGCAGCGCAGCTAAAGGTCCCTACACCCGCAGCAGCAGCAGAAAAGCAGCAGCAGCAGCAGCAGAAACCTAACAGTGCTCACAGCAGCAGCACGAAAGAAAGCAGCAAAACAGTGCTACGCAGCAGCTGACAGGGGTTTTAAAAGCAGCAGCTGACAGTGTAAAAGCAGCAGCATGACAGTGCTACGCAGCAGAAAGCGGACGGTGCTACGCAGCAGCAGCTGCCCAGTGCTACGCAGCAGCAGCGACAGTGCAACAGCAGCGGGCCGGGCTGACAGTGCTACGCAGCAGCTGCGGGGGGGTACGCAGCAGTGAGGTGGTACCCCCGCAGCAGCTGACGGTGGTACAGCAGAAAGGCAGCTGACGGGGGTACGGGCAGAAAGCAGCTGACGGGGGAAAACAGAAACCGCAGACGGTGAAAACAGCAGCAGCAGAGGGTTTGCTAAAAAACCCAAGCGAAAGCTAAACGGTCCCAAACACCCAGCAGCAGACGGGGTCAACAGCAGAAAGCAGCAGAGGGTTGGTTTTACAGCAGCAGCGCTGAGGTGTTTAAAGAAAGCAGCAGCAGACGGTGCTAAGCACCCCCAAAAAAAAAAGGGTTGGTTACAGCGCAGGGGAAGACGGTCCTACAGCAGCAGAAAGAATGGTGCTACAGCACCCAGCAGCAGAGGGTGTTTTACGCAGAAAGAAAGAAAGACGGTGCTACAGCACCAAGCGGGCAGCCCGGTTTTGCTACAGAGCAGCAGCAGAGGGTTTCTACAGCAACAGCAGCAGCCGGTGTACACCCACACAGCAGCAACGGTGCTACAGCAGCAGCAGCAACCCGGTACTACAGCAGCAGCAGCAGAGGGTTTGAAACAGCAGCGGGCAGCAGAAAAACCGGTGCTAAAGCAGCGCACCCGCAGACGGTGCAACAGCAGCACAGCAGCAAGACTGTGCTAAAAGCAGCAGCAGCAGCAGAAAGACGGTGCTAAAGCAGCAGCAGCGGGCCAGCAGACGGTCTACAGCAGCGCACCAGAAAGACGGTGCTTCAGCAGCAGCACGGGGAGGGTGTTACAGAAGCAGCAGAAGAGAGGGTTTGCAAACCACCCAGCAGAGGGTTTGTACAGAACCCAGCAGACGGTGCTAAAAGCAGCAGCAGCGGTCCCTACAGCGCAGCAGCAGCAGAGGGTGTCCAGCGCAGCAGCAGCAGACGGTGCTAAAAGAGCGCAGCAGCAGACGGTGCTACAGCAGCAGCAGCAGAAGGTGCTAAAAGCAGCAGCAGCGAGGTGCCCCAGCACCCAGAAAGGCAACGGGGGTTTAAAAGCACAGCACGACGGTGCTACAGCACAGCAGCAAAACGGTGTTTAACAGAAGCAGCGGGCAACGGTGCAAAACAGCGGCAGCAGAAAAGACGGGCTACAGCAGCGGCAGCAACGGTGCCTACAGCCCAGCAGCGGAGGGGTGCTACAGCGCAGCAGCAAAACGGTGTTTAAAAGCAGCAGCAGCAGACGGTGTACAGCAGCAGCACCCAGCCCGGTGCTACGGGGCAGCAGCAGCGGGAGGGTTTTGTTTCAGCAGCAGCAGCTGGGGGTACTACCCCAGCAGCAGGGACGGTTTAACTACAGCGGGCAGCAGCTGCCCGGTATACAGCAGCAGCAGTGACGGTACTCAGCAGCAGCAGCTGACGGTTAAACAGCAGCACAGCGACGGTATTTAAAAAAGAACAGCAGTGACGGTACTACAAAGCAGCACCCGGACGGTACTACAGCGGCAGCAGCTGACGGTAAAAACACAGCAGCGGGTTAAAGGGGTGGTACAGCAGCAGCTGAGGGTGTTTAAAAGCACAGCAGGGGGCTTTTTACGCAGCAGCTGACGGTGCTACGAAAACAGCGAAGCGGCGGGCTACAGCAACAGCACTGACGGTGCTACAGCAACAGAGCTGGGGTTTGCTACGCAGCAACGGGCAGTTTGACGGTGCTACAGCAGCACCCAAGCGGGCAGTTTACGGTTGCACGAAAGGCATCCAGTTAAACCATGGTAAAACAGTATTTCGATAATTTTTCCCAAAACCCTTTTTAAACAATGGTTGGCACTAGAAGTTTTCTTGGGGCCCATGGCCCACTTTTTTTTGCAGATAAAATCACCAAAAACCTGTAAAAACGAAATGTTCCGTTTGAAAGCTTGGATTTTAAACCCGCGAAGGCTGGTTTGAAAACAAGGGCCACCGGGCCGGAAAAATTTGGGCTGGCTCGGGCCCGGGCCACTTTAAAGAGGGTTTTTGGACAATAGCGTTGAGGGGGTTTTTTTTTTAAAGCGGTTTGCGGCAAAATCCTAGCGTTTAAATGTATGGGTTAATGGGGTTTTTAAAAACTTTAGGGTGATGCCAACGGTTGGGGGGGGCCCACTGTACCCCCCTCAAAAGCCCCCGGGTATGCACAACTTTTTTGGAAAAATGTGGAAATGCAAAAGAACTTGTTATGAATGAAGTGGGGGGATTGGTAGAAACTTACGTTTGGGTAGGGGGAGAGCTTGGGGACGAATGGGGAGACTTCTGGAAAACATGGAATGGGTTTTGGTAGGGGGGGAAAGGTTTTTTGCCCCCTTTTTTCCCAAAGGGTAACATCCAAAAAATTAAATTTTTAAACTTTAATTTTCCCCAGTTGAAATTTAAAGTACAAAAATTAAAGTACAGTAGCCCCCTCGGTTATTGGCCCGGGTAATCCTTTCCCGGGTCAGCCAAAAAGCCAAAAGGGGCCCGGGGAAAAACGATTTATTTCCCAAAAGAACAAAATGTAAATAAAATTTTAAAACCGTTCCAGACACCCAAAAAATATTAAAAAAAAAATTAATTTTTTTTAAAAAAGGGTTTAAATTTATAGTTCTACATAAAAAAACAATGAGAACAAAATTTAAAATAAATAAAAAAGAAAAAAATTAAATCACTTTTGCAAAATTTTAAAATGAAGAATTTGTTGGCTTAGGGAAAGATAGTAAGGAGAGGGGGGTTTGGGGGTTTTTTATTTTTTTGGAAGGGGAATCCCCCTCCGGGTAACAAGTCCCTCTCGGGGGTTTTATTTTCCCTTTGTCTTTTAAGGGCCCTAAGACCAGTTTGGGTCAAGGGCCCCCCTGTCGCAAAAAAAAATTGTCCGGGAAAGGTCTTTTTTTGGCATCTCAAAGTTTTCCCCTGAAGGGGGAAAAGGTTTGTCCCGAACATGTTGAAGAAATGGCTTGTTTCAGTTTGGTCAGGGTGATTTTTCCTTCCACAAAAGCTTCCCGATTACTCCACTTTGCACAAATCTCCTTAATCAACGAAAAAAAATTTGTTTTATCACGATTTCTCGGGGAAACAATCTTACAGGGAATAACTAAGCAATGTCCAACTTAAAAGCCTACGTAGGGGAGTGTTTTTTTTTGGTTTCCATTATTGTTCAAATTTCATTGTGCAATTTTTAGTAATTAAATAATCCCAAATACCTCATTTTGTGATTTTAATAGTAACATTTTCCAAAACCCTTTTTGGTTTTGTTATTTACTATTGTTCCTTAAACATTTAGCTAATTGATACTTTCTCTGTCCACATTTTAACCCCATATTTATTTTAAATTAAAAAATCAAATTTAAATTACTTAAATAAAAATTTAAAAATTTTCATTTTTAAAAAAATTTTTAATTAACTCTTTAAAATTTTTTTACATTTAAAACCATTACTTGTCTAATTACCTTTAAAACCCGTTTTTAAAAAACCCCATTTACTATCTTAATTTCTCCCTTTAAAAAACCCCTTTTTACTGGGCCCTAATTAAACCCAAATTTAACTACCCGTGCAAAAAATTGAATGAAATAAAAATTTTTTTTTCACTTTTTTGTAAAACATTATTACTTACTAAAAAATTTTATTTAAAAAACCAAAATTTAAATACCAGTCAATTTTACTTTTGTACATTAAAAAAATTATCTTTTTTACTTCCCATAAAAATTTGTTTCCAAATTTTTTAAATTTTTTAAATTTTAAACCCCAAACCCTTTTTATTTTCCTTTTTACCTGTGTACCTGGGTACCTACACCAATTTCCCTTTCCAAACCCTATTTTTTAAACCAAAACATTACCCTTTTTATTTTTTTTCTATTAAATTTTTTTGGTACTTTAATTTGGAATTTTATTTTTTCCCAATTTAAAAACTGTTATAATCTTGATCTTGGGCAACAACCTAAAAACCCGACCTAGTGCAATTTTAAAAATAAACCCTTTCAAATTGTATTTTTATATTAAAGGTTTTTTAAATTTTAATTTTCCCACCTTTTGTCCATTTAACTTTGTTTTTCCATTACCCTTTAAATTTTTGTCCCCTTTTATATTTTCTCCTTTTTTTTTAGCTTAAAAAACCCTAGTTTATATATTCCCCAATTGGTTTAAAAAAAACAAAAGGGGTATTCTCAGGGGGCTAAAGTTGAATAAATTCCAATTTTGCCATTAAATTCCAAAGCTCATTTATTTTTATTAGTACTTTTTTTTGTTCACCCCAAACCCATATTTTGTCCCCCCCTTTTATTAAAATTTTTAAAAACTATAATTTAACTTAAAAAAATTACCTTTATAAATACTACCTACTATCATTTCCCCCAAACTCCATTATTTGATCATCACTTTTTTTTGTTTCGTCCCTTTTATATTTTCCATTAATTTTTGCTTAAAAAAAAAAAAAAATACCTTTTGTCATTAAATTTTAAAATTTTTTAAATAAATTCAGGTGCTTTTTTTTTAGCTTAAAAATTTTTACTTTTTTTTTTTAAAAACTTAAACAACTATTGATTCACTCAAATCTTATGATTACAAGCATTGAACCCCATACCAAAACCCCTTTTTTAATGGCTTTTTTGAATCAAAAAAAATTACTGTAATTAAATTTCCCCCTGCAGGGAAAAAACAAAGGCACTTCCCCAGTGCCCAAAAACAAAAAACATTTTTAACTACAATATCGATCTTTAAGCAAACATTACAATGAAAAATCATTGAATTTTCTAAAAATTTTTTTTACCTGCCCAATATGTCCCCTAATTTCACTAACTGAAAACCCGGCTAAAACCTGATAGGTTTCAGATGTCTATGGGCCCCCTGGTTTTTTCAGCCCCTACCAACTGTTTGGGGCCCGCCAAAAAAGGGGGGTTGGGGCCCGCCTTTATACTACTAAAACCAACTAGAATGTAACAAATATTGCCAAGGGGTGAACATGGGGAATAAATAATAGCTAAATTCAAAACCAAATACCAAAAAAAAACCCTCTCACATTTATAAAATCACAGAGTTCCCCCAGTCAAAAAAATTAGCCAATTTTGTCAAAAACCTAGGAAGGGAATTAAAACCCCGATGCACGCCCTGAAAAAAAGTTAATTTTTACTTTTCCAAAGGGGCTTCAATATAAATCTCCCGCAAACCAGGACCCACCGTTACTTTAATTCACAAACACAAAAGGTAACTGTTTTGTTACTACCAAAAAGTAAAAAACCACCAAAAAGTTACAGGGACTAGTGTTTCCCTACTTGACCCCATCTGGAACCCAAAAACCATATCCCCTTTAAAAAACAGGCATAATTACAGATAATACCCCCAGAACCCCTACCCTACTTTCCCCCATAACCCAAATCTTTAAAACCCCCATGACACACCCCAAAGCACCCCCTTCCCGACTTCACAAAAGAGGCAGCCATTAATAACTTCACAACAGCAGTAGCAAACATTAAATTGACACACTGAGCTAGAAATCTATACAGATATTGACAAATGTATTAATAATTTTCTAAAAAAGCCCCAATACCTCAAACAACAAGCACTCCCCTAAAAAAACTAAACAGATGACAGCTAAGAGACGAACAGTCCCTGGCTAACACCCAGCATTCTCAAATCCATAAATACAAAACACCAATATGAAAATCGGGTACAGAATGGGTCACATAACCAGAGACCAAACAAAACGTTACTCGCAATCCTAACCAGCCTGATAAGAAGGGCAAAAAAAATTGTATTATGAGAATAGATTATCCATCTCACAAAGGTGATATAAAAAAGACCTGGAAAAACCCTATCAGAAATTCTGGGAACAAAAAAGATTATCACGAAATAGCGAAATAAAATTAGAAAAAATCAGATGAACCCCAACTCCCACCAACAGAAACAGCAAACAGACTCAATGATTTCTTCTCCACTATAGGACAAAACCTTGCCAATAAAATCCCAAGCTCAGATACCCACCAAATGACTACCTTCACCGGCAACTACCCGAACACACTGTTCCTAGCTCCGACTAACCCATACGAAGTCTCCCTTATTATCAACGCACTAAAAAAACAAGGCAGGAGATTTAAATACCTTACCACCCTTTATATACAAAAAACTGTCACAAGTGCATCACCAATCATTGCAACACTCTTTTAACAAATCCATAGAATCCTCCACCTTCCCTACATACTCAAATAGCAAGGTCACCCCGATCCACAAAGGAGGAGCCCAAACAGAGTTGAATAACTATAGGCCAATATCCAACTTACACCCTCTCTCAAAAATCTTCGAAAAATTAATTCATAAAGGGAATCTACTCCTACCCTTATCTCCCAAAACATACTCAACCCCTGCCAATTTGGATTCAGGCCTAATAAAAATATAATGATGCTATTATACACATGCTAGAACATATATACACTGCAATAAGAGAAAAAAGAAGTCCCACTGGGGATCTTCATTGACTTACGTAAAGCTTTTTGTACAGTTGACCATGACTTGCTCCACGTAAAATTGTCACACTATGGTATAAGAGGGCACTCCCTCAACTACCTCAAGTCATACCTCAGCAACAGAAGCCAATAGTGTACACAAATGGGGCAAGCTCTTCCGCACAACCAATTACAGTTGGGGTCCCACAGGGAAGTGTCCTTGGCCCTCTTCTCTTTCTTTCCTATACATAAATGACCTTCCAAATGCTTCGCAATTACTCAAACCCACACTATTTGCAGATGACACTACATACGTCTTCTCTCACCCGAGCCCAGTTTACGCTAGCCAATACTGTAAATACCGAATTACAGAAAATATCTACCTGGATGACGACTAAAACTTACACTTTAAACATTGACAAAACCTACTTCATTCAGTTTGGTAACAGAGCTACAGATGTCCCTCTTAACATAATGATAAATGGATCACCTATCACAAAGCTAACAGAGGGAAAATTCTTAGGAATCCACCTTGATAATAGACTCAAATTTCATACACATATACAACAAATTTCTAAGAAAATTTCCAAGACTGTAGGCATACTATCGAAGATACGGTACTATGTTCCACAGTCAGCCCTCCTGGCCCTATATCACTCTTATTTACCCCTATCTCACCTATGGAATTTGTGCATGGGGCTCAACAACAATTAACCATCTCAGACCACTAATTACCCAACAAAAGGCTGCAGTTAGAATAACAAATTCTTACTACAGGCAGCACACTCCACCAATATTCAATACACTAAACCTACTCACCATACAAAACATCCATACTTATTACTGCACCTATTACATACATAGAACACTTAACTCTGATATTAACCCTCCCCTCAAACATCTCCTTGCCAACCTCAACAGAACACATGACCATAACACAAGGCACAGATCACTCTTTGATGTTCCTCGTGTCCATCTCACACTATGCAAAAACTCAATGCACATAAAAGGCAATAAAATCTGGAATTCATTACCTGTAAATATAAAAGAAACACTACCTGTTTATAAATTCAAGTCTCTTCTCAAAGATCACTTACTCACCCAAAACCCAAATAAATACTGAATAACTGAACCTTATAAATTGTATATCTTAAATGTTTCTCACAATTATATCACATAAATGTTAAACCTAAAACCCAATCTAACTATTATTTTTTAAATACACTACCTAACAGAATACTCCATACGACTGAATGTACAACAATGCATGCAACCATATGACCTGTCTTTGTAATACTCATTTGTGCTTTATAGTTATCTGTTTACAATAATGTATTATCACTGATTTCATCATTGCTTAGTTAATTTTAAGCCAGCCCGAAATGCTATGCATAGTTTAAGTGGCTTTGGCATGCTGCTCTTATCTGTATTTTTTTTGTACCTCTGTATGTATGCTCAAATAATAAATAAATAAATAAATAAATAAATCTCTGAAGAAGGCACCTCCTTCCATCCTACCTAAAGTCAGTACCGGATCAGCCGGGCTGTGGCTCGTACGTTGGACTGCGTGCGGCCAGAAGTAACAGCCTGGTTGATCAGGCCCTGATCCACTGGGAGGCCTGGTCATGGACCAGGCCACAGGGGCGTTGATCCCCGGAATAACCTCCAGGTAACCTCTTCCTCCTCCTCCTCTGAAGCAAGTTCCTCAGCTGTGGTCTGTTGCTGTTCCAGATGAAGCTCTTGCAGCTCTTCAATGGTTAGCTCTTCATTGTGGTCCTCCACCAACTCTTCCACATCCTTGCCACTAACCTCCAACCCCATGGACTTCCCCAAAGACACAATAGATTCCCCAACAGGCATAGGGTCCTAAGGGTCAGCCCCAAACCCTTCAAAATCCTTCTCTTGGACACAACCTGGCCACAAATTTCTCCAACCAGAGTTCAAAGTCCTGGAAGTCACTCCTTGCCAAGCCTTACCTATATGGCTTATGCAATGCAGGATACTGAAGTGATTCCTCCAGAACTCTCTTAGGGTAAAGTCAGTGTCCGAAGTCACTTCAAAGCACCTCTGAAACATCGCTTTCGTGTAGAGTTTTTTGAAGTTAGATATGACCTGCTGGTCCATGGGCTGGATGAGAGAAGTGGTGTTAAGAGGCAAGAACTTCACTGTTATAAAACTAAGTCCCTAAATAATTGGTCTTCCAAATTTGGAGAATGAACAGGAGCATTGTCCAGTACCAGGAGGCACTTGAGTGGCAATTTACTTTTCAGGAGTTAGTTTTTCCACACTGGGACCAAACACATGGTGACACACACACTTTGAAA
>NC_069405.1:35376127-35500832 GCF_026875155.1 Cherax quadricarinatus | reverse complement strand
TTTTCAGTATATCACTCAAACGGCATGGCCGAAAAGGGGGAAATGGCAAATGTAATACCTATTTACAAGGCTGGTGACAGGTCCTTAGCTTCGAGCTATAGACCAATAAGACTTACCTCAATAGTGGGAAAATTTAGGGAATCAATAATTGCCAAGGCAATTCGTAGCCATCTTGAAAAGCATAAATTGATCAATGAATCTCAGCACGGTTTTACAAAGGGGCATTCCTGTCTTACAAATTTAGTAACTTTTTTTCACTAAGGTGTTTGAAATATTGAACATGATATTGTGTATATGGACTTTAGTGAGGCTTTCGATGGAGTTCCACATCAGAGGCTATTGAGGAAACTTAAGGCACACGGAATAAGGAAAAACTTTTTCCTGGGTAGAGGCATGGTTGACAAATAGGCAGCAGAGAGTTTGCATAAATGGGGAGAAATAAGAATGGGGGCATGTCACAAGCACCCCTCAAGGAAGGTTCCTTGATGTTGGTGAGGGGCTCTTGATTTAGGGAATTGGATCTGTGCTCCAGTTCCCCGAATTAAGCCTGAATGCCTTCCACATCCCCCCCCAGCGCTGTATAATCCTCCGGGTTTAGCGCTTCCCCCTTGATTATAATAATAATAATAATGTCACAAGCAGTGTTCCACAGGGGTCAGTGTTGGGCCCATTGTTATTCACAATTTACATAAGCGACATAGGTATGGGAATAAATAGCAACATAAGCAAATTTTCTGATGACACCAAAATAGGCCGTCCAACTCATTCTAATGAGGACATTAGAGTACTCCAGGATGATTTGAATAGATTGATGCAGTGGTCGGAGAAGTGGCAGATGCAGTTTAATGTAGACAAATGCAGAGTTCTAAATGTTGGACAGGAAAATAACCATGTCACATAAACTAAATAATGTAGATTGTAATATTACTGATTGCAAAAAAGATTTAGGAGTTCTGGTTAGCAGTAATCTGAAACCAAGACAACAGTGCATAAGCATTTGCAATAAAGCTAACAGAATCCTTGGGTACATATCAAGAAGTGTAAATAATAGAAGTTCCCAGGTTGGTTTTCAACTCTATATATCTTTGGTTAGGCCTCATTTAGATTATGCTTCACAGTTCTGGTCACCGTATTACAGAATGGATATAAATGCATTGGAAAACGTAGAAAGGAGGATGACTGAGTTGATCCCATGAATAAAAAATCTTTCCTATGAGGATAGACCGAGGACCCTGAATCTGTACTCTCCTGAAGGGCTTAGAATTAGGGAGGATATGATTGAGGTGTATAAATGGAAAACAGGAATTAATAAAGGGGATGTAAATAGAGTGCTAAAAATATCTAGCCTAGACAGAACACGCAGCAATGGATTTAAGCTGGAAAAATTCAGATTCAGGAAGGATATAGGAAAGCACTGGTTTGGTAATAGACTTGTGGATTAGTGGAACAAACTCCTGAGTACCGCCATAGAAGCTAAGACGTTGTGTAGTTTTAAAAATAGGTTAGATAAATACATGAGTGGGTGTGAGTTGGACCTGACTAGCTTGTGTTACTAGTTCAGTTGCCGTGCTCCTTCCTTAGTGAATGTGACCTGACCTGACTACCTTAGGGCATTGGCTTAAGCCATTGGGTGAATTGAACCTGCCTCACATGGGTCAGTAGGCCTTCTGTAGTGTTCTTTCTTATGTTCTATATTCTGTGTCTCTCTCATAAAACATTCATTTAGGTCTTCGACTCTCAGTCTGGTTAACGGCTCACTAAAAACCGAGTCATATCGGGACTTGAGTAGCTCACTCATTTCCTTGCTGTCATTTGTGTAGGCCCCATCTCGTTTAACCAGGGGCCCAATACTAGATGTTGTTCTCGACTTTGATTTGGCATAAGAAAAGAAATATTTTGGGTTTCTTTCCATTTTATTTATGAGTTTTCTTCCCGCATTTTTTTGATTCCTGTATGATTCCTTTAGCTTCAGTTTGATGTTTGCTATTTCTCTGACCAGTGTCTCCCTACGTGTTACAGATATATTGGCCTCTTTTTTCACTCTGTTATTCTTTGCCTTTGCCTGTATGGGAAGCACCTTTCTCTTTCTAGTTTACATCTTCTCCTTTTCCTTAAAGGAATATGCCTTGACCATACCTCGAGTGCCACAGAGTTAATTTGTTCTAGACATAGGTTGGGACCCGTGTTGCTTAGGCTATCCTCCCAGTTTATATAATTTAGGACCTGGTTTACTTGGTCCCACCTTATGTTTTTGTTATTGAAGTTGAATTTGGTGAAGGCTCCCTCCCTCCCTCCCTAGTACTGTATCTTTGAAAGGATACCTACTGTTTTGGAGACTTTCTTGGATATTTGCTGTATTTGGGTCTGGAATTTGAGACTGCAGTCAAGGTGGAGACCTAGAAATTTGCCTTCTATGTATCTTGAAGTGGGTGAACCATGTATCAATATGTTTAGCTGTACATCTGAAGCTCTGTTTCCAGAGCTAAGTTGAATAGGAAGGATGATGGGATGAAAGGAGTTCTTTTCAAGATGTCCTGGGAGTCAGAAACCTACAAATTATCAGACGGGCATTGACACAATGTGCATGAATACTGTGAAAATTTGTGTGGACTGCCTCCATGTGAGTCGCCTACCCTGGCAAACTCTGTTGACACTGAGCTCTGAGGTGGGTACCTCAGCCTCACAAGTGGCTTATAGGACAGATTTTCACAAATGACTGATGTTGCAAGAAACTCGCCTGCATGCACGTATAAAGGACTAACTTACTTGGTGTTGCAGCATATATCCTGATCTTCAACTTCCCTAAGCTTAGCCTTAGCCCCTTTGGACTTTCCCTCAGAAACCATGTGCAACCGGGAGCCTTAATTCCTGCAATATTCAATCGTTATTAGTGACCTGCCTGCACCTCAGAAATTCCCTATATCCAAGAGGGTGTGTATCCCCTAGTATAACTATGCAGACACGGACACTAGCTTCCAGACTGAAGAGAGACACTGGTACTTACTGGGCATGCACTGCCAGCTGCAACACAGGCCCACAGATCAACTCACTCACCATCTCCCCAGACACTGGCCAGAAATCTATGAGATAAAGTGGAGGTCTTGTCTTACTGTATGGGCCTGACGGAGGTCATCTACGGTAATCGAGGTGCCTCTACCAGATTTCCCCAGGTCTCGAATGTGAAGACACGTGGGGGGCGCCATCTGCTGATCACGGCATGTCTTGTCCAGTTGGTGTCTGTCTTAAGAAGAAGGAGCTGGTCTCTCTTCCAGACCCTTGTCTCTTCGTTCAAACTAGGGCTGCCAGTTCTCCCTAGCTAACTTATCCTAGTGTTTGCCTCATTATCCGCCTATTACTACCTATTTTTAAGGTCTTAGTCAAACATTATTATTATCTACAGTTGCCTTATAACCTAATTTTAAATATACTAACAGTAAAACTTCCTACTTCCTTCCCTGAGGGTAAATCTATAATAAATAAGTGCCTACCATCCACACAATTTCGGGGAGAGAAATGTGTTATGTTGGGGAGAAGCTTTGTTTGGGGTGGGTTTAAGGGCCACCAGCTCAGCCATTCCATTACGCATGCCGGATCTGTCCTGGGAACTTGGGGGACCAAATAAATTTTCCACATCTCCCCGCGAAGGTAGGGCCTAAGTCTAGTTTCAAGTCTGCCTCCCGCAGGCCCCCCCAGTGGGCCCTGGACTTGAGGGCCGTTCGACGGGTCGTCCGCCGCTCAGCTCGGTCAGCCTCTGGTCTAACTTCTCATGTCCCGGTCCCACCGTGTGGACCTCGAGAGGTAAAAGCCTGTTGAGGGTCTTATAGTCTTGGCACCATTCATTCTCACCTTCACCATTCTCAACCGCCCCCCTTGTCGGGGTGGGTCGACACTACCAGCCAAGAGGCCAGTATGCCCTGGGCCTCGGATTCTACTACCACCAGGTCCCTTTCACTAGCATCATCTTATTTCCCTCGGGTCTGCATCATAGAAATGTTCCCGCAGGTTGTCAAGTAATCCCTGCGCCACACCGGGTTCATTGTCCAGGATGTTTCACCATCTGTTGTGACTCCTGTGCAGTTTCTTCATTGATGGGGGACCATCTGGCCCATAATAATCCAGCTCCTTGGAAACTGACTCAAAATTGCGGGGAAGGGCTCAATCCTCCTTCCAAACAACATGTGATTGGGGGTGAGAGCTTCCTGCTCGTCAATCCCATTTTGTATGTAGGTCAGAGGCCTGTTATTGACTCTTGCCTCTATCTCAACTAACACTGTCCTCAGTTCATCAAAGCTCACTCTCCTGCTGTGCAAGACCTTCCGAATGCACCTTTTGACTGTGCCCACCATGCGTTCATAGAATCCCCCTTGCCAAAGCGCCCTGGGAGTTATGAACCTCCACTCGTACTCTATTCTCTTCAGGTGTTCTTGTACTTCTCCGTTGTCCCTAAGATTCCTGAAAACTTTATCGGCTGCTCTGAAGCTCGTGCCATTGTCCGAGATAATCAATGGCGGCACGAGAATCTGGCTGTAAACCTGAACAACTTCACGAAAGTCTCTGTCGACATATCTTCTGCCAACTTCAAATGCACAGCTCAAGTAGTGGCACAAGTAAACAGGCAGGCATATACTTTCTGAGGGCCCACCCTATCGTCTCCTGGGTTCTTCAATGTGATAGCCCCAGTATAGTCTATTCCCACAGTCTCAAAGTGCCTGTCACTATGTACCCGCTCCTGAGGCAGCGGTGGTGGACCTGGGTATGGTAGGGTCCCCCCATCGTACCGCCGGCAGACCGTGCAACTCTTTAGCACCTTTTTGACGGCAGCTTGACCCTTCAGTACCCAGTAATTCTGACATAGGCAGGTGAGGGTATCTCCAAACCCCCCATGTAAGGTCCTCTGATGGGCGTCTTGTATCAATGCTCTGATGCCCATCCCTCCTTTCCCAGTAGCACGGATGTTTGGCCCCATAGCTGAGCTCAGAGTTTTGTATTCTTCCCTGCATCTTATTAGCCCCGCATGATCTGGGAACAATCCCAATGAGTGAACCAATTTACTGTTCCCTGAGTCATCGTTGGACACACGTCCTGACGCCATAACCTGCTGCCTGGTCGCCAGTACTTCCAGCACTCCTGGAAACCTCTCCCTTTGGTACTGCCTTATCCAATATTCCCTCTGGGACCCACGAGAGACAACTGTCGACCTTGGCTTACCTTGTCAGCAGCTTCCTCACAAATCGAAATCCATTTCTGTGACTCCAAATAAGTTTCCTCCAAGAGGAGTAGTGCCTGGGGTCAAATAATTCAGTGTCGGTTTCCCCGCAAAGTGTACTATGCTGCTGGTTGTCTCCCCGAATTTCTGCTCTGGCCAGCAATCCCTTGCCGGTAACCAGTCTGGGCCTTTGAACCAAATCTCGCTTTTACTCAGCTTTTTGTGTGTCACCCCTCGGCTTATCAGGTCAGCTGGGTTTTGATCTGTTGGCACATACAGAATTGTTGACATTGACTGTAGTTCCTGTATCTCCTTTACCCGATTCCTGACATAGGGGAGCTTAGACCTGTTGTTCTGGACCCACTGTAAGGCCACCTCCGAGTCTGTCCATACATAGGTGCTTGTCACCCTCAGGTTACTCAACACCTCCCCTACATACATTCCCCAGTCTTGCTCCCAGCAACAACGCCGTGAGCTCTAGTTTTGGGGATCGAGAAAATCCTTTAGGGTGTCACCCGCGCACGACTGGTGACCAATTGACTTGGTCCCCGCCCACCAAATACGCTACTGCCCCATAGGCCCTGGAGGAGGCATCACAGAAGACATGCAAGTCATAATCCCGCCCAGTGCACCCGATAGACCTGGAGAATGTGAACTCATGCAATTCTGCTAGATCTTTGCTAACCAGATCCCACTCCTGGCAGACTGTTTCTGGCAGTGGGTCGTCCCAACCTAGGTTCAGCTCCCAGGTCTGTTGCACTAGCATCCTCCCCGAATGGTGGGGGTGTCAACAACCCAAGGATCGAAGGCAGTCTGCACTTTGCTCAGCAAAGACCTCCTGGTCAGCTTCCCCTCCCCATCAGGTTTCCTCTTTAGCCTAAGTCTGTCTTCCTTGATTTCCCACTCCAATCCCAACACCGAAGTTACCCCAGGTACTGAGTAGCCAGCATAGTCATGTTCCACCGTGCCCCGCAACGTTGGATTGTTTGTCACCCATTCTCTCAATGGCATGTTAGCCAAGAGCATCTCCTGATTAGACTCTCGGTAAATGTCCATCAACAGCCTTTCATCTGAGGTGGTACCTTGCATGTTGTCTACATAAAATAGGGTCTTAAGTAATTCTTTAAGCGGGCTGTTACAGTTCACAAGGTGGTAGTCTATGGTAGCCTGTAATAAGAATGGTAAACTAGTGGCACCAAACAACACTGTCCTGAATCTGTAGGTATCATACCCTTGCTTGGGCACCTCCCTGTTAGCCAACCACAAAAACCCTTTGTGTAGCCCCTGTCTGGGGCTGCAACCCAATACGTAGGAAGGCCTTGCTAATATCTGCCGCATAGGCATACTGTTCTGTCCTGAATCTCAACAATACATTTGCTAATTTCTGCGTCAGGGAGGGCCCTGTGAGCAGACAGTCATTCAACGATGTCTCTCGGGGATTCGCCTGTGAGCTGCAGTTGAAGACTACTCTGATGGGAGTGGTTACTGACTCCTTGGTGACTGCCATGTGTGGAAGATAATGGGTGTTTTCCCTAGGGCTGGCATTGGGCACTTTCTCAATGAACCCAAGGGCCATCTGTTCCTTAATAATATCATCATATTTCCCCACCAGACCCTTCTTGGTCAGGCTGTTCACCAATGAATTCAACTGACCCCGTGCCTTCTTGAAATTAGTGGGCAGCGTTGGGTGTCCCGGTTTCCATGGGAGTCGCACCCAGTATTGTCCGTCCCTGAACTGCACATAGTTCAAGTAATCTCCATACGTCTCTTCATAACCATACCCCCGGCCGGGATTGAACCCACGGTCATAGAGTCTCAAAACTCCAGCCCGTCGCATTAGCCACTAAACCAGCTAGCCACAATAAGATTCATCCAACTAGGTATATTTCTACAACATAGGAAGGTGGTGCCTGTGCTAACCTTCCTATGGTGTAGAAATATACCTAGTTGAATGAATCTTATTGTGGCTAGCTGGTCTAGTGGCTAATGCGACGGGCTAGAGTTTTGAGACTCTATGACCGCGGGTTCAATCCCGGCCGGGGGTATGGTTTGTTTGCAATCGTGTCATTACGATTTCTTGAGTCACGTCTCTTCGTGTTCGGGGGGCGGCTGGTCACCTTTAATCCCTATTACATCCAGGTCCCATAGTTTATGGACCGGCTCACTGTCGGATATGCCAACTTGCGTCTCTGACAGACCTTCGTGCACACCAATCCGCATCACCAGTACAGCCTCAGTCGCTGTAATACCAGAGCCCTCCTTTCCTAGGGTCGCAGGGAAGTGAGCTGGTACTCTGCCTCCTACGATGTACCCCACTGGAGTCCCGTACAGGCCAACACCCTCCTTGATAACTTTTCTCATGGACACGAACTCGTCTATGTAATCCCCTCCTACCAAGATTCCTACATTACTAACGTTGTCTGTAGCAATGTCTGGTTCTGCTAGCTTCACACCCAGCTCCCTCAAACGTTTGACTGCTGCAGCCAGTCCCTTAGTGGTAATGATATTGGGCAGTCTCTTCACTATCAAGGCTGAAATTTCCCGTTGATGCCTGGCTAACCTGACCGTCACATTGACTACTGGATAAGACCTGCGTGGGACTTCCCCACCAAACCCTTCCACCTTCATGTCAACTTTACCAACTGTCTCCAGCTTCAACCTAGTTGCTAGACTCTCTGCTATGAAGAATCTCTGTGCCCCACTGTCGAAGAACAAATGGGTCGTTTCAGACTTCTTCCCGTTCGTAACCACCGCCATTATGGTGGGCAAGGCCACCGAACCTTGAAACTGCTCACCAGAACAAATTCTCGGCGCCGTACTCACCACACTCATCACTACTTCAGACTTGTTCTTACTCTCCGCCCTTTCTCGCGGTTTGCTCTCCTTAGCTTGTGCTAATCTGGCGTCATTAGGACACAGGCACTGTGGTACTTACCCTTCCCCGCAGCCCGACACTCCTGAGTTTGGGGGTTACAGTCCCCTGGCAAAATGTTCTCCACAACACTTGAAACAAAATCTCAACTCCCTTATCGTTGAACCCTTTGGTTATAGGTGGTGAAGCTTGAACACCCTGAACTAGCATGTTCTCTTCACAAAACAAAACCCCTGTCTCATACTGGCCGCTTGAGTGACTTCTCCCTTGGCTCTGGGGGTGCAGGACTTGTCCTGGGCCCTAATAGAGCCCAAACCCCAGTAGGAGGTGGTTTAGCTTTATCTCTCGAGTATCTGGAGGGTTGATCGATTCCACCCTTTGGGCGGCAATTTCTCCCCCCGACCTATGCTCAGAGAGACACGAGATCTCCCAACCCCTCAACGATCTTTGTATTGTGAAACCCGGGTTTGTCCGATATTTTAAGTGCAACTCATGCACTGTAGTGCCAGCCAGTTTCCTCTGAATCACCTGACTGATGAACCATTCCAACTTACCCCAATCATGTAAATCTTTAAGACTATTCGTTCAAACTCATAACTTCGATTCGGAACTTCTCTAGGCTCTGACGGTCATGGCGACAAGCCTCTAGATCCAACAACCGACAAAGTATAGCTACCCTTTATCTCCTCAGTATTGCCAAACGTGTCCTTTAATTGGGCTTTGGCATGTTGGTAATTGGTGTCGGTGGTTTGGTAATGCGGACCCAAAATCCAAGGCTTTACCCTTGAGCTGTGAACGTAAACATTGTAATTTGACGGCATCTGACAAATCGTCTCTGTCACTATCTGGGCTTTAAACTGAAACCCAGAAAGCAATGGGACTCTTTAAGGTTCCGTCAAACGTTGGTAAAATTTAACTGGGGCAATCTGGGCAACACATAACAGCATGCTGTTGTTCGTGTTCCTTGAAACATTTGCTCCCCCTGCTGTACCGGCCTTCAAAGTCTTTATTAACTGCCTGCAGAGTCTCATCTCTGCTTTACTCCTGGCCTTTTGTTGTCATAGCCCGTCCGTGCTACTTCGCTGTAATTCAGACTCACCTGTAGTATAGGCCTCTGTCTCATAAAGGATAAATGATCTCTCAAAGGCCTCCAGTTTTTGCTCCAAAAGGTTTCAGGCAACTCTCTAGTTCCTCCCAGTCTACGTCTTGATCTTGCCTGACCATACGACACTCCTCACATTCTTTTCTCAGGCGCCCCTTATAGGCTCCCATAACTGCTTTAATTGACTTAGAGCTGGGGGCAGCTGGTACTACATCTTCACCTACCATAGTTGCAGTTTAGTTAAGATCACGGTACTAATTTGTACTTCAATTACCCACCCCACAGCACGAACGGTATTAGGTGAGAATGAACGAGTCTCAAGGCTTCTCAACAAGCTTAACAATTCCCTTTATTATATTGACTCCCACTCTGAATCAAAATGTACACTGTTTTGCTCTCAAATCCCAATCGAAATGTGTATCAGTGTGAAAGCTTAACCTAGCACTTTCCTGTACAATGTCAGCAAATAATTATAGGACTTAACCTAGTCTCAGGTACAATTCACAAATCCCACATTAACATGAATCAAAGACAATGAAAATCACACAATAAAAAGTGCAGTATACAAAAATTTAAAAACAAATTGGTTAACACAAATAAATTCAACAAAACAACTTGGTGACACAGTAAATAAATAATGTGTGTAAACAGCTTGACCTAGCTTACTCAGTCTAGCGTGGATGGTTGGATAAAGTAAATCCTAACCTAAGTAGTGTGCTATAGCTTAAACCTGGCTTTATAACTCCCTGTAAATAATAACTATGTTAAATCTCTCCTAGCTACTATAACTGTTGTAAATATTGCACAAGCCTAGCCTAACTATGGCTACCTTGCAAATCCACTGTAAGTAATTAACACACAAGTCTCCTACTCTGGATTACTTGTAATCACTGTAAATAATTAAATTCACAAGCTTCTCTAGCCTACCTAGCCTGCCTGTAAATTATTGCAAATAATAACTTTTGTGTATAGTCAGCTTGGCCTAGCTCTGTGTAACTCTGGGCCTAGGTGTGCTAACTTAACCTAACTCTGTTAAACTGTTAAACTGGTTCCTAACTGTGGCCTAGCTATGATAGCTTAACCTAGCTATTCCACATCACGGTTTCGAAGGACCAGTTTTGTGAAAATTTGTGTGGACTGCCTCCAAGTGAGTCGCCTACCCTGGCAAACTCTGTTGACACCGAGCTCTGAGGTGGGTACCTCAGCCTCACAAGTGGCTTATAGGACAGATTTTCACAAATGATTGATGTTGCAAGAAACTCGCCTGCATGCACATATAAAGGACTAACTTACTTGGTGTTGCAGCATATATCCTGATCTTCAACTTCCCTAAGCTTAGCCTTAGCCCCTTTGGACTTCCCCTCAGAAACCACGTGCAACCGGGAGCCTTAATTCCTGCAATATTCAATCGTTATTAGTGACCTGCCTGCACCTCAGAAATTCCTATATCCAAGGGGGTGTGTATCCCCTTGTATAACTATGCAGACACGGACACTAGCTTCCAGACTGACGAGAGACACTGGTACTTACTGGGCATGCACTGCCAGCTGCAACACAGGCCCACAGATCAACTCACTCACTATCTCCCCAGACACTGGCCAGAAATCTATGAGATAAAGTGGAGGTCTTGTCTTACTGTATGGG
This sequence comes from Cherax quadricarinatus, assembly GCF_026875155.1. Classification (NCBI taxonomy): domain Eukaryota; kingdom Metazoa; phylum Arthropoda; class Malacostraca; order Decapoda; family Parastacidae; genus Cherax; species Cherax quadricarinatus. The sequence goes on along the minus strand of NC_069405.1, from coordinate 35,490,008 downwards.
CCTGACGGAGGTCATCTACGGTACATCGAGGTGCCTCTACCAGATTTCCCCAGGTCTCGAATGTGAAGACACGTGGGGGGCGCCGTCTGCTGATCACGGCACATCTTGTACAGTTGGTGTCTGTCTTAAGAAGAACGAGCTGGTCTCTCTTCCAGACCCTCGTCTCTTCGTTCAAACTAGGGCTGCCAGTTCTCCCTAGCTAACTTATCCTAGTGTTTGCCTACATTATCCGCCTATTACTACCTATGTTAAGGTCTTAGGTCTACATTATTATTATCTACAGTTGCCTTAGTAAACCTAATATTAATATACTAACAGTAAAACTACCTACTCCTTCCCTGAAGGGTAAATCTATAAATAAATAAATGCCTACCATCCACACCAACTCAGGGAGAGAAATGTGTTTATGTTCGGGGAGAACGCTTTTTGTTTGAGTGGGTTTAAGGGCCACCCAGCTCAGCCATTCCATTACAGCCATGCCGGATCTGTCCTGTGGAACTTGAGGGACCAAATAAATTTCCACAAATACCATGAGAATTGCGTTTAACTCGGCTGTGAAAACATGAGCAAAGTCTCGGATGATTTTATTAGGAAAAATTACTTCATATCCAACACCATCAGGTGATTTAGAACCATCAGTGTACACTGCATAGCATGAGAATGGAAGTGACGAACAAAGAGCTAACATGATGTTACAGCAGGCAAGCTACTTTTTCATGTTGAAGCGGGGGAAGAGCAAACATTAATTGTTGGGACTTACCAGAGAGGGAGGGAAAAAGAATGATGCAGTGTGTACGTAGAGAGGTAAATTAAGGGAAGTCACTAGTGAATACGGAGAGGAAAGGACTGTAATAAATGGGACAATGATTAAACAAGCCTTACTAAACATCCGGTACCATCCTGTACATCGAAGGATCACGAAGATCGTGAGTGGAGAAAATAACAGGGACATTGGACATTGTACTTACCTTGCAAAGATGGGCAGTTTGCCTCTTCACATAGGCTCTCAACTACGGAAGAACAAAAAACCCCAAGACAAACGTAACCCGTGATGATAAATGCGATTGAGTTTAGAGAGAGTAATGGGAAGGTAAAGAATATAGGTGGTTATAGTCTAGATAAGATTAGGGTGGAATGATGGCACAGAAGGGTTCGTCAATCAGCATCCCGCAAGAAAGGTGGGGTAGAATTTTAAGGAAGAGGTTCAAGCGATTGTGGCAAGTAGCTTTCAGCGAGGTTATGTGAGGTTTCCAGGACATTTGGCGATCAGACAAAACGGGGAAATTTGACCATATCGTGTTCAGGGATACGGGAGAAACAGGTTGTCTTATGAAAGCAACAAAATTTAAATCCATAACAGGTGATCCAATGGGAAGAACAATCAAGAGCATTCTGGAGAGGCTTACTACAAGGCGACAGTCAACACTTGCACAAGCTATAAGAAAATCATCGTGGAGACTATCAAATGCTGTAAGGAAGAGCAGAGGCATGGTCATTAATAGCAATCAGTAAGAAGGACATCTTAAGCCTGAGAAAAGTCGGAAGAAAAGCTATTATTAATCTGGAGAGTGACTCAAACAAGACTCCCCCATGGTAAAGCAGCACTCTGCCGTAAAGGTTCAAGGAGTGACCTTGGGCCAAAATGTAATGATAGGTGTTTGAATAAGCTTTTTAACGATAAAAAAAACTGCCATAACCAAGTGATTATCATCGAAAGCACTGTGAGCATAAGTGTCCAAGTGAATTTAAAGGTTGATGGCAGAATGACCTTTTCAAATATCAAATTTATGAGAGGAGAGAGAATTATGGGTTGGGTTTCCAAGGGCAGTACTATAATAAGCATTTGTAAACCATGTATTTTAACAATTTACAATGTAGATCTTAATACTACTGACTGCGAAAAGGATTTAGGAGTTCTGGTTAGCAGTAATCTAAAACCAAGACAACAGTTTACCTGGAGTTTACCTGGAGAGAGTTCCGGGGGTCAACGCCCCCGCGGCCCGGTCTGTGGCCAGGCCTCCTGGTGGATCAGAGCCTGATCAACCAGGCTGTTACTGCTGGCTGCACGCAAACCAACGTACGAGCCACAGCCCGGCTGGTCAGGAACCGACTTTAGGTGCTTGTCCAGTGCCAGCTTGAAGACTGCCAGGGGTCTGTTGGTAATCCCCCTTATGTATGCTGGGAGGCAGTTGAACAGTCTCGAGGCCCCTGACACTTATTGTATGGTCTCTTAACGTGCTAGTGACACCCCTGCTTTTCATTGGGGGGATGTTGCGTCGTCTGCCAAGTCTTTTGCTTTCGAAGTGAGTGATTTTCGTGTGCAAGTTCGGTACTAGTCCCTCTAGGATTTTCCAGGTGTATATAATCATGTATCTCTCCCGCCTGCATTCCAGGGAATGCAGGTTCAGGAACCTCAAGCGCTCCCAGTAATTGAGGTGTTTTATCTCCGTTATGCGCACCGTGAAGGCTCTCTGTACATTTTCTAGGTCAGCAATTTCACCGCCTTGAAAGATGCTGTTAGTGTGCAGCAATATTCCAGCCTAGATAGAACAAGTGACCTGAAGAGTGTCATCATGGGCTTGGCATCTCTCGTTTTGAAGGTTCTCATTATCCATCCTGTCATTTTTCTAGCAGATGCGATCGATACAACCCAGGGCAACATGGGTTTAGAACAGGTCGCTCCTGTCTGTCTCAACTATTGGATCACTACGACAAGGTCCTAAATGCACTAGAAGACAAAAAGAATGCAGAAGTAATATATACAGACTTTGCAAAAGCCTTCGACAAGTGTGACCATGGCGTAATAGCGCACAAAATGCGTGCTAAAGGAATAACAGGAAAAGTCGGTCGATGGATCTATAATTTCCTCACTAACAGAACACAGAGAGTAGTCGTCAACAGAGTAAAGTCCGAGGGAGCTACGGTGAAAAGCTCTGTTCCACAAGGCACAGTACTCGCTCCCATCTTGTTCCTCATCCTCATATCCGACATAGACAAGGATGTCAGCCACAGCACCGTGTCTTCCTTTGCAGATGACACCCGAATCTGCATGACAGTGTCTTCCATTGCAGACACTGCAAAGCTCCAGACAGACATCAACCAAATCTTTCAGTGGGCTGCAGAAAACAATATGAAGTTCAACGATGAGAAATTTCAATTACTCAGATATGGTAAACATGAGGAAATTAAATCTTCATCAGAGTACAAAACAAATTCTGGCCACAAAATAGAGCGAAACACCAACGTCAAAGACCTGGGAGTGATCATGTCAGAGGATCTCACCTTCAAGGACCATAACATTGTATCAATCGCATCTGCTAGAAAAATGACAGGATGGATAATGAGAACCTTCAAAACTAGGGAGGCCAAGCCCATGATGACACTCTTCAGGTCACTTGTTCTATCTAGGCTGGAATATTGCTGCACACTAACAGCACCTTTCAAGGCAGGTGAAATTGCCGACCTAGAAAATGTACAGAGAACTTTCACGGCGCGCATAACAGAGATAAAACACCTCAATTATTGTGAGCGCTTGAGGTTCCTAAACCTGTATTCCCTGGAACGCAGGAGGGAGAGATACATGATTATATACACCTGGAAAATCCTAGAGGGACTAGTACCGAACTTGCACACGAAAACCACTCACTACGAAAGCAAAAGACTTGGCAGACGATGCACCATCCCCCCAATGAAAAGCAGGGGTGTCACTAGCACGTTAAGAGACCATACAATAAATGTCAGGGGCCTGAGACTGTTCAACTGCCTCCCAGCACACATAAGGGGGATTACCAACAGACCCCTGGCAGTCTTCAAGCTGGCACTGGACAAGCACCTAAAGTCAGTTCCTGATCAGCCGGGCTGTGGCTCGTACGTTGGTTTGCGTGCAGCCAGCAGCAACACCCTGGTTGATCGGGCTCTGATCCACCAGGAGGCCTGGTCAAAAGACCGGGCCCGGGGGGGCTTTTTGCCCCCCGGAACTCCCCTCCGGGCCCTCCCCAGGAAGGGGCCCCTTGAAGGGAGATCCCCCCCGACATGATCACTCCCATTTTTTGACTTTGGTTGGTTGGGTCATTTTTTTGGGGCCAGAATTTGTTTGTACTCTGATGAAAAATTTAATTTCCCTCGTGTTTACCATATCAAGTAATTAAAATTTTCCCTCACCCGTTGTTTTTCATTTTGGGTTTTCCCTGCACCCCACTGAAATTTTTGGGTTTTGAGTCCACCTGGACCCTTGAGTGCCCTGCAATGGAAGACACGCCCATGCAGTTTTGGGTGCCCATCTGCAAAGGAAACACGGTGCTGTGGCTGACATCCTTGTCTATGTCAGATTGAGGAAGGAACAAAAAGGGAGCGATTTTTATTTGGATTTTACCGGAGAGAGTTTAAGGGGGTAAACCCCCCCGTGGCCGGGTTCGTGACCGGGCCCCTCCGGTGGTTCACCCCCTGATAAACCAGGCTTTTTTGCTGCTGGCTCCCACGCAAACCAACGAAATAAAGCCACACCCCGGGCTGATCGGGAAACTGATTTTTGGGGTGCTTGTCCAGTGCCAGCTTGAAGACCCCCGGGGTTCTTTTGGGAAATCCCCCTTATGTGTGCTGGGGGGAAAGTTGAACAGTCTGGGGCCCCTGACATTTAAATTTGTATGTCCCTTAACGTGCTAGGGGACACCCCGCTTTTCTTTGGGGGGGATGGTGCATCGCTCCAAATCTTTTGCTTCGTATGAGTAAATTTCGTGTGCAAGTTCGGTACAAATTCCCTCGGGTTTTTTCCGGGTTTTAAAAATCATGTATCTCTCCCTCCTCCCTTTTCCGGGGAATACAGTTTAAAAAAACCTCAAGCGGGCCCCCCCGAAAATTGGGGGGTTTTTATCTCCATTATCGCCCCGTAAATTTCCCTTTTGACATTTTCTATGTGGGCCCAAATTTCACCTCCCTTTAAAAAGGGTCGGGTTAAGTCAGCAAAAATTCCCAGCCAAAAATAGAACAAGTGACCTGAAATGTCATCATGGGTTTGGCCTCCTAGTTTTGAAGGTTCTCATTATCCATCCGTCATTTTTCTACAGAGCGTTTGATACAATTTTAAATGGCCCTTGAAGGTGAATCCTCCGACATAATCCCCCCCGGGCCCTTTGACTTTGGGTTGTTTGGGCTCTATTTTGGGGCCAAATTTGTTTTGTACTCTGATGAAGTTTTAAATTTTTCCTCATGTTTACCATATCTGGTAATTAAAATTTTCCCTAAACGTTAAACTTCAAATTGTTTTCCGCACCCCACTGAAAGTTTTGGTTGATGTCCGCCGGGAGCCTTCAGGGGGTCTGAAATGGAAGACACGTCATGCAGATTCGGGTGTCATTTGCAAGGAAAAAACGGTCCTGTGGCTGAAAACCCTTTGTCAAAGTGGGATATGAGGATGGGGAACAAAATTTGGGAGCTAGTATTTGTCCCTTTGGGGAACAGAGTTTTTCACCGTGCCTGCCTGGGATTTTTAATCTTTTGGGACTATTTATTTCCTTTTTTTCTGTTAGTGGGGAAAATTATAGATCCATCAAAGGGGACTTTTCCTGTTATTCCTTTAGCCGCTTTTTGGGCCGCTAAAACGCCAGGGTCACATTTGCGAAGGCTTTTGCAAGTCGGTATATTTTAAACTCGGGCATTCAGGGGGGCTTCTATGCATCGGGGACCTGTCGTATGATCCAATATTTGAGACAGAAAAGGGCGACCTTTTTTAAAAACCAAATTTTCCCGGGGTTTGAAAACTGAGGGGTTTTCCTAGATGGGTGGTGATCTTGCTTCTTAGGACCCCCCTTTTCAAAGATTTTTTGATTGGGATAAAAAATGCTTTTGGAAAACGTACAGAGGAGGATGACAAAGATACCCCAATGTTCAAAAATTTCTTCCCTATGAGGATAGACTGGGGCCCCCCTAATCTCCCACTCTCTCGAAAGGCGTAGAATTAGAGGGGAATGATCGAGGTGTATAAATGAAAAACAGGAAAAAAATAAAAGGGGTGTAAATAGCCCTGCTTTAAAAAATTCCAGCCAAGACATAAAATCGCAGCAATGTTTAAGTTGGAAAAATTCAGATTCAGAAGGGTATAAGGGGAAAATACTGGGTTTTGGGAATTTTTGAGTTTGGGGTGAGTGGGAACAAAAACCCCCAGTAAAAGTTATTCAAGCTAAAACCCTTTGGGGTAAATTTTTAAAAAAAGGTTAAAATTTAAAGTTTATTTTTCTATAAGGGGTTACAATTTGAATTTACAGATAAATACAAAGAGTGGGTGTGGGGGTGGGATTTGGGCCTGACTATCTTGTGCTGCTGGGTCTGGTGGCCCTGCCCTTCCCCTTTCCCTTTAAAAGGAGGTGACCAGACGGGGGGGTCATTGGGGTAATTGGGGGGGCATTGGGGGAAAACCGTGGGGGGGGCATGGACCCGCTCTGCATGGGGGCAGTAGGCCTGTTACAGTGTTCCTTTTTTTCTGTGTTTTTTGGGGGCCCGGCCTCCGAAAGGTGGAAAACTGGCAGTTTTTTTCCCTTGGTTTTCCTAGAGAAAGTTCCGGGGGTCAACGCCCCCGCGGCCCCGGGCTGTGACCAGGCCCCCCCTGGGGGATCAAGCCTGATTTAACCCCCGGGTGTTTACTGCGGGTTTCACGCAAACCAAATACGAGCCACAGCCCGACTGGGCAGGAAAACCCACTTTTGGTCTTGTCCAGTGCCAGCTTTAAGAACTGCCAGGGGGCTGTTGGTAATCCCCCCCTTTTTTTTGCTGGGAGGAGTTTTAAAAGTCCCCGGGCCCCTGACCTTAATTTTAAGGCCTTAACCGTGCAGTGACACCCCCTGCTTTTTATTGGGGGATGTTGCATCGTCTGCCAAGTCTTTTGCTTTCATAGTGAGTGATTTTCGTGTGGGAGAGGAAAATTTACGAGCAAAGTAGGGGGAAATCACCTGATTGTGGCTGCAGGGTCGAGACTTTAGCCCTGGCCCCCCGGGGTTTTTCAAAAAACGAACATGAAAAATCCCAGGCCCAGCTGCTGTTGGTCACTGGGAAAAAGTGTTTACGCAAGTTTTTTAAAGGGAAAAAGGGCAAAGTTAAAAAGGTTCCAGTGGGGGCAACAACTTTTCGGGTTTTTAAGGAAAACCCCCGAGGGTGTTGGGGGGGAGAGATTAAGCCTTTGGGAAATGGACAAGGGGGTTTCACAAGGGGCCCTTTCCAAATTCAGTAGGATCTCAACACACTCCAGCAATTGGGGGAAAAAGGGGGCAAGGTCTGAAGATACTTGCCAGTCAAAAAACACAACTTTTTCCCCCCAAAATACACCCCAGATATATATTGTGAAATTAACAGTAGACAAAGTAAACCCCGGGGAAAAAGCAATTTTGCAAACACACAAAACCCATGGGCCCTATGCAATCCCTTTTTAAAAGCAAAGGGAAGGGGTCCCAAAGATCCCGTACCTGTGGTTTTTCTGACCTTGCCCAAACCCCAGCATGCCAACCTGAGGTTTGGGGGTAGGGGAATCAGTGCTGCATAAAAAAGAGTTGTACCATCTCACTGAGAACTTAGAGGGTAAACATCAAGAAAAGAAGTAGAATGTGAATAAAGCAAAATCAGTCCTTCCCCCTCCAAAATGCCTACCCCCCATAAAAAATGGGTGAAAAGAGGAAATTTAGTGCGTCCAAAGGGAAAAACACGTAACCAGAGACCCATCAAATCCTTTCTATAAAAAAAGTACCTAGAAGATTTTTTTTAAAAGGGAAAAGGGGAAAGAGTTTAGGGGGGTGGGGGGAAAATTTTGAGATACTAGCATTTTAACCCTTGGGATTGTTTTCTTATTTGAAAACTACGTTTTTCTGGGCTCAGCATCCCCTTTCTGATCTACGTTTTTTAAAAATCACTTTTTTGTAGGAAAAAAAAATTTTTATTGGCTGTGAGTATAAATTTTTTGGCCCCTTTATATGAGAGAATAGGGCTGTAGTGGGCAAAAAAAAAAAATTTCCCGCTAAAGTGGTGCATGATGGAAAAGCAAACAGTTGAGATTAATTTAAAACAACGATTTTGAGATATTTTCTAGAAAGGTTTTCATGGCTGTTTCTTGGTATTTGATAGAGTGAAAGATATGCTACCAAAATAGAAATGATTATGGCTGGCTTCAGAACCGAAAGTTGCTTAAAATCGGGCTCAAATTAGCGGTAATAACAGTATTTCTTTTACGATTTTCCTGAGGGAAGGTAAGGCCCCCTACCTCTCACCCCTAGTCTGTTTTATGGGTTTTTACTAGGTCTGCTTCAATTATTGGTATGCCTTAAACCATGGGCAATCATTCCTGATTATATTTTGTTATCTGAGAAACAGGGTATAACTTCAATTTTTTTGTGAATATAAATTCAAAATATAGAGCAAGTGTAATATAGTAGAGGCCTGAGGATGTGATTAATGAACACATTGATGACTTCTGTGGGCTTCACAGTTGAATGGTTTCGGGAGTCAACGCCCCCGCGGCTCGGTCTGAGACCAGGTCTGATCAACCAAGCTGTTACTGATGGCCACATGCACACTGACGTATGAACCACAGCCCAGCTGGTCAGGTACGGACTTTAGGTACCTGTCCAGTGGCTTCTTGAAGACAGCCAGGGGGTCTATTGGTAATCCCCCTTAGGAATGCTGTGTTGTCTCTCAGTATACTCATGGTGCCCCTGCTTTTCATTGGGGGAATGTTGCATCTCCTGCTTTCATAGGGAGTGATTTTCATGTGCAAGTTTGGTACCAGTCCTTCCAGGATCTTCCAAGTGTATATTATGTATCTCTCTCACCTGCATTCCAGGGAGTACAAATCAAGGGACTTCAAGTGTCCCCAGTAATTTAGATGCTTTATCATACTTACTGTATGTGTGCCATGAAAGTTCTTTGTACACTCTCCAGGTCAGCAATTTCACCTGCCTTGAAGGGGGCAGTTAGTGCTCAGCAGTATTCCGGCCTAGGGAGAACAAGCAATTTGAAGAGAATCATCATGGGCTTGATGTCCCTAGTTTTGAAGGTTCTCATTATCCATCCTATCATTTTCCTAGCAGATGCAGTAGATACATTGTTATGGTCTTTGAAGGTGAGATCCTCTGACATTATCACTCTCAGGTCCTTCACATTACTTGATACTTGAAAGGGCAGTTTTTTGTGCTCAGTCGATAGAACGGAAGGGATATGAGCGAAATAGCTAAGAATTTAGTTGATTTGAGAAATAGAATTGGCGTAAATTGCGCCCAGATCACCACCTTTGTACCTGTGTAATTCCGCCTCAATACCCGGCATGTGGTGGAAACGTTGGGCATGTTTCCTTGCATTTGCTGTCTCTGCTCACCTCGAAGTAGGTACCTGGGTGTTAGCCGACTGGTGTGGGTCACATCCTGGGTGACAAAACTGAAGGACCCTAATGGTGAATATTACAACCCAGGAACAATAAGGCCTGTTATCCTGGGTGTAAAGAGGAGCAAGGAGCAGAACAAACACAGCTGAATGACTTTGAATTATATTTTCCTTCACCAAGTACGATTATAAGTATTTACATGTATGTACACTATATACAGTTGGAAATGTATGTGTACAACATGGTTAATCAAAGTCAAATACACAGCCTGGAGACAGAATGGACAACCGTGTTCAACCAGCAGCTGGGTGAAAATGACAAAGGTGAGAATGTGAGTGGTGTCCACAACACCTACACCACTGCCAGTTCCACAGTATGATTGGCTGAACCTAGGTGCTGATTTGACGATGGGGCCCCAAAATCATCAAATCCTTAGCTACCTGGTTCGCTGGTTGGGAGGTAGCCTTTTATGAGTGTGTTCACATGCTCCGAATAGAGGGTACATACTCTTCGCATGCAACAGTGACGCACTGATTTTTTTGGGGTTATCCTGGGTGGCTAACCCTCCGGGTTAAAAATCTGAACAAATCTTATCTGATCTTATCGAGCTGCATATTTTTGGTGTCATTACCTTCAGAAAAAGATTCTTGCTCTTTCAGAAGAATTTTTTTTTTTAAATTCCCGACACATAACCGTGGTTGCTCATAATGACAATATTAGTGGAATTTCAGAGGATACAAGGGTAACTGAGGATAGGCCAAAATGTAGATCTCCCAGCTTGCTGTACGTATTTGTCTGCAAGAACCCAAATTACGTGGTACAATCATAATTCCTGTCTCTGGCCATGTACTTTTTACCACTCGATCGTTTTCCCGATGAGATGTACAACGAAAGTGCACGTCTTGTGTGCAATGATATGCTTTATTACTAACTTTAAATTCAAACTCCTCTTCATTATACTGCAGTCCGCGTCTCTTCAGGCAAATAGTATACGGTCTCCTCTGTATCTTTTTTTTTTCTTCGTGCTCCTTGTCTGTATCTAACATACAGTTTCGGATTTCATCTTTACCTACATACTTCTTTTATTAGGTGAATTTTAACACTCATCATTTTCTTTGGAAGGGTCTCACTGCGACTTTCACGAGGACCAGTTAGAGGCTTATCTTTTTTCTCTACCTCTCCTACACATGTAGATCCCTGAACCCCCATACATTTTTCAATATGCTCTTTTTATAGCATTTAATTTTTCATTGGACAGTAGTTTAGTTAGTTAAATTTCTGTTTATGCACCCCTTTCCCTTCCTGTGGGGGGTTAGTCAAAGGTTACAGATTTACATAATGGGCCCAAGGGACGGGGGCCCCAAAATTTTGTTACCCCCCAAGGGTTTACAAAGAAAATGATCTTCATGAAGCAATATTTCTTAAATTCTCTTTCCCTTTTTCGTTTTTAAAATTTCCACCTCCTGGGTTGCTCTTGTTAGCTTTTTTGAGCGAGCCTTTCGGCATTTTAAAAACATCCCATACCTCTTTTCCTGTCATTCTTTTAATTTATTTTTCCACTGACGAGTTGTTAACCCAAAACCCCCATGGCTTGTTTTCCCCCTGAGGAACTCAGTCAGATTCTAGGCCCGAGATTTCCCAAAACCCACACAGCCCGAGCCTGGGTCCAAAACCAATGCTTGGCCCCGTGTCTCCAAAAGGGGTCCCTCTAGAGACCCCGCAGCCCTCTCCCGAGCTTGCAACGGCAGCAAAATCTGGGCCCCCCAATTTTTTTGCCTAGTGCTCTGCACACAGGCAGGGAAAATTTGCCCCCCCCCAAACTCCCTTTCCGAGCTCTGCACACAGGCAAACAAAAAACCCGCCCCCCAAAACTCTTCCCTAGAGCCCCTGCCCCCATAGTCCCGAAACTCCCCCAGATTCTCCTGTTCAGGAACCCCTCTGGGCCCCAGCCAGGGCAACTTGGGGGTTTTGAACATGTCGCCCTGCCTGCCCAAAATACCCCGACCCCGTGCAAGGTCCTGGAAGCTTAGGAGACAAAACAAAGGGGTTTTGTTAACACAGATTTTGGAAAGCCCTTTGCGTGTGACCATGGTGTAATAGCGCACAAAAAGTGTGATAAAAGGAAATAACCGGAAAATTTTGGTTTGTGGTCTATTTTTTCCTAAAAAAATAGAAAAGATTAGTTTTTTTTTGATTTTTTTCACCGAAGTGGCTAGTTTTTTTGGGCCCCCCCATATCCCCTTCCTTTTGGCGGTAGCGCGAGAGCATAAAGGATACACAAAAGGCCTTGGAAATAAAGGCCCCCAAAAAAGGGTTTAAAAGGGGAAAACCCTTTGGGTTTATATCTACATTTATAGTTCACTATCTGGTTTTCAGGCAAAAAATTTGGAAATTTGCTTAGTATATCTGGATCTTATTTTCATTTAATAAGATATCTTGACATGTCACATAGGTTATTATACTGTTTTGTCTCTGTATTCCTCAAAAAGTGGAAAATTTAAAGCACATAGTGTTCAAGAGAGTGACCATATGCCTGATCACATAATTTACATTTAGTTTGATCATCATCTGTGTGTCTCCCAAACTGCCAGAAGTACTTGTAACCAAGCCTAAGGCCTGGCCACTCCAAACATCAGTTAGTCTGTTCACATTGCAAGTTGCTCCATAAACAACTTATCTACTTTTATGTTATCATAGTGGGTTATAGATCTACTCAGGCTTCTAACTGCATTCCTATAACAATTTCATTTTCATTATTTATTTTCTCTCCTAATATTAATCCTAATGCTAGACACAGTTTACCAAAGTTATTTTTAAACATTCTCCTTCTGGTACTCTTCTTGGCTAACATATCAACTTTATCATGAAGGAGTAATCCAATGTGTGATGGGATCCATAGCAATTGTACATTAATTCCTTTGTCCCTAATTTTTGAGTATCATCCTGGTTTTCCCCAATGAGCCATGTTGTTGGAGTCATTATATAGTCAAGAGCCTTCAATGAGACATAGAATCAGTAATGATGATAGAGTCAAGCTCGTGTCATAGGTTAGCTTTAGCGCCATTAGGATTGCAAAACAATTCAGTTTGCAGTGTAGACGCCCAGTTTTTAAATTCTTATGCCTAACTAAAACAAATTTTATCGTTTTTAAAACTAGGGAGTGGCAACAAGAGCAGATGCAGCCCTGCCAGAAGACTCCTGTTTAGATCCATCAGTGTATATAACTTGTGATAACTTATTACTACCGGCTAGGTGAGAAATTTCTTCTTGAGCAGTTGCTCTAACAAGAGATTTAAGGAAGGGATTACTAGCAATGAGCTTCTTGGGAGGGACTTGTAGGTATGTGATATTAAATGAACACATCTTCCATGGAGGGGTGAAATGCTCTTGTTGCCTACAGTGATACAGTCCATGTAGGTAGTAAACAGAGTAAAGTCTGAGGCGGCTGATTTGAAAAGCTCTGTCCCACAAGGCACAGTACTCACCCCCATCCTGTTCCTCATCCTCATATCTGACACAGACAGGGATGTAAACCACAGCACCGTGTCTTCCTTTGCAGATGACACCCAAATTTGCATGACAGTGTCCTCCATTGCAGACACTGCAAGACTTACCTGGAGTTTACCTGGAGAGAGTTTCGGGGGTCAACGCCCCCGCGGCCCGGTCTGTGACCAGGCCTCCTGGTGGATCAGCGCCTGATCAACCAGGCGGTTGCTGCTGGCTGCACGCAAACCAACGTACGAGCCACAGCCCGGCTGATCAGGAACTGACTTTAGGTGCTTGTCCAGTGCCAGCTTGAAGACTGCCAGGGGTCTGTTGGTAATCCCCCTTATGTGTGCTGGGAGGCAGTTGAACAGTCTCGGGCCCCTGACACTTATTGTATGGTCTCTTAAAGTGCTAGTGACACCCTGCTTTTCATTGGGGGGATGGGCATCGTCTGCCAAGTCTTTTGCTCTCGTAGTGAGTGATTTTCGTGTGCAAATTCGGTACTAGTCCTCTAGGATTTTCCAGGTGTATATAATCTGTATCTCTCCTCCCGCGTTCCAGGGAATACAGGTTTAGAAACCTCAAGCGCTCCCAGTAATTGAGGTGTTTTATCTCCGTTATGCGGGCCGTGAAAGTTCTCTGTACATTTCTAGGTCGGAAAATTTCACCTGCCTTGAAAAGGTGCTGTTAGAGTGCAGCATATTCCAGCCTAGAAAGAACAAGTGACCTGAAGGTTTCATCATGGGCTTGGCCTCCCCCTAGTTTTGAAGGTTCTCATTACCCATCCTGTCATTTTTCTAGCAGATGCGATTGATACAATGTTAGGGTCTTGAAGGTGAGATCCTCCGACATAATCACTCCCAGGTCTTTGACGTTGGTTGTTTCGCCTATTTTGTGGCCAGAATTTGTTTTGTACTCTGATGAAGTTTTAAATTTTCCCTCATGTTTCCCATATCTGAGTAATTGAAATTTCTCATCGTAAACTTCATATTGTTTTCTGCAGCCCACTGAAATTTGGTTGATGTCCCCTGGAGCTTGCAGTGTCTGCAATGGAAGACACTGTCATGCAGATTCGGGTGTCATCTGCAAACGAAGACCGGTGCTGTGGCTGCATCCTTGTCTATGTCGGATATGAGGATGGGGAACAAGAGGGAGCTAGTACTGTGCCTTGTGGAACAGAGCTTTTCACCGTAGCTGCCTCGGACTTTACTCTGTTGACGACTACTCTCTGTGTTCTGTTAGTGAGGAAATTTAGATCCTCGACCGACTTTTTTGTTATTCCTTTAGCATGCATTTTGTGCGCTTTTTACGCCTGGTCACACTTGTCAAAGGCTTTTGCAAAGTCTGTATATATTACATCTGCATTCTTTTTGTCTTCTAGTGCTTTTTGGGCCCTTGTCGTAGTGATCCAATAGTTGAGACAGACAGGAGCGACCTGTTCTCAAAACCCCATTTTTGCCTGGGTTTGTGTAACTGATGGGTTTCTAGATGGGTGGTGATCTTGCTTTTTTGGACCCTTCAAAGATTTTTATGATATGGGATGTTAGTGCTATTGGTCTGTAGTTCTTTGCTTTTGCTTTACTGCCCCTTTGTGGAGTGGGGTATGTCGTTGTTTTTAGTAACTGAGGGACGACCCCGTGTCCATGCTCCCTCTCCATAGGAGGGAAAAAGGGCCCTCGTGAAAAGGGCTTCTTGCAGTTCTTGATGAACACAGAGTTCATGAGTCGGGCCCCTGGGGCGAATGCATGGGCATGTCATTTATGCTGTTCGAAGTCATTTGGCGTCAGGATAACATCGGATAGGCTTGTGTTAATCAAATTTTGTGGCTCTCTCATAAAAAATTCATTTTGATCTTCGACTCTCAGTTCTGGTTAGCGGCTTGCTAAAAACTGAGTATATTGGGACTTGGTAGCTAAACATTTTTGGTATCTGGTAGACCCATTTTGTTTAAGTAGGGGCCCAATACTGGACGTTGTTCTCGATTTTGATTTGGCATAGGAGAAGAAATACTTTGGGTTTCTTTCGATTTCATTTATGGTTTTAGTTCTTCCGCGATTCCTGACTCCTAAAGGATTCTTTTGCTTAAGTTCGATGCTTGCTATTTCTCTGACAGTTTCTCCTACGATTTCAGATATATTGACCTTTTTTAGCCGCTTGTTATTCTTTTCCGTCGCCTGTAAAGGGAGCGCCTGTCTCTTTCTATTTTACATCTACTCCTCCTTTTTCTTAGAGGAATAAGCCTTGTGCATACATCGAGTGCCCCCGAGTTAATCTGTTCTAGGCATAAGTTGGGGTCTGTGTTGCTTAGTGTATCTTCCAGCTTATATCGGTTAGGACTTGGTTTACTTGGTCCCACTTTATGTTTTTGTTATTGAAGTTGAATTTGGTAAATGCCCCCTCGTGACTGTCTCATTTGTCGGTCTGGGGCTCCACGCATACATGTCTGACCTAAATTATGTTGTGATCTGAGTATATTGTTTTTGATATGGTGACTTTCTGATCAGATATCATTGTTATTTGAAGATGGGTCTGTGTATTCTCCAGTCTAGTAGGCTCTATTATTTGCTGGTTTAAATTGAATTTTGTGCAGAGATTTAAAAGCTCGTGTGAGTGTGAGTTTTCATCAGAGGTGCCTCCTGGTGTTATTACTGCAACAATATTATTTGCTATATTCCTCCATTTTAGGTGCCTTAAGTTGAAATCCCCCAGGAGCAAGATGTTGGGTGCAGGAGCTGGAAGATTTTCCAGACAGTGGTCAATTTTTAACAGCTGTTCCTGGAATTGCTGGGATGTTGCATCCGGAGGCTTGTAGACTCCACGCGAACATCAACCAAATCTTTAAATGGGGTGCAGAAAACAATATGAAGTTCGGTGAAGAGAAATTTCAATTACTCAGATAAGAAAAACATGAGGAAATTAAAAGTATATCAGAGTATAAAACAAATTCCAATCACACAATCGAGCGAAAAACTAATGTAAAAGACCTGGGAGTGATAATGTCAGAGGATCTCAGTTTCAGAGACCACAACATTGTATCTACCACATCTGCTAAAAAAAAAATGACAGGATGGATAATGAGAACCTTCAAAACTAGGGATACCAAGCCCATGATGAAACTTTTCGGATCGCTTGTTCTATCTAGGATGGAAATATTGCTGCACACTAACAGCACCTTTCAAGGCAGGTGAAATTACTGACCTAAAAAATGTACACTTATTGCCTCTTCGAAGTCTTGTGGTGTTAGGATAATGTCAAAGATTTTTGAATTGACCGAATTTTGAGTCTCGGTTATAAAAACTCATTTAGATTGTTGACCCTTAGTCTGATTAACGGCTCGCTAAACACTAAGTCATACTGGGACTTTAGTTTGTCACTTATTTCTTTGCTGTCATCTGTGTAAGTCCCATCTTGTCTAAGTAGGGGTCCAATACCGGATGTTGTTTTCGCCTTAGAAGTATTTTGGGTTTCTTTCAATTTCATTTATGGCTTTAAGTTCTTCCTGAGATTCTTGTCTCCTGAAAGATTCCTTAAACTTAAGTTCAGTATTTGCTATTTCTCTGACTAGTGCTTCCCTTCGTATTTCGGATATACTGGCCCCTATCAGCAGCTCTCATTCTTCGCCTTTGCCTTTATAGGGAGCGTCTCTTTCTTTCTGGTTTACAGGTTTCTTTTCCTTAAAGGAATGTGCCTTGATCATACCTCTAGTGCCACAGAGTTAATTCTTCTAGGCAAAGGTTCGGATCGATGTTGTTTAGGACATCTTTCCAACTTTTTAATTTAGAACATGATTGACTTGTTCCCATTGTGTGGTTTTGTTATTGAAGTTGAATTTGATGAAGGCACCCTCATAACTGATCACATTTTGCTGATCAGGAGCCCTGCGCATATATGTACATCTCTGTTATTTTGTCCCCTCAAGGAAGGTTCCTTGATGTTGGTGAGGGGCTCTTGATTTAGGGAATTGGATCTGTGCTCCAGTTCCCCGAATTAATAAGCCTGAATTCCTTCCACATCCCCTCCCCCCGGCGCTGTATAATCCTCCGGGTTTAGCGCTTCCCTCTTGATTATAATAATAATAATCTATTATTTTGTGATCTGAGTGTAGTCTTTGATACGGTTATATTCCGTATCAGATCGTCATTGTTAGTTTACCTGGAGTTTACCTGGAGAGAGTTTCGGGGGTCAACGCCCCCGCGGCCCGGTCTGTGACCAGGCCTCCTGGTGGATCAGCGCCTGATCAACCAGGCTGTTGCTGCTGGCTGCACGCAAACCAACGTACGAGCCACAGCCCGGCTGATCAGGAACTGACTTTAGGTGCTTGTCCAGTGCCAGCTTGAAGACTGCCAGGGGTCTGTTGGTAATCCCCCTTATGTGTGCTGGGAGGCAGTTGAACAGTCTCGGGCCCCTGACACTTATTGTATGGTCTCTTAAAAGTGCTAGTGACACCCCTGCTTTTCATTGGGGGGATGGTGCATCGTCTGCCCGTCTTTTGCTTTCGTAGTGAGTGATTTTCGTGTGCAAGTTCGGTACTGTCCCCCTAGGATTTTCAGGTGTATATAATCTGTATCTCTCCCCCCTGCGTTCCAGGGAATACAGGTTTTGAAACCTAAGTGCTCCAGTTTAAATTTAGGTGTTTTATCTCCGTTATGCGCGCCGTGAAAGTTCTCTGTACATTTTCTAGGTCGGCAATTTCACCTGCCTTGAAAGGTGCTGTTAGAGTGCAGCAATATTCCCGCCTTGATAGAACAAGTGGGCCTGAAAGAGTGTCATCATGGGCTTTGGCTCCTAGTTTTGAAGGTTCTCATTATCCATCCTGTCATTTTTCTAGCAGATGCGATTGATACAATGTTATGGTCCTTGAAGTTGAGATCCTCCGACATAATCACTCCCAGGTCTTTGACGTTGGTGTTTCGCTCTATTTCGTGGCCAGAATTTGTTTTGTACTCTGATGAAGATTTAATTTCCTCATGTTTACCATATCTGAGTAATTGAAATTTCTCATCGTTGAACTTCATATTGTTTTCTGCAGCCCACTGAAAGATTTGGTTGATGTCCGCCTGGAGCCTTGCAGTGTCTGCAATGGAAGACACTGTCATGCAGATTCGGGTGATGAGGTCCAGCGTATTTTCTAGTCTTGTTGGTTCTATTATTTGCTGGTTTAAGGTGAATTTAGTGCAGAGATTTAATAGTTCACGTATGAATTTTCATCTGAGCTGCCTCCTGAGGTGACCTCTGCCATAACATTATTTGCTACATTCCTCCACTTCAGGTGCCTCAAGTTGAAATCCCCCCAGTAACAAGATGTAGGGCAGGAGTCAGGAAATTTTCCAGACAGTGGTCAATTTTCAAACGCTGTTCCTGGAACTGCTGGGAGGTTGCATCAGGAGGCTTGTAATCAACCACAATGACAAGGTTTTAGTTTTCGATCTTTACTGACAAACCTTCAACTGCATCATTTGAGGTGTTTAGTAGTTCTGAGCAAATGAACGACTCTGTGACATATAGGCCAACCTTCCCACCCTTGTGTAAATAAGTATGGGTGACCCGGTGGTCTGGTGGCTAAAGCTCCCGCTTCACACACGGAGGGCCCGGGTTCGATTCCCGGCGGGTGGAAACATTTCGACACGTTTCCTTACACCTGTTGTCCTGTTCACCTAGCAGCAAATAGGTACCTGGGTGTTAGTCGACTGGTGTGGGTCGCATCCTGGGGGACAAGATTAAGGACCCCAATGGAAATAAGTTAGACAGTCCTCGATGACGCACTGACTTTCTTGGGTTATCCTGGGTGGCTAACCCTCCGGGGTTAAAAATCCGAACGAAATCTTATCTTATCTTATCTTATAGGCCAAACCCCCAATTGGGGAAATAAGGACCCACATTACCCTCAATAATTTTTATGGGCCCCACATGCTAATAATTGTCATTTTAATCTTCGTTAATCGGCAAAATCCATGGGTGGGAGGAGAGAGCAGCCCTTGGTGCCTAGTTTCACGGACACAATGAACAAATAGGGGTCACCCAGGGGCTCAGCCCACAGGTTGGAAACCACTGGGCTACACCATCCTATCAATAAAAAAATATTCAGTTACAACCTGATAATCGTTCAGGAGGGACCGAAACGTCGTCTGAAGTTTCTTCTCATAAAGTGAGTTACTAGCGAGTGTAATATGGACCTAGTGTAATATTCGAGGTATTATTATTATAATCAAAAAGAAGCGCTAATCCACAAGGACTATACAGCATTCGAGGTAAGAGCCATCTGGGAGCTGGATACTGTCTACTGCAGTGGATCTTCTCAGTGACTTGTTGGTCATCACTGAACAACAACAATACCTTCGTGGACAAAATGTTTTCCAACTGTAGCTGGTTGAAAACCAGACATTTCAGACATGTTACCGTGAGTGACTAATACTTGTTATAAAGGTAATTATGTTAATGTGGGAGGGGTTGTGGGCGCGCGGTGTGACGTCACTGTCGGCGCCGGTTATCATATTTATCTTCAAAATTGATGATATTTGTCTTGTTTTTAAATAATATTATGATAACAGTGTTGCTGATACTAGTCTTTGTTCGCAGCTTTATGAGGTAAATACTGACAGCTGACTTGGAACGCTTAATATAATTAATCAAGCTAGCAGCTTACACCTGACATAACTGTTACCTATAATGTGTCTCACCTCTCCCATTACAAAGAAAAAACCGTCTGTCTTAATAAAAAAAAATCTAATGTTAAACTAACATGAATTATGAAACTAAACAGTGAAGGATACATTGTAAAATCAATGGCTTTCTTTCGTGCCTACTATTGTAATAATACATTTATCTGTATTATCTGTGTGGCTCAGAGAAATAAACTAATTATTATTATTTATTTACATTTATTTCGTTGTCGTCGTAGCTTAAAGGTTTTCTCTCACTGATGAATTTACATTGTTTAAGAACAAGAGACAAAGGTTCCATTAGGTCATTACCTAGGTTCTAGTTTGATTTTTAAGGTACATAAGGTTCAGTGATTCCTAAGTATAATACTTTATATTTGCTCATTATATTTATTAGTAACTATTAATTCTGTGGATAATATTGTCACTGCTCCTACTGTTTAATGGTGTAACAATAGATGGTTGCTCTTTGGTGGGTTTCCACCATTACTTATGGTTTGAATTGTACCTGGAGAGAGTTCCGGGGGTCAACGCCCCCGCGGCCCGGTCTGTGACCAGGCCTCCTGGTGGATCAGAGCCTGATCAACCAGGCTGTTGCTGCTGGCTGCACGCAAACCAACGTACGAGCCACAGCCCGGCTGGTCAGGAACCGACTTTAGGTGCTTGTCCAGTGCCAGCTTGAAGACTACCAGGGGTCTGTTGGTAATCCCCCTTATGTATGCTGGGAGACAGTTGAACAGTCTCGGGCCCCTGACACTTATTATATGGTCTCTTAACGTGCTAGTGACACCCCTGCTTTTCATTGGGGGGATGTTGCATTGTCTGCCAAGTCTTTTGCTTTCGTAGTGAGTGATTTTCGTGTGCAAGTTCGGTACTAGTCCCTCTAGGGTTTTCCAGGTGTATATAATCATGTATCTCTCCCGCCTGCATTCCAGGGAATACAGGTTTAGGAACCTCAAATGCTCCCAGTAATTGAGGTGTTTTATCTCCGTTATGCGTGCCATGAAGGTTCTCTGTACATTTTCTAGGTCGGCAATTTCACCTGCCTTGAAAGGTGCTGTTAGTGTGCAGCAATATTCCAGCCTAGATAGAACAAGTGACCTGAAGAGTGTCATCATGGGCTTGGCCTCCCTAGTTTTGAAGGTTCTCATTATCCATCCTGTCATTTTTCTAGCAGATGCGATTGATACAATGTTATGGTCCTTGAAGGTGAGATCCTCTGACATGATCATTCCTAGGTCTTTGACGTTGGTGTTTCGCTCTATTTTGTGGCCAGAATTTGTTTTGTACTCTGATGAAGATTTAATTTCCTCGTGTTTACCATATCTGAGTAATTGAGATTTCTCATCGTTGAACTTCATATTGTTTTCTGCAGCCCACTGAAAGATTCGGTTGATGTCCGCCTGGAGCCTTGCAGTGTCTGCAGTGGAAGACACTCATGCAGATTCGGGTGTCATCTGCAAAGGAAGACACGGTGCTGTGGCTGACATCCTTGTCTATGTCGGATATGAGGATGAGGAACAAGATGGGAGCGAGTACTGTGCCTTGTGGAACAGAGCTTTTCACCGTAGCTGCCTCAGACTTTACTCTGTTGACGACTACTCTCTGTGTTCTGTTAGTGAGGAAATTATAGATCCATCGACCGACTTTTCCTGTTATCCCTTTAGCACACATTTTGTGCGCTATTACGCCATGGTCACACTTGTCGAAGGCTTTTGCAAAGTCTGTATATATTACATCAGCATTCTTTTTATCTTCTAGTGCATTTAGGACCTTGTCGTAGTGATCCAATAGTTGAGACAGACAGGAGCGACCTGTTCTAAACCCATGTTGCCCTGGGTTGTGTAACAATATTAAGTTGGCGTTAAATTTGGGATATTATTTTGTTGTGCAAATGGTAAAAAAAAATAACCTAACCTAATGAAATCTGCCTAACTGAACTTAAAATAACCTAATTTAACCTTACTCTG
This sequence comes from Cherax quadricarinatus, assembly GCF_026875155.1. Lineage (NCBI taxonomy): Eukaryota > Metazoa > Arthropoda > Malacostraca > Decapoda > Parastacidae > Cherax > Cherax quadricarinatus. The sequence goes on along the minus strand of NC_069405.1, from coordinate 35,468,538 downwards.
CCATTGTTAGATATGTCTTTGTGTATGTTTGGCAAGGATGTGACATAAGTTGATATTAAGAGTTAATTAGTAGTCATGCTGCACAACCAAAATAAATATTTTTTTTTGGCATTATCAAATAAAATAATAATTTGCACAAGAAATACTTGTACTTTAGTGTACATAGGTTATATGTATTGTAGTGTAACTAATGCCTGAGTTCAGCTAAGTAGTGGTCATAAACCACAGCTGCAGGATTGTTGATAACTGCTGATAAAACACATTTAACACTTAAATGAGAGACATTTATTTCATAAAAGAACAGAGGAGCATTGTGTTTGGTCTACTGGACATTGCTAATTTGTCTCAGTCACACTGAATGATATGACACTCACGTTTCCAATCAGGGGCAGCACCAAGTGGGTTGAAGCCCCCCCAAATTCCCTCGGTCCTCCCATAGTAATAATAATGCTCCCTCAAAACAGGTCTTCTAGCTCCCCCCTTTTCCAACCAGTTAGCCAGCCTTAATGTCTTAAAATAGTATAGAAATTCTGGCACTGCCTCTTTTTCCAGAAACGATCTGTATTTAAAGCTTCTTAAAGTAATTGCATCACTGACTGTGCTTGGTAGTTTGTTTTCTTCCCCTCGCCTTTCAAGGGCTCTTGATCCAAAGAATTGGAGCAACCCCTCTCTTTCCTTGGATTGAATCTAATTGCCTCCCATTTCCCAAGCATTGTAAGATAAAATTTGTTCAGATTTTTAACCCAGAAGGTTATCTGCATAGGATAACCCAAGAAAGTCGGTGTATCATTGAGAACTCTCAGCCTTTTTTCTATTGGAGTCCTTTAATCTTTTTTTTTTTCAGGATGCGACCCACACCAGTCGATTAACACTCGGGTGCCTGCTTACTGATAGGTGAACAGGGACAGTAGGTGTAAGGAAGCATGCCCAGTGTTTCTGCCCATGCCAGGGATTGAACTATGAGGCGACAGCATTTCCAACCGAGCCATGGAACACCCTATTGTATGGCCCCTTTGGGTTTAGCTTTCCTGTGAAATAAAATCCTTTCAACAACTGTACTGCTAAACCAGTGATTTCTTATATCTATTCTAAATGTAAATTTATTCAACTTGAATCTGTTTCTATGAGTCCTGTCTTGGTTAGAAATTTTAGGCACTATGTCTATTTCTATTATTTATTTTGGTTTGCTATTTGTATACCTCAGGTATATCTTGTCTAATTTTATGCCTTTCCAGAGAGTAAATTCAATGTCTTCAACTGATTTTTATAAGAAAGAATTCTAAAACAAGATTAGCTTTGCATCCTTCTCTGTAGGTTTTCCAGTGTAATAATGTCCATTCTTTAATATGGAGATCAGAATTAAGCTTTATAATGTAAAGGATATATTAAGCTAAAGTATAAAATTACCATAGGTATTACTTTCTAGATTTAAGATTTCTATCAATGAGAATCCCTAAGTTTTTCTGAAGTTGGCTTATGATTCATACCTTGTTATTTACTTTACATGTACCATTGTTATTTTCTTTTTCCAGGATTATAACCTTACATCTGTTCACATTAAACTGCCTCTTGTCGCTTTTCATACCACAACATCAACATAACCAAATCATCCTGTAGCACCTTGGGTCAATATGGAATATGGCTGCTTGGCTGTACTCAGCCAGTTACTGTATTTCTTAATATTTATGCAAACTATCCAGACCCAGACAAAAGTAGTTCTTTGTTGTACAAATTTTTATTTTAGGAGATAGTAACCACAAATACTTTTATAAAAGGAAGAGTGCAAGTGGTAAAATAAGCACCTGCCCAAAGTTTTGTAGGAAACTTATTTCTTTAACCATTGTCTGTAAGTGTCATGTACAGGTATATATACAGTTGACCATTGGATAACAGAAGTAACATTCCTGAAAATGGTGTGTAATAAAAATGTATGTAAACTGAACTGAAGACTATATGGGACAATAAGATTATGCTCATTCAACCCCCCTCCAAAAAAATAAGCCTAAAAATTTGTCGTCAGTGTGTCGTAATGGGAGAACCATTGGATATTTAAGGCTGTTTCCAAGCAGCATGTAGTAGATTTTGTAAAAAAAAAAAAAAAAAATTTAGGCAGGGAAGAGAAAAAAAGAGTGGGAGAAAGAGAGGTGGTAAGGATGTGAGAGAGAGAGAGGAAGTAGTTAGGTAGATAGAGAGATTAAAGCATGCTTACATTAGTTTTTTCGTTGTATGTCCAGTCATGTCATCAATATAGTAGACCAAGTCTGTTTTATTGGATGCTTGCCCATGTTAGAAAGTTGACCAGTTAAGCAGACATAATCCTTAATTGATAGTCTGCTTAAGTGATTAGCAGACTTAGCACACACAGCAGACTATTTCTGCTAATTAAGCAGATTATGTCTGCTTAATTAGCAGACATAGTCTGCTGTGTGTTGATAAATTAAGCAGACTATGCTTAATTAATCAATCAGTTAAGCAAACTGCTTAATTGATAGTCTAGTTAATTGATTTGCAGACTATGCTAATTAAGCAGACTATGTCTGCTTAATTAGCATAGGTGTGAATTGGAATGCTAGTGAGTTAGGGGTTTTGACAGTTCTATACACAGTAGGGCCCCGCTTTATGGAGTTTCACCTTAGTGTTCTGTTAATATGGACATTTGAAATTATGACCAAAACTCACTACATGGCTTTTCCCCCACCTGACTTTCTAATATGGTCACCTGGTTTGTTTACATTCTCTGTGAGCTCCATGAGCACTGCATCTCTCCATTATGTCTGTAAACTTTTCAAAATTTCAAGTGTTTCAAAAGTTATTTCATGTTTTATATATATTCTGATAATTATATTTATGTGTACCTGTACCTTTATTTACTACTACATGTACATAGTATACAGGCCTAGCTGACATCAATGACATACTACTCTATAGAAAGCCCCTTGTTATATTGAGCATTTTGGGTAAATTAGGTCAGTGTCCCAGGATGCAACCCACACAAGTTGACTAACACCCAGGTACCCATTTACTGATGGGTGAACATAGACAACAGGTGTAAAGAAACACGCCCAGTGTTTCTACCCTGGCTGGGAATCAAACCCAGACCCTCACCGTGTGAAGTGAGAGCTTAGCTACCAGACATAAATAAACTTACACACTGTGCTGGCATGCAGGTACACATTAAAATCACTAAGAGTGTCTTTAGATTGCCATATTAATAATGATAATAATACACAATAATAATCACTCTGAGGTGCATTAAATGTCGTATATTAGGTTAATATAAACATTTTCATTAATCCATCTATGATTTTTTTTTTTCAAAATTATAAAATAAACATGCTACTTAACATATAAACATGATAAATACACCCCACAGTAGAATAAATTAACATAAATATGAGACGTTAGGTGTAGGTAAACATGTATGAACCAAAACCGGACGCGTTTGTTTACATACTATGCGTTTCTCTCCTATCCCATTTACTCGTTCTCTCTCTTGTTTATTCGTTTTACTTCTTTTACTCGCCTCTCACCCTACATTAAGACTACAAATATTTTAAGGTAAGTAATGAGTCCAGGTAGTAGGTTGGTTGACAGCAACCACCCAGGGAGGTACTACCGTCCTGCCAGGTGATGTGAAATGGAAACCTGTAACTGTTTTACATGATGGTAGGATTTCTGGCGTCTTTTTTTCTGTCTCGTATACATACTGGATAACAGGAATATCTTGCTACTTCTGCTTACACTCAGGTCACACTACACAAGCATGCACATGCATATATACACATACACACATTTAGGGTTTTTCTTCTTTTTTCTTCATAGCTCTTGTTTTTTTTTTTTTCTCTATTGTCCATGGGGAAGTGGAAAAGGATCTTTCCTCCGTAAGCCATGTGTGTCGTATGAGGCGACTAAAATGCTGGGAGCAATGGGCTAGTTACCCCTTCTGTACACATTTACTAAAAATGAGAAGAAGAAAAACTTTATAAAACTGGGATGCTTGAATGTGTGTGGATGTAGTGTGGATGATAAGAAAGAGATGATTGCTGATGTTATGAATGAAAAGAAGTTGGATGTCCTGGCCCTAAGTGAAACAAAGCTGAAGGGGGTAGGCGAGTTTCAGTAGGGAGAAATAAACGAGATTAAGTCAGGAGTATATGAGAGAGTTAGAGCTAAGGAAAGGGTAGCAATAATGTTGAAGGATCAGTTGTGGAAGGAGACGAGGGAATATAAATGTGTAAATTCAGGGATTATGTGGATTAAAATAAGGGTCGGATGTGAAAAGTGGGTCATGATAAGCGTGTATGCACCTGGAGAAGAGAGGAGTATAGAGGAGAGAGAGAGATTTTGGGAGATGTTAAGTGAATGTATAGGAACCTTTGAGCCAAGTGAGAGAGTAATTGTGGTAGGGGACCTAAATGCTAAAGTATGAGAAACATTTAGAAAGGGTGTGGTAGGTAAGTTTGGGGTGCCAGGTGTAAATGATAATGGGAGCCCTTTGATTGAACTTTGTGTAGAAAGGGGTTTAGTTATAGGTAATATGTATTTTAAGAAAAAAGAGGATAAATAAGTATACAAGATATGATGTAGGATGTAATGACAGTAGTTTATTGGACTCTGTATTGGTAGATAAAAGACTGTTGAGTAGCCTTCAGGGTGTACATGTTTATAGAGGGGCCACAGATATATCAGATCACTTTCTAGTTGTAACTACAGTGAGTGTAAAAGGTAGATGGGATGCAAGGAAAATGGAAGCAGCAGTAGAGAGAGGTGAAGGTGTATAAACTAAAAGGGAGGCAGTTAGGGTAAGATATAAACAACTATTGGAGGATAGATGGGCTAGTGAGAGTATAGGCAATGGGGTCAAAGATGTATGGGGTAGATTTAAGAATGTAGTGTTAGTGGTCAGCAGAAGTTTGTGGTTACAGGAAAGTGGGTGCGGGAAGGAAGAAGAGCGATTGGTGGAATGGTGATGTAAAGAGAGTAGTAAGGGAGAAAAAGTTAGCATATGAGAGTTTTTTTTACAGAGTAGAAGTGATGCAAGGAGGGAAGAGTATATGGAGAGAAAAAGAGAGGTTAAGAGAGTGGTGAAGCAATGTAAAAAATAAAGCAAATGAGAGAGTGGGTGAGATGTTATCAACAAATTTTGTTGAAAATAAAAAAAAGTTTTGGAGTGAGATTAATAAGTTGAGGAAGCCTAGGGAACAGATGGATTTGACAGTTAAAAATAGGAGAGTTAGAGGCATTGGGAAGATGGAGGGAATATTTTGAGGAATTGTTAAATGTTGATGAAGATAGGGAAGCTGTGATTTCGTGTATAGGGCAAGGAGGAATAATATCTCGTGAGTGTGGGGGAAGTTCGTGAGGCAGTGGGTAGAATGAAAAGGGGTAAGGCAGCTGGGATTGATGGGATAAAGATAGAAATGTTAAAAGCAGGTGGGGATATAGTTTTGGAGTGGTTGGTGCTATTATTTAATAAATGTATGGAAGAGGGTAAGGTACCTAGGGATTGGCAGAGAGTATGCATAGTTCCTTATGTATAAGGCATAGGGGATAAAAGAGAGTGCAAAAATTATAGGGGAATAAGTCTGTTGAGTATACCTGGTAAAGTGTATGGTAGTTATTATTGAAAGAATTAAGAGTAAGACAGAGTAGGATAGCAGATGAACAAGGAGGCTTTAGGAAAGGTAGGGGGTGTGTAGACCAAGTGTTTACAGTGAAACATATAGGTGAACAGTATTTAGATAAGGGTAAAGAGGTTTTTGTGGCATTTATGGATTTGGAAAAGGCATATGACAGGGTGGATAGGGGGCAGTGTGGGAGATGTTGCAGGTGTATGGTATAGCAAGTAGGTTACTGAAAGCAGTGAAGAGTTTTTATGAGGATAGTGAGGCTCAGGTTAGAGTATGTAGGAGAGAGGGAGATTATTTCCTAGTAAAAGTAGGCCTTAGACAAGGATGTGTGATGTCACCATGGTTGTTCAATATATTTATAGATGGGGTTGTAAGAGAAGTGAATGCGAGGGTCTTGGCAAGAGGTGTGGAGTTAAAAGATAAAGAATCAAACACAAAGTGGGAGTTGTCACAATTGCTCTTTGCTGATGACACTGTGCTTTTGGGAGATTCTGAAGAGAAGTTGCAGAGGTTGGTGGATGAATTTGGTAGGGTATGTAAAAGAAGAAAATTAAAAGTGAATATAGGAAAGAGTAAGGTGATGAGGATAACAAAAAGATTAGGTGACGAAAGATTGGATATCAGATTGGAGGGAGAGAGTATGGAGGAGGTGAATGTCTTCAGATATTTAGGAGTGGACGTGTCAACAGATGGGGCTATGAAGGATGAGGTGAATCATAGAATTGATGAGGGGAAAAGGGCGAGTGGTGCACTTAGGAATCTGTGGAGACAACGAACTTTGTCCATGAAAGCAAAGAGGGGAATGTATGAAAGTACAGTACCAACACTCTTGTATGGGTGTGAAGCATGGGTGATGAATGTTGCAACGAGGAGGAGGCTGGAGACAGTGATGTCATGTCTGAGGGCAATGTGTGGTGTGAATATAATGCAGAGAATTTTAAGACTTCAAATATTTTAAGATAAGTAATGAGTGTACTGTGTGTGTATTTTACTTTTTATTGTTTTTAATGCCTAGTTTTATTGCTAACTTAATATATGTTAGTGTAAACTTATCTGGCATTTGTGTGTAAAAAATGGCATTCTGCTTTCAGGCAATGTCCACTTTCGTGCAGTAGCCTGGAACCTAACCTGCTGTATGGGGGGGGGGGCCCTAATGTATATGTATTATTTAAGAATAACCTTGGAGCACCTATGAGATATGCAGTGGAACCTCGGCTTACGAATTTAATCCATTCCGTGACCTTGTTCGTATCCTGATTTGTTCGTATGCTGAATCAATTTTCCTCATTTAAATTAACTGAAATGCAATTAATCCGCTCAAGCGTCTCGGGAGGCATGACGCAGTAATGCTAATATCAACTCTACGGCTTAGTTATCTATCACAATTCATCAAATATGACATAATATTCCCTGAAACGCAGGAGGGAGAGATACCTGGAGTTTACCTGGAGAGAGTTCCGGGGGTCAACGCCCCCGCGGCCCGGTCTGTGACCAGGCCTCCTGGTGGATCAGAGCCTGATCAACCAGGCTGTTGCTGCTGGCTGCACGCAAACCAACGTACGAGCCACAGCCCGGCTGATCAGGAACTGACTTTAGGTGCTTGTCCAGTGCCAGCTTGAAGACTGCCAGGGGTCTGTTGGTAATCCCCCTTATGTGTGCTGGGAGGCAGTTGAACAGTCTCGGGCCCCTGACACTTATTGTATGGTCTCTTAACGTGCTAGTGACACCCCTGCTTTTCATTGGGGGGATGATGCATCGTCTGCCAAGTCTTTTGCTTTCGTAGTGAGTGATTTTCGTGTGCAAGTTCGGTACTAGTCCCTCTAGGATTTTCCAGGTGTATATAATCATGTATCTCTCCCTCCTGTGTTCCAGGGAATACAGGTTTAGGAACCTCAAGCGCTCCCAATAATTGAGGTGTTTTATCTCCGTTATGCGCACCGTGAAAGTTCTCTGTACATTTTCTAGGTCGGCAATTTCACCTGCCTTGAAAGGTGCTGTTAGAGTGCAGCAATATTCCAGCCTAGATAGAACAAGTTTACCTGGAGAGAGTTTCGGGGGTCAACGCCCCCGCGGCCCGGTCTGTGACCAGGCCTCCTGGTGGATCAGCCCCTGATCAACCAGGCTGTTGCTGCTGGCTGCACGCAAACCAACGTACGAGCCACAGCCCGGCTGATCAGGAACTGACTTTAGGTGCTTGTCCAGTGCCAGCTTGAAGACTGCCAGGGGTCTGTTGGTAATCCCCCTTATGTGTGCTGGGAGGCAGTTGAACAGTCTCGGGCCCCTGACACTTATTGTATGGTCTCTTAACGTGCTAGTGACACCCCTGCTTTTCATTGGGGGGATGGTGCATCGTCTGCCAAGTCTTTTGATTTCGTAGTGAGTGATTTTCGTGTGCAAGTTCGGTACTAGTCCCTCTAGGATTTTCCAGGTGTATATAATCATGTATCTCTCCCTCCTGCGTTCCAGGGAATACAGGTTTAGAAACCTCAAGTGCTCCCAGTAATTGAGGTGTTTTATCTCCGTTATGCGCGCCGTGAAAGTTCTCTGTACATTTTCTAGGTCGGCAATTTCACCTGCCTTGAAAGGTGCTGTTAGAGTGCAGCAATATTCCAGCCTAGATAGAACAAGTGACCTGAAGAGTGTCATCATGGGCTTGGCCTCCCTAGTTTTGAAGGTTCTCATTATCCATCCTGTCATTTTTCTAGCAGATGCGATTGATACAATGTTATGGTCCTTGAAGGTGAGATCCTCCGACATAATCACTCCCAGGTCTTTGACGTTGGTGTTTCGCTCTATTTTGTGGCCAGAATTTGTTTTGTACTCTGATGAAGATTTAATTTCCTCATGTTTACCATATCTGAGTAATTGAAATTTCTCATCGTTGAACTTCATATTGTTTTCCGTAGCCCACTGAAAGATTTGGTTGATGTCCGCCTGGAGCCTTGCAGTGTCTGCAATGGAAGACACTGTCATGCAGATTCGGGTGTCATCTGCAAAGGAAGACACGGTGCTGTGGCTGACATCCTTGTCTATGTCGGATATGAGGATGAGGAACAAGATGGGAGCTAGTACTGTGCCTTGTGGAACAGAGCTTTTCACCGTAGCTGCCTCGGACTTTACTCTGTTGACGACTACTCTCTGTGTTCTGTTAGTGAGGAAATTATAGATCCATCGACCGACTTTTCCTGTTATTCCTTTAGCGCGCATTTTGTGCGCTATTACGCCATGGTCACACTTGTCGAAGGCTTTTGCAAAGTCTGTATATATTACATCTGCATTCTTTTTGTCTTCTAGTGCATTTAGGACCTTGTTGTAGTGATCCAATAGTTGAGACAGACAGGAGCAACCTGTTCTAAACCCATGTTGCCCTGGGTTGTGTAACTGATGGGTTTCTAGATGGGTGGTGATCTTGCTTCTTAGGACCCTTTCAAAGATTTTTACGATATGGGATGTTAGTGCTATTGGTCTGTAGTTCTTTGCTGTTGCTTTACTGCCCCCTTTGTGGAGTGGGGCTATGTCTGTTGTTTTTAGTAACTGAGGGACGACCCCCGTGTCCATGCTCCCTCTCCATAGGATGGAAAAAGCTCGTGATAGGGGCTTCTTGCAGTTCTTGATGAACACAGAGTTCCATGAGTCTGGCCCTGGGGCAGAGTGCATGGGCATGTCATTTATCGCCTGTTCGAAGTCATTTGGCGTCAGGATAACATCGGATAGGCTTGTGTTAATCAAATTTTGTGGCTCTCTCATAAAAAATTCATTTTGATCTTCGACTCTCAGTCTGGTTAGCGGCTTGCTAAAAACTGAGTCATATTGGGACTTGAGTAGCTCACTCATTTCCTTGCTGTCATCTGTGTAGGACCCATCTTGTTTAAGTAGGGGCCCAATACTGGACGTTGTTCTCGATTTTGATTTGGCATAGGAGAAGAAATACTTTGGGTTTCTTTCGATTTCATTTATGGCTTTTAGTTCTTCCCGCGATTCCTGACTCCTAAAGGATTCTTTTAGCTTAAGTTCGATGCTTGCTATTTCTCTGACCAGTGTCTCCCTACGCATTTCAGATATATTGACCTCTTTTAGCCGCTCTGTTATTCTTTTCCGTCGCCTGTAAAGGGAGCGCCTGTCTCTTTCTATTTTACATCTACTCCTCCTTTTTCTTAGAGGAATAAGCCTTGTGCATACATCGAGTGCCACCGAGTTAATCTGTTCTAGGCATAAGTTGGGGTCTGTGTTGCTTAGTGTATCTTCCCAGCTTATATCGGTTAGGACTTGGTTTACTTGGTCCCACTTTATGTTTTTGTTATTGAAGTTGAATTTGGTGAATGCTCCCTCGTGACTAGTCTCATTTTGTCGGTCTGGGGCTCCACGCATACATGTCTGAACCTCAATTATGTTGTGATCTGAGTATATTGTTTTTGATATGGTGACATTTCTTATCAGATCATCATTGTTAGTGAAGATGAGGTCTAGTGTATTCTCCAGTCTAGTAGGCTCTATTATTTGCTGGTTTAAATTGAATTTTGTGCAGAGATTTAAAAGCTCGTGTGAGTGTGAGTTTTCATCAGAGCTGCCTCCTGGTGTTATTACTGCAACAATATTATTTGCTATATTCCTCCATTTTAGGTGCCTTAAGTTGAAATCCCCCAGGAGCAAGATGTTGGGTGCAGGAGCTGGAAGGTTTTCCAGACAGTGGTCAATTTTTAACAGCTGTTCCTGGAATTGCTGGGATGTTGCATCCGGAGGCTTGTAGACTACCACAATGACTAGGTTTTGGTTCTCGACCTTTACTGCTAAAACTTCCACTACATCATTTGAGGCATTAAGCAGTTTTGTGCAAACAAGTGACTCTGCAATGTACAGGCCAACCCCCCCTTTTGCCTGTTCACTCTGTCACATCTGTATAGGTTGTAACCTGGGATCCATATTTTGTTGTCCAAGTGATCCTTTATGTGGGTCTCAGTGAAAGCCGCGAACATTGCCTTTGCCTCTGCAAGCAGTCCACGGATGAAAGGTATTTTGGTGTTTGTTGCTGGCTTTAGACCCTGTATATTTGCAAAGAAGAATGTTATCGGACTGGTGGTATTGTTGGTACTGGGGGGGGATTTTTTTTCCGGCATTAGTATCTGTATCTGTTGGTTTGGAGTGGAGGCCATCGACTGCGGTTCCACTCCAGGAATGACTGGAGTTGGTGTACGATTTCTGCCATTTCCTGCCAGTTTTTTTTCCTTCCTGGCACTAAAAAACCTCTCCCTCTTGAGTGGCTGTGGCTACCCAGGTTTTCCCATGGCCTGGATGTTTTGTATCTTTTTGTCCCCTTTAGATGGTATGCCTGGCAATTTAAGTTATAGCACAGTCTTTCCTGTACTGAAGAGGTACACATTTCAGGGTGAAAAAGCTTACAGGAAGGGAGTTTGCATTTTCCTGTTGTCATATGGGCATGGCATTTTCTAGGGTGGTCATAGTTCCATGTCCCATCTGTTTTTCCAGATTTCCCCTGCCAGCAGATACCAAGTGCATAGTATGTGCACAGGCTTGGTTTCCGCTTGCCTTGGGTTTCTGTGACTGTATTCCCTGTTGGTGCATGTTTCCCTGTCTTACTTCTATCCTCCCTAGCACCAACAATGGAGCTCCCACCAGTTGTTTTTGGTAATTTATCCTCACTATTGCTATTGGAGTCCTCTTGTTTGCTATTTCCTGCAGTATTTCTAGTTTGCAATATTGGTTTTATCTTATCTTTGACTACACTTGTTTCCCTACTATGGCTCCTGTCCCCTATGAGGTCATTTATATGTATTCCTTCCTGCGTATAATTCCCGACTACCTGGACAAAATCTCCAGCTTCACCATTACTGTCTCCCAGGACAGTATCTCCAGCTTCACCATTACTGTCTCCCAGGACAGCACTATCAGCCCCACATTTACTGACTACCAGGACATCACCTCCAGCCTTACAGTTTGTGACTACATGGCCAGTATCAAGGGCAGTACCATTCAGCCCAGACTTTTTATGTTCCCATCTGTTGTAGAAAGCTTCCAGGTTTTCTATGAAAGCAGCTTTGATGTTGTCCTCTTTTAATACCCTTGTGATTTTAGTCCACAGATTTTCCTCATTTGGGCATACCCAAAAACACTTCTCTGTTTTAATACTGCTTGTAGCTAGTTCTTGAATATCTGCACAAGGGGCGTGACACCAATTTCCACAAAAACGACAATTTATCCATGTGGAAGCCCGTTTGTGATTATATACACCTGGAAAATCCTAGAGGGACTAGTACCGAACTTGCACACGAAAATCACTCACTCCGAAAGCAAAAGACTTGGCAGACGATGCACCATCCCCCCAATGAAAAGCAGGGGTGTCACTAGCACGTTAAGAGACCATACAATAAGTGTCAGGGGCCCGAGACTGTTCAACTGCCTCCCAGCACACATAAGGGGGATTACCAACAGACCCCTGGCAGTCTTCAAGCTGGCACTGGACAAGCACCTAAAGTCAGTTCCTGATCAGCCGGGCTGTGGCTCGTACGTTGGTTTGCGTGCAGCCAGCAGCAACAGCCTGGTTGATCAGGTGCTGATCCACCAGGAGGCCTGGTCACAGACCGGGCCGCGGGGGCGTTGACCCCCGAAACTCTCTCCAGGTAAACTCCAGGTAAATAAACAATATTAATAACATAGAACCACGATACAGTGGACCCCCGGTTATTGGTCGTAATCCGTTCCAGAAGGTCGGCTGATAACCGAAATGGCCGATAACCGAATTAATATTTCCCATAAAAATTAATGGAAATACAATTAATCTGTTCCAAAGAAAAATATTCACAAAAAATAATTTTTTTTTTTTTTTTTTTTAACAATTATGTAAGTATTACATACCTTTAATCGTAGGTTATCCTGGAAACCTCACATTACCTCTCTGAAGGCAACTTGTCACAGCCGGCTGAACCTTCTTAAAACCCTTGCTCATCTTTCGTGGGGAGCTGATCGTCGAACCCTCCTTCACCTACATTCCACCCTTATTTTATCGAAACTTGATTATGGTGACCAGATCTATTCAGCGGCATCTCCTGCTACTCTCTCTAGCCTTAACCCCATTCATCACCAAGGATTACGTTTATGCCTTGGTGCTTTTCGCTCTTCCCCTGTCGAAAGCCTCTATGCAGAAGCGAACGTTCCATCCTTATCCGATCGCCGTGATGCCCATTGCCTGCGCTACTATGTACGCTCTCATGATCTCCGCAATCCTTCCATTTATAGAATGGTCACTGATATTAGTAGACATTCTTTATTTGTTCGCCGCCCCTGCTTACTCCATCCCTTCTCTCTTCGCCTTCATTCGCTCTTGTCTTCTCTTCAACTACCACCTTTCTATGTACATGTAGCATCTCACTTTTCCCTACCCCCCTGGGAAGTTCCAGCTGTTCGAGTCTGTTCTTTCTCCCTCCCTTGCTCGAAAGCCCAACTGTCTACGGTCGCTTCCCGCTCTCTTTTTCTTGACCACTTTCACTCTCATTCTCATGCCATTGCTGTGTACACAGATGGCTCTAAGTCTTCTGACGGCGTAGGATTCGCAGCAGTGTTTCCGGACAGCGTCGTACAAGGGCATTTACTATCTTCGGCTAGTATTTTTACTGCTGAATTATATGCCATCCTTACAGCACTTATCCGTATTGCATCTATGCCTGTGTCATCATTTGTGGTTGTCTCAGACTCCCTTAGTGCTTTACAGGCTATACAAAAATTTGATACACCTCACCCCTTAGTCCTCCGTATCCAACTTTGGCTACGCCGCATCTTTACCAAGCATAAAGATATTGTTTTTTGTTGGGTCCCTGGTCATGTTGACGTACAGGGCAATGAACAGGCAGACACTGCTGCGCGGTCAGCAGTACATGACCTACCAGTTTCATATAGAGGTGTTCCATTTACGGACTATTTTGCTGCAATAGCTACCCACCTTCACACCCGTTGGCAACAACGTTGGTCTACTATGCTCGGCAACAAACTTCAGTCTATTAAACCGAGTATAGGTTACTGGCCGTCTTCTTATCACCAGTGTCGAGGTTGGGAGACTACTCTCTCCCGTCTTCGCATTGGCCATACTCGTCTTACTCATGGATATCTCATGGAGAGGCGTCTTGCTCCTCTCTGAGAATTGCCAAGCTCCATTATCAGTCAGCCACATTCTGTTGGACTGCCCACTTTATCAACGAGCACGCAGAATTTACCTCTGTCGTCGTCTTCGCCCCGCTGCTCTCTCTTTACCTTCCCTTCTCGCTGATGGACCCACCTTTCATCCAGACTCTCTCATTGACTTTTTGACAACGACTGACTTACTTCACAAATTCTGATACTTTCAGCCCTTTCTACTTCAATCTCTTGCTACCCTCTACCCCCGTACTATCCCCTGCCCTGCTGTTTTCTGTAACCTGCTGATCATCCCCCCTCCCTTCTGCCATCCAATTCCCTTGCTTCCTTCCCTACCCTGCAGCGCTGTATAGCCCTTGTGGCTTAGCGTTTCTTTTTTGATTATAATAATAATACATACCTTTATTGAAGGCTAATGCTGGCTTCTGGAAGATAGGGAGGAGGAAAGAGGGAGGAGTTAGTGTTTGGAAGGGAAATCCCCCTCCATAAAGACTTTAGGTAACAAAGCCTTCTCTGGGGTTACTTCCCTTCTCTCTCTTTTATTGCCACTTGGACCAGCTTGAATCACAAAATAACTGTCCAGAGTGCTCTGTTTCTGGCGTCTCTAAGATTTCCCTGAAGTGGGACAGGGTTTTGTCACTAAACATGTGACATCGTTTTTCTTGAATACTCTTGGATTTTCTGAGTGATACACTAGTAAAGGCTTCACTTTGAAATCCCCACTAGCATTACCACACAACAAAAGAGTAAGCCTGTCTTTCATAGGCTTGTGTCCTGGCATTGCCTTTTTCTCCTGGGTAATGCAGGTCCTGTTTGGCATTTTCTTCCAAAATGGGCCTGTTTCGTCACAACTGAACACTTGGTGGGGTTCGAATCCTTCAGCCTTTACATAGTCCTGGAATTTGTGAACATATTTTTCAGCTGTACATTTGCCAGAACTTGCAGCCTCACCATGCCTTACAACACTATGTATGCCACTACCCTTCTTAAATCTATCAAACCATCCTTTGCTGGCCCTAAATTCACAAACTCAGCACTTGTTCCAGGCATTTTCTTTGCAAGATCCTCATGCAACTGCTTTGCCTTCTCACAAATGATTGACTCCACAACATTGTCTCCCACTAATTCTTTTTCCTTAACCCACAATAATAACTTTTCCATCTCTTCCATTATTGGTGGACTTTGTTAGAAAAGTTGCTACTTTTGCAACATTAGCATCTTTGATTTGTTCTTTTTTGCAAGGATGGATGTAATTGTTGATTTATTCTTGCTGTACATCCTGGCAAGTGCCACCACCTTCATACCACTCTCAAACTTTTCTATCATTTCACACTTAAATTTCATGGTGTTTCTCACTTTCTTTATCACAGGAACTTTACTAGGAACTTTCTTTGGAGCCATCTTTACTTATTTCACAGTTGCACTGCAAGAAAATCCACTAAAAACAATGTCAAACAAGTGAAATGTTTGGACGTATGAGCAGAAGTTTCCTCGGTCACTATGAGGCAAAGCCAAACTGAAGTGCAAGCTGTCCCAGCCGGCAGATGGACATGTCCAAAACGGCCGATAACCGGGCGAAAAACCCGCCGATAACAGAGTTGGCCGATAACTAAACTGGCCGATAACCAGGGGGTCTACTGTATATATACTCTAAAATGAATAAAATAGGCCATAATATGGCAAGTGATGGCGATGCCAGCAGCGGCAGAAAGCATCTGCCATTTACTCTCCCACTCTAGTATCTTCCCAGTCAAAAACCCCACACCTAACTTGTGTTTATCTATGATTAGCGGCGCGCATAACGGAGATAAAACACCTCAATTACTGGGCGCGCTTGAGGTTCCTAAACCTGTATTCCCTGGAACGCAGGCGGGAGAGATACGTGATTATATACACCTGGAAAATCCTAGAAGGACTAGTACCGAACTTGCACACGAAAATCACTCACTACGAAAGCAAAAGACTTGGCAGACGATGCAACATCCCCCCAATGAAAAGCAGGGGTGTCACTGGCACGTTAAGAGACCATACAATAAGTGTCAGGGGCCCGAGACTGTTCAACTGCCTCCCAGCATACATAAGGGGGATTACCAACAGACCCCTGGCAGTCTTCAAGCTGGCACTGGACAAGCGCCTAAAGTCGGTTCCTGACCAGCCGGGCTGTGGCTCGTACGTTGGTTTGCGTGCAGCCAGCAGCAACAGCCTGGTTGATCAGGCTCTGATTCACCAGGAGGCCTGGTCACAGACCGGGCCGCGGGGGCGTTGACCCCCGGAACTCTCTCCAGGTAAATTCCAGGTATGTAACCACAGGTGTGGTCAAGACATGTATATACAGTGGACCCCCGAGTTTTGTGATTAATTCGTTCCAGAGGGCCTGCCGAATGGTGAAATTCACAACTGGCGAATCCATTTTCCCCATAAGAAATAATGGAAATCCAATTAATCCATTTCAAACACTCAAATGTATTAACCAAAAATATTTTTTAAAGATTAAATATATTTTTACATACAGAAAACAATGAAAAATAAATATAAAGCACTAATAAAATGAATAAATGAACATTTAACATCACACTTACCTTTATTGACTCTTGTTGGTGTATGGAAGACAGGTAGGAGGGGATAGGAAGACGAGTTTATTATGGTTCAATATGACGCTAATATCATCTCTATGGCTTATTTATATATAACAATGCATGTAATAGGACATAATAAGCAATATTAATAACATAGAAACATGATATATTATTCTAGAATGAATAAAATATGTCATAATGTATGAGAGGAGTAAGTGGTGGTGGTGTTGGGTTTATAAGGGCCACTGAGAGAAGCCGTACATAGTGGTGGTGGTGGTGGCAGTAGAACCCACCACCACTATTCACACTGAAACTTTGTATGTAATTTATAAATAAGAAATATTTACATTTTAATTTATGAATAAGAAATATTTGCACTTACCTTGGAGGAGATGTTAGTTTAATTAGTTTGATGAAGGAGATGCTGGCATAGGTTTAGGGTGGTGGAAGATAGCAGGGCGGCGCATGTTTAGTGGCCCTATACACATCCAGCAACATTGGAGAGTTACTTTCATGTCATTTTTCTATCGCTTAATTGCTTCACTTACTTGTTGCACTATTAATTCTACACTTTATTACTGGCTGGCACTATAGCCTTTATCGATACTTGCTATGTTAGTATCGTACGTATCACTGAATCACTGCAGAAGGCACATTCTTCCCTCTCTCTTCTTCCTCCACTTTGCTACGAGTTTTTTCTTGAATTCTATTGTGTTTCTTTTATTCTTTAGCAAAAGGCTGGCACTAGGAGCTTTCTTTGGGCCCATGGTGGCTTATTTAGCAGTTGCAAGCACAAAAAAAAAATGGATTATTATGAAATGTATCATATGAACCCGTGGGGTGATGGTCACTCACTGGTAAACAATGGCACACTGAGTGTGAATGGTGCAGGAGACTGGCTTTGTGTGCACGCTAACGGTGGACATGTACCGGACAGTCGCCGAATCATGAGGCTAATCACGAATCGTGAAGCTAAATTTTGGCAAACAAAGTTTCCGAAAATCGGATTTCACGAAAGTCACAGCCGCCGAACGGCGGGGGTCCACTGTATAGGTGAAGACATAATCACTGTGACCACAGTGGTGGTGGTGGTGGTGGTGGCGGCGGCCAGCTGCCTTCTTCGTTTCTCTAGGTTTTTTTCATAGTTTCTAATCGCTTCCTGAGCTTCTTGCTGATTGTACGCGAATACTGTCTCTTTGGGAGAAGCATTATGTAAGAAATTTATACAATATAAGACGAAATTATGCATCCCAAGGGTCTGCTGCGGTCACTCAGAGCGGCACACCTCCTCTTCCTTTTGACCCTTGGTTGGCACTGAGATAGCCGTGGTCTCGCAGTACATATAGCCACCCAGAGGGTTACCAATTTGTATTTTGAAGCATTTGGCACAAAAATATGAAAAAAAAAATTATGAAAAATGTCTAAAAATGACAACATATTATTATTATTATTACTGTTGTATTATTATTTTTTTTTTTAACACACTGGCGGATTCCCACCAAGGCAGGGTGGCCCAAAAAAGAAAAACTTTCACCATCATTCACTCCATCACTGTCTTGCCAGAAGGGTGCTTTACACTACAGTTTTTAAACTGCAACATTAACACCCCTCCTTCAGAGTGCAGGCACTGTACTTCCCATCTCCAGGACTCAAGTCCGGCTTGCCGGTTTCCCTGAATCCCTTCATAAATGTTACTTTGCTCACACTCCAACAGCAAGTCAAGTATTAAAAACCATTTGTCTCCATTCACTCCTATCAAACACGCTCACGCATGCCTGCTGGAAGTCCAAGCCCCTCGCACACAAAACCTCCTGTTATAATTATTATTATTGTTCTTAGTATGTCCGTATTATTATAATTATTATTATTATTATTAATTTAGGGAACTGGAGCACAGATCCAACTCCCTAGATCAAGAGCCCATCACCACGTACATACTACTACTAATAATTATTATAACAATAATAATAATAATTCAATATAATAATAACAGTAATTAGAAACTTCAAAAGGCTGCCAGTAGTTGGTGCCACCATCAGTAAAACATTGGTAACCACTACTAGTACACTTTTCACCTGTCTAGACTTACTAGTGTATTAGTATTAGGTTAAGTCTGCCTGAAATGCCTCGGCATGATAGTGGCTTTCTTTGCTCCACTCATACTATGATGTGTAAACACACATCATAACCTTTGCAAAGAAATAAATATTTAATTTATGGTATTTATTTAAGAAACCTCCCTTGAGGGGGAAGTTCGCATCCTGAAATTTCGTTCGTATCCAGAAGCAAAAAAGCGACTGAACAACTGTTTGTATCCTGAAAAATTCGCATGGTGGGGCATTCGTAAGCCAAGATTCCACTGTATTTCTTTTGGTGCCAAGTTTCTTGTTGTTAAATCTTATCATTCATTTCAGTGGGTATCTGATATGGTAAGCAGATGATCTGTAGATCAGTTGCTAGCACACTCAGCTTACACATTGAGGTCCGTGGTTCAATCCCCAGTACGAGTGGAAATATTGGGTGTGTTTCCGTAAGGCATCTGCTGTCTCTCTTCACCTAGCAGCAAGTAGGTACCTGGGTGTTAGCTGACTGGTGTGGGTTGCATCTTGGGGACAATATTAATCCTTTGACTGTTGCAGGCCCCTTTCTGAAACTGTCATTCTGTGTCGCAAAATATTTGAAAAAAAAAAAAATTCTTACCACAATGTTAGGATTATTTTACTAAGTGTTTTAAGCCTAAAAAAAATTTTTGCCATCAGTACTTACCGAGATATAGAGGCGCAAAGTTGGCAGAAAATGAGCAGCGTATGGCAACAGCGGCGAATGCCGCCCACCTGGTATTCTTTTATTTACTCCAATTCAAAGGTTTCTTGTATTTTCCAATATTTTTCTCTTCTAAGTAACTTATGTGGCCTGTGAGACCAAAGTAAGGTGCATTGTTCAAATATACACTGATTGTTTACAACACAGTAACTGAACAAACATTATCACTATTAGATTGTGTATAAAACTTGTTTACACAAACAAACAACACAAAACATTGTTTATTACTATTGTTCCATAATATATATACATATGTACAGTCACTGAACACTTTCCTAGAACTGCTGCAGCTTGTGGAACTCTTGGAAACATGGGTATATGCAGAGTGGTACTTGACACTCCTCACACATCAAACGAGTGTCTGCGTGTTTGTGGGCATTTTATGGCATGTCCACATACAAAACACCTCTTCTGAGCACTTTTCTTGAAAGCAGTAGGAGGTAGTTGTATGGGGTAGTGATCACCAGGCCTCAAACGAGATGGCATGTATTGGTAATTTTGTGGGCACTGGTCTATTGCAGGTGTTGCTCCTTGGTACTTGACGATTATTTGTCTGATGACTGACAAACAAAATTCACCATATTTTGGTTTGTTGTTGGTCCTCAACTTGTATATGTTATAAGCATGTAGCATGGAAATATCAAGAAGATGGAAAAAAAGTTTTATATACTACTTATAACTCTTGCGTACACAGTCAGCAAACCCAATCTGCATGTCACATTTATCCACTAAGCACATATCGAGGTTGTAGTCCATGACAGCTGCAGGTTTTAGAATGGGTTCATTGGTCTCTCTATTGTGTCTGCCATTTCATTTCGGTGAACTGATGTCAAGAATGTGACATCACGTTTGTCATGCCACCGAAATGCCATGATGTCATTGGCAACAAAAGCCTGCACCTCACCTCTGCGAGTGCCAGCGTGGAACCTTGGCATATGCTTACGATTACCACCTCTTCAAGGGGGCTCCTTGGCGTGGTGAAGAGGCTCTTGGTCTGAGGAATTAGACCTGTTGGTCTCCTTCCTCAGACCGAACCTAATTACCCCCGAATCCCCCCTTCCCTATCCGATCCTCCTCTTTTTCCTTTCCTTCTCCTCCTCCCCACCCCTCCCTTTTGCCCTTCCTTTTTTGGCCTTTGGGATTTTTCCCACAGGCGCGCTAGTTCCTAGGTATGGGAAAGGGTACCGGGGTCCATCCCATTCCGTTGAGGTTCTTGGTGGTGGCGTAGTTTGCTGTGGAATCTGGATCGCCTGGGGATGTCCCGATCCCTCTCCGGTATCCCGGAGGGTGGCTTTGGGTGTCTTTTGGGCGACGAGTGTTTCTCTGGAAGCCACCTTTCAGATTCCGGGGGTGGTGGCTGAAGGAGGTATGCTTTGTGGTGGATATCTGGCCGCTCTCTCTTTTGTCCACCGTGGTAGCTCGGCAGATGTGAGGTTGCTATCCCGGATTGCTGGTTTACTGGCATGAAGGGTAGGGTATGGCATGGGTTCCATGCTGCATCTGTGCTACTTGCAGTGCTGAGGTTCTCTTGGGCGCGGAGGGAGATTTCTGGCCCTTTCATTCCTCCTAGGACCTATCTCTCCTCGGTCCCCCCTTTTTTTATTCTTATTTTCTTCTTTCTTTTTTTTTCTTAACCCTTTGACTGTTTACGCCGTATATATACGTCTTATGCGCCACTGTTTCTGACGTATTTATACACATAAATTCTAGCGGCTTCAAATCAAGCAGGAGAAAGCTGGTAGGCCCACATGTGAGAGAATGGGTCTCCATGGTCAGTGTGCACCATATAAAAAAATCGGGGAGCCAGTGGTGCATTGTGGGAATGCCATTTCAGTTGTCCTTTTTCAGCATGTCTAGCGGTAAGAAATATGTGATTCCCCAGCAAATCTGGGACTCTTCTCTTCCCAAGTGATGCTCTAACACAGATGGAAGTGTCAGTGAAGATCAAATTCATGATTTGGAGGAGTTTGAGACCAAAAGCAATGGAGGAGGAGGAGGAAGAAGAGAGGAGGAGGAGGGGAGGAGAGGAGGAGGAGGAGGATGAGGAGGAGGGGAGGAAGAGGAGGAGGAGGAGGAGGAAGAGGAAGAGGAGGAGGAAGAGGAAGAGGAGGAGGAAGAGGAAGAGGAGGAGGAGGAGGAGGAGGAGGAAGAAGAAGATGTAATAATATTGTTCCATTGAAGCAAGGAAAAAAAAAAGTCCACCCCATGACAGTGACAAGATAAGGGGAAATAACATCTGATAAGAGCTGACTTTGATGAGCGTAAATGAGGGTGGAGCTGATAAGAAAAGATTAGATGAACATCGCCCTCCCTTTGTTTTTGCTGGTACACAAACATTTCTGTCTGTCTATTTGTCTGTCTGTCAAGCTCCATCTAGCTCTCTGTCTCAGAGAGCCACAAGACTGTGTCATCAGGAAAGTAGGATGGAAGGAATGATGACACACGACCATTTACCTAGGATAACTACATAACACAACTGCCTGCTAATACTTTGCAGAAAACTGCTCAGAGAAGGTGTTTTGTCTTTGCACATAAAAAAAAAAAGTCCACAAAAATGCACACACACTGGTTTTATGTGTGAGAGTGTAAAACACCACTGTGTATAACACCATGTTTTATGTGTGAGAGTGTAAAACACCATTGTGTATGACACCATGTTTTATGTGTGAGAGTGTAAAACACCATTGTGTATGACACCATGTTTCAGAGAGTTCCACAAGCTGCAGAACTTCTAGGAATATGTCCAGTGACTATATATTGGTATATATATTATAGAACAATAGTAATAAAAAAATTTTTGTAATTGTTTTTATAAACAAGTTTTGTAAACAATATATTGATAATTATGTTTGTGTGCTTATTGTGTTGTATACAACGAGTGTATATGTGTACATTGCACCTTACTTTGGTCTCATAGGCCACATAAGTTATGTGAAAAAATAAAATAGTGAATAAAACAACAAACCTTCAAATACAAGTAAACTAAAGTTTACCTGGTGAGCGGCAGTCGCTGCTGTTGCCATACGTGGCTCATTTTCTGCAAACTTCACAACTCTATATCTCGGTAAGTACTGATGGCAAAAATTTTTTTTTGACCAAAACACTCAGAAAAATAATCTTAACATTTTCATAAGAAAAAATAATATTTTTTTTTTTTCGAATATTTGGCGACATAGAATGACAGTTTCAGAGAGGGGCCTGAAACAGTCAAAGGGTTAAAAACAAAAAGAAAGAAGTAACCTAACCATGGAGTACCCGATCCATGACCCCGCTACCCCCAGGCCCCTTATTGTTACTGCACCCCGTTCTGACCTCACCTCATCTTTTGGTCACTCTTCGGACATTCCTAAGGCCCCTGTACCTCTTGCTGGTGCTGTTTCGTCACCCGCTTTAGGTGCCGGGGTTTCGACTGACTCCTTCGATTTGTCTGACCTCTGCTCTCCTTTGACTATGCTTCCGGCCTCTCCCTCTATGGTGCAACGATTTTCGAATCACCAGCCTGTCCCACGTCGGACCGACTCTGGTCCCACTTCTAAACACCAACGACAATCTCCTGATGATGTTACTTCGATACCTTCCCATTCTACTCGGCAAAGGCCGACACGTCATGCACTCCCTCTCCACACTCCGTTTCGGTCCACACAATGGACTAAATTCTTTACTTTAAGACCGACTTCTTCTACTGCCTATCTTTCTGACCATAGTATTGGCAAAGCACTCCTACGCCACGTTGGTGGAGATATTTCCTTTCATGCTCTTAAGAGTGGTACGCGTATCATCACATTCCAGAATTCTACCCAAGCTCATGATCTTTCTCTTCTTTCACATATCGATACTATTCCTATCACTATCGAAAAACATCATTCCCTCAATTCTTGTAGTGGTACTGTTATTCTGCCCCATACCATAGTCCAACAGAATTTCCAGACATGTGGCAATGACGTTCTTGAACAATTGGAACTCCAAGATCTCCCAATTCTCAAGGTAGACACTTATGTTCTTCCTGCCCTCGGGCGAAGATGATACCCATGCAATGTGGCTCGTTTAACTTTTGACAGCTGTGAACTCCCATCCTCTGTTTATGTAGCAGGACATCAGTTACAAGTTCGGAAGGTGATCCCTACACCGCAACAGTGTAGGAATTGCTGGCGATTTGGCCACCCAGCAAAATATTGCAGATGTATAGCCGAATGCCCAGTCTGTAGTGCCGGTGACCATTCTAATACGTCTTGCAGTTGAACTCCCTCTTGCCTTAATTGTCATGAGGCTCACCCTTCGTACTCTCGCCGTTGCCAGGTCTACTTAAATGAGCGGGAAATTCGTTGCCTCAAAGAGGCAGGTCTCCCTTATGCTATGGCAGTTTCTCATCTCCGCCTCCAAGGGAGACTACCCCGTGTTTCTTATTCTCGTGTATCAAAACGTCCCCCCACTTCTGGGGTCCCATCTTCTGCAGCCTCCTCTGCGGTTGCCAGTCCCATAGTCACTCCTGTATCTAATTCTTTTGCTGTCTTGGGCTCAGACGTCCCTACTTCAACACCTCAGTCTATCCTCACTTCTTCGTGTTCTCCCTCACAAACCCCGGTATTGACAAGTCCTCATACGACACCTCCTCCCAATCGTCCCTCTACTTCTCAGAGGTCCAATAAATCTCCTTTAACCCCTCCTTCCCTTTATCCACCTCCACATTTTACCCTCCCAGTCTCTGTACCTGGGTCTTCCCCTTTCTCTGGCTCTGTTACAAGCGTGGAGGTTCCTCCTCTGCATACTGTGCCTTCCTTCCCTGTCCCCTCCCAAATTTCTTCCTCTTCTGCCACCTCCCAGGTTTCTGCCTCTTCTGTCCCCTCCTACACTTCTCCAGTTCCCTCCACCCTTTCGCACCCCCCTACCATGGTACAGTCCATTACATTTCCGATCTTTACTCAAACTCCTCCTCCTTCCATCTCCAATATTGTCTCCCATACGACGTCTCTGAACTCTGAAACACTTGAAGCAATCTCTGAATATATTGCAGAGACCAAACCATCAATGGACACTGATCCACCCTCTGTTCCTTCTCTTTCCTCTTCTCCATCTGCGCAACTCCTTTCTTCACAGTGCACTGTTCCTTCGCTGCTTGAAAGTTTTCCTTTGCCACCGCATGTGGACTTTTCTAACCCCTCTAGTCCATAGGTACCCTTACCTGCGGACTTCAGGTATCTTTATCGTTGCCAATCATGGCCTATTTACAGTGAAATATACGCAGCCTCAGGGGTAATCGGGGTGAGCTTCAGATGTTGCTCTCCAAGTTTTCCACTGTCGGTGTTTGCTTACAGGAACCAAAATTACACTCTGCTGTTATCTATCCCATCTCAGGCTATAATTTATTGTATTCTTCAGATCCTTTTCCTGACGGGACCTTTAATGAAAGTGCCCTTCTTCTACGCACTGATATTCCATACCATCAACTATTTGTTCATACTTCGCTGCATTACACAGCAGCCCGTATCCACTTGCATAGGTGGTATACACTGTTCTTTGTATCTCTCTCCTTCTCGGGCATTATCTATCCCGGATATTGCCTTTCTTATTTCACCATTACCGCCACCACTTCTGTTACTTGGCGATTTTAATGCCCATCATTTCCTCTGGGGGGGGTCTCATTGTGATTCCCGTGGCATTCAGTTAGAGGCTTTATTTGCTACCCACCCCCTCCATGTTTTAAATACAGGTACTCGCACCCATTTTGATCCTTGGACTTATACTCTCTCTTGCATCGATCTCTCAGTCTGCTCTTCCTCTGCCGCATTATACTTCACTTGGTCTGTTCTCCCGGATTTACATGACAGCGATCATTTCCCAATCATTCTTACTTTCTCTTCATAGTCACCACCTCTTCATAACCCACGCTGGCAATTTGATCAAGCAAATTGGAACCTTTACTCACAACTAACTGTTTTTAGTGAGGTTCCTTCTTTGTCCTCCATTGATGAGCTTTTACACCTCTTCTCGTCCTCCGTTTTAACCACAGCTTCTCATTCTGTACCCCAAACTTCGGGCAGCCATTCTCAGAAATGCATGCCTTGGTGGTCTCCTGCTTGTGCTTGTGCAGTACGTTTGAAACGCTCTGCGTGGGGCAGGTACTGGTACAGTAGAACCACAGAGAGACTTCTTGATTTTAAGCAGAAGCATGCGATCGCTCGCCGTGTCATCCATGACGCTAAACGCACTTGCTGGCGAGATTATGTCTCCACCATCACCTCTGCTTCCTGTATGAGTGCAGTCTGGAAAAAAGTACAAAAACTGAGTGGTAAATATTCTCCTGACCCGGCTCCTGTTCTGCGGGTTGCTGGTGTTGATATAGCAAACCCACTAGATGTTGCCAATGAAATTGGCAATCATCTGGTCCGTATTTCTCAGGGGCTCCATCTATGTCCCTCGTTTCTTTCCTCAAAGTCTCCCAGAGAGTTAGCACCCTTGGACTTTTCTTCTCTCAGAGAGGAACAGTATAATGTGCCTTTTACACTTCAGGAACTGGAGCAACACTCTCAGCTTGCCGATCATCGGCAGCTGGGCCCGACGACATTCATATTCGTATGCTACAACATTTACATCAGTCAGCCCTTGCAGTCCTATTATGCCTTTTCAATCTTATTTGGTCACAAGGAGTTCTTCCACAGCTGTGGAAATCTGCCATTGTTCTCCCTTTCCACAAACCGGGTAGTACTACTGGACATGAAGCCTCCCACTATCGTCCCATTGCTCTTACCAGTACAGTTTACAAAGTGATGGAACACTTGGTAAATAGACGTTTAGTGTGGTATTTAGAGACACACAACAGTCTCTCCACTCGTCAATATGGCTTTCGTAAGGGCCGTTCTACCATAGACCCCTTACTACGCTTGTATACGCATGTTTGTAATGCTTTTGCGAATAACCACTCGGTTATTGCCATATTTTTTGACCTTGAGAAGGCATATGACACAACTTGGAGGTATAATATTTTGGCCCAAGCCCACTCCTTAGGCCTCCGAGGCAATCTACCATCCTTCCTTAAGAACTTCTTAACTGACAGACATTTCTGTGTTCGGGTTAATAATGTGCTCTCCCCAGACTTTATCCAAGCTGAAGGTGTCCCCCAGGGATGTGTTCTGAGCACAACACTTTTTCTCCTTGCTATAAATGATTTGGCCTCTAGTCTTCCATCCAATATTTGGTCATCACTCTATGTTGATGACTTCGCTATTGCCTGTGCAGGCGCTGACTGTCACCTCATTACAGTTTCTCTCCAGCATGTGGTCGACCGTGTTTCCAGTTGGGCCGCCACACATGGGTTTAAATTTTCCAGTACCAAAACTCGCCAAATTACTTTCACTAGATGCTCTGTCATCTCCGATCATCCTTTGTACCCCTATGGCTCTCGTATCCCTGAACATGATACAGTCAGGTTTCTAGGCCTCCTCTTTGACCGTAGGTTATCCTGGAAACCTCACATTACCTCTCTGAAGGCAACTTGTCACAGCCGGCTGAACCTTCTTAAAACCCTTGCTCATCTTTCATGGGGAGCTGATCGTCGAACTCTCCTTCGCCTACATTCCACCCTCATTTTATCGAAACTTGAATATGGTGACCAGATCTATTCAGCGGCCTCTCCTGCTACTCTCTCTAGCCTTAACCCCATTCATCACCAAGGATTATGTTTATGCCTTGGTGCTTTTTGCTCTTCCCCTGTTGAGAGCCTCTATGCAGAAGTGAACGTTCCATCCTTATCCGATTGCCGTGATGCTCATTGCCTTCGCTACTCATGATCTCCGCAATTCTTCCATTTATAGAATGGTCGCCGATATTAGTAGACATTATTTGTTTGCTCCGTCCCTTCTCTCTTTGCCTACATTCGCTCTTGTCTTCTCTTCAATTACCACCTTTCTATGTTCATATAGCATCTCACTTTTTCTCTACCCCCCTGGGAAGTTCCAGCTGTTCGAGTCTGTTCTTTCTCACTCCCTTGCTCGAAAGCCCAACTGTCTACGGTAGCTTCCCGCTCTCTTTTTCTTGACCACTTCCACTCATTCTCATGCCATTGCAGTGTACACAGATGGCTCTAAGTCTTCTGATGGCGTAGGATTTGCAGCAGTGTTTCTGGACAGCGTCATACGAGGGCATTTACTATCTTCAGCTAGTATTTTTACTGCTGAATTTTATGCCATTCTTGCAGCACTTATCCGTATTGCATCTATGCCTGTGTCATCATTTGTGGTTGTCTCAGACTCCCTTAGTGCTTTCGAGGCTATACAGAAATTTGATACACCTCACCCCTTAGTCCTCCATATCCAACTGGCTACGCCGCATCTCAACCAAGCATAAAGATATTGTTTTTTGTTGGGCCCTTGGTCATGTTGATGTACAGGGCAATGAACAGGCAGACACTGCTGCGCGGTCAGCAGTACATGACCTACCAGTTTCATATAGAGGTGTTCCATTTACGGACTATTTTGCTGCAATAGCTACCCACCTTCACACCCGTTGGCAACAACGTTGGTCTACTTTGCTCGGTAACAAACTTTAATCTATTAAACCGAGTATAGGTTACTGGCCGTCTTCTTGTCACCAGTGTCGAGGTTGGGAGACTACTCTCTCCCATCTTCGCATTGGCCATACTCGTCTTATTCGTGGATATCTCATGGAGAGGCCCTGCTCCTCTCTGTGAGAATTGTCAGGTTCCATTATCGGTCAGCCACATTCTATTAGACTGCCCACTTTATCAATGAGCACGCAGAATATACCTCCAACGTCGTCTTCGCTCCACTACTCTCTCTCTTTACCTTCCCTTCTCGCTGATGGACCCACCTTTCATCCGGACTCTCTCATTGACTTTTTGACAACAACTGACTTACTTCACAAACTCTGATGTTACCTTCAGCCCTTTCTACATCAATCTCTTGCTGACCTCTACCCCTGCACTATCCCCTGCCCTGCTGTTTTCTGTAAGCTACTGATCATCCCTTCCCCCTTCTGCCGCCCAATACTGTGTATTACTGCCAGTGTACACTGATATCCAAAACGAGACCACTTTTGCAATCACACAGTACAAATAACTTTATACGAAAGCATCTTTTGCTCGGTATATACTGCTTGAATGAGAGTCTTCCTTTGAATAAAATCAAAGACTCGTCTATAACAAGCTTCCTGAAGGGATAAAAATACATGCAACACTTTTGTTTCAGGTACATGAAGATGAAATTAATACACCTACATAAACACACTTCTGATCTTATATAACCTGTTGCTTCTGTCAGGCCTTTTGTCTGAAAGGTGTAACATACATAACAGTATCAAAAAGCGATTCACACCTATAATGTCACTAAAACCTGGGGTTGAAATCAGGCATTCTGTTGACCAGTATGTGGTGACAGTGTGCTTATACACATGTGGCATAAGCATTATTGTGGCAAAGAACAGGTACATCTCTGCCACAGTTGTGTCCTTCCACTGGTGTAGCTGTGATCTTGGTGAAAGAATTGTATTTGCCATGGTGTACTCACAGTATGTGTTGGTTTCCCTGACAATGTCCATCAGGGGTTCATCAAAGAATAACTGAAAGCATTCTAGTTCAGTGGCATTGTTCCCAAGTGTACATGATGGTCGTATTCCACTTCGTGTTTCATCAAAGTCATGGGGATTGGGAATAAAATCGTCACCTTGCTGCCAATCCCAGATGCGGTCTGCTGGTGGGTTCTGGATATTGAAACGTGGTTGTGGTTGTGGTTGTGCAGGTTGTGGGAGTGTGGGGTTGGGTGAGGCTGGTTGTAGTTGTGCAGAGTCAGCAGCGTCGGTAGTAGCGTGGCCTGCTGCTGGTGCCACATGGCTCATGCCACCATCACTATCACCACCACCACCTGTTGCCTCACTCACATCATTCATACCCATCGTAACAATATCATCATCTTCACTATCAGATCGTGGTGTAGGGCCACAGGATGTGCTCCGAGATTTACTCCTTCCCCTTGGAACAGCATATGACACACTACCAGACGGCATGCTACATCATATATACTGCCACTTCACTGGGGAATATTCACCCTCACTGTTGCAACTAGAACTGCTTTCAATAGCTTTGAAATCACTATCATTATCACTTTCACTGCTCACATCTGAGTCTTGTATGCGGGCAAATAGTTTCCTCTTTTGTCCTGGTACAGGTGAATGTGAATGAGCCGGCCCAGCACCAGAGGTGGAAGGTTGTGGGTCATCTGGGTTTTCATCACCAATTACATTATCCTGGGCACTGTTTTCAGTCACACCCACTTGAAAACCATGGAATTCACTTTCACTGACATTTCCATCACTGTTAGAGCTATCACTTGGGAACAAAAGACCTCCAATCTGCCAAGGAGTGAGGTACTTCTTACCGCGAGGCATGGTGAAAATGGACTACCAAGATGGCATTCCCACAATGCACCACTGAGTCCCAGAATTTTTTTCACAGGGTGCACACCCACCACTGAGACCCATTCTCTCTCATGTAGGCCTACCAGCTTTCTCCCGCTTGATTTGAAGCCGCAAAAAAATTACGCGTATTAATACGTCCGAAACAGTGGCGTGTAAGACTTATATATACAGTGGAACCTCAAATATCGAACTTTCTTTGTTTCAGACGGCTGTTCGAGTGCCGTTTCTGAATGAATTTATTCCTATCAGGAATAATGTAAATTAGATCAGTTCATTTCAGACCCTCAAAAATACACTTATAAAAGTACTTATAAAAATACACTTACATAATTGGTTGAGTTGGGAGGAGTTCGATATTTGAGGTTCCACTGTACGACCGAAACAGTCAAAGGGTTAACCTCTGTTGCCTGAAATGCTCTGCATAAGCAGGAGTTTTCTGTATAGTGTCATTGATGTCAGGTCTGTATAAGTTGTATCATGCACATTTATATGTACATGATACAACTTATACAGTATGTAAGGTTCCAGGCTACTGTAAATTGAAAAATTGAAAAATTGCTGTAAAGCAAATCATAACATTTTACTTTCAAATGTATATAAAAGCCTGATTAAGTGAGCAATAGAGTTAGGCCTAAAAAATGCATATATGTACAGTACATGCATTACTTACCTTAAAATATTTTCATCCTTATAGTGAGTGGTGAATATATTTATTGTAAGAAGTCTGAATAAATGAAGAATAGGTATAATTGAAAACTGCTGCATTAGCAAAATGCTGTAAAGTGGGGCCCACCTGTCCTTGTAGAAATAAAGATTATTATTGTAATTTTTACAAGTATACAATGGGCAGGCTCCACTTTACAGCATTTTGCTGATGCAGTGGTTTTCTATTACTACTTATTCTTCATTTATTCAGACTTCCTATAATAAATATATTCACCACTCATTATAAGTTAAGGATGAAAATATTTTAAGGCAAGTGATGCATGTACTGTATATGCATTTTTTAAGCCTAAGCCTTACCTCCATAATGGGAAAATTTATGGAATCAATAATTGCCAAAACCATTCGTAGCCATCTTGATAGGCATAAATTGATTAATGAATCTCAAAACGGTTTTACAAAGGGGCGTTCCTGTCTTACAAATTTACTAACTTTTGTCACTAAGTGTTTGAGGAGGTAGATCATGGTAATGAATATGATATTGTGTATATAGACTTCAGTAAGGCTCTTGATAGAGTTCCACATCAGAGGCCATTGAGGAAACTTAAGGCACACAGAATAAGAGGAGAATTTTTATCCTGGGTAGAGGCATGGTTGACATTTGTCAAAAGCAGAGAGTTTGCATAAATGGGGAGAAATCAGAAGGGGGGTGCAGCGCTGTATAGCCTTTGTGGTTTAGCGCTTCTTTATTATAATAATCAGAATGGGGGCACGTCACAAACGGTGTTCCGCAGGGGTCAGTGTTGTGCCTGTTGTTGTTCACAATTTACATAAACGACATAGATGAGGGAATAAATAGCAACATAAGCAAATTTACTGATGACACCAAAATAGGCCATCCAATTCATTCTAATGAGGACACTAGAGCACTCCAGGATGATTTGACTAGACTGATGCAATGGTTGAAGAAGTGGCAGATGCAGTTTAATATAAACAAATGCAAAGTTCTAAATGTTGAACAGGAAAATAACCATGCCACATATAATGTAATCTTAATACTTCTGACTGCAAAAATGATTTAGGAGTTCTGGTTAGCAGTAATCTAAAACCAAGACAACAGTGCATTAATGTTTGCAATAAAGCTAACAGAATCCTTGGCTTCATATCTAGAAGTATAAATAATAGAAGTCCTCAGGTTGTTCTTCTACTCTATATATCCTTGGTTAGGCCTCATTTAGATCATGCTGCACAGTTCTGGTCACCATATTACAGAATGGATATAAATGCACTGGAAAATGTACAGGAGGATGACGAAGTTGATCCCATATATCAGAAATCTTCCCTGTGAGGATAGACTGAGGGCCCTGAATCTGCACTCTCTAGAAAAGCGTAGAATTAGGGGAACCTCTTCAAGGGGGGCTCCTTGGCGTGGTGAAGAGGCTCTTGGTCTGAGGAATTAGACCTATCGGTCTTCTTCCTCAGACCGAATAACCACTCGGTTATTGCCATATTTTTTGACCTTGAGAAGGCATATGACACAACTTGGAGGTATAATATTTTGGCCCAAGTCCACTCCTTAGGCCTCCGAGGCAATCTACCATCCTTCCTTAAGAACTTTTTAACTGACAGACATTTCCGTGTTCGGGTTAATAATGTGCTCTCCCCAGACTTTATCCAAGCTGAAGGTGTCCCCCAGGGATGTGTTCTGAGCACAACACTTTTTCTTTTTGCTATAAATGATTTGGCCTCTAGTCTTCCATCCAATATTTGGTCATCACTGTATGTTGATGACTTCGCTATTGCCTGTGCAGGCGCTGACTGTCACCTCATTACAGTTTCTCTCCAGCATGTGGTCGACCGTGTTTCCAGTTGGGCCGCCACACATGGGTTTAAATTTTCCAGTACCAAAACTCGCCAAATTACTTTCACTAGATGCTCTGTCATCTCCGATCATCCTTTGTACCTCTATGGCTCTCGTATCCCTGAACATGATACAGTCAGGTTTCTAGGCCTCCTCTTTGACCGTAGGTTATCCTGATACAGTCAGGTTTCTAGGCCTCCTCTTTGACAGTAGGTTATCCTGGAAACCTCACATTACCTCTCTGAAGGCAACTTGTCACAGCCGGCTGAACCTTCTTAAAACCCTTGCTCATCTTTCATGGGGAGCTGATCGTCGAACTCTCCTTCGCCTACATTCCACCCTCATTTTATCGAAACTTGATTATGGTGACCAGATCTATTCAGCGGCCTCTCCTGCTACTCTCTCTAGCCTTAACCCCATTCATCACCAAGGATTATGTTTATGCCTTGGTGCTTTTTGCTCTTCCCCTGTTGAGAGCCTCTATGCAGAAGTGAACGTTCCATCCTTATCCGATTGCCGTGATGCCCATTGCCTTCGCTACTCATGATCTTCGCAATTCTTCCATTTATAGAATGGTCGCCGATATTAGTAGACATTATTTGTTTGCTCAGTCCCTTCTCTCTTTGCTACATTCCCTCTTGTCTTCTCTTCAATTACCACCTTTCTATGTTCATATAGCATCTCACTTTTTCCCTACCCCCCTGGGAAGTTCCAGCTGTTCGAGTCTGTTCTTTCTCACTCCCTTGCTCGAAAGCCCAACTGTCTACGGTAGCTTCTCGCTCTCTTTTTCTTGACCACTTCCACTCATTCTCATGCCATTGCAGTGTACACAGATGGCTCTAAGTCTTCTGATGGCGTAGGATTTGCAGCAGTGTTTCTGGACAGCGTCATACGAGGGCATTTACTATCTTCAGCTAGTATTTTTACTGCTGAATTTTATGCCATTCTTGCAGCACTTATCCGTATTGCATCTATGCCTGTGTCATCATTTGTGGTTGTCTCAGACTCCCTTAGTGCTTTCCAGGCTATACAGAAATTTGATACACCTCACCCCTTAGTCCTCCATATCCACCTTTGGCTACGCCGCATCTCAACCAAGCATAAAGATATTGTTTTTTGTTGGGTCCTTGGTCATGTTGATGTACAGGGCAATGAACAGGCAGACACTGCTGCACGGTCAGCAGTACATGACCTACCAGTTTCATATAGAGGTGTTCCATTTACGGACTATTTTGCTGCAATAGCTACCCACCTTCACACCCGTTGGCAACAACGTTGGTCTACTTTGCTCGGTAACAAACTTTAATCTATTAAACCGAGTATAGGTTACTGGCCGTCTTCTTGTCACCAGTGTCGAGGTTGGGAGACTACTCTCTCCCATCTTCGCATTGGCCATACTCGTCTTATTCGTGGATATCTCATGGAGAGGCGCCCTGCTCCTCTCTGTGAGAATTGTCAGGTTCCATTATCGGTCAGCCACATTCTATTAGACTGCCCACTTTATCAATGAGCACGCAGAATATACCTCCAACGTCGTCTTCGCTCCACTACTCTCTCTCTTTACCTTCCCTTCTCGCTGATGGACCCACCTTTCATCCGGACTCTCTCATTGACTTTTTGACAACAACTGACTTACTTCACAAACTCTGATGATACCTTCAGCCCTTTCTACATCAATCTCTTGCTGACCTCTACCCCTGCACTATCCCCTGCCCTGCTGTTTTCTGTAACCTACTGATCATCCCTTCCCCCTTCTGCCGCCCAATACTGTGTATTACTGCCAGTGTACACAGTGATATCCAAAACGAGACCACTTTTGCAATCACACAGTACAAATAACTTTATACGAAAGCATCTTTTGCTTGGTATATACTGCTTGAATGAGAGTCTTCCTTTGAATAAAATCAAAGACTCGTCTATAACAAGCTTCCTGAAGGGATAAAAATACATGCAACACTTTTGTTTCAGGTACATGAAGATGAAATTAATACACCTACATAAACACATTTCTGATCTTATATAACCTGTTGCTTCTGTCAGGCCTTTTGTCTGAAAGGTGTAACATACATAACAGTATCAAAAAGCGATTCACACCTATAATGTCACTAAAACCTGGGGTTGAAATCAGGCATTCTGTTGACCAGTATGTGGTGACAGTGTGCTTATACACATGTGGCATAAGCATTATTGTGGCAAAGAACAGGTACATCTCTGCCACAGTTGTGTCCTTCCACTGGTGTAGCCGTGATCTTGGTGAAAGAATTGTATTTGCCATGGTGTACTCACAGTATGTGTTGGTTTCCCTGACAATGTCCATCAGGGGTTCATCAAAGAATAACTGAAAGCATTCTAGTTCAGTGGCATTGTTCCCAAGTATACATGATGGTCGTATTCCACTTTGTGTTTCATCAAAGTCATGGGGATTGGGAATAAGTTGTCACCTTGCTGCCAATCCCAGATGCGGTCTGCTGGTGGGTTCTGGATATTGAAACGTGGTTGTGGTTGTGGTTGTGCAGGTTGTGGGAGTGTGGGGTTGGGTGAGGCTGGTTGTAGTTGTGCAGAGTCAGCAGCGTCGGTAGTAGCGTGGCCTGCTGCTGGTGCCACATGGCTCATGCCACCATCACTATCACCACCACCACCTGTTGCCTCACTCACATCATTCATACCCATCGTAACAATATCATCATCTTCACTATCAGATCGTGGTGTAGGGCCACAGGATGTGCTCCGAGATTTACTCCTTCCCCTTGGAACAGCATATGACACACTACCAGACGGCATGCTACATCATATATACTGCCACTTCACTGGGGAATATTCACCCTCACTGTTGCAACTAGAACTGCTTTCAATAGCTTTGAAATCACTATCATTATCACTTTCACTGCTCACATCTGAGTCTTGTATGCGGGCAAATAGTTTCCTCTTTTGTCCTGGTACAGGTGAATGTGAATGAGCCGGCCCAGCACCAGAGGTGGAAGGTTGTGGGTCATCTGGGTTTTCATCACCAATTACATTATCCTGGGCACTGTTTTCAGTCACACCCACTTGAAAACCATGGAATTCACTTTCACTGACACTTCCATCACTGTTAGAGCTATCACTTGGGAACAAAAGACCTCCAATCCGCCAAGGAGTGAGGTACTTCTTACCGCGAGGCATGGTGAAAATGGACTACCAAGATGGCATTCCCACAATGCACCACTAAGTCCCAGACTTTTTTTTTCACAGGGTGCACACCCACCACTGAGACCCATTCTCTCTCATGTAGGCCTACCAGCTTTCTCCCGCTTGATTTGAAGCCACAAAAAAATTACGCGTATTAATACGTCCGAAACAGTGGCGTGTAAGACTTAAATATACAGTGGAACTTCAAATATCGAACTTTCTTTGTTCCAGACGGCTGTTCGAGTGCCGTTTCTGAATGAATTTATTCCTATCAGGAATAATGTAAATTAGATCAGTTCATTTCAGACCCTCAAAAATACACTTATAAAAGTACTTATAAAAATACACTTACATAATTGGTTGAGTTGGGAGGAGTTCGATATTTGAGGTTCCACTGTACGACCAAAAACAGTAAAAGGGGTTTTAACCTCTGTTGCCTGAAATGCTCTGCATAAGCAGGATTTTTTCTGTATAGTGTCATTGATGCAGGTCTGTATAAGTTGTATCATGCACATTTATATGAAACATGATACAACTATACAGTATGTAAGGTTCCAGCTACTGTAAATTAAAAAAATTGGGCTGTTAAAGCAAATCATGGGCATTTTACCTTTCAAATGTATATAAAGCCTGATTAAGTGAGCATAGAGTTAGGCCTAAAAAATGCATATATGTACAGTACATGCATTACTTACCTTAAAATTTTCATCCTTATAGTGAGTGGTTGAATATATTTATTCTAAGAAGTCTGAATAAATGAAGAATAGGTTAATTGAAAACTGCTGCATTAGAAAAATGCTGTAAAGTGGGGCCCACCTGTCCTTGTAGAAATAAAGATTATTATTGTAATTTTTAAAGTATACAAGGGGCAGGCTTCACTTTACAGCATTTTACTGATGCAGTGGTTTTCTATTACTCTTATTTTTCATTTATTCAGACTTCCTATAATAAATATATTCACCACTCATTATAAGTTAAGGTGAAAATATTTTAAGGCAAGTGATGCATGTACTGTATATGCATTTTTTAACCCTAAGCCTTACCTCCATAATGGGAAAATTTAGGGAATCAATAATTGCCAAAACCATTCGTAGCCATCTTGATAGGCATAAATTGATTAATGAATCTCAAAAGGGTTTTTAAAAAGGGGGCGTTCCTGTCTTACAAATTTACTAACTTTTGTCACTAAGTGTTTGAGGAGGTAGATCATGGTAATGAATATGATATTGTGTATATAGACTTCATTTAAGGCTTTTGATAGAGTTCCACATCAGGGGCCCATGGGAAACTTAAGGCACACAAATAAGAGGAGAATTTTTTAAATCCTGGGTAGGGCATGGTTGACATTTGTCAAAAGCAGAGAGTTTGCATAAATGGGGGAAAATCAGAAGGGGGGTGCAGCGCTGTATAGCCCTTGGGGGTTTAGCGCTTCTTTATTATAATAATCAGAAGGGGGGCACGTCACAAGCGGTTTCCGCAGGGGTCAGTGTTGTGCCTGTTGGTTGTTCACAATTTACATAAACGACATAGATGGGGGAATAAATAGCAACATAAGCAAATTTACTGATGACACCAAAAATAGGCCATCCAATTCATTTAATGAGGACACTAGAGCACTCCAGGATGATTTGACTAGACTGATGCAATGGTTGAAGAAGTGGCAGATGCAGTTTAATATAAACAAATGAAAAAGTTCTAAATTTTTTGAACAGGAAAATAACCATGCCACATATAATGAAATCTTAATACTTCTGACTGCAAAATGATTTAGGAGTTCTGGTTAGCAGTAATCTAAAACCAAGACAAAAAGTGCATTAATGTTTGAAATTTAAAGCTAACAAATCCTTGGCTCCATATCTAAAAAGTATAAATAATAAAGTCCTCAGGTTGTTCTTCTACTCTATATATCCTTTTTTAGGCCTCATTTAGATCATGCTGCACAGTTCTGGTCACCATATTACAGAATGGATATAAATGCACTGGAAAATGTAAAAGGGGGATGACGAAGTTGACCCATATATCAGAAATCTTCCCTATGAGGATAGACTGAGGGCCCTGAATCTGCACTCTCTAGAAAAGCGTAGAATTAGGGGAACCTCTTCAAGGGGGGCTCCTTGGCGTGGTGAAGAGGCTCTTGGTCTGAGGAATTAGACCTATCGGTCTTTCTTCCTCAGACGAACCTTTTTTAAACCCCCCAATCTCCCCTCCCCTATCCCATCCTCCCCTTTTTCCTTTCCTCCTCCTCCTCCCCACCCCTCCCTTTTGCCCTTCCTCTTTTTGTCCTTTGGGATTTCTCCCACAGGCGCGCTAGTTCCTAGGTAGGGGAAAGGATACCGGGGTCCATCCCATTCCGTTGAGGTTCTTAGGGGTGGCTTTAGTTTGCCGTGGGATCTGGATCGCCTGGGGATGTCCCGATCCCTCTCCGGTATCCCGGGAGTAGCTTTGGGTGTCTTTCGGGTGACGAGTGTATCTCTGGAAGCCACCTTTCGGTTTCCCGGGGTTTGGTGGCCGAAGGAGGTATGCTTTGTGGCGGATACCGGCCCCTCTCTCTTTTGTCCACCGAGGTAGCTCGCAGATGTGAGGTTGCTATCCCGGATTGTTATTTTACTAGCATGATGGGTAGGGTAGGGCACGGGTTTCATGCTGCATCTGCGCTACTTGCGGCGCGAGAGGTCCTCTTGGGCGCGAGGGAGATTTCTGGCCCTTTCATTCCTCCTAGGAACTATCCCTCTCCAGTCCCCCCTTTTTTTATTTTCTTTTTTTTTTTTTTTTTTCTTTCTTCTTTTCTTTTTTTCTTAAAACAAAAGAAAGAAGTAACCTAACCGGGCCCTAGTCCATAAACCTGGTACCCCCGGGCCCCTTCTTGATACCGCACCCCCGTTCTGCCTCGCTTCGTCTTTGGACCACCTCTCGAATCCTCATGCCCTGTACCTATTGCCGGTGCTGTTTCCTCACCGCTTCGGTACTGAGGCTCGCTGACTCCTTCGATTTATGGGACCTTCGCTCCCTCTGACTATTCCGGCCTCCCCCTCTAGGGTGCGGCAATTTTCAAATCGCCGACCCGTTCCCACCACGTCGATCCAACTCTGTTCCCACGCCAAACGCCAACGAAAATACCTGTGATGATACTTTTTCACCTTCTCGTTCTCTCAAAAACGATGACCGTCCTTTACTACCTTTCCAGCTCAGTTTCAGATTTGAACAAGGACAAATTCTTCACTTTACGACCAACTTCCTCTATTTGCCTATCTTTCTGACCATAGTATTGACAGGCACTCCTACGCCAGTTGTAAGTATTCTTTTCATGCTCTAAGATGGCGCGCTCATTACCGTACAGAATGCTACCCAAGGCTCATGACTCTCTCGTCTTTCCCATATCGATACTGTTCCTGTCACTCTTGAAAAACATCATTCCCTCAATTCTTGTAGTGGTACCGTCATTCTGGCCCCATACCTTTAGTTCAACAAAATTTCCAGACTGTGGCACTGACATTCTAGAACAGCTGGAACTCCAGGATCTCCCAATCCTAAAGGGGTAGACACTTACGTTCTTCCTGCCCGTGGGCGGAGACGATACCCAGCAATGTGGTCGTTTAACTTTTGACAGCCGAAACTCCCATCCCAGTTTTATATGCAGGACATCGGTTACAAGTTCGAAAGGTGATCCCTACACCACAACAGTGTAGAAATTGCTGGCGATTTGGCCATCCAGCGAAATATTGCAGATCAAATCCCCGAATGCCCAGTCTGTGGTGCCGATGACCATTCTAATACGTCTTGCAATCGATCCCCCTCTTGCCTTAACTGTCATGGGGCTCACCCTTCGTACTCTCGCCATTGTCAGGTCTATTTAAACGAGCGGGAAATCCGTTACCTCAAAGAGACAGAAGGTCCCCCTTATGCCATGGCAGTTTCTCATCTCCGCCTCCAAGGGAGACTTCCACGTTTTTTTATTCCCATGTTTCAAAACGTCCCCCCACTTCTGTATCCCATCTTCTACACCCACCTCTGTGGTTACCTTCCCATAATCACTCCTGTATCTAATCCTTTTGCTTCCTCGGCTAGACTCCCTACTTCAACGCCTCAGTCTAATCTCGCTTCTTTGAGTTCTCTCCACAAGCCTCAGTATCGACGAGACCTCGTACGACACCCCCTCCCAATTGTCCTCTACTTTCAAAAGTCAAAAAAGGTCCGTTAACACCTCCTACCCATCTTCCACCTCCTCTTTTTAAACCCTCCCTGTCTCTTCCCTGGTTCTTCCCTCTCACTGGCTCAGTTACAAGTGTAGAGGTTCACCCCCTCCTCGTACTGTACCTTCCTCCCCTGTTCCCTCCCCAAGTTCTTCCTCTTCTGCCACCTCCCAGGTTCCTGCCTCTTCTGTCCCCTCCACGCTTCTCCAGTTCCCTCCACCCTTTCGCCCCCCCCTACCTCGGTTACAGTCCAATACAGTTCCAATCTTTACTCTTCCTCCCCCTACCATTCCCAATGTTGTCTCCCATACGACATCTCTGAATTCCGAAAACTTGAAGAAATCTCTGAATATATTGCAGAGACCAAAACCCATAAATGGAAAATGATCCACCTTCCGCTCTTTCTCTCTCCTCTGCTCCATCTGCGCAACTCCTTTCTTCACAGCGCACCGTTTCCTTCGTGCTTGAACGTTTTCCACTGCCTCCGCATGTGGACTTTCTAACCCTTCTAGTCCGTAGGAACCCTTACCTGGGGATTTCAAGTATCTTTATCATTGCCAATCATGGCCTATTTACAGTGGAATATACACGGCCTCAGGGGTAATCGGGGTGAGCTTCAAAATTACTCTCCCAGTTTGCCCCTGTTGGTGTTTGCTTACAGGAACCAAAATTACACTCTGCTTTTTTCTCAAAATCTCAGGCTATAATTTATTGTATTTTTCAGAATCCTTTTCCTGATGGGACCTTTAATGAAAGTCCCCTTCTTCTCCACATTGATTTTCCCGTACCATCAGCTATTTGTCATACTTCGCGCATTACACAGCACCCCGTATCCACTTACATAGGTGGTATACACTCTGTTCTTTATATCTCATCCTTCTCGGGCATTATCTATTCCGGATTTTGCCTTCCTTGTTTCGTCATTACCGCCACCGATTCTGTTACTTGGTGATTTTAATGCCCCCATTTCTCTGGGGGGGGTCTCACTGTGATTCCCTGGAATTCAGTTAGAGGCTTTTCTTGCCACCCACCCCCTCCATGTTTTAAATACAGGTACTCGCCCATTTTGATCCTCGGACTCTACCCCTCTCTTGCTTTGATCTCTCAGTCTGCTTTTCCCCTCCGCCGCATTAGACTTCACTTGGTCTGTTCTCCCGGACTTACATGACAGTGATCTTTTCCCAATCATTCTTACTTCCCCTTCATATTCGCCACCTCTTCGCACCCCACGCTGGCAATTTAATCGGGCAAATTGGAACCTTTACTCACACCTAACTGTTTTTAAAGAGGTTCCTTCTTCGTCCTCCATCGATAAAGCTTTACACCTCTTCTCGTCCTCCTTTTCACCGCAGCTTCTCATTCTTACCCCAAACTTCGGGCAGGCATTTCTCAGAAATGCGTGCCTTGGTGGTCTCCTGCTTGTGCTCGTGCAGTAAGTTTAAAAACGCGCTGCATGGGGCAGGTACCGGTACAATAAAACCCCACAGAGCGACTCCTTGATTTTAAACAGAAGTGTGCGATTGCTGCTCCATGTCATCCGTGACGCTAAACGCACTTGCTGGCGAGATTTTTGTCTCCACCATCACCTCTGCTTCCTCATGAGTGCAGTCTGGAAAAAAGTACGAAAACTGAGTGGTAAATATTCTCCTGACCCGGCTCCTGTCTGCGGGTTGCCGGTGTTGATATAGCAAACCCACTAGATGTTGCCAATGAAATTGGCAATCATCTGGTCCGTTTTTCTCAGGGACTCCATCTATGCCCCTCATTTCTTTCCTCAAAGTCTGCCAGAGAGTTAGCCCCCTTTGGGACTTTTCTTCTCTCAGAGAAGAACAGTTAAATGTGCCTTTTACACTTCAAGAACTGGAGGCAACATTTCTCAGCTTGTCGATCTTTGGGCAGCTGGGCCCGACGACATTCATATTCGTATGCTACAACATTTAAAATCAGTCCCCCTTGCAGTCCTATTACGCCTTTAAAAATCTTATTTGGTCACAAGGAGTTCTTCCACAGCTGTGGAAATCCGCCATTGTTCTCCCTTTTCCGCAAACCAGGCACTACGGGACATGAAACCTCCCCACTATCGTCCCATTGCTCTTACCAGTGCAGTTTGCAAAGTAATGGAACGCCTAGTAAATAGACTTTTTAGTGTGGTATTTAGAGACACACAACAGTCTCTCCACTCGTCAATATGGCTTTCGAAAGGGACGTTCTACCATAGACCCCTTACTACGCTTGGATACGTATGTTCGTAATGCCTTTGCGAATAACCACTCAGTTATTGCCATATTTTTTAAACCTTTGAGAAGGCATATGACACAACTTGGAGGTATAATATTTTAGCCCAAGCCCACTCCTTAGGCCTTCGAGGCAATCTACCATCCTTCCTTAAGAATTTTTTTAACTGACAGGCATTTCCGTGTTCGGGTTAATAATGTGCTCTCCCCGGACTTTATCCAAGCTGAAGGTGTCCCCCAGGATGTGTTCTGAGCCACACTTTTTCTCCTTGCTTTTAATGTTTTGGCCTCTAGTCTTCCATCAAATATTTGGTCATCACTCTATGTTGATGACTTCGCTTGCCTGTGCAGGCCTGACTGTCACCTCATTACAGTTCTCTCCAACATGCAGTGGGACCGTGTTTCCAATTGGGCCACCCCACGTGGGTTTAAATTTCCAAGCACTAAAACCCACCAAATCACTTTCACTAGACGCTCTGTCATCCCCGATCATCCTTTGTACCTCTATGGCCTCCGTATCCCTGAACGTGATACAGTCAAGTTTCTAGTCCTCCTCTTTGATCGTAGGTTACCCTGGAAACCTCACATTACCTCCTGAAGGCAACTTGTCACAGCCGGCTGAACCTTCTTAAAACCCTTGCTCATTTTTCATGGGGAGCTGATCGTTCGAACCCTCCTTCGCTACATTCCACCCTTATTTTTATCGAAACTTGATTATGGTGACCAGATCTATTCAGCGGCATCTCCTGCTACTCTAGCCTTAACCCCATTCATCACCAAGGATTACGTTTATGCCTTGGTGCTTTTCGCTCTTCCCCTGTCGAGGCTCTATGCAAAGCGAACGTTCCAAATCCTTATCCGATCGCCGTGATGCCCATTGCCTGCGCTACTATGAAACGCTCTCATGATCTCCGCAATCCTCCATTTATAGAATGGTCCCTGATATTATAGACATTCTTTTTATTTGTTCGCCGCCCCTGTTTACTCCGTCCCTTCCTCTCTTCGCCTTCATTCGCTCTTGTCTTCTCTTCAATTTCCACCTTTCTATGTACAGTAGCATCTCACTTTTCCTACCCCCCTGGGAAGTTCCAGCTGTTCGAGTCTGTTCTTTCTCCCTCCCTTGCTCGAAAGCCCAACTGTCTATGGTCGCTTCCCGCTCTCTTTTTCTGACCACTTTCACTCTCATTCTCATGCCATTGCTGTGTACACAGATGGCTCAAAGCCCTTCTGACGGCGTAGGATTTGCAGCAGTTTTTTCCGGACCAGCGTCGACAAGGGCATTTACTATCTTCGGCTAGTTTTTTTTACTGCTGAATTATATGCCATCCTTACAGCACTTATCCGTATTGCATCTAGGGCCTGTGTCATCATTTGTGGTTGTCTCATACTCCCTTAGTGCTTTACAGGCTATACAAAAATTTGATACACCTCACCCTTAGTCCTCCGTATCCAACTTTGGCTACGCGCATCTTTTCCAAGCATAAAGATATTGTTTTTTGTTGGGTCCCTGGTCATGTTGCCCGTACAGGGCAATGAAAAGGCAGACACTGCTGCGCGGTCAGCAGTACATGACCTATCCAATTTCTTATAGAGGATTCCATTTTGGGGACTATTTTACTGCAATATCTTCCCACCTTCACACCCGTTGGCAACAACGTTGGTCTACAAATGCTCGGCAACAAACTTCAATCTTTAAACCGAGTATAGGTTACTGGCGTCTTCTTATCACCAGTGTCGAGGTTGGGAGACTACTCTCTCCCGTCTTCGCATTGGCCATACTCTCTTACTCATGGATATCTCTTTGGAGAGGCGTCTTGCTCCTCTCTGTGAGAATTGCCAAGCTCCATTATCAATCAGCCACATTCTGTTGGACTGCCCTCTTTATCAACGAGCACGCAGAATTTACTTCTGTCGTCGTCTTCGCTCCGCTCCCTCTTCTTTACCTTCCCTTCTCGCTGATGGACCCACCTTTCATCCGGACTCTCTCATTGACTTTTTGACAACAACTGACTTACTTCAGAAATTCTGATACCTTCAGCCCTTTCTACTTCAATCTCTTGCTACCCTCTACCCCCGTACTATCCCCTGCCCCGCTGTTTTCTGTAACCTGCTGATCATCCCTCCTCCCTTCTGCCATCCAGTTCCCTTGCTTCCTTCCCTACCCTGCAGCGCTGTATGGCCCTTGTGGCTTAGCGCTTCTTTTTGATTATAATATAATAATAATTAGGGGAAGATATGATCGAGGTGATATAGATAAGTTAGTTTATTTCTTTGTAAAGGTTACAATGTGTAATTACAATATTGATTTGCTAAGTACAAAGATAGCCACCATCATGCCGAGTACAGTTAAAGAAGCTTAAACATTGTGTAGTTTTAAAAATAGGTTAGATAAATACATGAGTGGGTGTGGGTGGGTGTGAGTTAGATCTGACTAGCTTGTGCTCCTAGGTCTGATGCCATGCTCCTTATCCTTAGGTGGAAGTGACCTGACTAGGTGGGTCATTGGGCTAAGCTGGAGGATGACATGGACCTGCTTTGCATGGGTCAGTAGGCCTACTGCAGTGTTTCTTCTTTCTTATGTTCTTTCCAATTTCTGTTCCATGAAAACATTAAACTTTATAACTTATTATGTCTGTAGTAAAATCCTATTTCCTAACAGTAATTAAAAACTTTTTTTTTCCTCATAGGTATGTTTGGGAAAAGAACTTTATCTGTAGAATGGCATAAATTTATTTGGTATTGTGGAAAAGTTGATTAAGTGTGGCATTGTG
Organism: Cherax quadricarinatus; assembly: GCF_026875155.1. Taxonomy (NCBI): domain Eukaryota; kingdom Metazoa; phylum Arthropoda; class Malacostraca; order Decapoda; family Parastacidae; genus Cherax; species Cherax quadricarinatus. The sequence continues at coordinate 35,424,055 of NC_069405.1, read as the reverse complement.
GACACTCATTATTGTGTACTGCAGGAGAACAAGAAGCCATAACTCTATATTAAAGACAGAGAGCTGCCAGAAAGATATATCACTTTCCTTTGCAAAGTATTAGAACAATGGAATCATTTACAAATGTAGTAAGTTCTACAACTACTGGAAACATTAAAAATCTTTGATAAGACCAAACACAGAAGATGGGATACCATAAACTTCTCTGCTCCTGCTGTAACTACATATAGATAGTTGCATTATTAAAGGACAATGTTTGCCTATAAGATAATTTTACATTTGAAAAGGGTTCAAAACAGGAACAAGATAATTTTCTTTATTTTTTAAACTAAAAATTCTATAAATATATTACAGGAGATATTGAAATGACAAAAAATAAAATGTGTTAGTAAAATGTTTGCAAATAACAATAATAATGATTACAGTAGATTTTGAATAGATGTATGCTGAAATTATGGGAATTGAGTGTTTATACATTCTGAAAATGCAATAATTATTGCTGCTTATTTTTTCACTGGTAAACAGCGTTATAAAGGTAATGTAAGTGGTTAGGATATTGTATGTGCGTAGTGTCGGTGCTTAACGTTTTTTTAAAGGATATCAACATTTCTTAAATATATATACATTGTCATCTTAAGGACACCTCAGCATCAGTGAAGTTCAATGGTAATACATTAATTAATAAATTGAGCATTTACAGTATTAATGCTGATTGTCAGATATAGAGTAATAAAGCATAACCCTAAAATGATAATACATTTCAGTTTCATAACAGCAAGTACATTATTGTTTTTTGGGTTAATGTTGTCAACTTGAAGTATGAAGGCTCAGAAGAGAAACCAGTATGGTGTTGAGAATTTTAAAAAATATATGAAAATGTAACTTATTAACCCATATGTTTTCCTACAGAGAAAATTATTTTTTGTGGTTGTATATGTTTGATAAATTTTCTTTAATATCTGATACATAATTTACAGGAGAGGGATGCCTTTTTAAGTCTCTTCTAACATATATATGATATAGTTAGACATAAATGCAAAAATCAAGTATTGTTAAATTCTTAATGAGTATACAATAGTACAATTCATTATGAATGCTCACTTAATAGAGAAAGCATATCAATGTTCACAGTGCCTAAGAAACTTTGAAAGTGAATCTTCTCTAGGAATTCATTTGAGAATTCATACTGAAGAAAAGCGTTATCAATGTTCAGATTGTCCAAAACATTTCTCAAGCAAGCATAATTTAATAACTCACCAGAGAGTCCATACTGGAGAAAAGCCATTCCAGTGCTCAGTTTGTCCCAAGGCTTTTACACAAAAAGTTAATCTCATGAAGCATATGTGCGTTCATACAAAAAAGAAATTATATTCTTGTCTCGAGTGTCCAGAAGAATTTTCAGTGAAATCTTCTCTATTGCAACACATGAAAATTCATACAGGAGAGAAACCATATGTTTGTTTAGAGTGCCAAAAAGGATTTTCAGATAAATATGTTCTGTTGAGACATATGAAAGGTCATTCAGGAGAGAAACCATTTTCATGTTTGGAGTGTCTAAAATGCTTTAAAGACAAGCATGGTTTAGTAAATCATATGAAAGTACATACTGGTGAAAAACCACATACTTGTTTAGTTTGTCTAAAATCCTTTTCAAGAAAATCTAATTTAACAACTCATGCAAGAGTTCATACTGGAGAAAAGCCATATGAATGTTCAATATGTCCAAAAGCATTTTCCTTAAAGTCTACATTAATAAAGCATATGAGAAATCATACAGGAGAGAGACCATATAAATGTTCAGTATGTTTCAAAGATTTTTTAAGCAGACACGGTCTAATGACACACATGAAAATTCACACAGGAGAGAAACCATACAAATGTTCTGAGTGTTTAAAAGCTTTTTCACTTAAATCTAATTTAGTTATACACATGAAGGTTCATACAGGCGAGAAACCCTATCCATGTTCAGTATGTCTAAAAGCATTTCCAGACAAATCCAATTTATCGAGACATATGAGAGTTCATACAGGTGAAAAACCTTACATTTGTACAGTGTGTTCAAGAGGTTTTTCAGTGAAATCTTCTTTAGTGATACATCTAAGAACTCATACAGGTGATAAACCATATCACTGCTCCTTTTGCCTTAGAGCATTTTCAGATAAATCTGCACTTTCAAAACATATTAAAACTCATACTGTGTGTAAGAAATTATACCAGTGTTCAATGTGTTTTAGAAGCTACTCCAAAAAATCTACTCTCTTAAGACACAAAAGACTTAATAGTAATGAAAATGCCCACGAGTGCTCTGAATATTTATAAGATTAATCCATTGACTGCATTCGAGGTGGCCAAAGTAATTTTCCCAGTTAGGTCAATTATCCTGACTAAGTGTCAGGGGCCCAAGACTGTTCAGCTGCCTCCCAGCATACATGAGGGGGATTACTAGTGGACCCCTGGCTGTCTTCAAGAAGGCACTGGACAGGCACTGAAAGTCAGTACCTGATCATCTGGGCTGTGGTTCGTACATAGGTTTATGTGCAGCCAGCAGTAACAGCCTAGTTGATCAGACCCTGTACCACGAGGCCTGGTTTCAGACCAGGCTGCAGGGGGGCATTGACCCTTGAAACCCTCTCCAGATGTACTCTAGGTATTCTCTAAATTTTTAAATTTAAAATTTAATGACTATAATCTTTCCGTATACGTGTAGTAAAATTAATAAATCCCTTAAAACTATTTGTTTGAAATTTAGTAGAATTAATGATAAATACAGTGGACCCCCCACCTTATGATGGCATCGTGTTACGTTAAATCTGCCATATGATACATTTTAATGCAAAAATTTTGCCTCACCTCACGATAAAAAACTCGCCTTACGTGATTCGTCTGGGATGCATCCCATGTGTGGCCTCAGCGCTAGTGTTTACAGGCCAGCCAGTGCGGTCGCATCTACACATATACATATTTGGTAGGGGACTTGAAAGCTAAAGTAGGAGAAACTTTTAGAGAGGGTGTGGTAGGTAAGTTTGGGGTGCCAGGTGTAAATGATAATGGGAGCCCTTTGATTGAACTTTGTATAGAAAGGGGTTAGTATAGGGAATACATATTTTAAGAAAAAGAGGATAAAAATATACACATATGATGTAGGGGAAATGACATAGTTAGTTGGATATGTATTGGTAGAAAAAAGACTGTTGAGGGAGCTCAGGGGTGTACAGGTTTATAGAGGGGCCACAGATATATCAATCACTTCTAGTTGAGCACATGAGAGTAAAAGGTAATGGGGTACAAGAGAATAAAGCATCAGGGGAAAGAGGTGAAGGTTTTTAAAACTAAAAGAGGAGGCAGTTAGGTAAGATATAAACAGCTAATTTGGGGGAAGGATGGGGCAATAGAGCATAGGCAATGGGGTCGAAGAGGATGGGGGAGGTTTAAAAATGTAGTGTTAGGTGTTTTTAGCAGAAGTTTGTGGTTACAGGAAAGTGGGTGCGGGGAAAGGAGCGATTGTGGGAAAGAGATGTAAAGAGAGTAGTAAGGGAGAAAAAGTTTAGCATATGAGAAGTTTTTACAAAGTAGAAGTGATGCAAGAGGGAAGAGATATGGAGAAAAAAGAGAGAGGGTTTAAAAGAGTGTTTAACAATGTAAAAAGAGAGCAAATGAGAGAGTGGGTGAATGTTATCAACAAATTTTTTGAAAATAAGAAAAAGTTTGGATGAATTAACAAGTTTAAAAAACCTAGAGAACAAATGGATTTTTTTCAGTTAAAAATAGGAAGGGAGTTATTAAATGGAGAGTTAGAAAGGGATTGGGAAGATGGAAGAATATTTTGAGGAATTGTTTAAAAGTTGATGAAGATGGAAGCTTTGATTCGTGTAAGCAAGAGGAATACATCCTTGTAGGAGTGAGGGAAAGGCCATTGTAGTGTGGGGAAGTTCGGAGGCGTGGTAAAATGAAAGGGGGTAAGGCAGCCGGGATTGATGGGATAAAGATAGAAATGTTAAAAGCAGGTGGGAATAATTTTGGAGTGGTTGGTGCAAATTTTTTAATAAGGGAGGAAGAGGTAAAGGACCTAGGGATTGGCAAGAGCATGCTAGTTTCCTTTGTATTTAAGGCAAAGGGGATAAAAGAGGAGTGCAAAAATTATAGGGGGATAAGTCTGTTGAGTGGTACCTGGTAAAGTGTATGGTAGAGTTTTTAATTGAAAGAATTAAGAGTAAACGGGGAATAGGATAGCAGATGAAACAAGGGGGCTTTGGAAAGGTAGGGGGTGTGTGGACCAGTGTTTAAGTGAACTTTAAGTGAACAGTATTTAGATAAGGGTAAAAGGTCTTTGTCATTTATTTATTTGGGAAAAGGGGAGGGAAAGGGGGGATTAGGGGGCAATGGGCAGATGTTTCAAGTGTATGGTGTAGAGGAGGTTTACTGAAACAGTGAAGATTTTTTAAAGAGGATAGTGAGGCTCAAGTTAGAGGATGTTTGGAAAGAGGAAATTTTTTCCCCATAAAGTAGGCCTTAGACAAGGATGTGTGATGTCACGTGTTGTTTAATTATTTATTGATGGGGTTGTAAAGAGGTGAAAGCGAGGTCTTGGCAGAGGCGTGGAGTTAAAGATAAAGAACCCCACACAAAGTGGGAGTTGTCAAAAGCTGCTCTTTGCTGAGACACGTGCTCTTGGAGATTCTGAAGAGAAGTTGAGAGATTGGGGAGAATTTGTAGGTGTCAAAAGAAGAAATTAAAGGGGAATCAGGAAGAGTAAGGTTAAAGGGATAACAAAAGATTAGGTGATGAAGATTGAATATCAGATTGGAGGAGAAGTAGGAGAGGTGAACGTATCAGATATTTGGGAGTGAGACGTTCACGGATGGGTCTATGAAAGATGAGGTGAATCTAGAATGATTGAGGGAAAAAGAGTGAGTGTTTCACTTAGGATCCCGTGGAGACAAAGAACTTTGTCCTTGAGGCAAAGAGGGGAATGTATGAAAGAGTATAGTTTACCAACGCTCAATGGGTTGTGAAGGTGGGTGATGATATGTTGCAAGCGAGGAGAAGCTGGAGGCAGTGGGGATGTCATGTCTGAGGCAAAGTTGGGTGTGAATAAATGCAGAGAATTCGAGTTTTGGGAAATTAGGAGGAGGTGCGGATTACCAAAACTATTGTCCAGAGGGCTGAGGAAGGGTTGTTGGTGTTCGTACATGTAGAGAGAATGGAGCCGAAGCAGAATGACTTCCCAAAGTGTATCATCTGTATGAAGTGAAGGGGGGGTTTGGGTCGCCTAGAAGGGTTGGAGGGGGTAAAGGAGGTTTGTGTGCGAGGGCTTGACTTCCAGCACATGCTTGAGCGTGTTTGATAGGAGTGAATGGAGACAAATGGTTTTTAATACTTGACGTGCGTTGAGTGGAGCAAGTAACATTTATGAGGGATTTTAGGAACCGGCAGGCCGGACTTGATCCCGGGGATGGGAAATTAAAGTGCCTTCATCTGAAGGAGGGGTTTAATGTTGCAGTTTAAAAACTGTAGTAAAGCACCCTTCTGGCAAAGACAGTGATGGAGGGGAATGAATTAAATTTTTCTTTTCGGCCCCCTGCCTTTTGGGGGGAACGGCCGTGGATAATAAAAAAAAAATAATAAAGCAAAGTAAGTCCCATAGACCCCAAGAAAGCTTCTAGGCCACCCGGGTAAAAAGGCAAGAAATTTGATGGGAATTTAAAAAAAGAGATTAAGGGAAATTGTGCAAATGGGTTTTAACTGCAAACCTTTAAGGATGAAAAACACCCTGAACGCTACGCAAGCTGTGTTTGGCAACGTTTCAATGACAAGTTATGGCCCCTTTTTAAAGCTTGAAGAACGGGAGGGGCAGAGCCTATGGACAGGTGGGGGGGTAGTGACTCAATGGGCCCAGTGGCATTAAAGAAAAGGGGAAATAAAACCGGAAAAAGGGCTTTGCTACCTCAAGTCCAAAAGGAAGGGGATTCCCCCTTTTAAACAAAACAACTTCCCCACACTCCCCTCCTCCCATCCCATCATCACCCAGATCTTTAATAAAGGAAAATGCATGTGTTCTATTCTTAGTAGGTAGTAAATTGTGCATGTCTTTTTCATTTTGGTTATTAAAATTAAAATTTTATGTAAAAAATTTTTTTTTTATACTTTTTGGGGGTCTTGCCAAAAAATTTTTAATTTCCTTATTTCTTTGGGGGAAAAAAATTCGCCTTACTTAAATTTTGGGCTTACATGGCTCTCAGGAAAGGATTAAAACGAAGGGGGGGTCCCTGTACTGCTAATAAATTATGAAGTTATTTTCAATGTTAATAAAAAAGGGAGTCAATAACAAAGTGGTTTTTTTGGGGTTGGGATATTAACCATAACTTGATTTTTTTTTCAACTAATCTCTAGGCCACATAAAACATACCAAAGCATCACTAATAAAGGGGATGCTCTTGACTGGTTTTTTTTTTAAAATTCCCCGTCAAGGGGGTCCTTGATGCAGGAAAAGGGTAACAGCCTGAAGAATTTAAAATTTGGTCTTTCTCCCAAAATGAACCTAAATTTCCCCCCATCCCCCCCTTCCTTTTCCCTTTCTTCACACTTCTTTCTTTTCCTCCTTCCCCCCCCTCCATTCCCTTTCCGTGTCTGCCCCTTTTAGTTTTCCCTTAGGCTTTTTAATTTCCCGACCTGAAAGGTCCAGGATCCATCTCCTTCTGTTGAGGCCCCTTGGGGGAGTAATTTGCCGTGGAAAATTGGATCATCTAGGATCCGATCCCTCTCCAGTCTACCGTGGGGAGGCTTTGGGTGTCTTTCGGTGACTGGTTATCTTTTGGGGGTGCCTGTCGTTTCAGGTGGGGGGGGCCAAAGGAGGGTTTCTTTGGGTGGGTTTTCCGTCGCCCCCCCTTTTGCCCCCGGGGGGGCTTGGTAGATGTGAGGTTGCTATCCGGACTGCCGGGTTTTCTGGCTTATGGGGAGGGAATGGCATGGTTTCATGCCACACTGAACTACCGGTGGATGAGGGGTTTTCCTCTTGGGGATGGAAGGGAGAATTGTTTTGGCCTTTCCTCCTGGGGGCTGCCCTTCACCCCCTTTTTTTCTTTATTTTTTTTCTTTTTCTTTTTTTTTTTTTTTTTCTTAAAAAAGAAAAGAGAGACTTTAAACCCGGAATCCCCAAATCTATGACTGTCTCCTCCCGACCCCCTTTCCCTTGCGCACCCTTTGACGACCCTGCCCATTACCAGGCCCTTTTTTGCACCTTCTACTGCCCCTGTATCTTTGCGGGTGACATTTTTTTCCCAACCCCCCGATATGGAGGGTTGGCCCAAACCCTTTGACACCCCTGACCTCTACATGATTTTGATTTGCTTCCGGCTTCTCCCCATACAGTGTGAGGTTTTTGGGCTATGCACACCTCAACGTGCACCACCTTGAGTCCTGTACTAAACAACCCCGACTTTCCTCTGAAAGAAAATTTCAACAGTCTATTCTACCAGAAAAAACCAAAAAAGACATTTACTTTTTTTACTCTGTGCATTTAGTACACATTGGGGAAGTTTTTTAACCCCACAACCAAATCTTTAGAATATCTTTCGGCAAGTATCAGCAAGGGACTCCTTCCCATGTTGGGGATATTCCATTTCATGTCTCAAAACGGTCAGCATTTTCACAGTACAGAATGCTAGCCAAGCTCACGATCTTTCCTTTTCCCTTTAACCATAATGCCAAACCCTTTAAAATAAAAAAACACTCTAAATTCTTGCGTGGGACTGTCTTCAAACCCCTTACCATTTTCAACGTAATTTTTCCCGGAGTGGTGATATTCTGGAACACTTGAGCTCCAAGACCTCCGATTCTTAAATGGCACGTATTACTGCTTCCCCCAGGGGAGAGAGATCCCCGCAAAATAGCTCATTTTTTACTGATGGGCTTCCATCATTGGTTTATACTGCGGGACACCATTTACAAGTCCGACAGGTGACCCCTACACCACAACAGTGTAGAAATTGCTGGTGGTTTGGCAGTCCTACAAAATATTGCAGGTTCATGGCTGAATGCCCAGTCTGTGGTGCCGATGACCATACCAATACTATATTTTGTAGCCTACCTCCCTCCTGCCTTAATTGTCATGAAGCTCATCCATCTTATTCTCATCATTGCCAGGTTTACTTGAATGTGAAATGCATTGTCTCAAAGAGACAGAAGGCTTTACTTACACCATGGGAGTCTCTCGTCTACGCCTCCATGGAAGACTTCCCCATATTTCTTATTCTCAAGTTGCTAAGAGAGCACCCAACCTCTGGGGTCCCAATTCCTGCAGACCCCTGCAATCACACCTTCCACAGTCACCTCTGTATCTAACTCTTTTGCAGTTCTGGACTCTGAGGTCCCTACCTCATCACCTCCTATTCTTCAATCTTCATCTCACATGCAAGCTTCTATGTCTACAAGACTTCGCACAACTCCTCCCCCCTTGCCACTCCTTCAAAGTCCAACAAATCCCCTAAGGGTAAATGTCTTCTATTTCCAATCTTAGTAATTGGATCTTTACCTCTTACTCCTTCTATTGCAAGTGTGGAGGTCCATCCTCCCCCTTGTACAGTTTCTTCCTCTCCTGTCCCCTCCCAAGTTTCTTCTCAAGCTACCTTTAATGTCTACACCCCCACGTTGGTAAATTCCATTGTCGCTCCAATCTTTACTCACCCTCCTATCTCCAACATTCTTGTCCTATGAAACAACTGAAGATATCTCCAATTGCATTGTGGAGACTAAACCATTGATGGACACTGTTTCACCTCCTGTCACTCCACTCTTCTCCATCTGCACAACTCCTCCACGGTGTTCCAACCCTTCGCTGCTTGTTTGTTTTCTGTTGCCTCCACATGTGGACTTTCCTAACCCTTCTAGTCTGTAGATACCTTTACCTTCCGATTTCTTGTATCCTCTTTTCAAATCATGGCTTATTTATAGTGGAATATCCAAGGCCTCAGAGGTAACTTGGGTGAGCTTCAGGTGTTGCTCTCCCAGTTTTCCCATTTGTGTTTGTTTACAAGAACCCAAATTATGCTCCGCTGTTATCTGTCCCTTCTCGGGCTATGTTTTATATTCATCAGAGCCTTTTTCCAATGGAACCTTTAATGAAAGTGCACTTATATGCACCAGTATTCCATACCATCAGCTCTTTGTTCATATTTCACTGCATTACACTGCAGCCCGCATCTACTTGAATAAATGGTATACCATCTGTTCTTTGCATCTTCTTCTCAGGCATTATCTATCCAGATGTTGCATTTCTGGTTTCTTCCTTACACCCCTTCTGTTACTTGGTGATTTTAATGCTCTCCATTTCCTCTGGGGATGGGGTCTCATCACTGTGACTCTCACGGAATTCAGTAGGAGGCTTTCCTCACTTCTCTCCCCCTCCATGCTGTAAATACGGGTACTCCCACCCATTTTGATCCTCGTGCCCAATCTCTCTCTTGCATTGATCTCTCAGTTTGCTCTTCCTCAACTGCACTGTTGTGTTAGTCAGGTGGGAAGGTGTGAGTGTGAACGGAGTTAAACTAGGCTCAGACACTTCTGCCGTAGTTACTGTCTCTTCTACGTCATCAAATAGAGTCATACTTCCTAATAGTGACACTATGCATTCTGTATCTGAATCATAATCAGTCATCTCTGCATGAGCAGGAAAGAATATATATCTTTAATTAATGCTCTGACAGTTTCTGTGGTGTAATTCTAAGATATTTGACTACTTGCCAACACGTCTGAAGTTTTTTTTATATTTTATTTAAAAAAATTACATAAAATAATTAAGAGCACAAAACGACTCTTCCACAGTAATATAAATTTACATAGTCAAAATATACACCGGACAATTCAACGTTGTGCAAATACAAACTACCCCACAGCCCCTGTGCATAAGACCCTGTTCCCACCTATTTGAAATACAATAGTACACAAGTTTATACAATACAGCATTCAAAACATGACAATATGCATTACATTAACATAAACAAAATAGTAACGCTAAACCTACAATAGGCGTTAATATGTCACGTAGGGAAAACTATGAAATGGTACACGAAAATCACTTAAGTCACAAGAATCCCAAATGTCCCTAACACAGAATAACCACACCGTACATTACAGTGGAAATACACCCTCACACACACTACACACCAGACATCACTCATGATGATACAAAAAAAAAAATAATTACCCACAGTGACTTGCAAATTACGTTGCCTACCCCCACACACAACATAGATAATTTTTTTTTATTTAAAAGAACAGTATACATATGATTTTCATACAACTAGGAAATATACATGATCGACAGTCAAATTTATCAAGGATGAGCACAAATGCAAAGGTTTAATAAGGCCAAAAAGCTCTGGAAGAAACACAAGCACTCACCACCTATATATAACTCAAAAAAAAAAAAAAAAAAAAAAAAGATATAACAGTGATAACAAATATATGGAAATCCCAAACCAGAACTATACACCTTTGATTTACATACAATTGCTACATACTGTATTGTATAACAGATTTACTAAGGATACACACTACCTCAACACTTACAAATCAAAGAGGTTTGAGATCATATTACAACCCAGGAGTCCAAATGGCCTGTTATCCTGGGTGTAAAGGGAGCAGAAAAACTTTTGACTTATATCATCCTTCACCAATTTAGAACAGAAGTATGTACACTATATACATTATGTACAACAATAGGTATTAGTGCACTCCACGGTAAGCAAGGCAGAATAGAAGCCACTAGAAGGCAGATCGTGCTTCAACCAGCTCTAGAATGGGAATGACAAGGGCAGAGAGGAGAGTGGTATCCACATAACCTCTGCAATTGCCAAAACCATCTTCTCATTGGCTGGAACCTGGGTACTGGTTGAATGACAGGGCCCCATCGTCAACCCTCAGTCCCCTGGTTCACTGGTTGGGGGAGATGAGGGTGTGTACATGCACCGAATAAAGGTTACATACTCTGCATGCCACAGACCAATACCCTAAATTCTCACCATACAAAAACGTAATACAAAACATGGTATAAACCCGAGACCTATACATACACTTAGCGCTGTATAGCCCTTGTGGCTTAGCACTTCTTTTTTATTATAATAATAATAATATACATACACTTAAAATATTACAACCAAAGATACAACCAGTAGCTGCTAATGAGTCAAAATAAAAGTTAAACAAAAAAAAAAAAAATCTCCAGTACATAATGCAAAACATTTGTCCTGTCATCTTGGTAGTCCTTCCCACTGCACAAAGCATCAACCCTACATAACCCACCCCAAGTATAAAGTAAAAGGGCCGCTTTATCCTGCGGAGCCCAAAAGAAAAAACATGTACCTCAGAAACCGATGTCTTGAAACCAATTTGTCACAACTGTTTTCCTAAAACCGAGATCCTAAGGGCTTGTTATCCTGGCTATAAGCGCTGTATAGCCCTTGTGGCTTAGCGCTTCTTTTTGATTATAATAATAATATCCTGGCTATAAGGAGAAATTCCTTACACAGTGAACATAACCATCAGGGTTAAAAATATTATCCTTGGAAGCTTCCCTCATGTCGCTCTAAGGCAAATCATTCCCATTATACATAGTTTACAACCCAGACAAAAACTGCCACTACACCCCATCTTGCACACTGCAAATACACCAGCAAGCAGAAACCTCCCCCCCACCCCTCTTTACATCCCCCAAAAAGGAGACCAACCCTTTGCCCACCCTCAGGGACCTCCACAAAGGGTACCCACAGTGAGGCTCCGATAACCTTCCGGGAAACTTTTTTCCCAGAACGCCCCATAAACAAGCATGTTCCTACACTTCGTTCTATAGAACCTTGCTGCCAACGCTTTTATCCTCAAACCACCCCTTTACTCCCTCATTCCCCATGAGATATCCAGGTAGTCTACTATGACATACATTATAGCCCTTCCCACATCCTTAGGTACTCCACGTACATCTAACAATAAAGCCCTTAAAAGCGGCAAACGTTCCCCCCCCCCAAAAAAAATCTGATAATCCCACTCATCCATACTCTCACCCCCTCCAAGGAGGGACAAAAAAAGACATGAAACGCCGTTTCAACATCACAATGCTGGCAAAAAGCCTCGTCCACGTACCCCATACATCTCAACACCTCCTTGGAGGCCAGAATCCCCATGGTGAATCGATACACTAATTCCCTTACTCTAGCCGGTATCTTAAGCTTACTAAAATCCCTGCAAATGACCTGCCAATCATACGTTGGGTACACGGCTACCCCCTGCAAGATTCCCTGTCCACCCACAACCCGCACCAACCTTTTTACTTTTAGACTGTCCACCTGCTGCACTGTCAATAAAAACCTCAACATATCCTCACAAACCCGCAAGTCCTTGCCACTCCACCATCTACGAGCCTCCTCCAAAACCCTACTCTAGTGCCCCTCACACCCCCTTCCCTAATATACCTCTGCTTGACATATATAGCCACTCCTCTCAGTCCTAATGGCAACAAACCTAAACCCCCTTGTTGAACATCTGTCATAACTACCTCCTTACACAACCATGCCCTCCCAAACCCCCACACAAACTTTAATGCCCTCCGCTGAATTTCCAAAATGTTCTGTACTCTAAAGGAAAAACCTCTGCCACCCCCCATACCTTGCTATAGACAAGCAAATTTACCACCACTACCCTCTGATGTAAAGCTAGGTCCCTCGCATTTAAGCCTCTAAGTCTACCCAAAACCTTACCTGTGACAGTCTCTGAATTTACCCTCCTGCAGGCCTGCACCTCCGCCATATACCATATCCCACATACCCTGATCCTATCCACCACTGTCCATCCTGACCCCACCCCCAAGCCCCCACCTATCCAATTACCCACCTCTAGTAACCTTGGTTTCACCATATTAACTCGCATCCCAGTATTAGTGCAAAACAACTGAATCACTCTACCCACCCTCCTTAATGCCTCCTTACCCTGGATCAGAACAGTAGTATCATCCACATACCCAACAATGCTCCCCTGCATCCCCCTCCATTTCCTGTTTGTCCATCACCCCCTCAACAGACTCATAGAAGGGATTCTGCACACAAGCAAAAAGCAACTGCCTTAGTGGGCAACCCTGCCTCAAACCTCTCTCCATCGGTACACTTTCACCCAACCTCCCATTGACCTGTACCCTCACCTCTGCCTCAGCATACAGGGTATTCACCCATCTCACCACCCCCTCCCCAAACCCTAACTGTTCTAAGCAAACCCTTAAGAAATCTCTATCCACGCAATCATATGCATTCTCCCAATCTAAACCAAGTATTCCCCCTCCCGGGCAACTCTCAATAAAATCCCTAATAAAACCATGACCATCCCTCATCCTTCTCCCTGGAATGCCAAACTGTCCCCTATGTATCACAAAACCCAACACTTTCCTCATTCTGCTGCCCAAAATCTTAGCAAAAATCTTGTAATCCGAGCACATTAACAAAATCTCTCAATAATCATTCAAACCTCAGCATTCCTTCTTTTTTGGCACTAAAACTGTGACACCCATTTTTTGCGAGTTCCCCATCCTCCCACTACTTAACATACAATTCAAAACCCCCACCAGACAATGCCTTACACACTCCCAATGGCACCTACAAAAATCGTTCGGTATGCTGTCTATCCCAAGTGTTTTGCCCTGGCACAGCCCAAAAACCGCCTCCTTCACCTCCTCACTAATACTACTCTCGAGCATTTCACTGTCCTGCTCACTTAATACCTTATTGATCCCTTCATCTCCAAAACTCCCCTCACCGACACCCCCCCCCCACGCCTCCATTTCTCCCTAAACCAAAAATCAGCATACAAACTAATATATTCCGTGGTGGATAGGCCCTGATCCTCCTCAAATCCACCCCCCCATTCCTGCTACTAGATACGCCAAGGTGGTTTTCGCCTGCCTTTCCTTAAACTTCCTGAGTACAAAGCTCGATGGCCTATCTCCCCTTTAAACATCCTCCAACCCCTCCCTAACTCTGATTGCCTCAAACTTTTTGTTATGAATCTCTGCTAACCTATTCCACAAGCTTTCCATATCCCCACTCTGCTCCACCCTTTCCTCTTCATAACAATCATTTAACTGACCTTCAAGATAATTTTGCAAACCATAACACCACCTCGCCATCTCCTTTCCCTATACCTTAAAAAATTCCACTATCCCAACCTTAGCCCTCATTTCCCACCAATCCAGCAAATTCATCGCCCCGTTCCTAGTCTCCCAAAAGGACATCCACCAATCTGCGAATCCTGTACCTTCACCCTCCTCCCTAAGTAGCCTCACATTCAATTTCCAGTATCCTGCATAAACTCGCACTGTACCATCTACCCTCAAATCAGCAATTACCGCACAATGATCAGAAAGACCCACATCTAAAGTTCTCACCCTCTCCACACTTATACCCTGCCTGACATAAATCCTATCTAACCTTGCCTCGTATCCCCTACGAATAAAGGTGTGCTCCACTCCATACCCCCTACTCCCCACCACATCTCAATCCCAACATCCCTCAATATGTCTCTCAGAACCCCCAAAACACAACCTGGCCCCCTCGGAACCACATCCCCATTCCTAATCACACAATTCCAATCCCCCCAAGCACCGTAATAGCTGGTAAACCCTGCAAATGATACACCAGGACATGTCGTACAAAATCCACTTTCACTCTAGCATTACTAGTCGCCAGCATGTACACCCCTACAAAACAAACCCTCCCAACCTCCCAAAACCCATCCACCCTGACAACCCTCCCACCCCCCTCCTCCCAACCCAGGACACGCAAAGGACTGGTCTCCTTTACCGCCACAGCCATACCTTTCAATCTCAAAGCATTACTGGTAAACAACCTATAACCTTTCAAAACTAAATAACATCCTAGCCTATGGTTATGTTCCTGCAAAAAACAGACATCAACACTAAATCTCCTTAAAAACCACTCTAACAATACCCTCTTGACCTCGGTTTTAAGACTGTTTACATTGAAAGTTACACACCTGAACTTTACAGGAATGGTGGCTT
The DNA here is from genome assembly GCF_026875155.1 of Cherax quadricarinatus. Taxonomy (NCBI): domain Eukaryota; kingdom Metazoa; phylum Arthropoda; class Malacostraca; order Decapoda; family Parastacidae; genus Cherax; species Cherax quadricarinatus. The sequence goes on along the minus strand of NC_069405.1, from coordinate 35,409,003 downwards.
ACCCCTATGCCTCTGTGGCTTACTTGGTCCTCCTTTCATAGGTCTCGGGCTATCTCTAGCATCCCCCCATTCCTGCCCACCCACCCCTCCCTGTCCTTTCCCGCCGATCTTCACCAGTGCACCCCTCTCTGGGCTCGCCATTCCCACCACAGTTACCCAAGCCTTCTTCCCAGGGCACTGCCCTGGTGTGAGGACCTCATCCATGTCCGAAGCCCTGGCTGGTCTCTTGCAGGAGCTACCCTCCACACACATATCTTCTTCAAGCGTGTCTTCTTGATGAACCTCCACCACCACATTACTCTCCATTCTAACCTCACTTAAGTCTTCCTCACCCCCTTGCTGTCCGTCCATCTCCTTGACGCCACATAACTGCTCATCACCTTCCACACCATGTTCCAACTTCCAAAAAACCCTTCAACACTTCTTCCAACATTCCCTCCTGAGCAGATTCTGCAGTATCCAACAGTCCATCAGGCAGCGATATTCCCCCCCCCCCCGTTTCCTCTAGGAGAGTGACACACATCCCCATAGCCACTTCAGTTCTCTCCACCTCCTCACTCCATAGGCCCTTCCTTTGACCTTCCACATCACCCAGCACAATGTCCAAGGCTTCTAACTGCTTGTCCTCAGATGTTTCTTGCACCCTAGGGCCCTGTCTCTGGGGGTACTGTGCTGCTGTGTGCTCATAAGAGTCACATAAATGGCACGTCCTCCTCTGCCCCGCATACTGTACAAAGACTTGAGTCCTATGGCCGACCAAAGTGACGTATGATGGTATCGGCTGCCTCAGGGTCATTTTCAGTGTGAAGGATCCTTCCGGCAGCCCTTCATACTGGCTGTCCCTCAACACCCCTGTTACGTTGGTAGGTCTTATTATTTTGATAGTAAGGTTCTCACTACATGTTCTAGTGTGGGGTAGCTTTTACTTAATGGCCTTATCTGTCTTGGGGTAATACTTACATCATGGCTGATCATCTTGAGTGTCTCTGATATCCTTTCACCAGCCCTCCTCACAGGTTATTTAAACTACTACTATAAAAATATAACTGTATTCTAAATAGATATGTACAGAAGATACAATCACAGCCTCACATTTTCAAAACAAAAATCTACACACTCTACACAATACACACTCCATAGCTGTTCTCCCACATGGTGTATCTCATTAACCTTGTCCTTCTCTCTTCTTGACTAACTCTGGGCTAACCAGTGTTTTGACACACTTTAGTCACCCTGGGTATGGTGGCCACAACTTAAGTTATAAAAACTCACCCCTGGAGCACACATAATGCCCCAAAAGAAGATAGAAGAAGGACCCAGAGGTCCTGCCATGTCAACAAACAGAGAGAGAGAGAGAGAGAGAGAGAAGGGGAGAGGGAGGAGCTTAGCTAAGCTCCTCCCACCAAAACAAAAGACTGTTGCCAAGCACAATTCTCCAGTTACCACAATTCTACCACCCCTTAATTTTACTTTTACAAAAGAAATGCAACTTTATAAACTACTTATTTAAATTGTGTGTGTGTCTATAGTATAACCTATTATATTGAGAAAAAAGGCTTACCCAGCTGCCTCTCAGTCATAAGAGTGATCAGCCCTTATGACATTTAGAGCAAAGTCCCCATCAATTCAATATAATTAGGTATTCCAGAGTAACTGTTACTTATAAATACTTGTTGGGTCCTATAGCCCCATAACAACCCCCATGCTCGCCGAATGGACAGTCCCATAACCGCTGAAAACATCCTGTTGCCTCAAAAGGTACATTCCGTACCTTCACCCAAGTATAATACTTAGAGACATCATGCATGCACACCTCCAGTCACACCTCAGTCAAGTACATATATCTAGGTATTATGTTGTACAAGACTAAACTCAAAGTCTTCAGATTAGGAAAGTATTCAAAGTGTTTGACCATAGAGTTATTAGTGTGTCAAACTGGACAATTTCTCCAACACCTTGGAACAAAAGCCTCCCGGACAGGCCCCCATTTGTTACAAGAATTGCGATATCTAATAATGATAGAGATCGCCAGTGAATACTTGAAAGGACTGCCCTTCAAGCATCCAGCTTGTTACTGGGTTTTTGTAACAAGTAGTCAGTATCCTGGTCCAATTATCCATTAGAATTTAGTAAGATTCAATAGTGCTTCAGGATTACAGCTGGTAGGCTACTAACTAAAGAAATTAAAATTGTACCTAACTTGTACTGGTATCTGTGTATTATCACAGTTGGGGATTTTCTTATGCTGAACTTAGATTCAGTAGTATGGGAGTTTTGTGACTTTTGTGGAGGATCTGCAGATGGTCCCTACTTAGTGTCGTTATATTATCTCCTTGTTCCTGATTCAGTGTCGCAGTTGTTTGTTATATTGCTATTGGGCTTAGCATTCTTTTTACTGTTCAAGCAGACTTTTCTGATAGCCAGTTGGTTAAGAAGTTAGTTTATTTGAGGACTTTGTCAGTCACTTGTTTAAGTCTAGTCGAGTCTTGAGACATAGCGAACTACTTAGAGCACTTACACACATACACAAACTTACTTGTACATATTTGTAATATCTTATTAAATGTTAATGTACCAGACGGTACTTAAGAATTATAAATGTGATATGTGCTTTCAGCACAATACTATTGTATACGAGAGAAGTGATTATTCTTATTTTGTTGATTACTGTGATTAATTTAATTTAATTTAATTTGATAATATACCTCTAGACTTAATAAATTTATTAAATTTTAATTTCTCTAGTTAGTAGCCTACCAGTTGTAATCCTGAAGCACTATTGAATCATACTGAATTCTAATGGATAATTGGACAAGGATACTGACTAATTGTTACGAAAACCCAGTAACAGGCTGGATGCTAGAAGGGCAGTCCTTTCTAGTATTCACTGGAGATCTCTAAGCTTTTAGAATCACGTTTTTTGTAACATCTTTTAATATAGATGTCATTTCCTCATACAGGTGTATCTCGTTTGGGCAGACCCAAAAACATCTCTCTGAATTTATGTCAAGTGTGGTCACTAGTTTAAAATGTATTTGTATTTTGTACATAGTTTTAAAGTAAATATAAAAAAAATCTGTTTCAAAGATTTTTAAACATTTTATTATGTTTTTGTATGTTTTGTTAAATCTGAAGCCGATCTAATAAAAAAAAGACATGCACAACATTTGGATGTCGCATTTAGCGCTCTCAGTGGCAGACTAGGAGCTTAAATTAATCCCTAAAATATGGACTTATTTAAAGTCAGCATATATACGATGAAAAAAATATTCCCTCAGGGCCCCCTCATGAAAAGCAGGGGCACCGGGGATTCTCTCAGAGACAACACAGTAAGTGTCAGGGGCCCAAGACTGTTCAACTGCCTCCCAGCATACATAAGGGGGGATTACCAATAGACCCCAGGTTGTCTTCACGAAGGCGCTGAAGAGGCACCTAAAGTCAGTTCCTGACCAATCAGGAACTGTGGTTCGTACGTCGGTTTACATGCAGCCAGCAGTAACAAGCTAGTTGATCAGATCCTGATCCACCACGAGGCCTGGTCATGGACCAGACCACAGGAGCGTTGACCCCCGAAATCCTCTACAGGTGTAGAATATATATCCTCTGTTAACAGTGGTTAGTTATTTTATTCGTCAGGAAAGATGACAAGCCTTTCCGACGCGGGGCTTAATAGTCTAGATGACCCAATGCTTCAACTGTAGTGCACAAAATGCATGATAAAGGAATAAAAGGAAAAGTTGGTAGATGAAGCTATAACTTCGTAACAAACAGAACACAAAGAGTAATAGTAAACAGAGTAAAGTCTGAGGCGGCTACAGTGAAAAGCTCTGTTACACAAGGCACAGTACTCGCTCCCATCCTGTTCCACATCATATCTGACATAGAGATGTAAGCCATAGATCCGTGTCTCTTTTATGGATGACACCTGAATTGCCATGACAGTGTCCTCCATCGAAGACACAGCAAGACAACAAACAAATTTTCAACCACTCAGATATGGAAAACTTGAGGAAATTAGAACTATATCAGAGTATGCAACAAATTCTAACCACACAATTGAGCGAAAAGCTAATGCGAAGGATCTAGGAGTGAAAATGTCAGAGGATCTCACCTTCAAAGACCACAACAATGTATCTACCTCATCTGCTAGAAGAATGATAGGATGGATAATGAAAACCTTCAAAACTAGGGACGCCAAGCCAATGATGATTCTCTTCAAATCGCTTGTTCTCTCTAGGCTGGAATACTGCTGTACACTAACTGCTCTCTTCAAAGCAGGCGAAATTGAGGCCTGGAGAGTGTACAGAGAACTTTCATGGCACACGTAAGTACGATAAAGCACTTACATTATTGGGAATGGTTGAAGTCCCTTGATTTGTAGTTCCTGGAATGCAGGCGAGAAAGATACATGATAATATACACTTGGAAAATCCTAAAGGAATTAGTACCAAACTTGCACACGGAAATCACTCCCTACGAAAGCAAAAGACTCAGCAGGAGATGAAAAACGGGCGCCAAGTGTACACTAAGAGACAACACAATAAGTGTCAGTGACCCAAGACTGTTCAACTGCCTCCCAGCATACATAAAGGGGATTAGCAGTAGACCCCTGGCTGTCTTCAAGAAGGCACTGGACAGACACCTAAAGTCAGTACCTGATCAGCCAGGCTGTGGTTCTTACGTCAATTTATGTGAGGCCAGCAGTAACAGCCTGGATGATCAGACCCTGATCCACCATGAGACCTGGTCTCAGACCGGGCTGCTGGGGCGTTGACCCCCGAAACCCTCTCCAGGTATACTCCAGGTCTGCACAACAGTCACCACAACACAACAGTCACCACTACGCAACCTTCAAAGCTAGGGACGCCAAGCCCATGATGATTCTCTTTAAATCGCTTGTGCTCTCTAGGCTGGAATGCTGCTGTACACTAACGGCCCCCTTCAAGGCTGGCAACATTGCAGACCTGTAGAGTGTACGAAGAACTTTTACGGCACACATAAGTGCGATAAGGAACCTAAACTACTGGGAACGGTTGAAGAGCCTTGATCTGTATTTCCTTGAACACAGGCGAGAGAGATACATGACAATATACACTTGGAAGCTCCTGGAGGGATTGGTACCAAACCTGCACACGAAAATCACTCCCTATGAAAGCAAAAAACTCGGCAGGAGATGCAACATTACTCCGAAGGAAAGCAGGGGCACAACAAGTACACTGAGAGACAACACAAGTGTCCAGGGCCCAAGACTGTTCAGTTGTCCCTCTTCAAGGGGGGCTCCTTGGCGTGGTGAAGAGGCTCTTGGTCTTAGGAATTAGAACTTTTGGTCTCCTTCCTCAGACCGAACCTAATTGCCCCCTAATCCCATCTTCCCTTTTCCCTTTCCTCCTCCTCCTACCCTATTCCCTTCCTTTTTTCGGCCTTTGGGGTTCTTCTCACAGGTCATTTAGTTCCTAGGTAGGGGGAAGTGTACCATGGTCCATCCCATTCCATTGAGGTTCTTGGCGGTGGTGTTTACCTGGAGAGAGTTCCGGGGGTCAATGCCCCCAGAGCCCGGTCTGTGACCAGGCCTCATGGTAGATCAGGGCCTGATTGAACAGGCTGTTACTGCTGGCTGCACACAATCCAACGTACTAACCACAGCCCAGCTGGTCAGGTACCGACTTTAGGTGCTTGTCCAGTGCATGCTTGAAGACAGCCAGGGGTATGTTGGTAATCCCCCTTATGTATGCTGGGAGGCAGTTGAACAGTCTTGGGCCCTGACTTATTGTGTTACCTCTTAACGTGCTAGTGACACCCATACTTTTCAGTGGTGTAGTTTGCCGTGGAATCTAGATTGCCTGGGGATGTCCCCATTCCTCTTCGGTGTCCCGAGGGGTGACTTTAAGTGTCTTTCGGGCGACGGGTGTATCTCTGGAGGCTGCCTTGCAGATTCCAGAGGGTAGTAGCCAAAGGAGGTATGCTTTGTGGCAGGTATCTGGCCACCCTCTCTTTTGTCCACCAAGGTGGCTCGGCAGATGCGAGGTTGCTATCCCAGATTGCTGGTTTAATGGCATGAAGGGTAGGGTATGGCATGGGTCCCATGCCGCATCTGCACTACTTGCAGTGCTGAGGTCCTCTTGGGCGCGGAGGGAGATTTATGGCCCTTTCATTCCTCATAGGAGCTATTTCTCCCCGTTCCCCCATTTTTTATTTTTTTATATATTTTTTCTTTCTTTTTTTTCTTAAAAACAAAAAGAAAGAAGTAACCTAACCATGGCAGATCCAATCCATGAACCTGCTACCCCCGGGCCCCTTACTGTTACCGCATCTTGTTCTGACCCCGCCTCTTCTTTTGACCCCTCTTCGGACACTTCTAATGCCCCTGTACCTCTTGCTAGTGATGTTTCATCACCCGCTTCAGGTACCGAGGTTTCGATTTGTCTGACCTCCGCTCTCCTTTGACTATGCTTCTGGCCTCTCCCTCTACAGTGCAGCAATTTTCGAGTCACCAACTGGTCCCACTCCTAAATGCCCATGACAATTACTTGATGATCCTTCTTTGCTTCCTCGCCCTCCTCAGAAAAGACCAACACGTCACGCACTCTCTTTCCATGCTCAGTTTCGAAATACACAATGGATTAAATTCTTTACAACCAACTTCCTCTACTGCCTATCTTTCTGACCATAGTATTGGCAAGGCACTCCTATGCCATGTTGGTAGAGATATATCCTTTCATGCTCTCAAGAGCGGTACACACATCATTACTGTCCAGAATGCTAACCAAGCTCGTGACCTTTCCCTTCTTTCACATCTCGATACTATTCCTATCACTATCGAAAAAGATCATTCTCTCAATTCTTGTCGTGGCACTGTCATTCTACCCCATACCGTTGTCCAACAGAATTTCAAGATGTGGCGATGACATTCTCGAACAGCTGGAACTCCAGGACCTCTCAAACATCAAAGTAGACACTTATGTCCTTCCTGCCTGCGGGCAGAGACAATACCCTTGCAATGTAGCTTGATTAACTTTCGAATGTCGTGAACTCCCATCCTCTGTTTATGTAGCAGGACATCGTTTACATGTTCGAAAGGTGATCCCTACACCGCAACAGTGTAGAAATTGCTGGCGATTTGGTCACCCAGCGAAATATTGCAGATCTATAGCCGAATGCCCAGTCTGTGGTGCTGATGACCATTCTAATATGTCTTGTAGTCGACCTCCCTCTTGCCTTGTCATGAGGCTCACCCTTCTTACTCTCGCCATTGCCAGGTCTACTTAAATGAGTGAGAAATCTGTTGCCTCAAAGAGGTAGAAGGTTTCCTTTATGCTATGGCAGTTTCTCATCTACGCCTCCAAGGAAGACTCTCCCGCATTTCTTATTCTCGTGTTTCTAAATGTCCCCCCACCTCTGGGGTCCCATTTTCTGCAGCCTCCTCTGTGGTTACCCCTTCCATAGTCACTCCTGTCTCTAATTCTTTTGCTGTCCTGGACTCAGAAGTCCCTACCTTAACACCTCAGTCTGTTCTCACTTCTTCATCTTCTCTCTCACGGTATCGACAAGACCTCGTACAACACCTCCTCTCAATCGCCCCTCTACCTCTCAGAAGTCCAAAAAATCCCCATTCCTCAAATCTCCTTTAACCCATCCTTCCCTTCTTCTCCATCCACGTTTTACCTTTCCAGTCTCTCTACCTGGTTCTTCACCTCTCACTAGCTATGTTACGAGTGTGTAGGTTCACCCTCCTCCTCGTACGGTACCTTCCTCCCCTGTCCCCTCCCAAGTTTCTTCCTCTTCTGCCCCTTCCCTTGTTTCTTCCTCTTCCCACACTTTTTCTCCAGTGCCCTCCACCCTTTCACCCCCCCCTACTTTGGTACAATCCATTGCTGTCCCATTCATTACTCAACCTCCTCCTATCTCCAGTATTGTCTCCCAGAATATATTGAAGAGCCTAAACCATCAGTGGACACTGATCCACCTCCTGTTCCTTCTCTTCCCTCTCCTCCATCTGCGCAACTCCTTTCTTCATAGTGCTCCATTCCTTCACTGCTTGAACATTTTCTGCTGCCACCACGTGGACTTTTCTAACCCCTCTAGTCCGTAGGTAAGGGTACCTACGGACTAGAGGGGTTCCTGGTATCTTTCTCATTGCCAATCATGGCCTATTTACAGTGGAATATCCGTGGTCTCAGGGGTAATCGAGGTGAGCTTCATATGTTGCTCTCCCGGTTTTTCCCTGTTGGTGTTTGCTTACAAGAACCAAAATTACACTCTGCTGTTTTCCATCCCATCTCAGGCTATAATTTATTGTATTCTTCGAATCCTTTTTCTGGTGGGACCTTTAATGAAAGTGCCCTTCTTCTATGCACCGATATTCCATACCATCAGCTATTTATTATTCCTCGCTGCATTACACTGCAGCCCGTATCCACTTGAATAAGTGGTATACAATATGTTCTTTGTATCTCTCTCCTTCTCGGGCATTATCTATTTCAGATTTTGCTTTTCTTGTTTCGTCCTTACCGCCACCACTTCTGTTACTTGGCGATTTTAATGCCCATCATTTCCTCTGGGGGCAGGGGGACTCATTGTAACTCCCATGGCATTCAGTTGGAGGCTTTCTTTGCTTCTCACCCCCTCCATGTTTTAAATACGGGTACTCCCACCCATTTTGATCCTCGTACTCATAATCTTGCATCAATCTCTTGGTCTGCTCTTCCTCCACTGCACTGTTCTCCCGGACTTACATGACAACCATCATTTCACAATCATTCTTCTTCATATTCACCACCTCTTCATAGCCCACGCTGGCAAGTTGATCAAACAAATTGGGATATTTACTGGCAACTAACTGCTGTTAGTGAGGTTCCCTCTTCATCCTCCATCGATGAGGTTTTACACCTCTTCTCGACGTCAGTTTTAACCACAGCTTCTCATTCTGTACCCCAAACCTCGGGCAGGCATTCTCAGAAGTGCGTGCCATGGTGGTCTCCTGCTTGTGCTCGAGCAGTACGTTTGAAACGTGCTGCATGGGGCAGGTACTGGTATAATAGAACCACAGAGATACTTCTTGATTTTAAGCAGAAGCGAGCAGTTGCTCGCCGTGTCATCCGTTACACTAAACGAATTTGCTGGCGAGATTATGTTTCCACCATCACCTCGGCTTCCTCTATGAGTGCAGTCTGGAAAAAAGTACAGAAACTGAGTAGTAAATACTCTCCTGACCCAGCTCCTGTTCTGCAGGTTGCCGGTGTTGATATAGCAAACCCTCTTGACGTTGCCATTGAAGTTGGTAATCATCTGGTCTGTATTTCTAAGGGGCTCCATCTATGCCCCTCGTTTCTTTCCTCAAAGTCTGCCAGAGAGTTAGCACCCTTAGACTTTTCTTCTTTCAAAGAAGAATCTTATAATGTGCCCTATACGCTTCTGGAACTAGAGGCGACACTCTCAGCTTGCCGATTGTTATGACCACAGTCATTTGAAGCTTGTTTTATATAGAATGTATATGTATTGTCCACTTAATATTATACTCAGGGTTTCTTTAGATTATAATATTATCTGATTTAGGAATATGTAATTATAATTATACCCGGGTATGATGTGTATATATATATATATATATATATATATATATATATATATATATATATATATATATATATATATATATATATATATATATATATATATATATATTGCATAATGTGTTAGGTAGGTAACATCTGACTAAGGTTTATAACGAGGTATGTCCTTGGTGGGTAGTTCAGACCGCCCTACCCTCTTCCCTTTGACGAATTGACGTCATGAAGGGATTTACCGTGTAAGTTCAGTTCACCCTCACTTCTGACTCAGTGAACAGTGTCTTAGCAGACCTATTACTCCAGTACTGTTCTCTCTTGGTGTCTTAGAGAGTCTAGTTTAGAAACTCCTGAACTGGCTTGAGTTGGGAATTCTGTGATGAAATCAGTAGACAGTTATACCCGGATATCTTCGGTATACGATGTGACTACCTGTGTTTACCTGGAGTTCCGGGGGTCAACACCCCCGCGGCCCGGTCTGTAACCAGGCCTCATGGTGGATCAGGGTCTGATCAACCAGGCTGTTACTGCTGGCTGCACGCAATCCAACGTACGAGCCACAGCCCGACTGGTCCAGTACCTGCTTGAAGACAGCCAGGGGTCTATTGATAATCCCCCTTATGTATGCTGGGAGGCAGTTGAACAGTCTTGGGCCCCTGACACTTATTGTGTTGTCTCTTAACGTGCTAGTGGCACCCCTGCTTCTCATTGGGGGGATGTTGCATCGTCTGCCAAGTCTTTTGCTTTCACAGGGAGTGATTTTCGTGTGCAAGTTCGGTACTAGTCCCTCTAGGATTTTCCAGGCGTATATAATCATGTATCTCTCCCGCCTGCATTCCAGGGAGTACAGGTTCAGGAACTTCAAGCGCTCCCAGCAATTGAGGTGTTTTGTCTCCGTTATGAGTGCCATGAAGGTTCTCTGTACATTTTCTAGGTCAGCAATTTCACCTGCCTTGAAAGGTCCTATTAGTGTGCAGCAATATTCCAGCCTAGATAGAGCAAGCGACCTGAAGAGTGTCATCATGGGCTTGGCATCCCTAGTTTTGAAGGTTCTCAATATCCATCCTGTCATTTTTCTAGCAGATGCGATTGATACAATGTTATGGTTCTTGAAGGTGAGCCCCTCAAGGAAGGTTCCTTGATGTTGGTGAGGGGCTCTTGATTTAGGGAATTGGATCTGTGCTCCAGTTCCCCGAATTAAGCCTGAATGCCTTCCACATATCCCCCCCCCAGGCGCTGTATAATCCTCCGGGTTTAGCGCTTCCCCCTTGATTATAATAATAATAATCTTGAAGGTGAGATCCTCTGACATGATCACTCCCAGGTCTTTGACGTTAGTTTTTCGCTCTATTGTGTGGCTGCAATTTGTTTTATACTCCGATGAAGTTTTAATTTCTTCATGTTTACCATATCGGAGTAATTGAAATTCCTCATCGTTGAACTTTGTATTGTTTTCTACAGCCCATTGAAAGATTTGGTTGATGTCCACCTGGAGCCTTCCAGTGTCTGCAATGGAAGACACTATCGTGTAGATTCGGGTGTCATCTGCAAATGAAGACACGGTGCTGTGGCTTACATCCTTGTCTATGTCAGATATGAGGATGATGAACAAGATGGGAGCGAGTACTGTACCTTGCGGAACAGAGCTATTCTCCATAGCTGCCTCGGACTGTGCTCTGTTGACTACTACTCTTTGTGTTCTGTTTGAGGAAATTATAGATCCATCTACAAACTTTATCTGTTATTCCTTTATCACGCATTTTGTGCGCTATTATGCCATGGTCACACTTGTCGAAGGCTTTTGCAAAGTCTATGTATATTACATTTGCATTCTTTTTGTCTTTTAATGCATCTAGGACCTTGTCATAGTGATCCAGTAGTTGGGACAGACAGGAGCGACCCGCACTAAACCCATGCTGCCCAGGGTTGTGTAATTGATGGGTATCTAGATGGGTGGCGATCTTGCTTCTTAGGACCCTTTCAAAGATTTTTATGATATGGGATGTGTGGCATGCAAAGAGTACATAACCTTTATTTGGCGTATGTACACACCCTCATTTACAGGCTATCTCCCCCAACCAGCGAACCAGAGGCTAAGGGTTGACGATGGGGTCCCGTCGTTCAATCAGTACCCAGGTTCCAGCCAATGAAAAGATTGTTTTGGCAATCGCAGAGGTGATGTGAGTACCACTCACCCGTCTGCCATTGTCATCCCCATTCTAGAGCTGGTTGAAGCACAGTCTGCTCTCTAGTGGCTTCTATTCTGCCTTGCTTGCCGTGGAGTGCACTAATACCTATTGTTGTACATAGTGTACATACTTCTGTTCTAAATTGGTGAAGGATAATATAAGTCAAAAGTTTTTCTGCTGTGTTTATTTTGCTCCCTTTACACCCAGGATAACAGGCCTTTGGGACTCCTGGGTTGTAATAGGATGTTAGCGCTATCAGTCTGTAGTTCTTTGCTATTGGTTTACTGCCCCCTTTGTGAAGTGGGGCTATGTCTGTTGTTTTTAATAACTGTGGGACGACCCCAGTGTCCATGCTCCCTCTCCATATGATGCTAAAAGCACGTGTTAGGGGCTTCTTGCAGTTCTTAATGAACACGGAGTTCCATGAGTCTGGCCCTGGGGCAGACTGCATGGGCTTGTCATCTATCGCCTGTTTGAAGTCATTTGGCTTCAAGATAACATCAGATAGGCTTGTGCTTACCAAATTCTGTGGCTCTCTCATAAAAAATCATTTAAATCTTCGACTCTCAGTCTGGTTAGTGGCTTGCTAAAAACTGAGTCATATTGGGACTTGAGTAGCTCACTCATTTCCTTACTGTCATCTGTGTAGGACCCATCTTGTTTAAGTAGGGGCCCAATACTGGATGTTGTTCTCGACTTTGATTTGGTATAAGAAAAGAAATACTTTGGGTTTCTTTCGATTTCAGTTATGGCTATTAGTTCTTCCCGCGTTTCCTGACTCCTATAAGTTTCCTTTAGCTTTAGTTCGATGTTTGCTATTTCTATGACTAGTGTCTCCCTACGCATTACAGATATATTGGCCTCTTTTAGCCGTTCTGTTATTCTTTTCCGTCGCCTGTAAAGGGAGCGCCTGTCTTTTTCTATTTTACATCTACTTCTCCTTTTTCTTAAAGGAATATGCCTTGAGCATACATCGAGTGCCACAGAGTTAATCTGTTCTAGACATAAGTTGGGGTCTGTGTTGCTTAGTCTATCTTCCCAGCTTATATCGTTTAGAGCCTGGTTTACTTGGTCCCACTTTATGTTCTTGTTACTGAAGTTGAATTTGGTGAAGGCTCCCTCGTGACTGATCCCATTTTGTGGGTCTGGGGCTCCGCGCATACATGTCGTGGGTAGAATTCCAGGTGATTGAAGGTGTTAATTTACGGTTGATAAAACCCGTATTATTGTATATATACAACGTAGTATGTTTATGTGACTGAAAGAATCTAAGTAATACTTAGTAGATATTTACGAATATCCAAGAAGTATTTAAGCTTTTAATAATAATAAAAAAAATGCTGAGTAACTCTTATTTGTGCCTTACGTTACTAAGTTTCCAAGTTCCTTCTTATTCTTGAAAGTGATTTTGTTACGGAGAGCACTATCCTGGCCAAAGACTAAGATTCGAACAGTAACACTGATCATCGGCAGCTGAGCCTGATGGCATTCATATTCAGATGTTACATCATTTACATCAGTCAGCCCTTACAGTCCTCTTACACTTCTTCAATCTTATTTGGTCACAAGGAGTTCTTCGCCAGCTGTGGAAATCTGCCATTGTTCTCCCTTTCCGCAAACCGGGTACTATGGGACATGATGCCTCCCTCTATCTTCCCATTGCTCTTATTAGTGCAGTTTGCAAAGTGATGGAACGTCTGCTAAGTCGACGTTTAATGTGGTATTTAGAGATACACAACAGTCTCTCCACTAGTCGATACGGCTTTCGTAAGGGCCGTTCTACCATAGACCCCTTACTACGCTTTGGATACGTATGTTCGTAATGCCCTCGCAAATAACCACTCAGTTATTGCCATATTTTTTTTTGACCTTGAGAAGGCATATGACACAACTTGGAGGTATAATATTTTGGCCCACGCCCGCTCCTTAGGCCTCCGAGGCAATCTACTATCCTTCTTTAAGAACTTCTTAACTGACAGACATTTCCGTGTTCGGGTTAATAATATGCTCTCCCCGGACTTTGTCCAAGCTGAAGGGGCCATTTGGCCAATTTTGTTCACCACCTTTATTTTTCGCCCGATTTCTTTTATTTTTGGTGTTCATTTAGAAGTGCATATGTAAATGAATATGACAGTTTCAATATGATTGGCCAACAAACAACAGAGAAAAAAATATTTACTGATTTTGAGATATGGCAGCATGACGTGACAAACTGGCACTACGAGTGGCACTTCGACAATCACCACTGTTAGAATACGTCTAACACGACTTTTTGGTGTATCCATTTCATCTAATATATCTTATTATCATGGTAAGAAAAATAGCTTTAGTAAGCTTTTTTGGCATTCACCAAAATATCTGCCTTTACCCCCTACACACAAAATAAAAAATATTTGGGATATTCCAAAAAACGCAACTTCAAAAAGTCAAACACTTTGTTTTACATTGTCTGTGAAAATCATTTCAATACAATCATTAATAATGGCGCAGTGACAAGCAATAGACTAAAATCCTACTTTCGAGATATTCGGGTAAACGCGCATTATTATTATTATTATAATCAAAAAGAAGCGCTAAGCCACAAGGACTATACAGCGCTGCAGGGCAGGAAGGAAGCGAGGGCATCAGGTGGCAAAAGGGAGATGGATGAGCAACAGGTTACGGATAACAGCGGGGCAGTGGATGGTGAAAGGGTAAAGGGCAGCAAGAGACTGAACCAGAAAGGGCTGAGGGGAGTGCGAAAAGTATCATCAGAGTTTGTGGAGTAAATCAGTCGTTGTCAAGAAGTCAATGAGAGAGTCAGGATTAAAGGAGGGTCCATCAGCAAGAAGGGAAGGTAAAGAGAGAGTAGGAGAACGAAGACGACGTTGGAGGTAAATTCTGCGTGCTCGTTGATAGAGAGGGCAGTCTAACAGAATGTGGCTAATCGATACTGGAACTTGACACTGCTCACAGAGAGGAACAGGGTGCCTCTCCATGAGATACCCATGAGTAAGACGAGTGTGGCCAATGCGAAGGCGGGAGAGAGTGGTCTCCCAACCTCGGCACTGATGACAAGAAGACGGCCAGTAACCTATGCTCGGTTTAATAGAATGAAGTTTGTTACCGAGCAGAGTTGACCAAACGTTGTTGCCAACGGGTGCGAAGGTGGGTAGCTATTGCAGCAAAATAGTCCAGAAATGGAACACCTCGATAGGAAATTGGTAGGTCATATACTGCTGACCGCGCAGCAGTGTCTGCCTGTTCATTGCCCTGTACGTCGACATGACCAGGGACCCAACAAAAAACAATATCTTTATGTTTGGTAGAGATACGGCGTAGCCAAAGTTGGATACGGAGAACTAGGGGATGAGATGTATCAAATTTTCGTATAGCCTGTAGAGCACTAAGGGAGTCTGAGACTACTACAAATGATGACACAGGCATAGATGCGATACGAATAAGTGCTGCAAGAATGGCATACAGTTCAGCAGTAAAAATGCTAGCTGAAGATAGTAAATGCCCTCGTACGACGCTGTCCGGAAACACTGCTGCGAATCCGACGCCGTCTGAAGACTTAGAGCCATCTGTGTACACAGCGGTGGCATGAGAATGAGAGTGGAAGTGATCAAGAAAAAGAGAGCGGGAAGCCACCGTAGGCAGTTGAGCTTTCGAGCAAGGGAGTGAGAAAGAACAGACCCGAACAGCTGGAACTTCCCAGGGGGGTAGGGAAAAGTGAGATGCTACATGAACATATAAAGGTGGTAACTGAAGGGAAGACAAGAGTGAAAGTAGGCGAAGAGAAAAGGGACGGAGCAAACAGGGGCGGCGAACGAATAAAGAATGTCTACTAATATCGGTGACCATTCTATAAATGGAAGGATTGTGTAGATCGTGAGAGCGTACATAGTAACGAAGGCAATGGGCATCACGGCGATCAGACAAGGATGGAACATTTGCTTCTGTATAGAGGCTCTCAACAGGGGAAGAGCGAAAAGCACCAAGGCACAAACGTAAGCCTTGGTGATGGATAGAGTAATTACGTCAAGAAATTAAAAAAAAAAGAATAAAAATCGTGCTTTGGGCTTTTTTATGCAATATAAGTGATTTCTTATTGTTTCCCGTGTATGGTCTACCGTTTTCTGTAGTGCTACCAGAGGTAACATAGAAAACACTTCTCTTGTAGTGAGGAACTAATGTAATCATGTCGTCAAGGTCAGCCACCACCCTCCGGGTATAATATACAAATATTATTATTTTGGCTGGCTTTCTTATGCGTTTATTCAAGTTATCTTGTGCATACTATCATTACTGAATAAATGATATAAGCAGAAAAAGGATATTAGTAATAATAGCCTCAGTATAAGACATCTTGTGAGTGGTGATCAGATTCCTGTCATCGGCAACTGGATGTTGCACTATCATGCAAGCTCCGCCCACCTCTGATATAAGCTCCTCCCACATTGTAATGATGTTAAGTGGTAAATTTAGTGTATTAGAAGGAAAAATAGAAAATTAAGAAACAAAAAATACATAAAAAATTCACCTCGCAGTTACGCATATGTTTACCTGGCGGGTCGTCACCTGACATGTTTCAAGTAGCTATAATTTGCTTTAGAAACATCGTATTACGATGGGGTTTTCACCAAAATGTTCCCAGACACTTACACTATTTTTCTGTAAACAAAACCCAAAATCATATTTTTTCGCATAATTATCATGACCGTAAGAAATTGACCCGCTGGCACCTGAAGGTGTCCCCCAGGGATGTGTTCTGAGCACACTTTTTCTCCTTGCTATAAATGATTTGGCCTCTCTTCTTCCATCCAATATCTGGTCATCACTCTATGTTGATGACTTCGCTATTGCTTGTGCAAGCGCTGTCACCTCATTAGTTTCTCTCCAACTGGGCCACCACGCATGGGTTTAAATTTTCCAGTACTAAAACTTGCCAAATTACTTTCACTATACCCGCCCATGGTATGGTTTGCTCTGTCATCTCCGATCATCCTTTGTACCTCTATGGCTCACGTATCTCTCAACGTGACCGTAGGTTATCCTGGAAACGTCACAGTACCTCTCTGAAGGCAACTTGTCACAGCCGGCTTAACCTTCTGTATAACCCTTGCTCATCTTTCATGGGAAGCTGATCGTCGAACTCTCCTTCGCCTACATTCAGCCCTCATTTTATTGAAACTCGATTATGGTGACCAGATCTATTCAGCGGCCTCCCCTGCTACTCTCTCTAGCCTTAATTCCATCCATCATCAGGGATTACGTTTATGCCTTGGTGTTTTTCGCTCTTCCCCTATTGAGAGCCTCTATGCAGAAGCGAATGTTCCATCCTTGTCCGATCGCCGTGATGCCCATTGCCTTCGCTACTATGTATTACCTGGAGTTTACCTGGAGAGAGTTCCGGGGGTCAACGCCCCCGCGGCCCGGTCTGTGACCAGGCCTCCTGGTGGATCAGAGCCTGATCAACCAGGCTGTTGCTGCTGGCTGCACGCAAACCAACGTACGAGCCACAGCCCGGCTGGTCAGGAACTGACTTTAGGTGCTTGTCCAGTGCCAGCTTGAAGACTGCTAGTAATCCCCCTTATGTATGCTGGGAGGCAGTTGAACAGTCTCGGGCCCCTGACACTTATTGTATGGTCTCTTAACGTGCTAGTGACACCCCTGCTTTTCATTGGGGGGATGTTGCATCGTCTGCCAAGTCTTTTGCTTTCGTAGTGAGTGATTTTCGTGTGCAAGTTCGGTACTAGTCCCTCTAGGATTTTCCAGGTGTATTTAATCATGTATCTCTCCCGCCTGCGTTCCAGGGAATACAGGTTCAGGAACCTCAAGCGCTCCCAGTAATTGAGGTGTTTTATCTCCGTTATGTGCGCCGTGAAGGTTCTCTGCACATTTTCTAGGTCAGCAATTTCACCTGCCTTGAAAGGTGCTGTTAGTGTGCAGCAATATTCCAGCCTAGATAGAACAAGTGACCTGAAGAGTGTCATCATGGGCTTGGCCTCCCTAGTTTTGAAGGTTCTCATTATCCATCCTGTCATTTTTCTAGCAGATGCGATTGATACAATGTTATGGTCCTTGAAGGTGAGATCCTCTGACATGATCACTCCCAGGTCTTTGACGTTGGTGTTTCGCTCTATTTTGTGGCCAGAATTTGTTTTGTACTCTGATGAAGATTTAATTTCCTCGTGTTTACCATATCTGAGTAATTGAAATTTCTCATCGTTGAACTTCATATTGTTTTCTGCAGCCCTCTGAAAGATTCGGTTGATGTCCGCCTGGAGCCTTGCAGTGTCTGCAATGGAAGACACTGTCATGCAGATTCGGGTGTCATCTGCAAAGGAAGACACGGTGCTGTGGCTGACATCCTTGTCTATGTCGGATATGAGGATGAGGAACAAGATGGGAGAGAGTACTGTGCCTTGTGGAACAGAGCTTTTCTCATGATCTCCACAATCCTTCCCTTTACAGAATTGTCACCGATATTAGTAGACATTCTTTATTTGTTCGCTGCCCCTGTTTGCTTCGTCCCTTTTCTCTTTGCCTACATTCGCTCTTGTCTTCCCTGCAGTTGCCACCTTTCTATGTTCATGTAGCATCTCACTTTTCCCTGCCCCACTGGGAAGTTCCAGCTGTTCGAGTCTGTTCTTTCTCACTTCCTTGTTGGGTCCCTGGTCATGTTGACATACAGGGCAATGAACAGGCAGACAATGCTGCACGGTCAGCAGTACATGACCTTCCAGTTTCATACAGAGGTGTTCCATTCACGGACTATTTTGCTGTTGTAGCTACCCACCTTCACACCCATTGGCAACAACATTGGTCTGCTCTGCTCAATAACAAACTTCGTTCTATTAAACCGAGTATAGGTTACTGGCCGTCTTCTTGTCATCAGTGTCGAGGTTGGGAGACTACTCTCTCCCGCCTTCGCATTGGCCACACTTGTCTTACTCATGGATATTTGGAAATATAAACACATATGCAGTATAATGTGATCCTTTATTGACAACGTTTCGCCCACACAGTGGGATTTTTCAAGTCACAAACAGATCTACCTGGGGTGGAAGGTACGCGAGTATTTATAGTCAGGTTCAGAATGCTGAGGTCAGGTGGAGAATGCTGCATCTGATGATGTACCGAGTGGGGTTATAGAGTCTAAAATCTTGGGTAGCTTGGAAGGGAGATTGGATAAGTTTGTGAGCAGACCTTCTGCAGTGCTAACTATCTGGCAAACTTTGAGGAAAGAAACAAGGGGTATAGATGGAGCCCCTGAGAAATATGGACCAGATGATTGCCAATTTCAATGGCAACATCAAGAGGGTTTGCTATATCTACACCGGCAACCCACAGAACAGGAGCCGGGTCAGGAGAGTATTTACCACTCAATTTCCACACTTTTTTTCAGACTGCACTCATAGAGGAAGCAGAAGTGATGGTGGAAACATAATCTTGCCAGCAAGTGTGTTTAGCGTCACGAATAACACAGCGAGTGACCGCGCACTTCTGCTTATACTCAAGAAGACTCTCACCAGTTCTATTGTACCAGTACCTGCCCCACGCAGCGCGTTTCAAACATACTGCACGAGCACAAGCAGGAGACCAAGGCACGCACTTCTGAGAAAGCCTGCCCGAGATTTGGGGTATACAATGAGAAGCTGCAGTTAAAACTGAGCACGAGAAGAGGTGTAAAAGCTCATCAATGGAGGATGAAGAAGGAACCTCACTAAAAGTAGTTAGTTGTGAGTAAAGGTCCCAGTCTGCCTGATCAAATTGCCAGCGTGGCTATGGAGAGGTGGTGAATATGAAGGAGAAATAAGAATGACTGGAAAATGATCACCGTCATGTAAGTCTGGGAGAACAGACCAGGTGAAGTCTAGTGCGGCAGAGGAAGAGCAGACTGAGAGATCAATGCAAGAGAGAGTATGAGTACGAGGATCAAAATGGGTTGGAGTACCTGTATTTAAAACATGGAGGGGTGGGAAGCAAGAAAAGCCTCCAACTGAATGCCACGGGAATCACAGTGATACCACCCCAGAGGAAATGATGGGCATTAAAATCGCCAAGTAAGAGAGGTGGTGGCGGTAAGGACAAAACAAGAAAGGCAACATCCGGGATAGATAATGCTCGAGGAGAGAGATACAAAGAACAGAGTGTATACCACCTATGCAAGTGGATACGGGCTGCTGTGTGATGCAGCGAAGTACAAACAAATAGCTGATGGTACGGAATATCGGTGTGTAGAAGAAGGGCACTTTCTTTAAAGGTCTTATCGCTAAAAGGATCTGAAGAATACAATAAATTATAGCCTGAGATGGGATAGATAACTGCAGAGTGTAATTTTGGTTCTTGTAAGCAAACACTGACAGGGGAAAACTGGGAGAGCAACATCTGAAGCTCACCCCAATTACCCCTGAGGCAGCGTATATTCTACTGTAAATAGGCCATGATTGGCAACAATAAAGGTACAAAAAATCCGCAGGTAAGGGTACCTACAGACTAGAGGGGTTAGAAAAGTCCACATGCGGCGGTAGCAGAAAACGTTCAGGCAGCGAAGGAATGGTGCGCTGTGAAGAAAGGAGTTGCACAGATGGAGGAGAGGAAAGAGTAGGAACAGGGGGTGGATCAGAGTCCACTGATGGTTTGGTCTCTGCAATATATTCAGAGATAGCTTCAAGTGTTTCGGAATTCAAAGACGTCGCATTGGAGACAATATTGGAGATGGAAGGAGGAGGGTGAGTAAAGATTGTAACCGTAATGGACTGTACCAAAGTAGGGGTGGACGAAAGGGTGGAGGGAACTGGAGAAGAAGTGTGGGAGGGGACTGAAGAGGCAGAAACCTGGGAGGTGGCAGAAGAGGAAGAAACTGGGAAGGGGACAGAGGAGGAAGGCACAGCACGAGGAGGAGGGTGAACCTCCACACTTGTAACAGAGCCAGTGAGAGGGGAAGAACTAGGTACAGAGGCTGGGAAGGTAAAATTGGATTTGGAAGAAGTGAAGGAGGGGGTTAAAGGAGATTTGGGCAATGAAGATTTTTTGGACTTCTGAGAAGTAGAGGGACGATTGGGAGGAGGTGTCGTACGAAGTCTTGTTGATACTGGGGCTTGCGAGGGAGGACATGAAGTGAAAACAGACTGAGATGTTGAAGTAGGGACTTCTGAGCCCAGGACAGCAAAAGAATTAGAGACAGAAGTGACTATGGGAGGGGCAACCACAGAGGAAGGTGCAGAAGATGGGACCGCAGAAGTGGGAGGATGTTTAGAAACACGAAAATAAGAAATATGGGGCAGTCTCCCTTGGAGGTGCAGCTAATAAACTGTCATAGAATAAGGGAGACCTTCAGCTTCTTTGAGGCAATGGATTTCTCGCTCATTTAAGTAGACCTGGCAACGGCGAGAGCAAGAAGGGTGAGCCTCATGACAATTAAGGCAAGAAGGAGGTCGACTACAAGACGTATTAGAATGGTCATCAGCACCACAGACTGGGCATTCGGCTATAGATCTGCAATATTTTGCAGGGTGACCAAATCGCCAGCAGTTTCTACACTGTTGCAGTGTAGGGATCACCTTTCGAATGTGTAAATGATGTCCTGCTACATAAACAGAGGATGGGAGTTCACGACTGTCGAAAGTTAATCGAGCCACATTGCAAGGGTAACGTCTCCGCCCGCGGGCAGGAAGGACGTAAGTGTCTACTTTGAGGATTGGGAGATCTTGGAGTTCCAATTGTTCAAGAATGTCATTACCACATGTCTGGAAATTCTGTTGGATTATGGTATGGGGCAGAATAACAGTACCACTACAAGAATTGAGGGAATGTTTTTCGATAGTGACATGAATAGTATCCATATGTGAAAGAAGAGAAAGATCACGAGCTTGGGTGGCATTCTGGACAATGATGATGTGGGTACTGCTCTTGAGAGTGTGAAAGGAAATATCTCTACCAACATGGCATAGGAGCGCCTTGCCAATACTATGGTCGGAAAGATAGGCAATAGAGGAAGTCGGTCATCAAGTAAAGAATTTAATCCATTGTGCATTCCGAAACTGAGCATGGAAAGGGAGAGTACATGTCGGTCTTTTCTGAGTAGAACGAGAAGGTGGCAAAGAAGTATCATCGGGCAATTGTCGTTGGCATTTAGGACTGGGACCGGGGTTGGTCCGATGTGGGACGGGCTGGCGATTCTAAAATTGCCGCACCATAGAGGGAGAGGCCAGAAGCATAGTCAGAGAGCGGAGGTCAGACAAATCGAAGGAGTCAGTCGAAACCCCGGCACCTGAAGCGGGTGACGAAACAGTACCAGCAAGAGGTACAGGGGCCTTAGGAGTGTCCAAAGAGTGGTCAAAAGATGAGGCGAGGTCAGAATAGGGTGCGGTAACAAGGAGGGGCTCGGGGGTAGCGGGGTCATGGATTGGGAACTCCATGGTTAGGTTACTTCTTTCTTTTTGTTTTTAAGAAAAAAAAGAAAGAATAAATAAAAATAAAAAAAAAATAAAAAAAGGGGGGGGGGGACCAGGGAGGGATAGTTCCTAGGAGGAATGAAAGGGCCAGAAATCTCCCTCCACACCCAAGAGGACCTCAGCACCACAAGTAGCACAGATGCAGTATGGAACCTGAGTCATACCCTACCCTTCATGCCAGTAAACCAGCAATCCGGGATAGCAACCTCACATCTGCTGAGCTACCTCGGTGGACAAAAGAGAGAGCGGCCGGATATCCGCCACAAAGCATACCTCCTTTGGCCACCACCCCCGGAATCTGAAAGGTTGCTTCCAAAGATACACCCGTCGCCTGAAAGACACCCAAAGCCACCCTCAGGGATACCGGAGAGGGATCGGGACATCCCCAGGCAATCCAAATTCCACGGCAAACTACGCCACCGCCAAGAACCTCAATGGAATGGGATGGACCCCGGTACCCTTTTCCCTACCTAGGAACTAGCGTGCCTGTGGGAAAAATCCCAAAGGCCAAAAAGAGGAAGGGCAAAAGGGAGGGGTGGGGAGGAGGAGGAGGAAAAGAAAAAGGGGAGGATGGGATAGGGAAGGGAGGATTGGGGGGTAATTAGGTTCGGTCTGAGGAAGGAAACCAACAGGTCTAATTCCTCAGACCAAGAGTCTCTTCACCACACCAAAGAGCCCCCCTTGAAGATGAACAAAAGTTAGAGATAAGATAGGTCCCCTTAAAAATTACTCGAGGCGTCTCACTGACAAGGAGAATGAAACGTGCTCTATTCTTAATAATTATTTTCTCTCGGTTTTCACTCAGGAAGACACTAACAATATCCCAGTAATTAATTTTTATAGTGGGCCTGAAGATGATAAATTATTCAATATCACAGTCACTACCAAAATGGTTACCAAACAGATAGACCAGTTAAAGCAAAATAAATCCCCGGGGCCCTGATGAACTTTTTTCAAGGGTTCTTAAAGAGTGTAAAATGGAACTTTGTGAACCATTGATTAATATTTTTAATATTTCTCTTCAAACAGGTCTGATAGTGTCTGATATGTGGAAGATGGCTAATGTAATTCCTATTTTTTAAAGCAGGGGACAAGTCGTTACCGTCAAATTACCGCCCGATAAGCCTAACCTCAATTGTAGGCAAATTACTAGAGTCAATTATAGCTGATAATATAAGGAGCCATCTCGAAAAGCACAGCTTGATTAATGATACTCAACATGGATTCACGAGGGGCCGTTCCTGCCTAACTAATTTATTAACCTTCTTCAGTAAAGCTTTTGAGGCCGTTGATCATGATAAAGAATTCGATATTGTTTATTTGGATTTTAGTAAGGCTTTTGATAGAGTACCACATCAGAGACTGTTAAAGAAAATGGCAGCTCATGGCACTGGGGGAAAAGTGCTGTCATGGATCGAGTTATGGCTCACCAACAGGAAGCAGAGAGTATGCTTAAATGGGGTTAAATCCGAGTGGGGATCTGTAACAAGTGGCGTTCCACAGGGATCAGTCTTGGGCCTGTTGTTGTTTATAATATATATCAATGACCTTGATGAGAGAATTACTAGTGATATGAGCAAATTCGCCGATGACACAAAGATAGGTAGGATATGCAAGAAAGGTATAAAATACCGACAATATGAAAGTTAAGACACATGTGCAACATCTGGATATCTTTATTGTAGACGTTTCGCCATCCAGTGGCTTTATCAATACAGATTCTAGGACATAATAGGAAGACAGTAGAACTATATACAAAAGATGAGGTAATCAGTCCCTCAGCCTTGGAGTTAGTGTTCACAGCATCGTGGTGGAGGAGAATCTGGAGCAAAGGCAAGAAGACTGGCGGTTATATAGGCGTCAGTGGATAGAGACGGGCAGCAGACGAGGGCATAGTCACTGGTAGGCAGGATTCCCCAGTGGAAGTAGGTCCTTCCCAAAGAGATGGGTTAGTTGCAGCAGCCGTGAAGAAGGTCTTGTAGATGTCCTCTGCAACTAACCCATCTCTTTGGGAAGGACCTACTTCCACTGGGGAATCCTGCCTACCAGTGACTATGCCCTCGTCTGCTGCCCGTCTCTATCCACTGACGCCTATATAACCGCCAGTCTTCTTGCCTTTGCTCCAGATTCTCCTCCACCACGATGCTGTGAACACTAACTCCAAGGCTGAGGGACTGATTACCTCATCTTTTGTATATAGTTCTACTGTCTTCCTATTATGTCCTAGAATCTGTATTGATAAAGCCACTGGATGGCGAAACGTCTACAATAAAGATATTCAGATGTTGCACATGTGTCTTAACTTTCATAGGTAGGATAATTGATTCAAACTTAGATGTCACAGAACTTCAGGAGGATTTAGACAAACTCAGTTCCTGGTCAGAAAAGTGGCAGATGCAGTTAATTTTAGATAAATGCAAGGTTCTGAAGCTCGGGAGTCCATAACACTAGTACTTATCAGTTAAATAACGTAGAACTTAGCCATACAGATTACGAAAAGGATTTGGCAGTTATGATAAGCAGCAACCTTAAACCAAGACTAAGCGTACGTAACAAAGCAAACAGATTACTGGGATTTATGTCAAGAAGTGTAAGCAACAGAAGTTCAGCAGTTATTTTACAGCTTTATACATCATTAGTAAGGCCTCACATAAATTACACAGCTCAGTTCTGGTCTTCATATTACAGAATGGATATAAATTCGCTAGAAAATATCCAGTGTAGAATGACTAAATTAATACATAGCATTAGAAATCTTTCGTACGAAGAACGATTGAAGACTCTTAAACTACATTCACTTGTAAGACGAAAAATGAGGGGAGACATGATCGAAGTGTATAAGTGGAAGATGGTATTAACAAAGGGGATATAAATAATGTTTTGAGGATATCCCTTCAAGAAAGAACCCAGCAATAATGGATTCAAATTAGACAAGTTTAGATTTCAAAAGGATATAGGAAAGTATTGGTTTGGAAATAGGGTAGTTGATGAGTGGAACAGTCTGCCTAGTAGGGTTATTGAAGCTAAGACGTTGGGTAGTTTCAAATTTAGGTTACATACATACATGAGTGAGAGGGGTTAGATTTGAGTGAGACTTACATAATGAGTAAATAGAATCATCAAAACTTATTTCTTGGGAAGCATTGAAAATTGAGTTGGGCAAATATTTGTTAGTGGGAAGGATTGTAAAGGACCTGCCTAGTATGGGCCAACAGGCCTACTGCAGTGCTCCTTCTTTCTTATGTTATTATATTCTTATGTTATCTAATAATAATATTTATTATTATTATTAAACCCCAAATTATTATTCTTATATTTCCTGGTAATATTACTGGCAAAATATTATTATAATACTTCCTGGCTATATTACTAATAAAATATTACTATAATACTGCCTGGCTATATTACAAAAAATATTATTGCAATATTTCCCGGCAATATTACAAAATACCCCTGGTTATATTACAGAATATTACCATAACACTGGTTATATTACAGAATATTACCATAACACTGGTTATACGATATACCATAGTATATAGAATATTACCATAACACTGGTTATATTACAGAATATTCCATAACACTGGTTATATTACAGAATATTACCATAACACTGGTTATATTACAGAATATTACCATAACACTGGTTATATTACAGAATATTACCATAACACTGGTTATATTACAGAATATTACCATAACACTGGTTATATTACAGAATATTACATAACACTGGTTATATTACAGAATATTACCATAACACTGGTTATATTACAGAATATTACCATAACACTGGTTATATTACAGAATATTACCATAACACTGGTTATATTACAGAATATTACCAAAATATTCCTGGTTATATTGCAGAATATTACTACAGTGGTTCCTGGTTATATTACAAAATATTACCACAACACTGGTTATATTACAGAGTATTACTACAGTGGTTTCTGGTTATATCACAGAATATTACTACAGTGGTTTCTGGTTATATTACAAAATATTACTACAGTGGTTCCTGGTTATATTAAGAACATAAGAACATAAGAAAGAAGGAACACTGCAGCAGACCTACTGACCGATGCGAGGCAGGTCCAAGTCTCCTACCGGCTTAAGCCAATGCCCCAACCTAGTCAGGTCAGGTCACATTCACTTAAGGAACACGGCAACTGACGTAGTAACACAAGCTAATCAGGTCCAACTCACACCAACCTAAGCACCTGGAGATAAGTTTCATTAGTTAGTAACAATCATGCTTGCAGGAATAAGTCGTATTCTCTAGCGAATCTACTAAAATTCTTTGACAAAGCTGTGATAAAGCAAGACAGGTGAGCAGACTACATCTTCCTGGACAGTAAGAAAGCATTTGACACATTCCCCAGGAAAGACTGATTCACACGTTACAAGAGTGAGCAGGAATAAAACTAAGTCATGCACTGGATCAAGGGGTACTTGACGCTGACAGTACGGGATGAAGGCAATTTATTGTGATTTCTGAAACTCTTCCACCTTAGCAAAGTTACCAATTAAAATTAAATACAAACCTACATAATATCATCCAATGTATACAGAAGGTATATATATATATATATATATATATATATATGTCGTGCCGAATAGGCAGAACTTGCGATCTTGGCTTAAATAGCAACGCTCATCTTGCCATATAGGAAAAGCGAAAATTTGTGTATGCAATAATTTCGCGAAAATCATTCTGAAACTAACGAAAAAAATATATTTCACTGTGCTTGTTTAGTATTAAATTATTGTAAACAAATCTAAAATATATATAGTTGTGTTAGGCTAAAATAAATTATTCTTGTTATAATAAGGTTAGGTAAATTTTCTAAGATTCTTTTGATGCAAAATTAAAAATTTATACATTAACATTAATGAAAAAAATATATCTTTAAACGTATAAGAGAAAATTTTTGAAAGGACTTAATTTTAAACGAGTTCTTGCTAATTGACCAGTTTTACATATTCGGCACGACATTATATATATATATATATAATATATATATATATATATAATATATATATATATATATATATATATATATATATATATATATATATATATATATATATAAACATAACGTAAGAAAGAAGGAACACTGCAACAGGCCCACTGACCCACCCGGAGCAGGTCCATGTCCCCCCCCCGAATTAGCCCAATGACCCATCCAGTCTGGTCACCTCCACTCAAGGATTGAGCACGGCACCAGACCCAGCAGCACAAGCCAGTCAGGTCCAACTCACACTCACCCACACCCACTCGCGCACCCATCCAACCTATTTTAAAAACTACACAACTTCTAGCCTCAATAACTGCACTCGGGAGCTTGCTCCACTCATCCACAACTCCATCACCAAACCAGCGCCCTCCCACATCCCTCCTGAATCCGAACTTTTCCAACTCGAAACCATTACTGCGAGTCCCGTCCCGGCTGGAAACTTTCAGCAAGCTATCCACATCCACTTTATTCATTCCCGCTCTCCACCTACACACCTCGATCACATCCCCCCCAATTCTACGCATTTCGAGAGAGTGCAGATTCAGGGCCCCCAGTCCATCCTCACAGGGAAGACCTCCGACACATGGGACCATCTTTGCCATCCTCCCCTGTACGCCCTCCAGAGCACCCACATCCACTTTGCAATACGGTGACCAGAACTGAGCAGCACAGTCCAAATGAGGCCCAACCAAGGATATATAGAGTTGAAGAACAACCCGAGGACCCTCATCATTTATACTTCCAGACATGAAGCCAAGAATTATGTTAGCTTTATTGCGAACACTATTGCACTGCTGTCTGGTTCTAGATCACTGCCAACCAGAACTCCCAAATCCCCCTCGCAATCAGTAGTATTAAGATCCACATTATTCAGCTTACACGTCGCATGGTTATTTACCTGTCCAACATTTAGAACCCTGCACCTGCCTATACCAAACTGCATCCGCCACCTGTCCGACCACTGCATCAATCTATTCAAATCATCCTGGGGCGCTACAATGTCCTCATCAGAATGAATTGGATGGCCCACCTTGGTGTCATCAGCAAACTTGTCTATGCTGCTATTTATTCTCTCCTCTATGTCGCTTATGCAAATTGTGAACAACAACGGGCCCAACAGTGACCCCTGAGGAACACCGCCCGTGACGCGCCCCCACTCCGGCTTCTCCCCACTTATGCAAACACTCCGCTGCCCATTTGTCAGCCATGCCTCTACCCAGGAAAAAACTTCTCCCATTCCGTGCGCCCGAAGTTTCCCCAACAGCCTCCGATGTGGAACCCTATCGAAAGCCTCACGGAAGTCCATACACACAACATCACATTCATTACCATGATCTACCTCCTCAAACACCCCAGTGAAAAAAGTTAGTAAATTCGTAAGACAAGAACGCCCCTTTGTAAAACCGTGCTGAGACTCATTAACTAATCCGTGCCCATCAAGATGGCTACGAACTGCTTCGGCAACTATTGATTCCATAAACCTTCCACCATATTTAATATTACTACAGTGGTTCCTGGTTATATTACAGAATGTTACAACAGTGGTTCCTGGTTATATTACAGAATATTACTACAGTGGTTCCTGGTTATATTAAATATTACTACAGTGGTTCCTGGTTATATTACAGAATGTTACTACAGTGGTTCCTGGTTATATTACAGAATATTACTACAGTGGTTCCTGGTTATATTAAATATTACTACAGTGGTTCCTGGTTATATTACAGAATGTTACTACAGTGGTTCCTGTTTATATTACAGAATATTACTACAGTGGTTCCTGGTTATATTAAATATTACTACAGTGGTTCCTGGTTATATTACAGAATATTACTACAGTGGTTCCTGGTTATATTAAATATTACTACAGTGGTTCCTGGTTATATTACAGAATGTTACTACAGTGGTTCCTGGTTATATTACAGAATATTACTACAGTGGTTCCTGGTTATATTAAATATTACTACAGTGGTTCCTGGCTGCATATATTACAAAATATTACTACAGTGGTTCCTGGTTATGTTACATAATATTACTACAGTGGTTCCTGGTTATATTACATAATATTACTACAGTGGTTCCTGGTTATATTACATAATATTACTGCAGTGGTTCCTGGCTGGATATATTGTATAATGTTATTACAGTGGTTCCTGGCTGGATATATTGCATAATGTTATTACAGTGGTTCCTGGTTATGTTACAGAATATTACTACAGTGGTTCCTGGTTATGTTACATAATATTACTACAGTGGTTCCTGGTTATATTACATTTTACTACAATGGTTCCTGGCTGCTTATATTACATAATATTACTACAATGGTTCCTGGTTATGTTACATAATATTACTACAGGGCTCTGGTGGCCTGGTGGTTAACGCTCTCGCTTCACACGGTGAGGGCCTGGGTTCGATTCCCAGCCAGAGTAGAAACATTGGACGTGTTTCTTTCCACCAGTTGTCTATGTTCCCCATCAGTAAAATGGGTACCTGGGTGTTAGTCGACTGGTGTGGGTCGCATCCTGGGACACTGACCTAAGGAGGCCTGGTCACAGACCGGGCCGCGGGGGCGTTGACCCCCGGAACTCTCTCCAGGTAAACTCCAGGTACAGTGGTTCCTGGTTATGTTACATTATTACTACAGTGGTTCCTGGTTATATTACATAATATTACTACAGTGGTTCCTGGCTGGTTATATTACAGAATATTATTACAGTGGTTCCTGGTTATATTACAGAATATTATTACAGTGGTTCCTGGTTATATTATTCACAAAAATGCTATAATATATAATTAATTTATGGATTTATAAACTACCTAATATTTCCCAGTCTTCCTTTTCTTGTTGCTGATGAAGGGCTCTTGATCCAGGGACTTGGAGCTGCCTTTCTCTTCGGATCAATCCTGATTTGCGTCTTGTTCCTTTGAAGCTGCATTACTCTTACGGGTTTAAAGATTACCTTCAGTGCAAAAATAATTATAACTATTATTAGCAATAATAGTAAATTATTATTATTATTATTAAAAATAATAATTTTATAATTATTTTTAATATTATTGTTATTATTAACAGAAATAATAGTAAAATAATAATAAAATAATTAATAAAAATGGCAATAACAGTAAAATAATAATAATAATAATCATAATAATAATAATAATAATAATAATAATAATAATAATAATAATAATAATAATAATAATAAAAAATATTGTAATAATAATGATAATACGTAAATAGCAACAATAACAAACAAACAAGTGAAGTGAGTATATTAATGACGCCAAGCAGTCTAGTGGAGCTGGCAGGTCACTGCAGGTCAGGTGTGACCTACACCTAACTACCTACCAGCTGCTGCTAATTGTTCTCTCCCGATGGGAATTACCCGACGCTCGTTAAGTGGCCAGCGGTACAGTCCATGGTACAGTCCATGGTACAGTCCATGGTACAGTCCATGGTACAGTCCATTGTACAGCCCAAGGTACAGACCATGGTACAGATCATGGTACAGCCCATGGTACAGTCCATGGTACAGTCCATGGTACAGACTATGGTACACCCCATGGTACAGTTCATGGTACACCCCATGGTACAGTCCATGGTACAGTCCATTGTACAGTCCATGGTACAGACCATGGTACAGTCCATGGTACAGTCCATTGTAAAGTCCATGGTACAGTCCATGGTACAGTCCATGGTACAGTCCATGGTACAGTCCATGGCACAGTCCATGGTACAGTCTATTGTACAGCCCAAGGTACAGACCATGGTACAGACCATGGTACAG
Organism: Cherax quadricarinatus; assembly: GCF_026875155.1. NCBI lineage: Eukaryota > Metazoa > Arthropoda > Malacostraca > Decapoda > Parastacidae > Cherax > Cherax quadricarinatus. The sequence continues at coordinate 35,377,994 of NC_069405.1, read as the reverse complement.
CCCATGGTACAAACCATGGTACACCCCATGGTACAGTCCATGGAACAGACCATGGTACAATCCATGGTACAGCCCATGGAACAGACCATGGTACACCCCATGGTAAAGTCCATGGTACAGATTATGGTACACCCCATGGTACAGTCCATTGCACAGCCCAAGGTACAGACTATGGTACAGACCATGGTACAGCCAATGGTACAGACCACGGTATAGCCCAGGATACAGCCCATGGTATAGCTCATAGTACAGAACATGACACAGTCCACGACACAGTCCATGGTACAGCCCATGGTCCGGCCCATTGTACAGACCACAACACAGCCCATAATACAGCCCATGGTACAGACCATGGTACAGCCCATGGTACAGATCATGGTACAGCCCATGGGAAGTGGTGAGAGGGAGATATATAGGAGGCATGATGAGCCGGGAGGATGGTGGCCATCTTGGATCTGGTACCACTGTTACACCTAGATGATACCTGTGGTACCAGTGTTACACCCAGATGATACCTGTGGTACCAGTGCTACACCCAATGATACTGTGGTACCACTGTTACACCCAGATGATACCTGTGGTACCAGTGTTACACCCAGATGATACCTGTGGTACCAGTGTTACACCCAGATGATACCTGTGGTACCAGTGTTACACCCAGATGATACCTGTGGTACCAGTGTTACACCCAGATGATACCTGTGGTACCACTGTTACACCCAGATGATACCTGTGGTACCAGTGTTACACCCAGATGATACCTGTGGTACCACTGTTACACCCAGATGATACCTGTGGTACCAGTGCTACACCCAAATGATACTTGTGGTACCACTGTTACACCCAGATGATACCTGTGGTACCAGTGTTACACCCAGATGATACCTGTGGTACCACTGTTACACCCAGATGATACCTGTGGTACCACTGTTACACCCAGATGATACCTGTGGTACCAGTGTTTACACCCAATGATACCTGTGGTACCACTGTTACACCCAGATGATACCTGTGGTACCAATGTTGCACCCAGATGATACCTGTGGTACCACTGTTACACCCAGATGATACCTGTGGTACCACTATTACACCTCAGATGATACCTGTGGTACCACTGTTACACCCAGATGATCCATGTGGTACCACTGTTACAACCAGATGATACTGTGGTACCACTGTTACACCCAGATGATACCTGTGGTACCACTGTTACACCCTAGATGATACCTGTGGTACCAGTGTTACACCCAGATGATACCTGTGGTACCAGTGTTACACCCAGATGATACCTGTGGTACCACTGTTACACCCAGATGATACCTGTGGTACCACTGTTACACCCAGATGATCCCTGTGGTACCAATGTTACAACTAAAAGATACCTTTGGTACCACTGTTACATTCACATGATCCATGTGGTATCACTGTTGCACCCAGATGATACCTGTGGTACTAGTGTTACACGCAGATGATACCTGTGGTACCAGTGTTACACCCAGATGATACCCGTGGTACCAATGTTGCACCCAGATGGTACCTGTGGTACCACTGTTACACCCAGATAATACCTGTGGTACTACTGTTACACCCAGATGATACCTGTGGTACCACTGTTACACCCAGTTGCTACCTGTGGTACCACTGTTCCACCCAGATGATACCTGTGGTACCACTGTTGCACCCAGACGATACCTGTGGTACCACTGTTACATCCAGATGATATATGTGGTACTAATGTTGCACCCAGATGGTACCTGTGGTACCAGTGTTACACCCAGATGATACCTGTGGTACCAATGTTGCACCCAGATGGTACCTGTGGTACCACCGTTGCACGCAGATGATACTTGCGGTACCACTGTTGCAC
>NC_069405.1:35356127-35371127 GCF_026875155.1 Cherax quadricarinatus | reverse complement strand
TGCAACCACCTCACAGGTGGTACGAGTCACTGTGACACAGTTACTGTTACAACCACCTCACAGGTGGTACGAGTCACTGTGACACAGTTATAAGAGGACCACGGTTAGTGTCCCCGTTCATTCTAATATATGACAGATAAGGGAGCAATGTGGCAGATGTTGCAAATGTATGATATCAGTGGGTTAATAAAGTAATGTATGATATCAGTGGGTTAATAAAGTAATGTATGATATCAGTGGGTTACTAAAGTAATGTATGATATCAGTGGGTTACTAAAGTAATGTATGATATCAGTGGGTTATTAAAGTAATGTATGATATCAGTGGGTTAATAAAGTAATGTATGATATCAGTGGGTTACTAAAGTAATGTATGATATCAGTGGGTTATTAAAGTAATGTATGATATCAGTGGGTTAATAAAGTAATGTATGATATCAGTGGGTTACTAAAGTAATGTATGATATCAGTGGGTTATTAAAGTAATGTATGATATCAGTGGGTTACTAAAGTAATGTATGATATCAGTGGGTTAATAAAGTAATGTATGATATCAGTGGGTTAATAAAGTAATGTATGATATCAGTGGGTTATTAAAGTAATGTATGATATCAGTGGGTTACTAAAGTAATGTATGATATCAGTGGGTTAATAAAGTATAGGTTTAGGTTAGGATATGTAAGAGAGACCTTCGACTGTGATGGGTGTTGTTGCTATGGTTGTTTAGCATAGTTATAGATGTGTAAAAAAAAAAAAGAAGTAAATGGTACAGCATTCACTTCTATTTCAAAGTGAGAGTTATCGCAGTTGCTCTTTGCCGATGACGCGGTTCTTTTGCGAGATTCTGAAGAGAAGTTGCTAAGGATGGCAGAGGAGTTTGGGACGTTATGTAAGATTAAAATTGAACAAGGAAAAGTGCGAGGTGAAGTGAGTAACACAATATCTAGGCAAAGAAACATCTGATATCAGATTTGAGGAACTATAGAGGAAGTGAATGCATTAGGATATCTGGAAGTGGACCTGTCAGCAGATAGGTCCTTGGAAGATGAGGTGAACCACAGAACTGATGAGGTGGAAAAGGGGTGGATGGTATTGAGGCATCTGTGGAAAGGTTATGGAGACAAAAAAGGGAATGTACCTGAATATAGTGGTACCAACACTGTTATACAGGTGAATCATGGGCTTTAAACGATGCAGCAAAAAGGCTAGAAGTAGTGGAGATGTTTTATTTGAGAGCAAAGTGTGGATTGATTAGGAAGAGAATTCAGAGTGTAGAAATTAAAAGATAGCGCGGGGTTTCCAAGGAGTATAATTCAGAGGAGTTGTTGAATAAGAGTGTATATAAATCCACGGTGGAAGGACGGGCAGGGGTCGTGCAAGGAAGGATTGGAGGGACGGAGTAAACGAAGTTCTGTGTGACCTCTACCTGGGGTGCCACAACAGTGACCTCTACCTGGGGTGCCACACCAGTGACCTCTTCCTGGGGTACCACACCAGTGACCTCTTCCTGGGGTACCACACCAGTGACCTCTCCCTGGGGTGCCACAACAGTGACCTCTTCCTGGGGTACCAGACCAGTGACCTCTTCCTGGGGTACCACAACAGTGACCTCTTCCTGGGGTACCACACCAGTGACCTCTACTTGGGGTGCCACACCAGTGACCTCTTCCTGGGGTGCCACACCAGTGACCTCTAACTGGGGTACCACACCAGTGACCTCTACCTGGGGTGCCACACCAGTGACCTCTTCCTGGCGTACAACATCAGTGACCTCTTACTGGGGTGCCACACCAGTGACCTCTTACTGGGGTACCACACCAGTGACCCTTTACTGGGGTGCCACACCAGTGACCTCTACGTGGGGTGCCACACCAGTGACCTCTTCCTGGGGTGCCACACCAGTGACCTCTTCCTGGGGTGCCACAACAGTGACCTCTTCCTGGGGTGCCACAATAGTGACCTCTTCCTGGGGTGCCACACCAATGACCTCTTCCTGGGGTGCCACACCAGTGACCTCTTCCTGGGGTACCACACCAGTGACCTCTTACTGGGGTGCCACAACAGTGACCTCTTCCTGGGGTGCCACAATAGTGACCTTTTCCTGGGGTACCACACCAGTGACCTCTTCCTGGCGTGCCACAACAGTTACCATTACCTGGGGTGCCACAACAGTGACCTCTTCCTGGGGTGCCACAAAAGTGACCTCTTCCTGGGGTGCCACAAGTGACCTCTTCCTGGGGTGCCACAACAGTGACCTCTTCCTGGGGTGCCACAACAGTGACCTCTTCCTGGGGTGCCACAAGTGACCTCTTCCTGGGGTGCCACAACAGTGACCTCTTCCTGGGGTGCCACAACAGTGACCTCTTCCTGGGGTGCCACACTATTCGTCCAATTTAAAATGATGGCCAGCGTGTTCGAACCCCATGGACCTTTTCAAGGTCCATTTCCTCGAACTTTACGTATAATATTCCTTCAAGTTCAAATACATAAAAAAATATTGATATTATTACTGATTCTAATGCAAAATTTCTAAAATTCATTCCATTCCAGATGTCGGTTCCTAATTTAGTTTGGTTCGGGTTGGAGGAATCGGACGAGGGGAGTCAGCGTGGTTAATAAGCAAGGAATATTGGCCCTAAAGCTTATTTTCCTGGCCACAATTTGCAGTTAAAACGTATTTTTGTTGTGTGTGACAGTGGTCGTTAGTATTGTGGGGTGAGTTATGTCTTATATTGTCATCTATAAGTGCAGACGTGTGCGTAAAAGTACACACATATACACAAACATACAAACACACACACAAATACACACACACGCACACACACACACACACACACACACACACACACACACACACACACACACACACACACATACACACACACACACACACACACACATACACACACACACAAACACACTCACACACATGAATCGTTCAGGACCATGTACACCGTGTACGTTAGGCCCATATTGGAGTATGTGGCACCAGTTTGGAACCCACACCTAGCCAAGCACGTAAACTAGAGAAAGTGCAAAGGTTTGCAACAAGACTAGTCCCAGAGCTAAGAGGTATGTCCTACGAGGAGAGATTAAGGGAAATCAACCTGACGACAATGGAGGACAGGAGAGATAGGGATGACATGATAACGACATACAAAATACTGAGAGGAATTGACAAGGTGGACAAAGACAGGATGTTCCAGAGATGGGACACAGCAACAAGAGGACCAAGCAGGGATAACAGGAAGGCACTACAATGGATCAGGGAATTCTTGTCAGGAAGACAGCAGCGAGTCATGGTACGTGGCGAGGTGTCAGAGTGGGCACCTGTGACCAGCGGGGTCCCACAGGGGTCAGTCCTATGACCAGTGCTGTTTCTGATATTTGTGAACGACATGACGGAAGGAATAGACTCCAAAGTGTCCCTGTTTGCAGATGACGTGAAGTTGATGAGAAGAATTCATTCAATCGAAGACCAGGCAGAACTACAAAGGAATCTGGACAGGCTGCAGACCTGGTCCAGCAATTGGCTCCTGGAGTTCAACCCCATCAAGTGGAAAGTTATGAAGATTAGGGGCCAGAGACTACAAACCTCACTCAAGGAAAAAGATCTTGGGGTGAGTATAACACCAGGCATATCTCCTGAAGCGCACATCAACCAAATAACTGCTGCAGCATATGGGCGCCTAGCAAACCTCAGAACAGCATTCCGACATCTTAATAAGGAATTGTTCAGGACCCTGTACACCGTGTACGTTAGGCCCATATTGGAGTATGCGGCACCAGTTTGGAACCCACACCTAGCCAAGCACGTAAAGAAACTAGAGAAAGTGCAAAGGTTTGCAACAAGATTAGTTCCAGAGATAAGAGGTATGTCCTACGAGGAGAGGTTAAGAGAAATCAACCTGGCGACACTGGAGGACAGGAGAGATAGGGGGGACATGATAACGACATACAAAATACTTAGAGGAATTGACAAGGTGGACAAAAACAGGATGTTCCGGAGATGGGACACAGCAACAAGGGGACACAGTTGGAAGATGAAGATACAGGTGAATCACAGGGATGTCAGGAAGTATTTCTTCAGCCACAGAGTAGTCAGGAAGTGGAATAGTTTGGGAAGCGATGTAGTGGAGGCAGGATCCATACATAGCTTTAAGCAGAGGTATGATAAAGCTCACGGTTCAGGGAGAGTGACCTAGTAGCGACCAGTGAAGAGGCGGGGCCAGGAGCTTCGAATCGACCCCTGCAACCTCAACTAGGTGAGTACAACTAGGTGAGTACACACGTGTTATGTCTCAGTAGAGCAGTGAGGGTCGACTTGGGTATCACAGGTGTGAAGGTCACGCCTCCAGTGACCTCAGATGGCCCCACCTCAAGTGACCCTCTCTGGCAAACGACTTGCTCTCTCCCGCCCCTCATTGTTCACCTCAGCTCATCTTGGGTCACCGTGGGTCACTCATCTTAAGCCTCTATCATCCTCTCTGGGGTCACCACACCATGTACAGTTTTCCCAGTGTACTCACCTGATTGTACTCACCTAATTGTGGTTGCAGGGGTCGATACTCAGCTCCTGGCCCCACCTCTTCACTGATCGCTACTAGGTCCTCTCTCTCTCCCTCTGCTTCCTGAGCTCTGTCATACCTGCCTCCACTACATCACTTGCTAGGCTATTCCACTTCCTGACGACTCTATGAATGAAGAAATACTTCCTAACATCCCTGTGACTTGTCTGAGTCTTCAGCTTCCAATTGTGACCCCTTGTTTCTGTGTCCCCTCAGTGGAACATCCTGTCTCTGTTTACCTTACCTATTCCATGCAGTATTTTGTATGTCGTTATTATGTGTGTGTGTGTGTAGGTGTGCATTTCAGCGTGCGTGTGTGTATGTTCTTGGATTTGAGCGCGCTTTTGTGTTTACAGATTTGCGCGCGCTTTTGTCTCTACAGATTTGCGCGCACTTTTGTGTTTACAGATTTGTGCGCGCTTTTGTGTTTACAGATTTGCGCGCGCTTTTGTCTACAGATTTGAGCGCGCTTTTGTGTCTACAGATTTGCGCGCGCTTTTGTGTTTACAGATTTGCGCGCGCTTTTGCGTTCAAGTATTTGCTTGCCCAATTAAGTGTTCGCAAATTTGTGCTCGCGTATCTGCGCACTCGTTTGTGTTCGCGGATGTTCCATCTCCGGAACACCGCCACTGATGCAGCCTCAGTGAGCAACATTGATACTGATCCCTCAATCAACGTCATTAATGCAGCTTAACAATAAAACCCATTAACATTTCTTTATCTGTGAGACCCCCATGGGTTTGGCACTTCTCCACAGGATAATAATAATTATTATTATCATGAGTGCTAAACCCGTAGGGATTATACAGCGTCTGTGGGGGATGATGATATTCAGGTTTAATTCAGAGAACTGGAGAACAGATAATAATAATAATAATAATAATAATAATAATAATGCATAATAATAATAATAATAAATAATAATAATAATAATAATAATTATTATTAGAGAACACTCCTTATTATATAGTCTTTAATTTATTTAGTGATTTGTGTTATATAAGTTACATAGGTCTTTATTTTTTACCTTTCAGTAGTTACCTACTTTAAGATAGGCATCTATTTTAAAATAGGTATATAACAGAAAATAGGTAAATCTTGAAAGAGAGACATGCAAGACCAGGATATCTCCGTTATTATGGTCACATGTGCAGGTTTGTAGCAAGCCTCGCGCGCTTGAAGAGTTAAACCCGTCAGGGTTTAACTCTTCAAGTTGAAATTAAGACACATGTGCAACATCTGGGTATCTTTATTGTAGACGTTTCGCCATCCAGTGGCTTTATCAATACAAATTCTAGGACATAACTTGAAGACAGTAGAACTATGTACAGAAGATGAGGTAATCAGTCCCTCAACCTAGGAGTAGGTGCGAAGAGCACCATAGTCGTGGAGATTCTGAAGCAGAAGAAAGGAGCCTGGCGCTTATATAGTAACGTCAGGTGTAGCAGAGGGACTGATTACCTCATCTTCTGTACATAGTTCTACTGTCTTCAAGTTATGTCCTGGAATTTGTATTGATAAAGCCACTGGATGGCGAAACGTCTACAATAAAGATACCCAGATGTTGCACATGTGTCTTAATTTCATCTTGTCGGTATTATATTCCATTCTTGCACAACTCTTCAAGTAAATTAGGAATGCAAATGAATACTTCCTCACCGCTGGATGTCTCCTATGTCTGTGGTCTATAATGTCGTCCAATAATTTATATTTGTGGTCTATAATGTTGTCCTATAATTTATATCTGTGGTCTATAATGTTGTTTTATAATTTATTTCCCCTACCTTAAGTACGACGATGATCCCTTAGTTCGCTTAGCCTGTTACCCGGCTTGACGTTCACTTAGCCTATTACCCGGCTTGATGTTCACTTAGCCTGTTACCCGGCTTGATGTTCACTTAGCCTGTTACCCGGCTTGATGTTCACTTAGCCTGTTAGCTGGCTTTATGTTCACTTAGCCTATTAGCTGGCTTGATGTTCACTTAGCCTATTACCCGGCTTGATGTTCACTTAGCCTGTTAGCTGGCTTTATGTTCACTTAGCCTATTAGTTGGCTTGATGTTCACTTAGCCTATTAGCTGGCTTGATGTTCACTTAGCCTGTTACCCGGCTTTATGTTCACTTAGCCTGTTACCCGGCTTGATGTTCACTTAGCCTATTACCCGGCTTGATGTTCACTTAGCCTGTTAGCTGGCTTTATGTTCACTTAGCCTATTAGCTGGCTTGATGTTCACTTAGCCTATTAGCTGGTTTGATGTTCACTTAGCCTGTTACCCGGCTTGATGTTCACTTAGCCTGTTACCCGGCTTGATGTTCACTTAGCCTGTTACCCGGCTTGATGTTCACTTAGCCTATTACCCGGCTTGATGTTCACTTAGCCTGTTAGCTGGATTTATGTTCACTTAGCCTATTACCCGGCTTGATGTTCACTTAGCCTGTTACCTGGCTTGATGTTCACTTAGCCTGTTACCCGGCTTGATGTTCACTTAGCCTGTTAGCTGGCTTTATGTTCACTTAGCCTATTAGCTGGCTTGATGTTCACTTAGCCTGTTAGCTGGCTTTATGTTCACTTAGCCTGTTACCTGGCTTGATGTTCACTTAGCCTGTTAGCTGGCTTGATGTTCACTTATCCAGCCAAGTGGTTTTCTGTTTTTTTAATCCATCCAATTGGCTAGATTATCTCACGTCCTACTAAGTGGCTGGTAAGTGTAATACTGGTAAGTATAATACTGGTAAGTGTAATACTGGTAAGTGTAATACTGGTAAGTGTAATACTGGCAAGTATAATACTGGTAAGTGTAATACTGGTAAGTGTAACACGTGGACTAGCATTGTGACAAGAATGAGATTGAATAGTGGCCATTATGATTACGAGAGAGTTGGCTGACAGTCAGACTGAGTCCAAGCTGAGTGGATCTGATTGCTGACAGTCAAGGTTGAGTCCTAGATAAGTGGATCTGATTGCTGGTGGTGAGTCTGACAGTCAGGGTAGATGATGACAGGAGTGGCCTATCACTGCAGCCAATTCCTTTAGAGTCAACACTATATATTACATCCACGGCTGGTAAAAAAACAATGATGGTAAGCCAGAGCAATAATCTAATTTCCCGGGACTCCAGCACGAGAAGTGAGCCACAGTTGACTAGCGAGCCATCCACGTATGTATGGATCCTGCCTCCACCACATCACTCTCCAGACTGCTCCACTTCCTGACAACACTGTGACTGAAGAAATACTTCCTAACATTCCTGCGACTCACCTGCGTTTTCAGTTTCCGGCTGTAACCTCTTGTTGCTATGTCGCATCTCTGAAACATCCTGTTCCTATGTACCTTGTCGATTCCTCTCAGTATTTTGTATTGTTAGTGGAAGCAAGTTTCCTGTCAGGTCACAGTGATACAGACTTACGATATCGTAATAACAATATTGTAAACAAACCAGGGAACGGGTGGTGGTTTGAATTCATGGCGAGTGTTAAAATTCCAGGCCAGTGCATAAGCCATTTGGCCAGCTAGTTATTATAAGATTCATCCGGTGTTTGAGATACAGACCTAATGGAAGACAAGGGAGGATTGACGGTGTGAAAATAACTACAAAAAAGAATGACTTGTTTGTGTTTAGTAGTAGTAATAGTACTTACTTTTTATCAAATACACTTGTTGATAAACACTTGTCCTGTTGATGGTGGTTTGTGTGTGTGAGTAATATCTGTTGTATATATACAGGTTATTTGTGTATCGTTCCAGTCACGGTATTGTGCCTTTCTTTTGTTATTTATGTTGTGTGTGTGTGTGTGTATATATATATATATATATATATATATATATATATATATATATATATATATATAATATATATATATATATATATATATATATATATATATATATATTATATATGCAACAAGATCACAGTAAACAGGTGATTTCAGAATATGCAAAACAACCACTCTGAAAGAGTGGTTGGTTTGCATATATATATATATATATATATATATATATATATATATATATATATATATATATAATATATATATATATTAATATATATATATATATATATATATATATATATATTGCCCAGATAATATCATTCTGAAAGTTAATAATATACATTAAGACAGTATTAGGACATTTGACAATTTCCACCTAAATAAATCACCGACTTTCTGACCTAAGAAATTTATTGATGCGAAATCTAATCAAACAAGTGACAGTTAACGTATTCCTGGACAGTTATTGAAGCTCTTCCTGGTCTTGGTTAATTTTCATCAATATGAACGCAACTACGGAAAGAATTTATGTTATAGTGAATGTTATATCTAAAAGAATAAAGTCAGCAACGTAAACAGGGAAGGCTCCGCCCCCTTCCGGCTTAGTCCTATCAGAGAAGAAAAAATGCGGTGTTGCTCCGCCCCCCCAGCCATCTGTCCAATCAGACTGGTCAGCAGCGGCAATGTTGGTCGACCATTGGTCACTTGTGGACAGCTCCGGTGACTTAAAGGTGTGAAGTGGCGGGAACTTCTCACTCGCAGCACAGCAGCCTCGCAGCACGTGTCGTGAGACCAAGACACACACTACTGGACTTTTATCTTAAGTGAATCTCTCTCGACAGTTTTGTGTGAGTGATCATACACAATGCCGCGTCCCTGCCGCGAGAGTTACGGTGATCAGAAGCCGCCGTACTCGTACATCTCCCTCACCGCCATGGCCATCTGGAACAGCCCGGAGAAGATGTGTACACTGGCGGAGATCTACAAGTTTATTGTGGACAACTTTCCCTACTACCGCAAGAACACTCAACGCTGGCAGAACTCTCTGCGTCACAACCTCTCCTTCAACGACTGCTTTATTAAGATCCCTCGTCGTCCTGATAGACCCGGCAAGGGCGCCTACTGGACCCTACACCCGTCCGCCATGAACATGTTTGAGAACGGTAGCTTCTTGCGCCGCAGGAAGAGGTTCAAGATACCCAGGGATGAAAAGGACGCCATGGAGGCCGGGATGACGTCGTGCAGCGGCGTCCAGTGTCCTGAAGAGACGCTCTTCGAGGACCCCCGCGAGTTTAACCACATCGACCAGGAGTTGGACTTCCACTTGGGATATTTTAGCCACCCGGTTCAACTGACGCCCACACTGGGTTTCTCGCCGCCCACGGCAGGCGTCTCGGTGCCCACTCCTATGGTCTCACCGCCCACGCCCGCCCTCTCTACACCCACGCCAGTACAATCCACGCCCAAACGCCAGGCCTTCACCATTGAGAACCTTGCTACCAGCGACGCTCGACCCACGCCCGACCCCACGCCCCTGCAACCCTTCCTGTCACCAATGGGCATGGATGAGCAACAGGCCCACCCACATCACGCCCACCCTGACCATCAGGGCGTGGGAGGGATGGCGTGTGCCTCGTGCGTGACCACGCCCACACTGCTTCCTCACCTGTACCCGCCAGCTTCGCTTTCTCTCAACCTTGCGGCGCCCACGCCCCTCTACCCTACGCCCTTCCTCCACGCCATCAACCCTCAGGAGCTGCTGCAGCCTCTCCAGCCGCCTTACAACCACGCCCTCACCATCTTCGACGCTATGAGCCTTTCCAGGTTCTACACTAACCATTCCAAGGACTCCAATCATCCCAGCTACGACCCTAGCTATCCCAAGGACTCCAGCCACCTTAGCTACGACCCTAGCTATCCCAAGGACTCCAGCCACCCTAGCTACGACTCCAGCTATCCCAGCTTCGACCTTAGCTATCCTAGCTTCGACTCCAGCTATACCAAGGACGCCAGCCAGCCCATGGATCTCTCACAAGCGCGACCTCCAGCACAAGACAAGGAAAACTGTAGGTACTCCCCACCCATGAGGAGCCTATGACCTCTCCGTGATCATTCAGAGGTCATATACACCTGACGTGACCTCACCGCTGAAGGTCACAACTACCCCACACTCACCTATGTATATAATTATTGTACAGATACTAGCGAATGCTTTAATATTTTCTTAAGAATAAAGTTATGATTTGTATCGCGAGAATTTTAATTATTCCTTGCCTATAACAAGAAATTTTTTCCCTATAATTTGAAGGGTACACCATTTATCACAATGTCTGTGTTATGTTCCACTGATGCTATAATGATTCCACTGGTGATACAATGATTCCACTGGTGATACAATGATTCCTCTGGAGATACAATGACTCCATTAGTGATACACTGGTAATATGATTACCACTTGTTGTTGGTGTATCTTTTAGTGTATGTATACTGAGAGGTGCATATCTCTTAGTGTATTTGCACTGACAGGTGTGTATATCTTAGTGTATACACGCTAACAAGTGTGTGTATCTCAGTGTATATACACTGACAGGTGTGTATATCTTAGTGTATGTACATTGACAGGTGTGTATCTCTTAGTGTACATACAGTGACAGGTGTCTATCAGTGTATATAAACTGATAGATGGTCTATCAGTATATATATATATATATATATATATATATATATATATAATATATATATTATATATATATATATATATATATATATATAATGACGGGTGTCTATCAGTGTATATGCACTGATAGGTGTCTATCTCTCAGTGTATATACACTGAGAGGTGTGTATTTCTATACACAGAATTGTGTGTATATATATATATGTGTGTGTGTGTGTAATAAGATCACAATGAACAGGTGATATCACTATATGCAGAAAAGCCACTGTGAAAAAAATAGTGAAATTCCAAGGGCTTCCGTGATTTCTCACATTATCAAGGAAGTATCAAAATAAAAGATTAACAGAAAGGCATATAAGGAGGAGACTACACTTCGCTGCCACTCCACAACACCTGTGAGTGTTTATGATGATGTAGGTACGTAGTCCAGGATCCCTAAAACACACATCATATTCTACCCACAAATGTAATTAGCCTAATGTATCTTAAATTCTTCCCAGATTTTATAAATTATAAATTCAATTTGTATAACCCAAAAGTAATATTTATATTATTTTCAAAAGTACTTTTATGAGGCCGACTACATACAATTTTCTCACATATATATATATATATATATATATATATATATATATATATATATATATATATATATATATATATATATATATATATATACACGAAAGTGCACAGCTGTGTGTATTTCAAGGAATTCAAACTACTCTCCCTTCCTTGGATCAAACCTGACTACCTCCCAGGCGCTGTGTAACCAATACGAGTTTAGCGCTTCCCCTGAATATAATAATAGCAACAATGACAATAATAATAATAATAATAATAATAATAATAATAATAACAATTCCCACAACTATAATTGCTGCTCTTGTTGTAGTTAATTCCGTAGGTACTATTCTAGTTACTGCCGTAGTTACTGTAGTTACTGCTGCAGTTACTGCTGTAGTTACTGCTGTAGTTACTGCTGTAGTTACTACTGCAGTTACTGCTGTAGTTACTGCTGTAGTTACTGCTGTAGTTACTGCTGTAGTTACTGTTGTAGTTACTGCTGTAGTTACTGCTGTAGTTACTGCTGTAGTTACTGTAGTTACTGCTGTAGTTACTGCTGTAGTTACTGTAGTTACTGCTGTAGTTACTGTAGTTACTGCTGTAGTTACTGTAGTTACTGCCGTAGTTACTGTAGTTACTGTAGTTACTGCTGTAGTTACTGCCGTAGTTACTGCCGTAGTTACTGTAGTTACTGCCGTAGTTACTGTAGTTACTGTAGTTACTGCTGTAGTTACTGCCGTAGTTACTGTAGTTACTGCTGTAGTTACTGTAGTTACTGCTGTAGTTACTGTAGTTACTGCTGTAGTTACTGTAGTTACTGCTGCAGTTACTGCTGTAGTTACTACTGCAGTTACTGCTGTAGTTACTGCTGTAGTTACTGCTGTAGTTACTGTTGTAGTTACTGCTGTAGTTACTGCTGTAGTTACTGCTGTAGTTACTGTTGTAGTTACTGCTGTAGTTACTGCTGTAGTTACTGCTGTAGTTACTGCTGTAGTTACTGCTGTAGTTACTGTTGTAGTTACTGCTGTAGTTACTGTTGTAGTTACTGCTGTAGTTACTGCTGTAGTTACTGCTGTAGTTACTGTAGTTACTGCTGTAGTTACTGTAGTTACTGCTGTAGTTACTGTAGTTACTGCCGTAGTTACTGTAGTTACTGCTGTAGTTACTGCCGTAGTTACTGCCGTAGTTACTGTAGTTACTGCCGTAGTTACTGTAGTTACTGCTGTAGTTACTGCCGTAGTTACTGTAGTTACTGCTGTAGTTACTGTAGTTACTGCTGTAGTTACTGTAGTTACTGCTGTAGTTACTGTAGTTACTGCTGCAGTTACTGCTGTAGTTACTACTGCAGTTACTGCTGTAGTTACTGCTGTAGTTACTGCTGTAGTTACTGTTGTAGTTACTGCTGTAGTTACTGCTGTAGTTACTGCTGTAGTTACTGTTGTAGTTACTGCTGTAGTTACTGCTGTAGTTACTGCTGTAGTTACTGCTGTAGTTACTGCTGTAGTTACTGTTGTAGTTACTGCTGTAGTTACTGCTGTAGTTACTGCTGTAGTTACTGCTGTAGTTACTGTTGTAGTTACTGCTGTAGTTACTGCTGTAGTTACTGCTGTAGTTACTGTTGTAGTTACTGCTGTAGTTACTGCTGTAGTTACTGCTGTAGTTACTGCTGTAGTTACTGTTGTAGTTACTGCTGTAGTTACTGCTGTAGTTACTGCTGTAGTTACTGCTGTAGTTACTGTTGTAGTTACTGCTGTAGTTACTGCTGTAGTTACTGCTGTAGTTACTGCTGTAGTTACTGTTGTAGTTACTGCTGTAGTTACTGCTGTAGTTACTGCTGTAGTTACTGCTGTAGTTACTGCTGTAGTTACTGCTGCAGTTACTGCTGTAGTTACTGCTGTAGTTTCTGTAGTTACTGTAGTTACTGCTGTAGTTACTGCTGTAGTTACTGCTGTAGTTACTGCTGTAGTTACTGCTGCAGTTACTGCTGTAGTTACTGCTGTAGTTACTGTAGTTACTGCTGTAGTTACTGCTGTAGTTACTGCTGTAGTTACTGTAGTTACTGCTGTAGTTACTGTAGTTACTGCTGTAGTTACTACTGCAGTTACTGCCGTAGTTACTGTAGTTACTACTGCAGTTACTGTAGTTACTGCTGTAGTTACTGTAGTTACTGCTGTAGTTACTGCAGTTACTGCTGTAGTTACTGCTGTAGTTACTACTGCAGTTACTGCCGTAGTTACTGTAGTTACTACTGCAGTTACTGCTGTAGTTACTACTGCAGTTACTGCTGTAGTTACTGTAGTTACTGCTGTAGTTACTGCTGCAGTTACTGCTGTAGTTACTGCTGTAGTTACTGCTGCAGTTACTGCTGTAGTTACTACTGCAGTTACTGTAGTTACTGCTGTAGTTACTACTGCAGTTACTGCTGTAGTTACTGTAGTTACTGCTGTAGTTACTGCTGCAGTTACTGCTGTAGTTACTGTAGTTACTGCTGTAGTTGCTGCTGCAGTTACTGCTGTAGTTTCTGCTGCAGTTACTGCTGTAGGCACTATTCTAGTTACTGTAGTTACTGCTGTAGTTACTGCAGTTACTGCTGTAGTTAGTACTGCAGTTACTGCCGTAGTTACTGTAGTTACTACTGCAGTTACTGTAGTTACTGCTGTAGTTACTACTGCAGTTACTGCTGTAGTTACTGTAGTTACTGCTGTAGTTACTGCTGCAGTTACTGCTGTAGTTACTGTAGTTACTGCTGTAGTTACTGCTGCAGTTACTGCTGTAGTTACTACTGCAGTTACTGTAGTTACTGCTGTAGTTACTACTGCAGTTACTGCTGTAGTTACTGTAGTTACTGCTGTAGTTACTGCTGCAGTTACTGCTGTAGTTACTGTAGTTACTGCTGTAGTTACTGCTGCAGTTACTGCTGTAGTTACTGCTGCAGTTACTGCTGTAGGCACTATTCTAGTTACTACTGTAGTTACTGTAGTTACTGCTGTAGTTACTGCTGCAGTTACTGTTGTAGTTACTACTGCAATTACTGCTGTAGTTACTGCTGTAGGCACTATTCTAGTTACTGCTGTAGTTACTGTTGCAGTTACTGCTGTAGTTACTGCTGTAGTTACTGCTGTAGTTACTGTTGTAGTTACTGCTGTAGTTACTGCTGTAGTTACTGCTGTAGTTACTGTTGTAGTTACTGCTATAGTTACTCCTGTAGTTACTGTGGTAGTTACTGCTGTAGTTACTGCTGTAGACACTATTCTAGTTACTGCTGTAGGCACTACTGTAGTTACTGTTGTAGTTACTGCTGTAGTTACTGCTGTAGTTACTGTTGTAGTTACTGCTGTAGTTACTGCTGTAGTTACTGTTGTAGTTACTGCTGTAGTTACTGTTGTAGTTGCTGTAGTTACTACTGCAGTTACTGTAGTTA
>NC_069405.1:35291127-35351127 GCF_026875155.1 Cherax quadricarinatus | reverse complement strand
GCTGAGCATTTCCCGCAAATTAGGTTATTTTTGTCCCCAGGAAGCGAGCAACACCAGTCCACTAACACCCAGGTACCCATTTTACTGCTAGGTGAACATGGACAGCAGGTGTCTTAAGGAAACACGTCCTAATGTTCCCACCCGTACCGGGTATCGACCCTCGGACCTCAATATATGAGCTGAGTGCGCTAGCAATCTAGCTACGGGACTCAAGAGATCTACTGTCTAGTCAAAACGTTTCAAAAATTCAGGTTAAAGCAGTCTTGAAAGTTCAATTCGAACAGAAGAGACTTTCTCCAGCTAATGTACCAAAACCATTGTCGGGAGGACTGGTCATGGACCAGGGCCGCGGGGGCGTTGACCCTCCAGGTAGGTAAGTAGTTAGACTAATATAACACTGACCAGAGAGAACCTGTGCACACCACTAGAGGCATGAACCCTCTCACAGCTACCGTACACAAGCTTGGGAAATTTGAAGCTGATTGGATGAGGCGTTCTCAAGGTATACACAAAAACTTGGGAGGAAGGAAAAAAAAATCAAGCAACCACTTTTGGGATCCACACACACACACACACACAAAACACACACACACACACACACACACACACACACACACACACACACACACACACACGCGCGCGCGCGCGCGCGCGCGCATTTTCTTGGACTGTAAGAAGGCGTTTGACACAGTTCCACACTAGAGATTAGTGCAAAAGCTAGAGGATCAGGCATGGATAACAGGGAAGGCACTACAATGGATCAGGGAATACCTGTCAGGAAGACAGCAGCGAGTCATGGTACGTGGCGAGGTGTCAGAGTCGGCGCCTGTGACGAGTGGGGTTCCACAGGGGTCAGTCCTAGGACCAGTGCTGTTTCTGGTATTTGTGAACGACATGACGGAAGGAAATGACTACGAAGTGTTCCTGTTTGCAGATGATGTGAAGTTGATGAGAAGAATTCAATCGGACGAAGACCAGGCAGAACTACAAAGGGATCTGGATAGGCTGCAGGCCTGGTCCAGCAATTGGCTCCTGGAGTACAACCCCACAAAGTACAAAGTCATGAAGATTGGGTAAGGGTCAAAGAAGATCGGAGACGGAGTACAGCCTAGGGGGGCCAGAGACTACAAATCTCACTCAAGGAAAAAGATCTTTGGGTGAGCATAACACCAGGCACATCTCCTGAGGCGCACATCAACCAAATAACTGCTGCAGCATATGGGCGTCTAGCAAACCTAAGAACAGCATTCCGCCATCTTAATAAGGAATCGTTCAGGACCCTGTACACCGTGTAAGTTAGGCCCATACTGGAGTATGTGGCATCAGTTAGGAACCCACACTTAGCCAAACATGTAAAGAAACTAGAGAAAGTGCAAAGGTTTGCAACAAGACTAGTCCCAGGGCTAAAGTGTACGTTCTACGAGGAGAGGTTAAGGGAAGTCGACCTGACGACACTGGAGGACAGGAGAGATAGGGGGGATATGATAACATATAAAATACTGAGAGGAATTAACAAGGTGGACAGAGACAGAATGTTCCAGAGATGGGACACAGCAACAAGGGGACACAGTTCGAAGTTGAAGACACAAATGAATCACAGGGATATTAGGAAGTATTTCTTACTCACAGGGTAGTCAGGAAGTGGAATAGTTTGGGAAGCGATGTAGTGGAGGTAGGATCCATACATAGCTTTAAGCAGAGGTATGATAAAACTCATGGTGCAGGGAGAGTGACCCAGTTGAGTCCAGCGATGAGGAGGGGCCAGGAGCTATGAATCGACCCCTGCAACCGCAGCTAGGTGAACACACACACACACACACACACACACACACACACACACATCACAGTGGGCGCCTGTGACGAGCGGGGTCCCACAGGGGTCAGTTCTAGGACCAGTGCTTTTTTGATACATGCGAACGACATGATGGAAGGAATAGACTCTGAAGTGCCCCTATTCGCAGATGATGTGAAGCTGATGAGAAGAATTAAATCGGATGAGGATGAGGCAGGACTGCAAAGAGACCTGGACAGGCTGGACATGTGGTCCAGAAACTGGCTTCTCGAATTCAACCCTGCCAAATGCAAAGTCATGAAGATTGGGGAGGGGCAAAGAAGACCGCAGACAGAGTATAGGCTAGGTGGACAGAGACTACAGACCTCACTCAGGGAGAAAGACCTTGGGGTGACCATAACACCGAGCACGTCACCGGAGGCACACATCAACCAAATAACTGCTGCAGCATACGGGCGCCTTAATAAGGAATAGTTCAAGACACTGTACACTGTGTATGTTAGGCCCATACTGGAGTATGCAGCACCAGTCTGGAACCCACACCTGGTCAAGCACATCAAGAAGTTAGAGAAAGTACAAAGGTTTGCAACAAGGCTAGTCCCAGAGCTCAGGGGAATGTCGTACGAGGAAAGGTTGAGGGAAATCGGACTGACGACACTGGAGGACAGAAGGGTCAGGGGAGACATGATAACGACATACAAGATACTGCGGGGAATAGACAAGGTGGACAGAGAAAGGATGTTCCAGAGAGGGGACACAGGGACAAGGGGTCACAACTGGAAGCTGAAGACTCAGACGAGTCACAGGGACGTTAGGAAGTATTTCTTCAGTCATAGAGTTGTCAGCAAGTGGAATAGCCTAGCAAGTGAAGTAGTGGAGGCAGGAACCATACATAGTTTTAGGAAGAGGTATGACAAAGCTCAGGAAGCAGAGAGGGAGAGGACCTAGTAGCGATCAGTGAAGAGGCGGGGCCAGGAGCTGAGTCTCGACCCCTGCAACCACAATTAGGTGAGTACACACACACACACACACACACACACACACACACACACACACACACACACACATTTTTACCATTCTGTTACAAGTTCCATATTTATAAAGAACAAAGCACAATACCGTGACGAACAATACACAAATAACCCGCACACAGGAGAGACAAGCTTATGACGACGTTTCGGTCAAACTTGGACCATTTACAAGCCACACTGACTTTATAAATGGTCCAAGTCGGACCGAAACGTCATAATCAGGTCCTCTTTGCTACGTGCAGGTTATTCACGTAGTCTATTATAACTTTGTTACACTTCCATCACACTACTTGGATCCCATCTACATTAACCTCCATCATACATCCATCACTCCATCTATCTAAGTCGTCGCGTAATGATTTACAGGAATTTCCATGACCTGTATTGTTATTATTGATGCAAAATTGACGTAGTTCTGTATTTCTTCAGTCAAGTTACTGACAGTCAGTCTTGGTAAGTTACTGACAGTCAGTCTTGGTAAGTTACTGACAGTCAGTCTTGGTAAGTTACTGACAGTCAGTCTTGGTAAGTTACTGACAGTCAGTCTTGGTAAGTTACTGACAGTCAGTCTTGGTAAGTTACTGACAGTCAGTCTTGGTAAGTTACTGACAGTCAGTCTTGGTAAGTTACTGACAGTCAGTCTTGGTAAGTTACTGACAGTCAGTCTTGGTAAGTTACTGACAGTCAGTCTTGGTAAGTTACTGACAATCAGTCTTGGTAAGTTACTGACAGTCAGTCTTGGTAAGTTACTGACAGTCAGTCTTGATAAGTTACTGACAGTCAGTCTTGATAAGTTACTGACAGTCAGTCTTGGTAAGTTACTGGCAGTCTATCTTGGTAAGTTACTGACAGTCAGTCTTGATAAGTAACTGACAGTCAGTCTTGATAATTAACTGACAGATAGTCTTGGTAAGTTACTGACAGTCAGTCTTGGTAAGTTACTGACAGTCAGTCTTGGTAAGTTACTGACAGTAAGTCATTGTAAGTTACTGACAGTCAGTCTTGATAAGTTACTGACAGTCAATCTTGGTAAGTTACTGACAGTCAGTCTTGGTAAGTTACTGACAGTCAGTCTTGATAAATTACTGACAGTCAGTCTTGATAAGTTACTGACAGTCAGTCTTGGTAAGTTACTGACAGTCAGTCTTGGTAAGTTACTGACAGTCAGTCTTGGTAAATTACTGACAGTCAGTCTTGGTAAGTTACTGATGGTCAGTCATGGTAAGTTACTGACAGTCAGTCTTGGTAAGTTACTGAGAGTCAGTCTTGGTAAGTTATTGACAGTCAGTCTTGGTAAGTTACTGACAGTCAGTCTTGATAAGTTACTGACAGTCAGTCATGGTAAGTTACTGAGAGTCAGTCTTGATAAGTTACTGACAGTCAGTCTTGGTAAGTTACTGACAGTCAGTCTTGATAAGTTACTGACAGTCAGTCTTGATAATTAACTGACAGATAGTCTTGGTAAGTTACTGACAGTCAGTCTTGGTAAGTTACTGACAGTCAGTCTTGGTAAGTTACTGACAGTCAGTCTTGGTAAGTTACTGATGGTCAGTCATGGTAAGTTACTGACAGTCAGTCTTGTTAAGTTACTGTCAGTCATGTTAAGTTACTGACAGTCAGTCTTGGTAAGTTACTGACAGTCAGTCTTGTTAAGTTACTGTCAGTCATGTTAAGTTACTGACAGTCAGTCATGGTAAGTTACTGACAGTCAGTCTTGTTAAGTTACTGTCAGTCATGTTAAGTTACTGACAGTCAGTCTTGGCAAGTTACTGACGGTCAGTCTTGTTAAGTTACTGACAGTCAGTCTTGGTAAGTTACTGACAGTCAGTCTTGTTAAGTTACTGTCAGTCATGTTAAGTTACTGACAGTCAGTCATGGTAAGTTACTGACAGTCAGTCTTGTTAAGTTACTGTCAGTCATGTTAAGTTACTGACAGTCAGTCTTGGCAAGTTACTGACGGTCAGTCTTGTTAAGTTACTGTCAGTCATGTTAAGTTACTGACAGTCAGTCTTGGTAAGTTACTGACAGTCAGTCATGGTAAGTTGCTGACAGTCAGTCTTGGTGAGTTACTGCCAGACAGTCTTGGTAAGTTACTGACAGTCAGTCATGGTAAGTTACTGACAGTCAGTCATGGTAAGTTACTGACAGTCAGTCTTGGTAAGTTACTGACAGTCAGTCATGGTAAGTTGCTGACAGTCAGTCATGGTAAGTTGCTGACAGTCAGTCTCGGTTTACCTCTCGTGGGAATAAATGATGAATGAAAAACTCGCGCAACATTTGGGTCTGTATTCTGAAGACGTTTCGCCACGAAATAACTTCTTCAGTCCAGTGCAGGGAAAGGTGGAAGATGAGGAGGAGGAGTTTGAGGTAATCAGTCCCTCAGCCTGGAGTCGATGTGTTCAGTCCGTCAGTCTGGACTCCAGGCTGAAAGACTGATTACCTCAACCTCATGTTCCACCTTTCCCTGCATTAGACTGAAGAAGCTACTGTGTGGCGAAACGTTTCCAGAATACAAGAGACACAAACATTGGACAAGTGTGAGTTTACGACTCCCAGATGAAGGAACATTTCATGGGGAACGTTTCGCTTTGTGTAGCTCTACCACGGAGCGAAACGTTGTTCTAGTAGAGCTTGGGTCTTTGTCTTTACTTCGCATCCATTACGTTTCATCCGCGATGTTTCGCACAACAAGTGGCAAAGGATGGTCGAGATGACGCGTCTCATAACTGTAACTAACACTACAACTCTATCTTACATCTATTTTAAAAGAAATATCTTTATTTTTGCCTTTATCTTTGTTTTTATCTTTATCTTTATCTTGTGTCTTTAATCTTATATTATATTATATAAAACAATATATATTTGAACAGTTAAAATCTGTAGTTATATTTGACATTAAATGGTATAGCTTCTTATTAATATTTATGTAATGTAATATATACTGTGTATGTGGTGTGTGTGTGTGTGTGTGTGTGTGTGTGTGTGTGTGTGTGTGTGTGTATGTGTGTGTGGGGTGTGTTGTGTGTGTGTGTGTGTGTGTGTGTTTGTGTGTGTGTGTGTGTGTTGTGTGTGTGTGTGTGTGTTGTGTGTGTGTGTGTGTGTGTGTGTGTGTGAGTGTGTGTGTGTGTGTGTGTGTGTGTGTGTGTGTGTGTGTGTGTGTGTGTGTGTGTGTGTGTGGTGTGTGTGTGTGTGTGTGTGTGTGTGTGTGTGTGGTGTGTGTGTGTGTGTGTGTGTGTGTGTGTGTGTGTGTGTGTGTGTGTGTGTGTGTGTGTGTTTGTGTGGGGTGTGTATGTGCGTGTGTGTGTGTGTGTATGTGTGTGTGGGGCGTTTTGTGTGTATGTGTGGTGTATGTGTGTGTGTGTGTGCGTGTGTGTGTGTATGTGTGTGTGTATGTGTGTGTATGTGTGTGTGTATGTGTGTGTGTTTGTGTGTGTGTGTGTGTGTGTGGTGTGTGTGTGTGTGTGTGTGTGTGTGTGTGTGTGTGTGTGTGTGTATGTGTGTGTGTTTGTGTGTGTGTTTGTGTGGTGTGTGTGTGTGTGTGTGTGTGTGTGTGTGGTGTGTGTGTGTGTGTGTGTGTGTGTGTGTGTGTGTGTGTGTGTGTGTGTGTGTGTGAATGTTGTCAACATTCGACCTTTACCAAGAACTGACATTCAACTCTCTCTCTCTCTCTCTCCTCTTCTCTCCAACCACAGGAGGAAAGTTTTTTCTCGTTATTAGGGAACGAAGAATCGAGCCTACACAACTGCCTGAATAACAATGGTTATAAATGACCATAATTTTTAAAGGGGTGGACCGGTAAGCCAGCGGAAGGCCTCGGTCAGATGACCAAAAGCTCCAAAGGCGGGTCATCATCTAAGACCCGCGACAGGAAACATTTGTACTGTTTCCTGACGAACCTTACCTAACCTAACCTAACTGCCTGAATGGCTAATGAGGCTTTAGCGTTTCATAATAATAATAATAATAATAATAATAATAATAATAATAATAATAATAATAATAATAATAACAACCACCCCAACCATATATTATTTCCCTATCTCCCCCTCCCCCCACTCTCACTCCTCTCCCTCCTCCCCTTCATCCCAGTTACATTCCAGCCTCCTAAGGGAGGGAATGCGTGAGGGGAATGGGTAATTGATTAGTGGAATTCGTAACTGATGACTGGAATTCGTAACTAATAACCGAAATTCGTAACTGATGACTGAAATTCGTAATTAACAATTATAATTCGTAAATGATGACCGGAATTCGTAATTGGTAAGGAATGAAGAGGCAACTGAAGTGGGAAGTAATTGAAATAGATAACAGGTGACGGGAATAGATAATAGGTAACAGGTGATTGTAACAGGCTACTGGATGGGTAACTGACTGTAATAGGTAGCAGAAATAGACTGAATAGGTGCTAAAAGTAAAAGACTACAAGACAGGAAATAGGGAAAATAAACAGCTACCAGAAATAGGCGACAGAACTGAAAGGCCGTAAACAGGGGCTCGAGGATGTCTAAATAAGGTGGCAGGAATACGTTGCCTGGAACATATGCAAATAGGTAATAGACAAATAGGTAATAATAGGTGATAGGAATAAAGTTACAGGAATAGGATTATGAGGACTCGCGATGAGACGAATGGCTAGCAATATCTGCTAATAGGAATAGAGACCTCGGCATTAAAATAGGGAGTGGAAGAACCAGGTATGAGGGACTTAAAGGACTTGAAATAGGGTTAGGTACCAGATCAAAGGTGTTGTCATAGGGACCAGGAATAATGGGACCGGAATAGAGTTCCTAATACAGAATAACTGGAACTACACCACACACACACACACACACACATATATATATATATATATATATTATATATATATATATATATATATATATATATATATATATATATATATATAATATTAATATATATATTGTAAAATATTTATTCACTGTTATTTATTTCAGCAAGGGAAATGGAGAGACCGACTTGGAGACAAAATGAAGATAAGGCTGTATTTCGACCCTTTAATGAGGCCCTCTTTAGTAGATCTGCTGAAGTGGAAGCATATTACCCCCTTTTCCTTTCTTGTTTCAGTGATGTCTCCGGGTGGGTTTACCTCACTAGTTCATTACGCTAGAAACGTTGGTGTTTATATAAATATACACAAATAACCCGCATAGGAGAGAGCTTATGACGACATTTTGGTCCGACTTGGACCACTGACAAGTCACACTAACACACGAAGGTGAGGGAAACGGTATAAGAAAGCCGTCATAAGCTTCTCTCTCCTATATGCGGGTTATTTGTGTATTGTTCCAGTCACGGTATTGTGACTGGAACAGTACAATAGCTTATATATATATATATATATATATATATATATATATATATATATATATATATTATATATATATATATATATATATATATATATATTCAGATAAGGCCTACTTTTACTGGGAAAAAATTTCCCTCTTTCCTACATACTCTAACTTGAGCCTCACTATCCTCGTAAAAACTCTTCACTGCTTTCAGTAACCTACGTCCTACACCATACACTTGCAACATCTGCCACATTGCCCCCCTATCCACCTGTCATACGCCTTTTCCAAATCCATAAATGCCACAAAGACCTCTTTAGCCTTATCTAAATACTGTTCACTTATATGTTTCACTGTAAACACCTGGTCCACACACCCCAGGAAAGGTAGGGGGTGTGTGGACCAGGTGTTTACAGTGAAACATATAAGTGAACAGTATTTAGATAAGGCTAAAGAGGTCTTTGTGGCATTTATGGATTTGGAAAAGGCGTATGACAGGGTGGATAGGGGGGCAATGTGGCAGATGTTGCAAGTGAATGGTGTAGGAGGTAGGTTACTGAAAGCAGTGAAGAGTTTTTACGAGGATAGTGAGGCTCAAGTTAGAGTATGTAGGAAAGAGGGAAATTTTTTCCCAGTAAAAGTAGGCCTTAGACAAGGATGTGTGATGTCACCGTGGTTGTTTAATATATTTATAGATGGGGTTGTAAGAGAAGTAAATGCGAGGGTCTTGGCAAGAGGCGTGGAGTTAAAAGATAAAGAATCACACACAAGTGGGAGTTGTCACAGCTGCTCTTTGCTGATGACACTGTGCTCTTGGGAGATTCTGAAGAGAAGCTGCAGAGATTGGTGGATGAATTTGGTAGGGTGTGCAAAAGAGAAAATTAAAGGTGAATACAGGAAAGGTAAGGTTATGAGGATAACAAAAAGATTAGGTGATGAAAGATTGAATATCAGATTGGAGGGAGAGAGTATGGAGGAGGTGAACGTATTCAGATATTTGGGAGTGGACGTGTCAGCGGATGGGTCTATGAAAGATGAGGTGAATCATTAGAATTGATGAGGGAAAAAGAGTGAGTGGTGCACTTAGGAGTCTGTGGAGACAAAGAACTTTGTCCTTGGAGGCAAAGAGGGGAATGTATGAGAGTATAGTTTTACAACGCTCTTATATGGTGTGAAGCGTGGGTGATGAATGTTGCAGCGAGGAGAAGGCTGGAGGCAGTGGAGATGTCATGTCTGAGGGCAATGTGTGGTGTGAATATAATGCAGAGAATTCGTAGTTTGGAAGTTAGGAGGAGGTGCGGGATTACCAAAACTGTTGTCCAGAGGGCTGAGGAAGAGGGTTGTTGAGGTGGTTCGGACATGTAGAGAGAATGGAGCGAAACAGAATGACTTCAAGAGTGTATCAGTCTGTAGTGGAAGGAAGGCGGGGTAGGGGTCGGCCTAGGAAGGTTGGAGGGAGGGGTAAAGGAGGTTTTGTGTGCGAGGGCTTGGACTTCCAGCAGGCATGCGTGAGCGTGTTTGATAGGAATGAATGGAGACAAATGGTTTTTAATACTTGACGTGCTGTTGGAGTGTGAGCAAAGTAACATTTATGAAGGAGTTCAGGGAAACCGGCAGGCCGGACTTGAGTCCTGGAGATGGGAAGTACAGTGCCTGCACTCTGAAGGAGGGGTGTTAATGTTGCAGTTTAAAAACTGTAGTGTAAAGCACCCTTCTGGCAAGACAGTGATGGAGCGAATGATGGTGAAAGTTTTTCTTTTTCGGGCACCCTGCCTTGGTGGGAATCGGCCAGTGTGATAATAAAAAAATAATAATAAATAATAAATAATAATATATATATATATATATGCGATAAAGTTTATTACGGTCAAACTGGTAAAAGTCTCGAACTAAGATTAAAACAACATATATATAGCATTAGAACTGGACAAGTTTCCAATGCTCTATATGTTCATGTGAGAGATTTTAACCATTAAACTGATTTTCAAAAAGTTTAGAAAGTAGTATCAAGCAAGTCCATGGTCGTCAGGAATATAATTGAATCTTGTTTCATAAAGAGCAGTTTTGAAAATAATATGAATATTTCCTTTGGTTTATATAAATTAGATGCATTTATAATTAATAGAATTTGGGAAGAATTTAATAATACATTGGACAAATAATAAATCTTAATTCTTGGGTAGAATAGTTTGTGGGTTGCACCTGTCTAGTTGAACCAGCGCGCCTGCTGCATATAAACACATATGCAGTATAATGTGATCCTTTATTGATAACGTTTCGCCCACACAGTGGGCTTTTTCAAGTGACAAACAGATCTACCTGGGTGGAAAGTACGCGAGTATTTATAGTCAGAAACTTTTCAGCCTTGACGTAACTTTCCTATTCACCAAAGTACCTACTACACAAGCCATCGATCTCTTGCGCAGGAAAATTGACGATTCACTTGATCTTCCTATTCCAGCCAGCGATTTCATCGACCTTGTTGAACTATGTGTTGGCTTTACGTGTTTCTCTTTCGGAAATCACCTCTTTCAACAGACTTTTGGACTACCCATGGGTTCGCCACTCAGTGCGGTCATGGCGAACCTATACATGGAACATCTAGAAGCCGAACGTTTCTCCACCATTATTCCTTCGTCTGTCACCTGGCTCCGTTATGTTGACGACATTCTCATTATAACTCCCAGACGCTTCAACGTTCAAGCTCTCCAAGACAAGCTCAACCACGTCGAGCCCTCAATCCAGTTCACACTTGAAGAAGAAGTCGACAACAATCTTCCTTTCCTTGATGTTCTCCTCTGCAAAGCTGACCATGAACTTCGTTTTAAAGTCTATCGAAAACCCACCAACCAAAACGAGCTTCTCCACTTCTACTCTCACCACGACACCAAAACTAAACGTGGTGTAATTATAGGCTTCTTCCTGCGCGCACTCAGAATCTGCAGCAATGAGTTTCTCGAGGAAGAATGCACTATAATTGAACAAATATTTTTCAAACTTCATTATCCTCGTCACTTCATCAGAGATTACAGACGACGGGCATTAAACATCTTCAACACACCCAGAGAAGACACTGCCGAGAAGAGATACATAGTCCTCCCCACCAACTCCATTGCCAAACACGTTTCCAACATCTTTTCCAATACCTCATTCCAGGTATCTACCTCCACAACCACGACCATCAAGGACATTACCAGTGATAGACAGGACAAGCTTCCATCCTCTGCAGGGGTATACATAATCCCTTGTAATTACTGCAACAAATTATACGTGGGCGAAACATCAAGAGACCTCCAAACACGTATTTCAGAACACCAATACGCAAGCAAGTCTGACGATACAAGGAATACCTGTGTACAACACCGTAATTCACACAACCACTTAATAAACTACAGAAACTCAAGACTTATCGCCACAGAAGACAACACTCAATACCGAAGAATCCTGGAATCATCGCTTATCTCTATATCCGACAACTTCAACCAGAATAATGGCTTCTATAACACAGCTGAATCACTTGCCAAGAAACTTCTTCATCGCTATCCCACATAAGAACATAGGAATGGAAGAACACTGCAGAAGGTCTGCTCACAAACTTATCCAATCTCTCTTCCAAGCTACCCAAGATTTTAGACTCTATAACCCCACTCGGTACATCATCAGACGCAGCATTATCCACCTGACCTCAGCATTCTGAACCTGACTATAAATACTCGCGTACCTTCCACCCCAGGTGGAAGGTACGTTTCGCTCACTGTGTGGGCGAAACGTTGTCAATAAAGGATCACATTATATTGCATATGTGTTTATATTTCCATTGTGTCGGTATTTATACCATTTATTTCCATATATATATAATATTATTTATATTATATATATATATATTATTATATATATATATATATATATATATTTATAATATATATTATATATATAGGTACACATAAAAAAAGTTACACAAATTATCATACATAGTAACATAGGAAAAATAACCACAGGGGAGTTGAGTGATAGCTCTAGGCCTTTTGTGTTGCAATTAACACATCTTCAGGGATTTGCAATTTTGCAGAAATGAGTAGGAAGTCCATTCAAATTTTTATTGAGCAAAAACGTTTCC
This sequence comes from Cherax quadricarinatus, assembly GCF_026875155.1. NCBI lineage: Eukaryota > Metazoa > Arthropoda > Malacostraca > Decapoda > Parastacidae > Cherax > Cherax quadricarinatus. The sequence continues at coordinate 35,338,875 of NC_069405.1, read as the reverse complement.
ATGAACGAATCTGCTTGGACCTCCTACTCATTTCTCCAATATTGCAAACTCCTGATGTGTTTATTGCAACACGAAAGGCCTACAGCTATCACTCAACTCCTCCTGTGGTTGTTTTGCATCTTGTACCGCTTGTTGGCAATTACTGTATAAAGTAACATGTAAATTACATAGGATAACTCCCCAAAATAAGTCAAAGTGACTAACTTGACTGAGGTTCTTGGTACAATATCTGAGGCGGGAGCTACGAGCAGAGTTGTCTTCCAGCACAGTTGTTATCCATCCCAGTTTTCTTTTCATCTTCTCTCCTAAATTCCAGCTCAGCCATAACAGTCTTCCAAAAACAATTTCCATGAAGTGTAGCAACCATATTTCCCCAGTGCTCTTCTCTCTCTCTCTCTCCCACCTCCACATTCTCAGCCAAGTTGAAACCAGTCCATTTACTCAGATTTATTGGACCCCTGAAGTCTACAGCCGCGACGCATTTCCATTGCAACATTTAAAAAGTTAGCTCAATTTATTCTCAGCGGCGAGGATATTGTACAGCGCGATTGTGTTTTCATGTTCCCGGCGCGCTTGGGCAACTACACTTGTCGCCTCCGTACCCTCCACCACCTGCCTTCCATTCATTATCATCAATATTTCCCACTAAACATTCCATCTACAACTCTCTTTCTGCTCTAAAGAATAACATAATCTTAGTGAGGTAAAATATTACCGCTCCTACTCCAAACTCACAAGAAACTATGATCTTACTTGGTACATAAAGCTGAAGCCAAAGCCAGAACAGCAGTGTTCGGAGAAGCTCTTCCCCATGATAAATTGTTCCAATATGGAGAGGAGAACTTGGCGTCTCCATTCAAGTCAAGTGGTGCCTACTCTAATAATCTAATTTGTCAAAACGTTTTATCGCCCAAAGAAACATAGAACAGAGCCAATATTAGTCGGAACGGGAGAGGTTTGGGAAGGAGAGGAAATATAAGGAGAAGAACGAAGATGAAGAGGCGACACTTGACTGCCTTTATGACTCTGTTGTTGTTACCTCGCTTTTATTATCCCAATTATTATTATTATTATTATTATTATTATTATTATTGTTATTATTATTATTATTATTATTATTATTATTATTATTATTATTATTATTATTTAAAAATATTATTTTATTGTAAATTTTTATTATTAATTTTTATTATTATTTTTTTAATAATATTATTTTATTAATATATATATTTATATATATATATTATATATTATTATAAAATTTATATATTATATATATATATATATATATTATATATTAATTAAAAATAACAGTAATGATAATATTAATAAAATAATATTACCCATTACTCTCTTAGTACTTCATCCCTTCCTTCCCCTCCCCACCCCTTCCCTCCCATTCCCTTTCCTTCCCTTCACCCCCAGTCCTTCATTTGTGTTTCTGCTCTCTTTCTCTTTCTCTTTCTACTTTCCTGCTTCTTCTCTTTTCTCCTTCACTTTGACTCCATCCCTTCCTTTCTCCCTTCCCTCCCTCCTTCACTTCTGACTCCACCTCCCTTCCTCGCTTCCTCTTCCCTTCACTTCTGACTCCACCTCCCTTCCTTCCTTCCTTCCTCCCTTCACTTCTGATTCCTCCTCCCCTTCCTTCCTCCCTTCACTTCTGACTTCCACCTCCCCTTCCTTTCTCCCTTCACTTCTGACTCCACTACCCTCTCCCTTCCTTTCTCCCTTCACTTCTGACTCCAACTCCCCTGCCTCCTTCCCTTCCTTCCTTCACTTCTGACTCCACCTCCCTTCCTTCCTTCCCTTCCTCCTTCACTTCTGACTCTCCTCCCTTCCTTCCTCCCTTCACTTCTGACTCCACCTCCCCTTCCTTTCTCCCTTCACTCCCTCCCTTCACTTCTGACTCCACCTACCCTTCCTCCCTTCCTCTTCTTCCCTTCACTTCTGGCTCCACTCCCCTTCCTTCTCCTCCCTTCTTCCTTCACTTCTGACTCCACCTCCCCTTCCTTCCCTCCCTCCTCTCACTTCTGACTCCACCTACCCCTTCCTCCCTTACCTTCTTCCCTTCCTCCCTTCACTTCTGACTCCACTTCCCCTTCCTCATGCCTTCCCTTCTCCCTTCACTTCTGACTCCACCTCCCCCTCCCTTCCTCCCTTCACTTCTGACTCCACCTCCCCTTCCTCCCTTTCCCCTTCCCTTCACTTCTGACTCCACCTCCCCTTCCTTCCTCCCTCCTTCACTTCTGACTCCACCTTCCCTTCCTTCCCCCCTTCCCTTCACTTGACTCCACCTCCCCTTCCTCCCTTGCCCCCTTCCATTCACTTCTGACTCCACTCCCCCTTCCTCCCTCCCTTCACTTCTGACTCCACTTTCCCCTTCCTTCCCCCCTTCCCTTCACTTCTGACTCCACCTCCCCTTCCTCCCTTCCCTTCACTTCTGACTCCACCTTCCCTTCCTTCCCCCCTTCCCTTCACTTCTGACTCCACCTTCCCTTCCTTCCCCTTCCTTCACTTCTGACTCCATCTACCCTTCCTCCCTTCCCTCCCCACATCCCTTTCTTCCTTCCATCTCTCTTCGTGACTCTTACTCATCTCCCTGATCACATCTCTCTCACATCACTTCTCTCACATCAATTTCTCACATCACTTCTCTCAATCCTTCTCTATTCTCTTCTCTACATCTTTCTCTCTGACATCACTTCTCTTCACATCTTCTCTTCACATCCTTCTCTCTACTCATTTCTCACATCCTTTCTCTCTACATCTTTCTCTCTAATCATACTTTCTCTCTCACATCACTTCTCTCTCACATCACTTCTCTCTCACATCTCTTCTAAACATCTTTCTCACATCGCTTCTCTCTCACATCTCTTCTCTTCACATCTTTCTCACATCTCATCTCTCTACATCTCTTCTCTTCTCACATCCTTCTCTCTCACATATCTTTCTCTCTACATCCTTCTCTCTCACATCTTTCTCACATCATCTTTCTCTCACATCTCTTCTCTCTGACATCTCTTCTCTCTGACATCACTTCTCTCTCACATAACTTCTCTCTCACATCACTTCTCTCTGACATCACTTCTCTCTGGCATCTCTTCTCTCTGACATCTCTTCTCTCTGACATCACTTCTCTCTGACATCACTTATCTTTCACATCACTTCTCTCTCACATCTCTTCTCTCTGACATCGCTTCTCTCTCACATCACTTCTCTCTCACATCACTTCTCTCTGGCATCTCTTCTCTCTGACATCTCTTCTCTCTGACATCACTTCTCTCTGACATCACTTCTCTCTGACATCACTTATCTTTCACATCGCTTCTCTCTCACATCTCTTCTCTCTCACATCGCTTCTCTCTGACATCACTTCACTCTGACATCTCTTCTCTCTGACATCACTTCTCTCTGACATCACTTCTCTTACATCACTACTCTTTCACATCACTTCTCTTGACATCACTACTCTTTCACATCACTTCTCTCTACATCAACTTCTCACTCATCTCTTCTCACATCACTTCTCTCTGACATCACTCCCTCTCTGACTTCTCACATCACTTCTCCTGACATCTTCTGACATCACTTCTCTCTGGCATCTCTCCTCTCTCACATCACTTCTCTCTCACATCACTTCTCTACATCACTTCTCTCTCACATCACTTCTCTCACATCACTTCTCTCTCACATCACTTCTCTCACATCACTTCTCTCTCACATCACTTCTCTCACATCACTTCTCTCTCACATCACTTCTCTCACATCACTTCTCTCTCACATCACTTCTCTCACATCACTTCTCTCTCACATCACTTCTCTCACATCACTTCTCTCTCACATCACTTCTCTCACATCACTTCTCCCTCAGTTCTCCTCCCTCACACATCTATTCCCCCATCACCTTTATTCTTCCTTACCTTTTTCACCTCACCTCTCCCCTCCCTAAAATCCAAGTCTTGAGAGAGAGAGAGAGAGAGAGAGAGAGAGAGAGAGAGAGAGAGAGAGAGAGAGAGAGAGAGAGAGAGAGAGAGAGAGAGAGAGAGAGAGAGAGAGAGAACTAGCTCGACCCCAGTCTTGAGAGAAATGACCCAATTTGGCAGTTCTCTCGACCGTGGAGAGTGAGGTGCCTCTCCCTCCTTCCTCTCTCTCTTTCTCTCTCTCTCTCTCTCTCCCTCGCTCACTCTCTCACCCTCTGCAACACACTAGTGTTATTTGTAATGAATTTCTATTTTTGTGTGGTTGGAGTGATAATGTTAGTCAGGCAGTGGGGTAGCGGGGGTCGAGTCTCGGCTCCTGGCCTGCATCTCAACTACTCACTAAAACACACTATTCCTATAGCTTCGCAAGTCCTGTCACACCTACTCGTAAAACTGAGTACAGGCTTTTACTTCAACCATTTCCTCGTGGAGATGGTTCTGAAACAGTACATTCAGACATCTCGGTGACTGATCTGTATCTATAACCTCTCATCTGTCTGCCAGAGAGAGATCTCGGTAAGTGTGAGGGGACCACGACTCTCCAACGCCCTCCCGTCATACATAGGGGGAATTACAATAATCCCCCGGCTGCCTTCAAGAGGGATCTTGATAAGTTCTTTTTAGACATTTCTTGATCAGCCAGACTGTGGTCCATAGGTCAAGTAGCGGATACCAAGAGTCTGGTCGATCAGGCCAGCAATCTGTTTGTCCTGGGACCGGGTCGCGGGGGCGGTGACCCCAGGAAAAGACCACAGGTAATCATCTGTTACAGTTTCCCCTCCTTTCAAGATGTTTTTGTATATGGTATCAAGGTTTTTAAGTATTTTGTACATCGTAATCATGTCTCCGCTGGTTCTCCTGAGGTTTATATACTTATATGTGTGTATGTCTTTCAGTGTGTATACACTGAGAGTATTTGAATCACTATTTTAGAGATTAAAGTATTCTTGACTGGTCATGCATAGGTGACATGCAGCCTTAATTACCCTCGTGGAATCGATAGGCTTTTAACCCAATAAAATCACCACTAACCTTGGCTCTACGCTCCTTTAACGGTGTAAGGTTCAGTTCCATTAGTTTAGTCTTAACCGTCATTCCTTTTTAGCTCCGACACTAATCTCGTTGCGAATCTCCGGACTTTCTAGTTTCAGGGTAAGAATATTTTGTGTTCCTCCTGCCTACACTTCCCTCGTATGGAGTTGCAGGAACAGTGTCGAGTGCTTTCTTACAGTCCAGAAACATGCAGTCTAGCCAGCCCTCTCCTCCCTGCTTCATCTCTGTTAACCTGCACAGCTTGCAGTAGTGGAAAAACACACTTGTGTACAACTCAGTAGCTTTCTGAGACAGGACTGACCTCTCTTGAATCTGTCCTGGCTGTTACGAAAAGAACATAAGAGAAGAACAATACAGCAGAACTATTGGCCCATATTGAGCAGATCTTTCTCAAACTCAAACCCACTAACAAAAATTTTAGCCCAACCCAGACAAGCCTGGCCGATGGCCGGGCTCCGGGAGTAGAAAAACTTTCGTAACTCATCAAAGGTATATAAAATGTAAACCATTTTTCAATGCTACCCAAGAAATAATTTTGTTTAATGTTTTAACAAGGTAGTACTAGTGTCACATGCGGTGCTAGCTAGGAATGCTAGTGTTCGGCGTGGAATGTTAGCTAGGAGTGGCCGCCAGGTACACCTGACTAATCAGTAATGATCAAAAAATTACATCTTTCCTTACCCTTTCTCGCACACAGGTAGATGCGGCATCTCTCTCATCTTGTCTGAATCACGCTCCACCACTACCACCCTTCAAACACCCACAATGACCACCCATTATTTACCACCATAAACCCATTTTTCGATTACTAAAATATACTATGATGCCCAAAAGAGGGAATAAATCGGGAATAAAGTGGAAATAAAGAGAAGAATTGAAATCTGTGTTTACATGTGGGAGCGTCGATTACTGTGTTTACATGTGGGAGCGTCGACTTACTGTGTTTACATGTGGGAGCGTCGACTTACTGTGTTTACATGTGGGAGCGTCGACTTACTGTATTTACCTGTGGGAGCGTCGACTTACTGTTTATATGTGGGATCGTCGACTTACTGTTTATATGTGGGAGCATCGATTTACAGTGTTTATATGTGGGAGTGTCGACTTACTGTGTTTACATGTGGGAGCGTCAAATTACTGTGTTTACATGTGGGAGCGTCGACTTACTGTTTATATGTGGGACCGTCGATTTACAGTGTTTATATGTGGGAGTGTCGACTTACTGTTTACATGTAGGAGCGTCGACTTACTGTGTTTACATGTGGTAGCGTCGACTTACTGTTTACATGTAGGAGCGTCGACTTACTGTGTTTACGTGGTAGCGTCGATTTACAGTGTTTATATGTGGGAGCGTCGACTTACTGTGTTTACATGTTGGAGCGTCGACTTACTCTTTACATGTAGGAGCGTCGACTTATTGTGTTTACATGTAGGAGCGTCGACTTTCTTGGTTTACAGGCCTGCTCATTTCATCACCTCGCCATGTCATTTACCATGTTTACTGCCCCGTTGCCCTATCCATTAACCCTTCTCGTGGCTAGTTTAGGTTTAAAATCCGCATCATTCACGGCGCCCAATCTCATAATTTGTGACGGAAGAGAGGCGGTTATTGGTCGACTGTTTGTTCACCTCAGGCCGGACATTGTTCACATTTCTGACTCCTAGATTCACACCTGTGATCTCTCTCACCTGGTGTGTGCCCTGGGGTGGTCTGGGATGGTCTGTGATGCTGTGTGGTGGTCTGTGGATGGTCTGTGATGATGTATGGTGGTCTGTGATAATTTGTAGTCTGTGATGTTGTGTGGTAGTTTGTGGTGATCTGTGATGCTGTGTGATGTGTGGTCTGTGAAGGTCTGTGATAGTCTGTGATGCTGTATGATGGTCTGTGATGCTGTGTGATAATCCTTGATGCTGTGTGATGGTCTGTGATGCTGAGTAGTGGTCTGTAACGCTGTGTGTGGTCTGTGGGTGCTGTGTGGTCGTCGGTGATGCTTTGTGATGCTGTGTGGTGGGTTTGGTGATGCTATGTGGTGGTCTGTGATGCTGTGTGGTGGTCGGTGATGCTGTGGTGGTGGTCCATTATGTTGTGGTGGTCCTGAATTTTGTGTGGTAGCCCGTTGTTTTTGTGGGGGTTTCCTGATTTTAAATGTGAATGGTTTTTTAAAACCCACGGGGAGGGAAATATTTTAATCTGCCCCGGGGCCCAGTATGCTTTGCAAAGGGAGGGAAAGAGGCGGGTGGGGGGGGATTTAGGGGGCGGGGGGAACGAAAAAGGGGGAAGTCTTGGTATAGAGAGTGGGGTTTTGTTTTTTTTTTTTAAATTTAAAGACCCTAAATTTACCAGCAATTTTTGGCGTTACAACTTTCAAATATGATAGGTTACCCACAGTTGGGAAAAAAAGCTATTTTCCCCCGGTTCGTATTCCGGAAAGGGGCCCTGTTTTTGTTTTTTAATTTTTTAAATTTTTCCCCCTTTTAACAAATTTTAACTTTCGAAAATAGGGGGGAGGGGAAAAAGTTTTAGGGCCCAACTTTTTTCGGCCCGGGACGGGGGACCTTTTTCCCAAAGTACCAAACCCAAGGGGGGGAGGAGTAGGGTGGGGTAGGTAGGGTAAGTTTTATGTTTTTTAAAAAAAAAAGGGGGACAAGTTTTTTCTTTGATGCGGGGTTTTAAAGTCTTATTAGGGGGCCCCAAAAATTGGGATTTTTGGTTTCTTTGACCGGGGGCCTTTCCCGCCGGCTTACGTTTTCCGCCCCTTTTAAAAAAATTATTTTTTCCATTTATGGGGTTAATTTTAATTTTAAGGGGCGAGGGAGGGGGGGAGGGAAAAAAAGGGGGAGGGTACCCAATTCCCTTATTTTTTTTAGAAAAACCCATAAATCACTTTTGGGGGATTTAACCCCTTTTTTTTGTAGCAGTAGGGTTTTTCATAAATTGTTTTTGGGAAAAAACCTAAAAACTTGATGGGGGGGGTAAGTTTTACTTGTACAACATTGCGTACCCTTTATTGGGGAAACTTTTGGCGCCGGCCGGGGGGGTTTTAAAATCAGTTCAATACTAAAAAAAAAAAACTGGGGAAAGATGGGGGGGAGATTGAGGTAATCAGTCCCTCCCCGGGTTGGGACGTTGTGTTAAAGTCCTCTTCCTTAAAAGGGTTTTCATTTACTGAAAAAATATCATTGATTTTTAGTATCGCTGGTCGGGGTCGGGGAAAATAAAAGGAGGGGGAAGGGAAAATAATTAAAAAACCATGGGTGGGGTTAAAGGGGGGTGTCCCAAAGGGAGCTTTGGAACAAAAAAAGGGGTTTAAATAAACCGGGGTTTCCCCCATTTTTCGGGAAAGATTTTTTAACCAAGTTTTTTAAAGGACCCCCCCGGGGTGGGAGTTGCCCCCCAAAAACCCAATGGCTTTTTCCCCCCTTTCACGGTGGGGGGGGGGCCCCAAAATTTGGGCTGTTCCACTAAACGGGGGGAGCTAAAGCCCCAAAAATGGCTTTTCTCCCACTCACGGGGGGAAAGTTTGCCCCCCCACCAGGGTTTTTTTCCCACTCACGGGGGGGAGCGGGAGCCCCCCACTTGGCTTTTCCCCCCACTCCCGGGGGGGGGCTGGGGCCCCCACAACTGGCGGGTTTCCCTTTTCAGGGTTTGGGAAAAGCTAAGCCCCACCACTGGCTGCCCCCCCAATAAACGGGGGAAAGCGGGAGCCCCCACCACTGGTTTGTTTTCCCACTCACGGTGGAGTAAACCCCAACCACGGGGGCTGTTCCCACTAAACCGGGTGGGAGTGACCCCACCATGGCTGTTCCCCTCCGGTGGGAGTTAAAGCCCAAACCCTGGCTGTTTTCCCACTAACGGGGGGGAGTGAGCCCCCCCAGGGCGTTCTCCCCACCACGGGGGGAAACTGACCCCCAAACCAAAATTGGCGGTCCCCCAATTTTAAATTTTTGGGAGTTAAAGGCCCCACCACTGGTTTGGTTCCCATTTACGGTGGGAGTTGAGCCCCCACCCCCGGGGTTTTGTCCCCCTTTTTAAGGGTTTGGGAAAGGGGGGGCCCCACCCACGGGGTTTGCCCTCCCCATCCGGTGGGAGCTGAGCCCCCCCCCTTTTGGCTGTCTCCCACCCCACGGTGGGATAAAGCCCCCCACCTGGCTGTCTCCATTTTCACGGTGGGGGGTGAGCCCCCCCCAAAGGGGGGGGCCTGTTTCCCAATCCCGGGGGGAAAGCTGAGCCTCATCACGGGGCCTGTTCCCACTCACGGTGGGGATTTTGGGGGGCCCCCCCCACTGGCTGCCCCCACCCCGGGTGGGGTTGCCCCCCAAAAACCCACGGGGGCTGTTTCCCCATTCCCCGGTGGGAGTTGGGGGCCCCCACGGGGTGTCTCCCCTCCCCAGGGTTGGGGACTGAGCCCCCAAAAACTGGGGGGGTCTCCCATTTCACGGGGGGAAAGTTGGCCCCCACCACTGGGGGGTCCCCCCATTTCCGGTGGGAGTGGCCCCCCCAAACTGGGGTCCCCCAAACCCCACGGTGGGAGCTGGGGGCCCCCACCCCTGGTGTTTTTCCCACTCAGGGGGGAGCTGGCCCAAACCCTTGGCGGGTCTCCCACTAAAGGGGTTGGGAGTTTGGCCCCCACCACTGGCTTTTTCTCCCATCACGGTGGGATTTGACCCCCCCAATGGCTGTTTTCCCAAAACTCCGGGGGAAAGCGGGGAGCCCCCCCCCATGGCTGTCTCCCCCCGGGGTGGGAGCTAAAGCCCCACCAGGGGGCTGTTTTCCCACTCACGGGGGGGGGTTGGGCCCCCCCACTGGCTTTTTCCCCCTTTTACCGGTGGGGGGGGGAAAGGCCCAAAAAATGGCTGCCCTTCCCAACCCCCGGGGGTGGGAGCTGAGCCCCCCCACTGGCTGTTTTTTCCCAAACTCACGGTGGGGGTGACCCCCAAACCCTTCTGTTCCCCACTCACGGTGGGAGCTGGGGCCCCCCCAGGGGCTGTCTCCCCCCAAAGGTGGGGGGGCTGGCCCCCCACGGGGCTTTTCTCCAAAAAAGGAAAGAGGGGGAAGGGGAAAAAGAAAAAAACTCTATAAAATAAAAAAAACCTATAAAATAAAAAATCTAAAAAATAAGGCCTAAAAAAGAAGAAACTCTTTAAAAGAAAAAAAACTCTAAAAAAGAGAAACTCTATAAAAAAGAAATCTATAAAATAAAAAACTCTATAAAAAAAAATCTATAAAAAAAAAACTCTATAAAATAAAAAAAACTCTAAAAAATAAAAAAATCATAAAAGAAGAAATTTATAAATAAAAAAAACTCTATAAAAAAAAAAACTTAAAAAAAGAAAAAACTCTATAAAAAAAGAAACTTTTATTTTTTGTTCTTTTTTTTTAAAATTTATAATTTAAAAGGGTTTATTTACCACCTTGCCCGGATTTATCCCTGGAGAAGAGGGGGGTAAACGCCCCCGCGGCCGGTCTGTGACCGGGCCTCCTGGTGGATAAGGCCTGATCAACCGGGGGTGTTGGCTGGCTAAAACGCAAACCAACGTACGGCCACAGCCCGGCTGATGGAAAAGACTTTGTGCTTGCCCAGTGCCCTTGGACTGCCAGGGGTTTTTTGGAACCCCCCTTTGTGTGCTGGGAGGCAGTTGAACAGTCTCGGGGCCCCGACACTTATTGTGTTGTATCTAAACGTGCTAGTGACACCCCTGTTTTTTTTGGGAGGGGTTTTTCATCGTTTGCTTTCGTGTGAGGTGTTGGTCCTTGTGGTTACGCTTCTTTTTGATTATAATAATAATAATTTCGGTTTGATATTTTGTGTGCAAAAATTCGGTATATCCCTCTGGGTTTCCAGGTGTTATAATCCCTGTTCTTCCCTTGCGTTTCCCGGGAATACAGTTTTTTGGAATTAAGCGTCCCCAATAATTAGGGTTTTATCTCCCTTATGGGCCGTGAAAGTTCCTTTACATTTTTTTAGGTCGGAATTTTTACCCCCTTTTAAAGGGTGTTAGTGTCAGCAATATTCCACCTGATAGAACAACGACCTGAAGGTGTCTATGGGCTTGGCCTCCCCGTTTTGAAGGTTCATTATCCCCTCCTGTCAATTTTTTTCAGATGTATTGATACAAAGTTTGGTTTTTGAAGGTGAGACCCCGACATGATCATCCCAGGTCTTTGACGTTATTTTATCGCTCCATTGTGTAGTTGGAATTTGTTTTACACTCTGATGAAATTTTAATTTCCTTGTGTTTACAATATCGGAGTAATTGAAATTTCTCATCGTTGAACTTCATATTGTTTTCTGCAGCCCATTGAAAGATTTGGTTGATGTCCGCCTGGAGCCTTTTGCAGTGTCTGCAATGGAAGACATTGTCATGCAGATTCGGGTGTCATCTGCAAAGGAAGACACGGTGCTGTGGCTGACATCCCTGTCTGTGCTGATGATGTTAGTACCACCTTGCTCCCGGTATTTTAATCGCCTCTTACGACACGCATGGCTTACGGAGGAAGGATTCTTCTCCGCTTCCCCAATGGAGATTATATATGTCGTGCCGAATAGGTAAAACTGGGCAATTAGCAAGAACTCATTTAAAATTAAGTCCTTTCTAAAATTTTCTCTTATACGTTTAAAGATATATTTTTTCATTTATGTTTATGTAAAAATTAATAATTTTGTACCAAAAGAACCTTAGAAAACTTACCTAACCTTATTATAACAAGTGCAATTTAATTTAGTCTAATCCGACTAAATATACTTTAGATAAGTTTACAATAATTTAATAATAAAAAAACACAATGAAATATATTTTTTTTCATTACGTTCAGAATGATTTTTGAGAAATTATTACATACACAAACTTTCGTTTCCCTTATTCGTCAAGAAGACCGTTGTTATTTCAGCCAAAATAGTAAGTTTTACCTATTCGGTACGACATATAATGTATATATAAAATAATTATTTAGTTATTTATGCAGTTTTTACTTGTGGTACGAGTGTAACAGCATGGTTGATCACTGACTCAGCATAACAACATGGATGTTCACTGACTCAGCATAACAACATGGATGTTCACTGACTCAGCATAACAACATGGATGTTCACTGACTCAGCATAACAACATGGATGTTCACTGACTCAGCATAACAACATGGATGTTCACTGACTCAGCATAAAAACATGGATTATCACTGACTCAGCATAACAACATGGATGTTCACTGACTCAGCATAACAACATGGATGATCACTGACTCAGCATAACAACATGGATGTTTACTGACTCAGCATAACAACATGGATGATCACTGACTCAGCATAACAACATGGATGATCACCGACTCAGCATAACAACATGGATGATCACTGACTCAGCATAACAACATGGATGATCACTGACTCAGCATAACAACATGGATGATCACTGACTCAGCATAACAACATGGATGTTCACTGACTCAGCATAACAACATGGATGTTCACTGACTCAGCATAAAAACATGGATGATCACTGACTCAGCATAACAACATGGATGTTCACTGACTCAGCATAACAACATGGATGTTCACTGACTCAGCATAAAAACATGGATGATCACTGACTCAGCATAACAACATGAATGATCACTGACTCAGCATAACAACATGGATGTTCACTTGTCTCAGCATAACAACATGGATGTTCACTTGTCTCAGCATAACAACATGGATGTTCACTTGACTCAGCATAACAACATGGATGTTCACTTGACTCAGCATAACAACATGGATGTTCACTTGACTCAGCATAACAACATGGATGTTCACTTGTCTCAGCATAACAACATGGATGTTCACTTGACTCAGCATAACAACATGGATGTTCACTTGACTCAGCATAACAAGAACATACATCATGACAGACGCGTAGCGAATCTCGCGGGAAATTTCGCTGCTGTCCCACAATACGTCCGTGATCATCTATTGTCCGTGAAAACAACTCGCCGCGATCAATATGTAAACTTTTTATATGTGAAATGAACGACTTCAATTTTATTTTATAACCAACGTATGTATGTAGAATATATGGTAAATAAACAAGTGATTATGTAGAATATATGGTAACTAAACAAGTGATTATGTAGAATATATGGTAACTAAACAAGTGATTATGTAGAATATATGGTAAACTAAACAAAGTGATTATCAGAATATATGGTAAACTAAACAAGTGTAGATTATAGTAAAGTTATTTAGTGCGTAATAAAAATGTGATTATGTAAATTATGGTAAATAAACAAACGATTACAGATATATGTAATTAACACATCTGATTACGAAAGATTATCATAAGTTATTATACTGAGATAATAAAATATTATATTTATTAAATTTATAATTTATACCCTATATATATATATATATATATATATATATATAATATTACACACACACACACACACTCTAGTGATTATTAGGTACGGTCTTCTAATACTGGGCAGGGGTCCCGCTTTGTCCCCACAACAGCGTGTATTCTTCTTAGCATGTATTCTTCTAAGCATGTATTCTTCTAAGCATGTATTCTTCTAAGCATGTATTCTTCTAAGCATGTATTCTTCTTAAGCATGTATTCTTCTAAGCATGTATTCTTCTAAGCATGTATTCTTCTAAGCATGTATTCTTCTTAGCATGTATTCTTCTTTAGCAAGAATTCATCGTAAGTCAGGTATTCTTCTAAGCATGATTCTTCTAAAGCATGTATTCCTTCTTAGCATATTCATCTTAGCATGTATTCTTCTTAGCATCATTCTTCTAAGCATTATTCTTCTAAGCAAGTATTCTCTAAGCATGTATTATATCTTACATGTATTCGCTCAGTTAGGAATGTATTCTTCTAAGCATGTTATTCTTCTTAGCATGTATTCTTCTTGACATGTATCTCTTACATGTATCTTCTAAGCATGTATTCTCCTTAGCGTTATCTTCTTACATTTATCTTCTTAGCATGTATTCTTTAAGCCTGTATTCTTACGTAGTATTACTCTTAAATGTATACTTCATAGCAAAGTATCTGCTAACATGTAATTCTTCTGAGCATGTATCTTCTAAGCATATATCTGCTAACAATTATTCTCTTACAGTATTCTTCGACATGTATTCTTTCCTAAGCATGTATTCTTCTAATCATAGTAAATTCTGCTAAGCATGTATTACTTCTATGCAGGTATTCATCTAATCATGTATTCTTCGAAGCTGTATTCTTCTTACATGCATTCTTCAAAGGCATTTATTCTTCTAAGCGTGTATCTTCTAAGCTGTATTCATTCTAAGCGTGTATTCTTCTAAGCTTGATATACTTCGTAAGCAATGTATTCTTCTAAGGCATGTATTTCTTCTAAGCTGTATTTCTTCTGAGCATCATTCTACTAAGCATGTTATTCTCTAAGCGTGTATTCTCTAACGTTTATTCTCTAAGCGTTATCTCTAAGCGTGTTCTCTAACCGTGTATTCTTCTAACGTGTATTCTTCTAAGCGTTTATACCTTCTAATCATGTTATCTCTAAGCGTGTATTCTTCTAAGCGTGTATACTTCTAGCATGTATTCTTCTAAGCATGTATGCTTCTAACATAGTATTCCTTCTAAGCATGGTATTCGTCTAAGCATGTAGTTCCTTCTAAGCCATGTATTCTTCTAAGCATGTATTCTTCTAAGCGTGTATTCTTCTAAGCGTGTATTCTTCTAAGCATGTATTCTTCTAAGCGTGTATTCTTCTAAGCGTGTATTCTTCTAAGCGTGTATTCTTCTAGAGCTTATTCTTCCTAAGCGTGTATTCTTCTAGCATGTATTCTTCTAAGGCGTGTATTCTTCTAACGTTGTTGATTCTATCTAAGCATTAATTCTTCTAACGTGTATTCTTCTAAGCGTGTAATCTGCTTAGCATGTAATTCTTTCAAAGCATGTATACTTCTAAGCATGTACTGTCTAAGCATGTATTCAGCTAACATGTAGTTCTTCTAAGCATGTATTCTTCTAAGCATGTATCTTCGAAGCGTGTATGCTTCCTAAGCAGTGTTATTCTCGTTAGCATGTATTTCTTCTAAGCGTGTATTCTTCTAAAACATGTATTCTTCGAAGCCTGTAATCTCTAAGCATGTTAGTTCTCTAAGCATGTATTTCTTCTAAGCTGTATTCTTCTTAGCATGTAGTTCGTCTTAGCATGTAGTCCTTCTTACATTATCTTCAAGCATGTATTCTTCAAGCATGTATTCTTCTAAGCATGTTTATTCTTAGTCATGATATTCCCCTAGCAGTATTCTTTCTAACATGGTATTCTGTCTTACAAATTATTCTTCTTATCATTATGCTTCATTAGCATGTATTCTTCTAAGTATTACAGCATGTATTCTTCTTAGCGTGTAATGTCTTACATTGCATGAATTCTTCTAGCATGTATTCTTCTAAGCATGTATTCCTTAGCGGTTGGATTCTTCCTGTAGCATGTAAATCTTCATAGCATGTATTCTTCTAATCATGTAATCTTCTGAGCATGTATTCTTCTATAGCATAGATTCTTCTACATGTATTCTTCTTAAGCAGTAAGTTCTCATAGCATGTATTCCTATCGAAGCAATATTCTTCTAATCAGGTATTCGCTAAGCAGTATTCTTGCTAAGCATGTATCTCTAACATGTATTCTCTAACGTATTCTTCTTAGCATCATTCTTCTAAGCATTTATTCTTCTAAGTCGTGTATTCTTCTAAGCGAGTATTCTTCTAAGCGTGTATTCCGCTAACTGTATTCTTCTAACATAATTCATCTAAGCCTGTATTCTTCGAACTGATCTGCTTAGCATGCATCTTCTAAGCATGTATTCTTCCTAAGCGTTCTTCTTCTAACGTGTATTCTTCTAAGCGTGTATTCTTCTAAGCGTGTATTCTTCTAAGCGTAGTTAATCAATTTCCCCTTCTAAGCATGTAATTCTTCTAACGTGTATTCTTCAAGCTGGTACTTCGTCTAAGCCTGTATTCGTCTAACGTGTATTCTTCTAACGTGGATTTCTTCTTAGCATGTTATTCTCTAAACATGTATTCTTTCTAAAGGCAGGTATCTTCTAACATTATTCTTCTAAGCATGGTTTCGTCTAGGAAGCATGTATTCTCAAGCTGTTTTCTTCTAAGCGTGTATTCTTCTAACGTGCTAGTCTTCTTAGCATTATCTTCTAAGCGTGTATTCATCTAAGCGTGTTTCTTCAAAGCGTGTATTCTTCTAGAGTCGTGTTATCTGCTAAGCGTGTATCTTGCTAAGCATGTATTTCTAAGCGTGTATTCGCTTCTAAGCGTGTAGTCTTCTATGCAGTATTCTCTAACGTGTATCATCTAAGCGTGTGTATTCCTTCTTAAGCAGTATTCCTTCTAAGCTTATTCTTCTAACATATTCTTCTAAAAAACTTGTATTTCTCTAAGCAGTGTATCTTCGAACATGTATTCCTTCTTAGCATGTATTCTTTCAACGATGTATTCTTCTAAGCCATGTAGTCTTCTAAGCAAGTATTCTTCTAAGCAGTATTCTTCTAAGCATGTTTCTCTTCAAAGCATGTATTCCTTCTAACAATGTATTCTTCTAAGCATGTATTCAAAAAGGGCTAGAAACATTCCAGGTTCTATGTTGACATGACACATCACGTAGTGCTGCAGCAGGTGAGTTTTTCTAGCACATAAAGGGTGGTGGTGGAACTGGTTGGTGGTGGTACTGTGTGAGGTGGTACTGGTGTGTGATGGTGGTGGTATGTGGGTACTAACGTGGGTGTGATGAGTGGTGGTAGTGGACAGGGGTGTGATGGTGGTGTAGTGTACTGTAGGTGTTGTGGTGTAAGTGTACTGTGGTGGTGATGGTTGTGGGTAATGGTACAGTGGGAGGTGATGTGGTGGTAAGTGCTACTGGTTGTAAGGGTGTAGTAGTAAAGATGGTAAAGGGGATATAACTATTGGCGTCACACTAGCCTCCGTACAATACTCTTTTGTGTCAGTGTAGACTCAACCGTGCCAGAGCGATGAGAAGGGAGTGAGGGAGAGGGAGTGATGAGAGGGAGAGAGGGAGAGGGATGAGGAGCAGGGGATGAGTAGTATGTGAGTGGGGAGAGAGATGAGGTGAGAGGGAGATAGGGAGAAGAGAGTTAGGAGAGGGGAGTTATGGAGAGGGAGAGGAGCGGAGAGGGGAGTAGGGAGAGGGAGTGAGAGAGAGGTGTGAGGGAGAGGGGATTGAGGAATGGAGTGAGGGATAGGAGTGAGGGAAAGTGGGAGCTGAGGGAGAGGGGAGAGAGGGAGAGGGGAGTAAGGGAGAGGGGAGTGAAGGGCAGATGTAGTGGAGTGGAAGGGGATGTGAGGTGAGAGGGCAGTAGGGCAGGGGATGTGGGGGGAGAGGGAGAGTGAGGAGAGGAGTGAGGAGAGGCGTAAGGGAGAAGTTGAGATAGGGAGAAGAGAGTGAGGAGAGAGGGATAGAGGGGAGAGGAGAGATGATTGAGAGGGAATGAGAGCGGCGGGGCGTGAGGGAGAGGGAGTAAGAGTGTAAGGGAAGTATCGGGGAGAAGAGAGTGAGGGAGAGTGGAGTGAGGAGATGGTATTGGAGGAGGAGGGAGATTGCGGGAGAGGGAGTGAGGATGAGGGAGTGAGGGAAGAGTGGATTTGTGAGTCGAGGTGAGATCTTTTAGCAGGTGCTTGGAGGCGAGCACGGAGGAGTGATGGTGAGAGGGGAGATGAGGAGTAGGGAGTGGGGAGAGGGATGAGGTCAGACGGAGTGATGGAGAGGAGTGATGAGAGGTGGGAGGTGTGGGGTGAGGATGAGAGTGGGCGAGGAGAGTGAGGGAGAGGGAGTGAAGGTTAAAGCAGTGATGGAAATAGGGTGAGATGAGAGTAGGAAAAACACACAAAATCCCTCCCTTCTCGCCACACCCATTTAAACCACCATTAAACCACCATTAAACCACCATTACCCCATTAAACAATCCCCCTTCCCCCCATCGATTTGACCCACTTAGAAATAGCCCCTTATGGATCATTACCGCCACAGCCCCAGATCAGCCCCCAGCAACCCATCAAGACTACCTATGACTACATGCATATATTCTTCAAAGCAATGCATTCGTTCTAACATGTATTCTTCTAACCATGGTAATCTTCTAAGCATGGATATTCTCTAAGCATGTATTCTTCTAAGCATGTATTTCTATACATGTATTCTTCTATAGCATGCATTCTTCTAAGCATGTATTCTTCTTAACGATGTAGTTCTTCTAACATGTATTCTCTTAGCATTATTCATCTAAGCAATGTATCTCTTACAATGTATCTTCTAAGCGATGTATCTTTCTATGCATGTATCTTCTAAGCATGTGTTCCGTTCTTAGCATGTATGTCTTCTAATCAGGTATTGCCTTCTTACAATAGTCATCTAAGCATGTCTTCTTCTTAGCATGTATTCTTCGAAGCAGGTATCTCGTACATGAATTCTTCTAACATGTGTTCTCTTAGCACTTATTCTTCTAGAAGCATGTATTCTTCTAGCAAGTATTCTTCTAAGCTGTATTCGCCTAAGCATTTTCTTCCTTAGCATGTATTCTTCTTTTAGCATGTATATGCGCTCTAAGCATGTATTCTTCTAAGCATGTATTCTTCTAAGCATGTATTCTTCTTAGCATGTATTCTTCTTAGCATGTATTCTTCTTAGCATGTATTCTTCTAAGCATGTATTCTTCTTAGCATGTATTCTTCTTAGCATTATTCTCATAGCAGGTATTCTACTAACAGTATTCTTAGCGTGTATTCTTCTTACATATTCTTCTAGCATGTATTCTTCTTAGCAAGTATTCTTCTTAGCAAGTATTCTTCTTTAACGGTATTCTTCTGAGCGTGTATCTGTCTAGCATGTATTCTTCTTACATGTATTCCCTTCTTAGCATGTAATGTCTTCAAGCATGTATTCCTTCCTAAAGCATGAGTATTCTTCTAAGCAATGTATTCGTTCTAAGCATGAATTCATCATTAGCCTGTATTCTTCTAAGCCTGTTATTCTTCTAAAGCATGTATTCTTCTTAGCATTATTCTTCTAAGCAGGAATTCTCGTTAGCATGGTATTCCTTCTTAGCATATATACCCCTTAGCTTATATTCTTCTACAAGTATGTCTTCTAACCATGGATCTTCCTATTCTAAGTCATGTATTCTTCTAAGCACGATATTCTTTCTAAGCATGTAGCTTCTTAGCAGGTATTCCTTCTAGCATGTATACTTCTTAGCACGTATTCTCTAATCATGTCTTCTTCTACAAGCTGTATTCTTCTAATCTAGTAGGATTCTAAAGCATGTATTCTTTCTAAGCATGATTCTTCTTTAGCAAATGTATTCCTTCTTAAACGTATTCTTCTAAGCATGTATTCTTCTAAGCATGTATTCTTCTAAGCATGTATTCTTCTAAGCATGTATTCTTCTTAGCATGTATTCTTCTTAGCATGTATTCTTCTTAGCGTGTATTCTTCTTAGCATGTATTCTTCTTAGCACATTCTTCTTAGCATGTATTCGTCTTAGCTGTATTCTTCTTACAAGTATTCTTCTTAGCATGTATTACTTCTTAGCATATATTGCCATCCTAGCAGTATTCCTCGTACATTGTATATCTTCTTAGCATGTATTCTTCTTAGCATTTATTCTTCTTTAGCGTGTATTATCCTTCCTAGCATGTATTCCTCTAAGCCATTATTCTTCTTAGCATGTATTCTTCGAGCATGTATTCTCTTAGCATGTTTTATTCGGTAGCATGTATTCTCTTACAGTTTTCTTCTAGCATGTATTGTTCTTTACATGTATTGTTCTTACATGTATTCTATCTTAGCGTGTTAATTCTTACTTAGCAGTTATTTACTTCTTAGCAGCATTGTTTCTAACATGTATCTTCTTATCATGTATTCACTAAGTCAGTGTATGCCGTCTAACATAATTCTTCTAAGCATGCATTCTTCTAAGCATGTA
Source organism: Cherax quadricarinatus (assembly GCF_026875155.1). Classification (NCBI taxonomy): domain Eukaryota; kingdom Metazoa; phylum Arthropoda; class Malacostraca; order Decapoda; family Parastacidae; genus Cherax; species Cherax quadricarinatus. The sequence continues at coordinate 35,318,855 of NC_069405.1, read as the reverse complement.
TTCTTCTAACCATGTATTCTTCTAAGCATGTATTCTTCAAGCATGTATTCTTCTAAGCATGTAAACTTCTTAGCATGTACTTCTTCATACAGGCATTCTTCTAACATGATACTCTTCGTAACATTGTTATCTTCTAAGCCATGTAATCTTCTTAGCAATGTATTCATCTAACAGTATTCGCTTCTTAGCATTGAATTCTCTAAGCTTGTATTCTTCTTAGCATGGATTCTTCTAAGCATGTTCTTCTTAGCAATGTATCGTTCTAAGCATGTAATTTCGTCTTAGCAATGTATTCCCATCTAAGCATGTCTTCTTCTTACATGTATATTCTTCTAAGCATGTATTCTTCTTAAGCTGTATTCTTCGTAAGCATGTGTTTCTTCTAGCATGTATTCTTCTAAGCATGTATTCTTCTGAGCATGATTCGCTAAGCATGTAATCTTCTAACATATTCTTTCTTAGCATGTAATTCTTCTTAGCATGTAGCTTCTAACATGTATTCTTCTAAATCATGTATTCTCTTAGCATGTAGTTCCTTCTTTAGCAAGTATTCTCTTAGCATGTAAATTCTTATAAGTATGTTTATTCTTCCTAGCGTGTATTCTTCTTTAGCATGTATTCTTCGAGGCTAAGGCATGTATTCTTCGCTAAGCATGATATTCTTAGCGTGTATTCCCCCTCTTAGCATGTATTCTTACTTAAGCATTAATTCTTCTTAGCATGTATTCTTCTTAGCACGTATTCTTCTTAACGTGTATTCTTCTTAGCGTGTATTCGTCTTAGCATGTATTCGTCTTAGCATGTATTCTTCTTAGCATGTATTCTTCTAAGCATGTATTCCTTCTAACATGTATGCTCTAACATTATCTTCTAAGCATGTAATTCTTCTTAGCATGTATTCGTCTAATCAAATGTATTCTTCTAAGCATGGATTCTTCTTAGCATGTATGCTTCTAACATCATTCTTCTAGCATGTATTCCTTCTTAGCATATATTCTCAGCATGTATTCTTCTAAGCATGTATTCTTCTTAGCATGTATTCTTCTTAGCATGTATTCTTCTTAGCATGTATTCTTCTTAGCATGTATTCTTCTAAGCATGTATTCTTCTAAGCATGTATTCTTCTAAGCATGTATTCTTCTAAGCATGTATTCTTCTTAGCATGTATTCTTCTAAGCATGTATTCTTCTAAGCATGTATTCCTGTCTAGCATGTATTCTTATCTAAGCAGATTCTTCAGTAGCATGTATTGCTTCTTAGCATGTACTTCTTATCCGTGTATTCTGTCTTAGCATTATTCTTCTAGCATGTATTCTTCTAGTATGTATTCTTCCTTAGCATGTATTCTTCTAGCATGTAGCTTCTAAGCCATGAATTCTTCCTAAGCATTTTCTTCTAAGGCATGTATTCTTCTAAGCATGTATCTTCTTAGCATTATTCGTCTTATTAGCAATGTATACTTCTTATTCATGTATTCTTCTTAGCATGTATTTCTCTAGAATATATTCTTCTTAGCAGGTAGCCTCATAGCATGTATTCGTCTTAGCATGTAATTCTTCTTAGCATGAAATCTCTTAGCGTTTTCTCTTAGCATGCTAATTCCTCTTAGCAATGTATTCTCTTAGCCATATTCTTCTAGCATGTATTCTCTTAGCTTATTCCTCTTAGCATGTATTCCTCTTAACATGTATTCTTCTAAGCATGTAGTCTTTTTAGCATGTATTCTTCTTACATTGTATTTTCTTCGTACATATTATTTCTGAGCAGTATTCTTCTTAGCATGTATTCTTCTTACATGTATTGTTCTTAGCATGTAGTGTTCTTACATTATCTTCTTAGCGGGTATTCTTAGCATGTATTCTTCTTACATGCATTGTATCTAAGCAATGTATTCTTCTTAGCATGTATTCGCCTAAGGATGTATCTTCTTAGCATATATTCTTCTAAGCATGTCATCTTCTAAGCATTAATCTTTCTAGCATGTTTTTCTTCTAAGCATGTAATTCTTTCTTACCATGTTTTCTTCTTAGCAAGTATTCTTCTAAGCAATAGTATTCTTCTTGTAACATAGTATTCTTCTATGCATGAATTCTTCTTACATGTTTTCATCTAGAATTATTCTCTTAGCCATATTCTTTCTAAGCATGTATATCTTCTAAGCATTTAGTCTTCTAAGCATTGTGGTTTTCTTTCTTAGCATGTATTCTTCTAAGCAATGATTCCTTCTTAGCATGTATTCATCTAAGCATGTCTTCTTCTTAGCATGTATTCTTCTAAGCATGTATTCTTCTTAGCATGTATTCTTCTAAGCATGTGTTCTTCTTAGCATGTATTCTTCTAAGCATGTATTCTTCTTAGCATGTATTCTTCTAAGCATGTATTCTTCTAAGCATGTATTCTTCTTAGCATGTATTCTTCTTAGCATGTATTCTTCTAAGCATGTATTCTTCTTAAGCATTATACTTCTAAGCATGATATTCTCGTACATGTATTTCATCTTACATGTATTCTTCTTACGTGTATGCATCTTAGCATTAATTCTTCTTAGCATGTATTCTTCTTAGCATGTATTCTTCTTAGCATGTATTCTTCTAAGCATGTATTCTTCTAAGCATGTATTCTTCTAAGCATGTATTCTTCTTAGCATGTATTCGTCTTAGCATGTATTCTTCTTAGTTAGCATGTGATTCTTCTTAGCATGTATCTTCTTAGCAAGTATTATCTAGCATGGTATCTTCTAAGCATGTATCTTCTAAGCATGTATTTCCCTTACACTTTTCTTCTTAGCATGTATGCCTTCGTAGCGTGTATTCTTCTAGCATGTATATTCTTCTTAGCATGTATTCTCCTTAGCAGGTTTCTTCTAGAGCATGGTAATTCCTGCTAAGCATGTATCTTCTTAAAGCATTTATTCGTTCTACAGCACTTTCATTCTTAGCAGGTTTCCGTCCTTAGCATGTATTCTTCTTAGCATGTATTCTTCTTAGCATGTATTCTTCTTAGCATGTATTATTCTTAGCATGTATTCTTCTTAGCATGTTTTCTTCTTAGCATGTATTGTTCTTAGCATGTATTGTTCTTAGCATGTATTCTTCTTAGCGTGTATTCTTCTTAGCATGTATTCTTCTTAGCATGCATTGTTCTAAGCATGTATTCTTCTTAGCATGTATTCTCCTAAGCATGTATTCTTCTTAGCATATATTCTTCTAAGCATGCATTCTTCTAAGCATGTATTCTTCTAGCATGTTTTCTTTCCCCTCTTTGCATGTATTGTTCTTAGCAATATTTGTTTTCTTAGCATGTATTCCTTCTTAGCGTGTAATTTCTTCTGTAGCAAGTATTCTTCTTAGGCATCATTGTTCGAAGCATGTAATCTTCTTAGCATGTATTCCCTAAGCATGGTATTCTCGTAGCTTATATTCTTACTAAGCCATGCATGCATCCTAAAAAAAAACATGTATGCTTCTAAGCATGTATTCTTCTAAGCATGTATTCTTCTAAGCATGTATTCTTCTAAGCATGTATTCTTCTTAGCATGTATTCTTCTTAGCATGCATTCTTCTAAGCATGTATTCTTCTTAACATGTATTCTTCTAAGCATGTATTCTTCTTAGCATGTATTCATCTAAGCATGTATTCTTCTTAGCATGTATTCTTCTAAGCATGTGTTCTTCTTAGCATGTATTCTTCTAAGCATGTATCCTTCTTAGCATGTATCATCTAAGCATGTCTCATCTGTACATGTATTCTCTCTTAGCATGTATCTTCTAGCATGTAATTCTTCTAAGCATTTCTTCTTAGCATGTTAATTCTTCTAAGCATGTATCTTCTGAGCATGTATTCTCAAGCATGGTAATTCTTTCTAAGCATGTATCTTCTTAGCATGTATTCTTCTTAGCATGTGTTCTGCAAGCATGTATTCTCTAACATGTATTCTTCTAAGCATTAATCTTCTGTAGCATTATTCTTCCTTACATGTATTCTTCAGCATGTATTCTTCAAGCAGTATTCTTCTTAGCGTGTATTCGTCTTAGCATGTATCTTCTTATCATGTATCCTACAAGCATTATTCTTTGCGTGTATTTCTTCTTTAGCATGTATTCAATGTATTGCTTCATAGCATGTATTCTCTGAAGCAAGTATTTCTTCTTAGCACGGTTTCTTCTAACTGTAATCTTCTTAGCGGTTATTCCTCTTAGCATGTATATCTTCTACATTATTCTTCTTAGCATGTATTCTTTCTAAGCATGTATGTCTTCTAAGCATGTAGTCTTCAAACATTTATTCTTCTAATCATGAATTCTTCTTAGCATGTATTCTTCTAAGCATTTATCTTCTAAAGCATGTATCATTCTTAGCATTATTCTTCTAACATGTATTCTTCTTAGCATGTATCTTCATAGAATTATCGTCTTACAAATATTCGTCTAATCATCTATACTTCTTAGCATATTCTTTCTTAGCATGGTATTCGCTAAGCATTGTATTCTTCTTAGCATGTATTCTTCTTAAGCATGTATTCAACTAAGCATGTATTCTTCTAAGCATGATTCTTCTAAGCATTATTCTTCTTAACATGTAATCTCTAAGCACTATTCTATCTTAAGCTTGTATTCTTCTTAGCAGGTATTCCTTCTAAGCATATTCCTTCTTAGCATGTATTCTTCTACATGTAATTCTTTCGTAGCGTTGTATTCCTTCGTTAGCAGTATTCCTTCTTAGCATGTATTCTCGATAGTATGATTCTTCTTTGCATGTATTCTTCTTAGCAATGTTTCTATCTAAGCTGTATTCTTCTAACATGATTCTTCTAAGCATGTATCTTCAAGCATGTATTCTACTTACATGTATTCGGTCCTTGCATGTATTCTTCTTAGCATGTATTCTTCTTAGCATGTATTCTTCTTAGCATATATTCGTCTTAGCATGTATTCCTCTTAGCATGTATGCTTCTTAGCATGTATACTCCTTACGAGGTATCTTCTTACGGTGTATTCATCTTACTTGTATCCTTCTTAGCATTATTACTTCTAACATGGTAGGTCCTTTTTAGCATTAATTCTTCTTAGCATGTATTCTTCTTATCATGTATTATTCTTTGCATGATATTCCTTCCTTTATAGCATGTTGTTTCTTCTATCATGTATTGTACTTAGCATGTATTGTTTGCATAGCATTAATTCTTCTTACGGGTATTATAGCAATGTATATCTCTTCTACATGCCATTGTTCTAAGCATGTATTTACTTCTTACAAGTAGCCCTAAGCATGTATTCTTCTTAGCAATATTTTCGTTCTAAGCATGCATTCTTCTAAGCATGTTATTTCTAAGCATGTATTCTTCAAGCAAGTATCCTATCTGTATTCTTCTAAAGCATGTATTCTTATTAACATGTATCTCTAAGGCATTAATTTCTTCTTAGCATGTATTCATGCTAAGCATTGTAGTCTTCTTACATTAATCTAACACGCATGTATTCTTCTTAGCAATGTATTGCTTCTAAGCATGATTCTCTTATCATGTATTCTCTAAGCATGTGTTCTTCTTAGCATGTATGCTTCTAAGCATTATTTTCGTCCCTGAGCATGTATTCCTTCTAAGCATGATTCTTCTAAGCAGTATTCTCTTTAGCATGGATTTTTCTTAGCATGTATTCCGTCTAGCAGGTATTCTTCTAAGGCATGTAGTTAAGCATGTATTCTTCTTAGCATTGTATTCTTCTTACATGTATTCTTCTTAACGTGTATTCTTCTTACATTATTTCTTCTTAGCATGTAGTTCTTCTTAGCATGTATTCTCCTTAGTATGTTATTCTTCTATAGCATATATTTCCTCTAAGCAGTATTCTTCTAAGCCTGTATCTTCTAAGCATAGTTTCTTCTTAGCAAGTATTCGTCCTTACATGTTATTCCTTCTTATCATTAATTCTTCGTACTTGTATTCCGTCTTAGCATGTATTCTTCTTAGCATGTATTCTTCTTAGCATGTTTTCTTCTTAGCATGTATTGTTCTTAGCATGTATTGTTCTTAGCATGTATTCTTCTTAGCGTGTATTCTTCTTAGCATGTATTCTTCTTAGCATGTTTTCTTTCTTAGCAGAGTATTGTACTTAGCATGTATAGTCTAGCCTGTATTCATCTTAGCGTTATTACTTTCTTAGCAATTATTCTTCGTTAGCATGTTTTCATCTTAGCATTATTGTTCTTAGCATGTTATTGGTCTTAGTCATGTATTCGTCTTAGCATGGTAATTCTCTGTAAGCAGTATTCTTCTTAGCAGTGATAATTCTTCTCCATGTATTATTCTTTCATGTATGCTCGTATCATGTTTCTCTTAGCATGTGTAATTGTCTTAGCATGTATTGTTCTTAGCATGTTTTCAGTCTTAGCGTGTATTCTTCTTACATGTATTCTTCTTAGCATGCATTTCTTCCTAACATGTATTTCTGTCTTAGCATTGCATTCTCCTAAGCTTGTAATTCTTTTTACATATATTCTTCCGTAAGCATGCAGTCTTCTAAGCGTTATATTCTTCTATGCATGTATTCTTCTAAGCATGTATTCTTCTAAGAGCAGTATTCTTCTAAGCATGAATTCTTCTAGCAATGCATTCTTCTAAGCATGTATTCTCTTAGCATTAATTACGTCTAAGCTATGTATGCTTCTTAGCATTATTCAACTAAGCATGTCTTCTTCTTAGCAGGTAATTCTCGAAGCATGTATACTTCTATCATGTATCTTCGAAGCATGTGTTCTTCTTACATGTATTCTTCTAGAGCATGTATTCTTTCTGAGCAGATATTCTTCTAAGCAGTAAGCCTTCTTTGCAAGTATTCTTCTTAGGCAATGTATTCTTCTAACAATGTATTCTTCTAAGCATGTAGGCTTCTAAGCATGTATTCTTCTTAGCATATCTTCGTAGCTTGTATTCTCTTACAGGTTATTCTCTAAGCATGTTGTCTTCTTAGCGTTATTCTTCCTTACATAATTCTTCTTAGCATTATTCTTCTAAGGCATGTATGCTTAGCGTTATTCTTCCTTTAGCATTATTCATCTTAGCATGTATTCTTCTTACATGTATTCTTCCTTAGCAACGGTATTCTTCTTAACGTGTATTCTTCTTACGTGGTATTCTTCTTAGCATGGTATTCTTCCTTCTATATTCTGCAAAGCATGTATTCTTTCTAAGCATTGTATTCTCTAGCATGTATTCTCCTAAGCATGTATTCTTCTAAGCAATGAATTCGTCTTAGCATGTAATTCTTCTAACATTATTCCTTCTAAGCATTTCTCATAGCATGTATTCTTCTAGTGCATATATTGCTTCTAAGCGAGGAATTCTTCTACATGTATTCTCTTAGCATGTATCTTCTAAGCATGTATTCTTCTTAGCATATATTCTTCTAAGGCAAGAATTCTTCTAGCATGTATCTTCTAAAGCAAGTATCGTCTTACATGTATTCTTCTTACATGTATTTTCCAGCATATAGCTTCTTAGCATTGCATTCTTCTTAGCATGTATTCTCTTTAGCATAGGTTTCGTTAAGACCTAGTATTTCGTCTTAGCAGTATTCTTCTAAGCATTATTCGTCTATAGCTGTATGCTTCTAAGCTAAAGTATTCTTCTAACATGGATTCTTCTTAACATGTATTCTCTAACAATGTATTCTTGCTAAGCATGTATTCTTCTTAGCAGGTATTCTTCTAAGATGTATTCTTCTACTGTATTCTTCTTAGTAATGTATGTCTTCGTTAAGCATGTTAGTTCGGTTCTTAGCAGTATTCTTCTAAGCATGTATTCATCTTAAGCATGGATTCTTCTTTCTAAAGCATGTATCATCTAAGCATGATATTTTATTCTCTTAGCATGTAGTCTCCTTAGCAGTATTCATCTTACCATTGGTATTCTTCTTACATGTATTCTTCTTAGCATAGATCTTCGTAGCAGATGTATTCCCGCTTTAGCTTGTATGCTTCTTACATGATTCTGCTTAGCATGTATTCTTCGTAGCGTTAGTCTTCTTAAATGTTATTCCTCTTAGCATGTATTCTTCTTAGCATTATTCTTTTTAGCATGTATGCTCTTAGCATGTATTCGTCATAGTCATTATTATGCTTAGCATGGATTCTTCGTGAGCATATTATACTAGCAATGTAGCTCTTAGCATGTTTTTCTTCTTCGCATGTTTGTCTTAGCAAGTTATTGTTCGTAGCATTATTCATTCTAGCGGTATATTTATAGCATGATTCTTCTTAGCATGCATAGTTCTAAGCTAGGTAATTCTCTTAGCATGATATTCTCCGAAGCAGTATTCTTCTTACATATTTCCTATAAAGCATGCATTCTTCGAAGCATGTATTCTCTAAGCATGGATTCTTCGAAGCATTATGTCTCTAAGCAAGTAGTCTTCTAAGCCATGGATTCTTCTTAGCATGAGTATTCTTCTTAGCATGTATTCCCTTCGAACGGTATCTTCTTAACAGGTATTCTTCTAACATGTATTTCATCTTACATGTATCGTCAAAGCATGTAATTCTTTGTAACATTTATTATCTTAAGTCATGTATCTTCTTAGTATTTATTCTTCTAGCATGTGTTTTCTCTTAGCATGTATTCTTCTAAAAGCATTATGTCTTTCTTAAGCATGTATTCATCTAAGCATGTCTTCTTCTAGCATGTCTTCTTCTAAGCATGTAGTCTTCCTTAGCATTGTATTCTTCAAGCATGTGTTCTTCTTAGCATTTTTCTTTCTAAGCATGTATTCGTCTGCATGTATTCTTCTACAGTATCTTCTGATAGCATTATTCTTCGTTAGCATGTCTTCTCTTATAGCATGTATTCTTCTAAGCATGTAGTCGTCTAAGTCATGTATTCTTCTAAGCATGTATACTTCTTAAGCATGTATTCCCTTTTTAGCATGTATTCTTCGTAGGCGTGTATTCTTCTTAGCATGTATTCTTACTTAGCATGTAGCTGCTTGAGCATGTAATTCTTCTTAGCATATCTTCTAAGCATTGTATTCTTCTAAGCATGTATCTTCTAACAGTATGTCTTCTAAGCATGTATCTTCCTAGCATGTATTTCGCCTTAGCAATTATTCTTCATAGCATGGTATTCTTCTTACATGTTTGCTCTTAGCATTATATTCTCTAGCATGTATTCCTCTTAGCAATATTCTTCTTACATTATTCCTCTTACATGTCTTCATGTCTTAGCGTGTATTCTTCTTAGCATATATTCCTCTTAGCATGATTCTTCATAGCTTATTCTTTTTTAGCATGTTTCTTCTTAGCCATTATTCATCTTAGCATGTATTATTCTTAGCATGTATTTGACTGTCTTAGCATTTTTCCCTTTCTTAGCAAGTAATTAGTTTCGTTAGCATGTATAGGATCTTACAATGTATTCATCTTAGCTTATTCCTTCTAGCATTATAACTTATTAGCAATGCATGTTCTAAGCATGTATTCTCTTAGCATGTATTCTCCTTAAGCATGTAGTCTTCTTGAGGCATATAATTCTTCTAAGCAATGCATTCTTCTAAGCATGTATTCTTTCTATGCATGTTTCTTTCTAAGCATGATACTTCTAAGCATGTATATCTTCTAAGCGTGTATTTCCCTTCTATAAGCATGTATTCCTGCTTACATGTATTCTTCCTTAGCATTATTCTTCAAGCGTGTGCTGCATAACATGTATTCTTCTAACATGTATCTTCTTAGCAGTATTCATCTAAGGGGCATGTTATCTTCTTAGCATGTATTCTTCAAGCAAGTATGCTCTAGCATGTATACTTCTAAGCATGTGTGTTATTCTAGCTTTATTCTTCTAACATGTATTCTTCTTAGCACTATAGTCTCTAACAGGGCTTCTCTAGAGCATGTATTTACTTCTAGCATGTATTCTTCTTTGCATGTATTCTTCAAGCACAAGTGTTCTTCTTAGCATGTATTCTTCTAGCATGTATTCTTCTTAGCATGTATTCTTCTAAGCATGTATTCTTCTAAGCATGTATTCTTCTAAGCATGTATGTCTTCTTTAGCAAGAATTCATCGTAAGTCAGGTATTCTTCTAAGCATGATTCTTCTAAAGCATGTATTCCTTCTTAGCATATTCATCTTAGCATGTATTCTTCTTAGCATCATTCTTCTAAGCATTATTCTTCTAAGCAAGTATTCTCTAAGCATGTATTATATCTTACATGTATTCGCTCAGTTAGGAATGTATTCTTCTAAGCATGTTATTCTTCTTAGCATGTATTCTTCTTGACATGTATCTCTTACATGTATCTTCTAAGCATGTATTCTCCTTAGCGTTATCTTCTTACATTTATCTTCTTAGCATGTATTCTTTAAGCCTGTATTCTTACGTAGTATTACTCTTAAATGTATACTTCATAGCAAAGTATCTGCTAACATGTAATTCTTCTGAGCATGTATCTTCTAAGCATATATCTGCTAACAATTATTCTCTTACAGTATTCTTCGACATGTATTCTTTCCTAAGCATGTATTCTTCTAATCATAGTAAATTCTGCTAAGCATGTATTACTTCTATGCAGGTATTCATCTAATCATGTATTCTTCGAAGCTGTATTCTTCTTACATGCATTCTTCAAAGGCATTTATTCTTCTAAGCGTGTATCTTCTAAGCTGTATTCATTCTAAGCGTGTATTCTTCTAAGCTTGATATACTTCGTAAGCAATGTATTCTTCTAAGGCATGTATTTCTTCTAAGCTGTATTTCTTCTGAGCATCATTCTACTAAGCATGTTATTCTCTAAGCGTGTATTCTCTAACGTTTATTCTCTAAGCGTTATCTCTAAGCGTGTTCTCTAACCGTGTATTCTTCTAACGTGTATTCTTCTAAGCGTTTATACCTTCTAATCATGTTATCTCTAAGCGTGTATTCTTCTAAGCGTGTATACTTCTAGCATGTATTCTTCTAAGCATGTATGCTTCTAACATAGTATTCCTTCTAAGCATGGTATTCGTCTAAGCATGTAGTTCCTTCTAAGCATGTATTCTTCTAAGCATGTATTCTTCTAAGCGTGTATTCTTCTAAGCGTGTATTCTTCTTAGCATGTATTCTTCTAAGCGTGTATTCTTCTAAGCGTGTATTCTTCTAAGCGTGTATGCTTCTAGAGCTTATTCTTCCTAAGCGTGTATTCTTCTAGCATGTATTCTTCTAAGGCGTGTATTCTTCTAACGTTGTTGATTCTATCTAAGCATTAATTCTTCTAACGTGTATTCTTCTAAGCGTGTAATCTGCTTAGCATGTAATTCTTTCAAAGCATGTATACTTCTAAGCATGTACTGTCTAAGCATGTATTCAGCTAACATGTAGTTCTTCTAAGCATGTATTCTTCTAAGCATGTATCTTCGAAGCGTGTATGCTTCCTAAGCAGTGTTATTCTCGTTAGCATGTATTTCTTCTAAGCGTGTATTCTTCTAAAACATGTATTCTTCGAAGCCTGTAATCTCTAAGCATGTTAGTTCTCTAAGCATGTATTTCTTCTAAGCTGTATTCTTCTTAGCATGTAGTTCGTCTTAGCATGTAGTCCTTCTTACATTATCTTCAAGCATGTATTCTTCAAGCATGTATTCTTCTAAGCATGTTTATTCTTAGTCATGATATTCCCCTAGCAGTATTCTTTCTAACATGGTATTCTGTCTTACAAATTATTCTTCTTATCATTATGCTTCATTAGCATGTATTCTTCTAAGTATTACAGCATGTATTCTTCTTAGCGTGTAATGTCTTACATTGCATGAATTCTTCTAGCATGTATTCTTCTAAGCATGTATTCCTTAGCGGTTGGATTCTTCCTGTAGCATGTAAATCTTCATAGCATGTATTCTTCTAATCATGTAATCTTCTGAGCATGTATTCTTCTATAGCATAGATTCTTCTACATGTATTCTTCTTAAGCAGTAAGTTCTCATAGCATGTATTCCTATCGAAGCAATATTCTTCTAATCAGGTATTCGCTAAGCAGTATTCTTGCTAAGCATGTATCTCTAACATGTATTCTCTAACGTATTCTTCTTAGCATCATTCTTCTAAGCATTTATTCTTCTAAGTCGTGTATTCTTCTAAGCGAGTATTCTTCTAAGCGTGTATTCCGCTAACTGTATTCTTCTAACATAATTCATCTAAGCCTGTATTCTTCGAACTGATCTGCTTAGCATGCATCTTCTAAGCATGTATTCTTCCTAAGCGTTCTTCTTCTAACGTGTATTCTTCTAAGCGTGTATTCTTCTAAGCGTGTATTCTTCTAAGCGTAGTTAATCAATTTCCCCTTCTAAGCATGTAATTCTTCTAACGTGTATTCTTCAAGCTGGTACTTCGTCTAAGCCTGTATTCGTCTAACGTGTATTCTTCTAACGTGGATTTCTTCTTAGCATGTTATTCTCTAAACATGTATTCTTTCTAAAGGCAGGTATCTTCTAACATTATTCTTCTAAGCATGGTTTCGTCTAGGAAGCATGTATTCTCAAGCTGTTTTCTTCTAAGCGTGTATTCTTCTAACGTGCTAGTCTTCTTAGCATTATCTTCTAAGCGTGTATTCATCTAAGCGTGTTTCTTCAAAGCGTGTATTCTTCTAGAGTCGTGTTATCTGCTAAGCGTGTATCTTGCTAAGCATGTATTTCTAAGCGTGTATTCGCTTCTAAGCGTGTAGTCTTCTATGCAGTATTCTCTAACGTGTATCATCTAAGCGTGTGTATTCCTTCTTAAGCAGTATTCCTTCTAAGCTTATTCTTCTAACATATTCTTCTAAAAAACTTGTATTTCTCTAAGCAGTGTATCTTCGAACATGTATTCCTTCTTAGCATGTATTCTTTCAACGATGTATTCTTCTAAGCCATGTAGTCTTCTAAGCAAGTATTCTTCTAAGCAGTATTCTTCTAAGCATGTTTCTCTTCAAAGCATGTATTCCTTCTAACAATGTATTCTTCTAAGCATGTATTCAAAAAGGGCTAGAAACATTCCAGGTTCTATGTTGACATGACACATCACGTAGTGCTGCAGCAGGTGAGTTTTTCTAGCACATAAAGGGTGGTGGTGGAACTGGTTGGTGGTGGTACTGTGTGAGGTGGTACTGGTGTGTGATGGTGGTGGTATGTGGGTACTAACGTGGGTGTGATGAGTGGTGGTAGTGGACAGGGGTGTGATGGTGGTGTAGTGTACTGTAGGTGTTGTGGTGTAAGTGTACTGTGGTGGTGATGGTTGTGGGTAATGGTACAGTGGGAGGTGATGTGGTGGTAAGTGCTACTGGTTGTAAGGGTGTAGTAGTAAAGATGGTAAAGGGGATATAACTATTGGCGTCACACTAGCCTCCGTACAATACTCTTTTGTGTCAGTGTAGACTCAACCGTGCCAGAGCGATGAGAAGGGAGTGAGGGAGAGGGAGTGATGAGAGGGAGAGAGGGAGAGGGATGAGGAGCAGGGGATGAGTAGTATGTGAGTGGGGAGAGAGATGAGGTGAGAGGGAGATAGGGAGAAGAGAGTTAGGAGAGGGGAGTTATGGAGAGGGAGAGGAGCGGAGAGGGGAGTAGGGAGAGGGAGTGAGAGAGAGGTGTGAGGGAGAGGGGATTGAGGAATGGAGTGAGGGATAGGAGTGAGGGAAAGTGGGAGCTGAGGGAGAGGGGAGAGAGGGAGAGGGGAGTAAGGGAGAGGGGAGTGAAGGGCAGATGTAGTGGAGTGGAAGGGGATGTGAGGTGAGAGGGCAGTAGGGCAGGGGATGTGGGGGGAGAGGGAGAGTGAGGAGAGGAGTGAGGAGAGGCGTAAGGGAGAAGTTGAGATAGGGAGAAGAGAGTGAGGAGAGAGGGATAGAGGGGAGAGGAGAGATGATTGAGAGGGAATGAGAGCGGCGGGGCGTGAGGGAGAGGGAGTAAGAGTGTAAGGGAAGTATCGGGGAGAAGAGAGTGAGGGAGAGTGGAGTGAGGAGATGGTATTGGAGGAGGAGGGAGATTGCGGGAGAGGGAGTGAGGATGAGGGAGTGAGGGAAGAGTGGATTTGTGAGTCGAGGTGAGATCTTTTAGCAGGTGCTTGGAGGCGAGCACGGAGGAGTGATGGTGAGAGGGGAGATGAGGAGTAGGGAGTGGGGAGAGGGATGAGGTCAGACGGAGTGATGGAGAGGAGTGATGAGAGGTGGGAGGTGTGGGGTGAGGATGAGAGTGGGCGAGGAGAGTGAGGGAGAGGGAGTGAAGGTTAAAGCAGTGATGGAAATAGGGTGAGATGAGAGTAGGAAAAACACACAAAATCCCTCCCTTCTCGCCACACCCATTTAAACCACCATTAAACCACCATTAAACCACCATTACCCCATTAAACAATCCCCTTCCCCCCATCGATTTTACCCACTTAGAAATAGCCCCTGGATGGATCATTACCGGCCAGCAGCCCCAGATCAGCCCCCAGCAAGCCATCAGAGAGCTAACTATGGACTACACGACGCCAGGTAGTTACTGACACCAACAATTTCCGGAACCATTTTAAGAACTCGTCTAAATCTTGTTCAGTTTACCGATGGATCAAGACGAGGGTGTCGGAGAGTGGGGTGTTGGTGCATGTTGGAGCGTTGGAGAGAGTGTCAGAGTGGGGTGTTGGTGCATGTTGGAGCGTTGGAGAGAGTGTCAGAGAGTGGGGTGTTGGTGCATGTTGGAGCGTTGTAGAGTGTCGGAGAGTGGGGTGTTGGTGCATGTTGGAGCGTTGGAGAGAGTGTCGGAGAGTGGGGTGGTGGTGCATGTTGGAGCGTTGGAGAGAGTGTCGAAGAGTGGGGTGTTGGTGCATGTTGGAGCGTTGGAGAGAGTGTCGGAGAGTGGGGTGGTGGTGCATGTTGGAGCGTTGGAGAGAGTGTCGAAGAGTGGGGTGTTGGTGTATGTTCGAGCGTTGGAGAGAGTGTCGGAGAGTGGGGTGTTGGTGTATGTTCGAGCGTTGGAGAGTGTCGGAGAGTGGGGTGTTGGTGCATGTTGGAGCGTTGGAGAGAGTGTCGGAGAGTGGGGTGTTGGTGTATGTTCGAGCGTTGGAGAGTGTCGGAGAGTGGGGTGTTGGTGCATGTTGGAGCGTTGGAGAGAGTGTCGAAGAGTGGGGTGTTGGTGTATGTTCGAGCGTTGGAGAGAGTGTCGGAGAGTGGGGTGTTGGTGCATGTTGGAGCGTTGTAGAGTGTCGGAGAGTGGGGTGTTGGTGCATGTTGGAGCGTTGGAGAGAGTGTCGGAGAGTGGGGTGTTGGTGCATGTTGGAGCGTTGGAGAGAGTGTCGGAGAGTGGGGTGGTGGTGCATGTTGGAGCGTTGGAGAGAGTGTCGAGAGTGGGGGTGTTGGTGCATGTTGGAGCGTTGGAGAGAGTGTCGGAGAGTGGGGTGGTGGTGCATGTTGGAGCGTTGGAGAGAGTGTCGGAGAGTGGGGTGGTGGTGCATGTTGGAGCGTTGGAGAGAGTGTAGGAGAGTGGGGTGTTGGTGCATGTTGGAGCGTTGGAGAGTGTCGGAGAGTGGGGTGTTGGTGCATGTTGGAGCGTTGGAGAGAGTGTCGGACTCTTATGGGACTCTTATGGTGTTGGAGTGTATTTGGAGAGGAAACTGGAGAGTGCTGAAGAGAGTTGGAGTATTAAAGAGAGTAACGGAGAGTTTTGGGGAGAGTTGAAAAGTGTTGTAGAGAGTTGGAAAGTGTTGGAGAGAGTTGGAAAGTGTTGGAGAGAGTTTAAAAATGTTGGAGAGAGTTGGAAAGTTTTGGAGATGGCTGAAGAGTGTGTTGAAAAATTTTGGAGAATATTGCAGTGTTGGAGACAACTGGAGACAGAAAATTGTATAGAAGGAAACTGAAAGATATCGAAAAGAGATGTCAGGAAAATAGGGAGAGAGAGAGAGAGAGAGAGAGAGAGAGAGAGAGAGAGAGAGAGAGAGAGAGAGAGAGACCCTACATCGCCTCACTTGAAGAGTGGATTCTAAAAACAGACTCACTTTAAAGCGAGGGGGGTCGCCGCGCCCTTCACTGAATCTTCATAATTGTGTACTGTTGTGAGGGCTCACCATTAATCACATACATCAATATTACATATAATTTCAGCTCGGAGAGAGCGAGGAAAAGTATACTCACACCAGGCTTTCCAGCTACAGCTCTGCCGGCTTGGTTTATCCCACTGGTTGATAAACGGGGCTTTAAAAGCCTGTCGACTACACGTGGGACTAAGACTGCACATCACCTGTTCACCACCATCAACAATACGTCAATACCAGCTGATGTAAGTTGTAGTGTGTTAGTGTATCAGGTAGACAGGTTGAATAAGGAGGTACAGGTGTTAAAGAGGTTGAATAAGGAGGTACAAGTGTTAGAGAGGCTGAATAAGGAGGTACAGGTGTTAGAGAGGTTGAATAAGGAGGTACAGGTGTTAGAGAGGTTGAATAACGAGGTACAGGTGTTAGAGAGGTTGAATAACGAGGTACAGGTGTTAGAGAGGTTGAATAACGAGGTACAGGTGTAAGAGAGGTTGATTAACGAGGTACAGGTGTTAGAGAGGTTGAATAACGAGGTACAGGTGTTAGAGAGGCTGAATAACGAGCTACAGGTGTTAGAGAGGTTGATTAACGAGGTACAGGAGTTAGAGAGGCTGATTAACGAGGAATAGGTGTTAGAGAGATTGATTAAGGAGGTAGAGGTGTTAGAGAGGTTGATTAAGGAGGTAGAGGTGTTAGAGAGTTGATTAAGGAGGTAGAAGTGATAGAGAGGTTGAATAAGGAGGTAGAGGTGTTAGAGAGGTTGATTAAGGAGGTAGAGGTGTTAGAGAGGTTGATTAAGGAGGTAGAAGTGATAGAGAGGTTGAATAAGGAGGTAGAGGTGTTAGAGAGGTTGAATAAGGAGGTAGAGGTGTTAGAGAGGTTGATTAAGGAAGTAGAGGTGTTAGAAAGGTTGATTAAGGAGGTAGAAGTGATAGAGAGGTTGAATAAGGAGGTTCAGGTGTTAGAGAGGTTGAATAAGAAGATACAGGTGTTAGAGAGGTTGAATAAGGAGGTACAGGAGTTATAGTGGTTGAATAAGGAGGTACAGGTGTTAGAGAGGTTGATTAAGGAGGTAGAGGTGTTAGAGAGGTTGATTAAGGAGGTAGAAGTGATAGAGAGGTTGAATAAGGAGGTACAGGTGTTAGAGAGGTTGAATAAGGAGGTACAGGTGTTAGAGAGGTTGAATAAGGAGATACAGGTGTTAGAGAGGTTGAATAGGGAGGTACAGGTGTTAGAGTGGTTGAGTAAGGAGGTAGAGGTGTTAGAGAGGTTGATTAAGGAGGTAGAGGCGTTAGAGAGGTTGATTAAGGAGGTAGAACTGTTAGAGAGGTTGGATAAAGAGATAGAGGTGCTAGAGGGTTGAAAAAGAAGGTAGAGGTGTTAGAGGGGTTGAATAAGGAGGTAGAGGTGTTAGAGGGGTTGAATAAGGAGTCAGAGGTGTTAGAGGGGTTGAATAAGGAGGTAGAGGTGTTAGAGGGGATGAATAAGGAGGTAGAGGTGTTAGAGGGGTTGAATAAGAAGGTAGAGGTGTTAGAGGGGTTGAATAAGGAGGTAGAGGTGTTAGAGGGGTTGAATAAGAAGGTAGAGGTGTTAGAGGGGTTGAATAAGAAGGTAGAGGTTGATTAATGAGGAAGAGGTGTCAGAAAGGTTGATTAAGGAGGTAGAAGTGATAGAGATGTTGAATAAGGAGGTAGAGGTGTTAGAGATGTTGAATAAGGAGGTAGAGGTGTTTTGAGAGGTTGATTAAGGAGGTAGAGGCGTTAGAGAGGTTGATTAAGGAGGTAGAACTGTTAGAGAGGTTGGATAAGAGATAGAGGTGCTAGAGGGTTTGAAAAAGAAGGTAGAGGTGTTAGAAAGGTTGAATAAAGAGGTAGAGGATAAGGAGGGAGAAGTGTTAGAGGGGTTGAATAAGGAGGCAGAGGTGTTAGAGGGGTTGAATAAGGAGGCAGAGGTGTTAGAGAGGTTGAATACGGAGGCGGAGGTGTTAAAGAGGTTGAATAAGGAAGTAGAGGTGTTAGAGGGGTTGAATAAGAAGGTAGAGGTGTTAGAGGGGTTGAATAAGGAGGTAGAGGTGTTAGAGAGGTTGAACAAGGAAGCAGAGGTGTTAGAGGGGTTGAATAAGGAAGTAGAGGTGTTAGAGGGGTTGAATAAGAAGGTAGAGGTGTTAGAGAGGTTGATTAAGGAGGTAGAGGTGTTAGAGAGGTTGATTAAGGAGGTAGAGGTGTTACAGAGGGTGAATAAGGAGATAGAGGTTGATTAAGGAGATAGAGGTTTTAGAGAGGTTGATTAAGAGGAAGAGGTGTTAGAGAAGTTGATTAAGGAGGTAGAGGTGTTAGAGAGGTTGATTAAGGAGGTAGAGGTGTTAGAAAGGATTGATTAAGAGGGAGAGGTGTTAGAGAAGTTGATTAAGGAGGTAGAGGTGTTAGAGAGGTTGATTAAAGAGGTAGAGGTGTTAGAAAGGTTGATTAAGAGGAAGAGGTGTTAGAGAAGTTGATTAAGGAGGTAGAGGTGTTAGAGAGGTTGATTAAGGAGGTAGAGGCGTTAGAGAGGTTGTGTGTAACTTGTTAATGGACCAAGTCGGACCGAAACGTCGTCCTATGTTTCAGTCTCATATGTGCGGGTTATCTGTGTATTGTTCCAGTCACGGGATTGTGACTTTTTACTCTTTATAAAGAGGTAGACGTTTTACAGAGACATTCAGTAAGAAGGTCTGGGGGAGGTGATTCCATAAATAAATAAATAAATAAATAAGTAATAATAATAATAATAATAATAATAATAATAATAATAATAATAATAATAATAATAATAATAATTACTGTTGTCATTATATTTTGTTACTTTTATTATTATTATTATTATTATTATTATTATTATTGTGAGAACACTAAACGTGTATGGGTCACTCAAGCTGTGGTATCAACATCAGGGATAGACTAAAATAGACATTGTGACAGTGGATAGTGCTGAATTACTGATAAGCTGAAGCAGCTCCTCTTACCAGTGTGTGACAGAAGGGAAGGTGACTGAGGTGAGTATAAGAGAAGGGAAGGTGACTGAGGTGAGTATAAGAGAAGGGAAGGTGACTGAGGTGAGTATAAGACAAGGGAAGGTGACTGAGGTGAGTATAAGACAAGGGAAGGTGACTGAGGTGAGTATAAGACAAGGGAAGGTGACTGAGGTGAGTATAAGACAAGGGAAGGTGACTGAGGTGAGTATAAGACAGGGAAGGTGATGAGGTGAGTATAAGACAAGGGAAGGTGACTGAGGTGGAGTATAAGACAAGGGAAGGTGACTGAGGTGAGTATAAGACAAGGGAAGGTGACTGAGGTGAGTATAAGACAAGGGAAGGTGATGAGGTGAGTATAAGAGAAGGAAAGGTGACTGAGGTGAGTATAAGAGAAGGGAAGGTGACTGAGGTGAGTATAAGACAAGGGAAGGTGACTGAGGTGAGTATAAGAGAAGGAAAGGTGACTGAGGTGAGTATAAGAGAAGGCAAGGTGACTGAGGTGAGTATAAGAGAAGGGAAGGTGACTGAGGTGAGTATAAGAGAAGGGAAGGTGACTGAGGTGAGTATAAGAGAAGGGAAGGTGACTGAGGTGAGTATAAGAGAAGGGAAGGTGACTGAGTGTGAGTATAAGAGAAGGGAAGGTGACTGAGGTGAGTATAAGAGAAGGGAAGGTGACTGAGGTGAGTATAAGACAAGCGAAGGTGACTAAGGTGAGTATAAGAGAAGGGAAGGTGACTGAGGTGAGTATAAGAGAAGGGAAGGTGACTGAGGTGAGTATAAGACAAGGGAAGGTGACTAAGGTGAGTATAAGAGAAGGGAAGGTGACTGAGGTGAGTATAAGAGAAGAGAAGGTGACTGAGGTGAGTATAAGAGAAAGGAAGGTGACTGAGGTGAGTATAAAAGAAGGGAAGGTGACTGAGGTGAGTATAAGAGAAGGGAAGGTAACTGAGGTGAGTATAAGAGAAGGGAAGGTGACTGAGGTGAGTATAAGAGAAGGGAAGGTGACTGAGGTGAGTATAAGAGAAGGGAAGGTGACTGAGGTGAGTATAAGAGAAGGGAAGGTGACTGAGGTGAGTATAAGAGAAGGGAAGGTGACTGAGGTGAGTATAAGACAAGGGAAGGTGACTAAGGTGAGTATAAGAGAAGGGAAGGTGACTGAGGTGAGTATAAGAGAAGAGAAGGTGACTGAGGTGAGTATAAGAGAAAGGAAGGTGACTGAGGTGGAGTATAAAGAAGGGAAGGTGACTGAGGTGAGTATAAGAGAAGGGAAGGTAACTGAGGGTGAGTATAAGAGAAGGAAGGTGACTGAGGTGAGTATAAGAGAAGGGAAGGTGACTGAGGTGAGTATAACAGAAGAGAAGGTGACTGAGGTGAGTATAAGAGAAGGGAAGGTAACTGAGGTGAGTATAAGAGAAGGGAAGGTGACTGAGGTGAGTATAAGAGAAGAGAAGGTGATGAGGTGAGTATAAGAGAAGGGAAGGTGACTGAGGTGAGTATATGAGAAGGGAAGGTGACTGAGGTGAGTATAAGAGAAGAGAAGGTGGACTGAGGTGAGTATAACAGAAGGGAAGGTAACTGAGGTGAGTATAAGAGAAGGGAAGGTGACTGAGGTGAGTATAACAGAAGGGAAGGTGACTGAGGTGAGTATAAGAGAAGAGAAGGTGACTGAGGTGAGTATAACAGAAGGGAAGGTGACTGAGGTGAGTATAAGAGAAGAGGGAAGGTGACTGACTGAGGTGAGTATAAGAGAAGAGAAGGTGACTGAGGTGAGTATAAGAGAAGAAAGGTGACTGAGGTGAGTATAAGAGAAAGGAAGGTGACTGAGGTGAGTATAGACAAGGGAAGGTGACTGAGGTGAGTATAAGAGAAGAGAAGGTGACTGAGGTGAGTATAAGAGAAGGAAAGGTGACTGAGGTGAGTATAAGAGAAAGGAAGGTGACTGAGGTGAGTATAAGAGAAGGGAAGGTGACTGAGGTGAGTATAACAGAAGGGAAGGTGACTGAGGTGAGTATAAGAGAAGAGAAGGTGACTGAGGTGAGTATAACAGAAGGGAAGGTAACTGAGGTGAGTATAAGAGAAGGGAAGGTGACTGAGGTGAGTATAAGAGAAGGAAGGTGCCAAAGGTGCCTCAGAGAACATACTTAACCTGTAGAACCCCAGTACAAAGTCTCATCAACACTCACTGATCTACTGAAGAGGTTCTCTCAGGGTAGCCGATATTATATATATATATATTTATATATATATATATATATATATATTTATATATATATATTATATATATATATATATATATATATATATATATATATATATATATATATATATATTTATCTGACGTGTCAACATCAATTTTATCAAGTTTTCTTATTAAAAAAAAGTTAGTTAATCAAGCCTATATTGCTGTTAACGTCACACATTTGACTTTCTTAGCTGAAATAATATATTGATTACGTAGGTGAGCAACGAGATTCATACACCTAGATGTGTATACCTGTGTATATACACAGGTATACACATTCAAAGTTGTGCTTCAATCACTATTTTAAGAATTAAAGTGTTCTTGACTGGTGAACAGGTGACATATAATCGTAATGACCATCGTGTAGTAGACAGGATTTAAATCTCCATTAACCAACGTAGGAAAATGGTCGGCGTTAATATAACGAAGGGAAAGTGTCAGAGGCCGTTGATATGACAGAGATATACAAGGAGATTGATAAAGCAGTGATGTGGATGGTATTGCAGTGATGTGGCTGGTGTTGCAGTGATGTGGCTGGTGTTGCAATGATGTGGCTGGTGTTGCAGTGATGTGGCTGGTGTTGCAGTGATGTGGCTGGTATTGCAGTGATGTGACTGGTGTTGCAGTGATGTGGCTGGTGTTGCAATGATGTGGCTGGTGTTGCAGTGATGTGGCTGGTGTTGCAGTGATGTGGCTGGTATTGCAGTGATGTGACTGGTGTTGCAGTGATGTGGCTGGTGTTGCAGTGATGTGGCTGGTGTTGCAGTGATGTGACTGGTGTTGTAGTGATGTGGCTGGTGTTGCAGTGATGTGGCTGGTGTTGCAGTGATGTGGCTGGTGTTGCAGTGATGTGGCTGGTGTTGCAGTGATGTGGCTGGTGTTGCAGTGATGTGGCTGGTGTTGTAGTGATGTGGGCTGGTGTTGCAGTGATGTGGCTGGTGTTGCAGTGATGTGGCTGGTGTTGCAGTGATGTGGCTGGTGTTGCAGTGATGTGGCTGGTGTTGCAGCGATGTGGCTGGTGTTGCAGTGATGTGGCTGGTGTTGCAGCGATGTGGCTGGTGTTGCAGTGATGTGGCTGGTGTTGCAGCGATGTGGCTGGTGTTGTAGTGATGTGGCTGGTGTTGCAATGATGTGGCTGGTGTTGCAGTGTTACAAAAAACGCGATTTCTAATAAGCTTAGAGATCTCCAGTGAATTCTAGAAAGGACTGCCCTTCTAGCATCCAGCCTGTTACTGGGTTTTGGTAACAATTAGTCAGTATCCTGGTCCAATTATCCATTAGAATTCAGTATTATTCAATAGTGCTTCAGGATTACAACTGGTAGGCTACTAACTAGAGAAATTAAAATTTAATAAATTTATTAATGATTAAGTTGTCTAGGCGTATATCAAATTAAATTATATCAATATTAACAAAATAAGAATAATCACTTCTCTCGTGTACAGTAGTATTGTGCTGGTGGCACATATCACATATTTATGTCTTAAGTACCGTCTGGTACATTAATATTTAATAATACAATATACAAATAAGTTTATGTGTATGTGTGTAAGTGCTCTAAGTAGTTCGCTATGTCTCACGACTCGAGTAGACTTAAACAAGTGACTGACAAAGTCCTCAAATAAACTAACTTCTTGACCAACTGGCAATCAGAACAGTCAGCTTGAACAATAAAAAGATTGTTAAGCCCAATAGCAATATAACAAGCAACGTTGACATAGAATCAGGATCAAGGAGATAATATAACGACACTAAGTAGGGACCATCTGCAGATACTCCACAAAAGTCATAAAACTCCCATACTACTGAATCAAAGTTCAGCATAAGAAAATCCCCGACTGTAACAGTACACAGATACCAGTACAAGTTAGGTCAGAAGCTACAGCTCAGGACCTGAGTTGCTCAGAGTATCTATGCGACACACAACCTCAGTACAACGTCGAAAATCACTAAGTCTATACAATGTTCTGTAAACAGAGTCCCACACAACCTACAACAATAATAAGACAGAGACGTTCTTCCAACAAGGGCCAATAAGGGAGAGTTAGGCACTTGTCAGGAATACGTCCAACCACCAAGCGAGTCTAGCCCAGACTGACTACTACAGGCGAGGTGAGAACACCCCCCTCGATCACGTGATAGCTCCGTGGACAGTGGCTGCCCAGCCACAACGAGAAGCCGGCAGAGTAACGAGCCCCCAGAGAAAATTCAGTAGTTAAAAATCAAGACTTGAACTTAGCACAAATATATGAATTTTTCATTCCCTAAAAAAAGTAAACTAAGTCAAATAATAATATAAAGCAATATATTACGATTTACTATTATCGCAAATAAAGCAATAAAAATTATAAAAAAGGGTAATAAATTATATCATTGTGACCCATTCAGGGTTGAAACTCGTGATGTGGTGATGTGCAGTGATGTGGCTGGTGTTGCAGTGATGGGGTGGTGATGCAGTGATGTGGCGGTTTTGCTGATGTGGTAGTTTGAGGTGTGGCTGGTAGTAAGTGATGTGGGGTGTTGTAGTGATGTGGTTTTGTTGGGATGTTGCTGGGTTGCAGTGATGTGGCTTTGTTGATGATGTGGGGTTTGTTGCGTGATGTGGTGGTTTTTGCAGTGATGTGTTTGGTGTTGCAGTGAGCGGCTGATGTCCCATGATGTGGCTGGTGCTGCAGTGATGTGACTGGTGTTGCAGTGATGTGGGGGTGTTGGTGACGTGGCTGGGTTCGGGGATGGGCTGGGTTGTTGCGTGAGTGACGGTTTTTGCAGTATATGGCTGGTGTTGCAGTGATGTGGTGGTGTTGCAGTGATTTGGGGGTGTTGCAGTGATGTGATGGTGTTCCCCAATATTAACCGAGCCACAGTTAACAAAGACTCCAGTTAAAAAGTGGTTACAAAAAACAGAGAGTACGTTAACAAAAACTACGGTTAACAGATGTCTACACACCGGTGACCTGGGGTACGGTCAACGAGGGGAAAAAATTGGTTTAATTATGTATACGAATAAAAATTTTCAGTCTATATTTCAGTGGACAAAAACAGTCAACTGGGCCGTCCAACCAAAATTTTATTTTGGCTAAAAATTTGTTAGGGTGCGTGCGAGGGGGGAAAGGAATGGTGGTGATGGTGGGGTGGTGTGATGGTGGGGGGTGGTGGTGGGGTGGTGGTGGTGGTGGTGAGGGGGGTGGTGGTGGTGGTGGGGGGGGGTGGGGTGGTGAGGGTGGTGGTGGGGTGGTGGTGAGGGTGGTGGTGGGGTGGTGGTGAGGGTGGTGGTGGTGGTGAGGGTGGTGGTCTGGTGAGGGTGGTGGTGGGGGTTGGGGTGGTGGTGATGGGAGGGTGGGAGGGGGGGGTGGTGGTGAGTGTTGGTGTGGTGAGGGTGGGGGGTGAGTGTTGGTGTGGTGAGGGTGGTGGGGGTGAGGGTGGGGGTTTTGGTGGGGTGGTGGTGGTGGTGAGGGTAGTTGGTGGGAGGGTGGTGGTGGTGGGGTGGTGGTGGTGAGGGGGTGGTGGGGGTGGGGTTGGTGGTGGTGGGGGTGGGAGGGTGGGGTGGGGGGAGGGTGGTGGGGTGAGGGTGGTGGTGGGAGGGTGGTGGTGGAAAGGGTGGTGGTGGTGAGGGTGATGGTGGTGAGGGTGGGGTGGTGGGGGTGGTGGTGGTGGGGGGGTGGGGTAGGGTGGTGGTGGTGGGGTGGTGGTGGGAGGGTGGTGGGGGTAAGGGTGGTGGTGGTGAGGGTGATGGTGGTGAGGGTGGTTTTCGTGTGATGGGCAGTGGTAGGGAGTGTGGTTGATGGTAGTTTAAGTAGTGGTGAGTGATTGGTTGTATATAATGGTGGGTGATGGTGGTTGTATAAAAGGGTGGGTGATGGTGGTTGTATGTATGGTAGGTGATGGTTGTATAAATGGGGGGTTTTGATGGGGGTTTTAAAAAGGTAGGCGGGGCGGTTGTATATAATGGTGGGTGATGGTGGTGTATTAATGGTGGGTGTGGTGGTTGTATAAATGGTGGTGTGGTGGTTGTATATAATGGTGGAAAACTGTGGTTGTAAAAAAAAGGGGGGTGTGGGGGTTTTGTTTAATGGTGGGTGTGGTGGTTGATTATGGTGGTGATGGTGGTTGTATATAATGGTGGGTGAGGGTGGTTGCTAAAATGGGGGGTGATGGTGGTTGTATTTAATGGGGGATGATGGGGGTTTGTATTAATGGGGGTGATGGTGGTTGTTAAAATGTTGGTTATGGTGGTTGTTTAATGGTGGGAAATAGTGGTTGTATATAAGGTAGGTAATGGTGGTTTATATAATGGTAGGTGTGGTGGTTTATATAATGGTGGGTGATGGGGGTTTGTATATAAGGGTGGGTGATGGTGGTTGTATATAATGGTGGGTAATAGGGGTTTTTTATATAATGGTAGGTGATGGTGGTTGTTATAATGGTGGGGTGATGGTGGTTGTATTAAGGGTTTGGTAGTGGTAGTTGTAATAATGGGGGGTAATGTGGTTGTATATAAGGTAGGAAGTGGTTGTTTTAAAATGGTAGGTGATGGTGGTTGTATAAAAATGGTGGGTAATAGGGGTTGTTTTAAAAGGTGGGTAATGGTGCTTGTTTAATGGGGGGTGAGGTGGTTGTTTTTAAATGGTGGGGTGATGGTGGTTGTATAAAATGGTAAGTAATGGTGGTTGTTATAATGGTGGGTGATGGTTGGTGTATATAATGGTGGGTGATGGGGTTTGTTAATGGTAGGTAATGGTGGTTATATAAAATGGTGGGTGTGGTGGTTGTATATAATGGTGGGTGATGGTGGTTGTATATAATGGTGGGTGGAGGTGGGGTTTGTATATAAGGGTGGGTAATGGTGGTTTGTTTAATGGTGGGTAATGGTGTTGATAAAATGGTGGGTGATGGGGTTGTATATAATGGTAGGTAATGGTAGTTGTATATAAGGGTGGGTATGGTGGTTTTTTTAATGGTGGGTGATGGTGGTTGTTATAATGTAGGTAATGGTAGTTTATATAATGGTGGGTGAGGGTGGTTTATATAATGATAGGAAATGGGGGTTTGTATATAATGGGGGTGATGGTGGTTGTATAATGGTGGGTGATGGTGGTTGTTTAAGGTGGGTGTGGGGTTGTATTATGGTGGGTGATGGGGGTTGTATAATGGTGGGTGTGGTGGTTGTATTATTGGGTGGAAATGGTGGTTGTATATAATGGTGGGTGATGGTGGTTGTATAAAATGGTGGGTGAGGGTGGTTGATATAATGGTGGGTGATGGTGGTTGTATTAATGGGGGGGGTGATGGTGGTTTTTATATAAGGGTGGGTGTTTGGTGGTTGTATAAAATGGTGGGTGATTGGTTGTATATAATGGTGGGTGTGGGGTTGTTTTAAAAGGGGGGTGATGGTGGTTGTATAAAATGGTGGGGTGATGGTGGTTGAAATTAAGGTGGGGTGTGGTGGTTTTTATAAAGGTGGGTGATGGTGGTTGTTATAATGGTGGGTGATGGGGTTGTTTTTTAAAATGGTAGGTAATGGGGGTTGTTTAAAATGGTGGGTGAGGGTGGTTGTATATAATGGGGGGTGAGGTGGTTGTATTAATGGTGGGTGATGGTGGTTGTAAAATGGTGGGTGATGGTGGTTTATATAATGGTGGGTGATGGGGTTGTATATAATGGTGGGTGTGGTGGTTGTTATAATGGTAGTGGGTGGTTGTTTTTAAAATGGGGGGGTGATGGGGGTTTGTTATAAGGTGGGTGTGGTGGTTGTTATAATGGTGGGTGGGGTGGTTGTTATAAGGGTGGGTGAGGGTGGTTGTTATAAGGGGGTGATGGGGTTTGTTAAAATGGGGGTGATGGTGGTTTTTATAGGGGTGGTGATGGGGTTGTTAAAATGGTGGGTGTGGTGGTTGTATTAATGGTGGGGTTGGTGGTTTTTTAAAAAGGTGGTGATGGTGGTTGTATATAATGGGGGTGTGGGGTTGTATATAATGGTGGGTGTGGTTTTTGTATAAAGGTGGGTAGGTGGTTGTTTAATGGTGGGGAGGTGGTTGTAATAAGGTGGGTGATGGTGGTTTTTAATGGTGGTGATGGGGGTTTGTATTAATGGGGGGTGATGGTGGTTGTTTAAGGGTGGGTGTGGTGGTTGTAATAATGGTAGGTAAGGGTGGTTGTATATAATGGTGGGTGGGTTTTTTTAATGGGGGGTGATGGTGGTTGTATATAATGGTGGGTGTGGGGGTTTGTTTAAGGTGGGTGATGGGGTTGTATATAATGGTGGGTGTGGTGGTTGTATATAATGGTAGGTGTTGGTGGTTGTATATAATGGTGGGTGATGGGGGTTGTATTAATGGTGGGTGATGGTGGTTTTTAAAATGGTAGGTGATGGTGGTTTTTTATAATGGGGGTGATGGTGGTTGTATTTAATGGTGGGTGATGGTGGTTGTATATAATGGTGGGTGAGGGTGGTTGTTATAAGGTGGGTGATGGTGGTTGTA
>NC_069405.1:35268627-35286127 GCF_026875155.1 Cherax quadricarinatus | reverse complement strand
GTGGTAGCTACTGTGTAAGGTTTAAAGTTTATTTTAATGGTGGTAGCTACTGTGTAAGGTTTAAAGTTTATTTTAATGGTGGTAGCTACTGTGTAAGGTTTAAAGTTTATTTTAATGGTGGTAGCTACTGTGTAAGGTTTAAAGTTTATTTTAACGGTGGTAGCTACTGTGTAAGGTTTAAAGTTTATTTTAACGGTGGTAGCTACTGTGTAAGGTTTAAAGTTTAATTTAACAGTGGTAGCTACTGTGTAAGGTTTAAAGTTTATTTTAATGGTGGTAGCTACTGTGTAAGGTTTAAAGTTTAGAAGTGATCAAGGTCCCAGGACCGAAACGTTTTCTAATAAATATGTCATAGTGTTTGCTTACGTGTCTTTCTAAACCAAAGTTTATTTTAACAGTGGTAGCTACTGTGTAAGGTTTAAAGTTTATTTTAACAGTGGTAGCTACTGTGTAAGGTTTAAAGTTTATTTTAACAGTGGTAGCTACTGTGTAAGGTTTAAAGTTTATTTTAACAGTGGTAGCTACTGTGTAAGGTTTAAAGTTTAATAGTCTGAAACAATGTATTGTTCCATAGTCTGAAACAATATTTCAGACCATGGAAAAATGATCTTCTCCAGGCTGAGGGACTGATCACCTCAAAACTACGTCTTCAAGGGTGATGGACTAATTACATCGTCTTCACGTCTCTTCTGTTTCTACCAACTTTTCTGCACTCGACTGAAGAAGCCTACTGTGTAGGCGAAACGTTTCAACAATAAAGATACCTAACTGCTTCAGAAGTGTCCTACCTAATAACCTGTCGGTAGGTAAGACACAAAGGCAACAGTTAGGCAACTTTATTCCGAAACGTTTCGCCTACACAGAATAAAGTTGCCTAACTGTTGCCTTTGTGTCTTACCTACCAAAATGTCGGTATTTTATACCATTTTGATGTTCAACCTGTCGGTATTTTATACCATTTTAATATTCAAATATAGACTTGATAAATACATAAGTGAGAGGGATTGGATTTGAGTGGGAGTTATACATAAATGAGAGGGGTTGGATTTGAGTGGGAGTTGCACATGAGTTACCAGGGTTATCAAAGCTTATTGGGTAGCATTGAAAATGATTTTGGAAAATATTTTTGTTAGTGGGTTTGGGTTCGAGAAGGACCTGCCTAGTATGGGCCAGCAGGCCTGCTGCAGTGTTCCTCCCTTATGTTCTAATATTGTCTGCTGATGCTCAATGGCATCCCTAACAGCATACATAATACCAACAAATGTGTGGTAAGACACATATGCAACAGTTAGGTATCTTTATTTCGAAACGTTTCGCCTACACAGTAGGCTTCTTCAGTCGAGTACAGAAAAGTTGATAGAAGCAGAAGAGATGGAAATAAATGGTATAAAATACCGACACAATGGAAATATAAACACATATGCAGTATAATGTGATCCTTTATTGACAACGTTTCGCCCACACATTGGGCTTTTTCAAGTCACAAACAGAACTGTTCTGTTTGTGACTTGAAAAAGCCCACTGTGTGGGCGAAACGTAGTCAATAAAGGATCACATTATACTGCATTTGTGTTTATATTTCCATCTTTCCTGCCTTCTGGGGACCATCAGCCCCGCTCATCTTAAACACTCAGGCGACCTTCTCAACCGCATCCGAAACCTCTCCATCCGTAACAAGAAACTAAGCAGTTTGGATGTGACTTCCCTCTTCACAAAAGTACCTACCAAAAAAGCCATCGAGGTTCTACGACGTAAAGTCAATCAGGACCTTAATCTTCCTCCACCTCCCGGAGATTTTGTTGACTTGATTGAACTCTGTGTTAATTTCAACTGTTTTTCTTTCAATAACAAGCTCTACAAACAAACCTACAGCATGGGAATGGGGTCCCCTATCAGTGCCGTCCTAGCCAACTTGTACATGGAACACCTCGAGTCCGAACACTTCGCCAACATCATCCCTTCAAGCGTCACTTGGTTACGTTACGTGGACGACGTCCTCGTAATAACTCCCAAACGTTTTGATGTACGGAATCTTCAGGCAAGGCTCAACGCAGTTGAACCGGCGATCCAGTTTACACTAGAAGAAGAGTCCAATGACAAGCTACCTTTCCTCGACGTCCTCATTCACAAAGTAGACAACAACCTAAGATTTCAAGTTTATCGGAAACCCACCAATAAAAATGATCTCACACACTTCTATTCCAGTCAAGATACCAAGACCAAAGGAGGCATCATCATTGGGTTTTTTCCTAAGAGCATACCGTTTTTGTAGTCCTGATTTTCTTGACGAGGAATTAAATTATTCCCCAAAACATTCCGAGTTCATTTTCTCCTTTTTTTCATCAAAGATGCAAGAAAAGGCTTTCAGATCTTAATCCCCACGCATAACCCAACTCCCAACAAAGTTATAATTTTTCTTAAATTTTCGCCTACCGCCCTAGCGTGCCTCTTTGTGTCCGGGTTTTCTGGTGTTTTCCGGTCGCTCTTACGTGGAACTTTAATTTTTGTGTATCAGTCCTTTTCGAAAAATCCCTCTAGGGCCGGGAAAACCCCAATCTTGGGGGGAAAACATTATATCTGAGTCAAAAAAAGGAGTTTTAGTGTGCATTACTAGCGGTTTACTCCCAGAGTGGAAATTGGCCTTTTCCCCTGTGAAAAAAATAATAATTGAACTTCGTGTCAGGGGGAAAAAAAGTCTCCTGAAAAACATTGAGTTTACTAGTGTATAGTGTATCTACAGTGGCCCCCTGTTATTGATGATAAAGGAAAAGTGTCTTTTGAAAACAGGGGAATTTGTAATGAAGTGATAACCCTTTAAGAGGCAGGTCCCAGAAGTCCCCAGAAACTTAACGGGCAGCTTTTTTTTAATTAATCTTCCGGCTGTAGTGATCGCTATAATTAGTGTCCCCGGAAGAGCAGAATACAGTGTTGTAGTAAAAACTCCCAGTATTAAAAATGGTCTTAGTAAAAGGGATATTTTCATTAGTTTCTTTTTTCTTAAAATCCGAGTATATGTAAATTTTTTTTAAAACTGTATTTACCAGCGGTGCAATTACACAGGGAAAGAATTTTTACTAAAAAAAGCGTCCCCTCCAAAATTTGCACAGTAACTTTAGTGTTAATATGCTTTATTTGGTGGGAGGGAAAAAAAAAAAATAGGAAGCTGATACGCGATTGATAAACAAGGGTGGAGGTCGCCCGTTCGTCATTGTAGGAGTCCCAGCAGTCCCCGGCTCTTAAAACCGCAAGTTATATTTTTGTATCAATCAAATCACATATTACTCGGGTGTAATTTCCAGAAAATTCCTTCAGTGTTAGCTCAAATCACCGACCAGTATGGTTTAAATAAGTGCCCCATGATAGATAGATAGATGGTCCAAACCCCCTTGAGGGTCCAACCCTTGATGGTCCAAAACCCTGGATGGTTTCAAACGGTTTCGTTGTGCCTCCCTGCGGTTTATTAATAAAAATATTCAAGAGGTTTGCTGTAAAATTGCAGTAAATAAACCCATTCAATCATTTGAAGCTGTTGTAGTTGGGGTCAGTCAAACAAACGGGCTTCCACATGCATAAATTTGTTTTTTTTGGGGAAAAAATTGGGTCACCCCCCCTTGTGCAGATATCAAGAATAGCTAAAGCAGTATTAAACAGGGAAGTGTTTTTGGGTATCCCCAAATGAGATAAAATCTTGGCAAAAATCACAAGGGTTTTAAAAAGGGTAAAACAAAAATGCTTTCATAGAAAAGGGAAGCTTTCTACAACAGATGGGAACTAAAAAGTTGGGTGAATGGTACTGCCCTTGTTACTGGCCATGTAGTAAAAACTGTAAGGCTGGAGTGTGTCCTGGTATCAGAAAATGGGGGGCTGTAGGCTGTCCTGGGGACAGTATGGTGAAGGGAGGTGCTGCCGGGGGGGGCAGTAAGGTGAAGTGGGGGTGCTGCCCTGGGAGACAGTAATGGTAAAGTGGAGATGTGTCCTGGGAGACAGAAATGGGGAAGTGGAGATGCTGTCCGGGGGAGAAGTAATGGTGAAGCTGGGATTTTGTCAGGTAGCGGGAATTATACGCGGAAGGAATCATAAAAAATGACTCTAGGGGAAGGAGCCATAGTAAGGAACGTTTTGTCAAAGAAAAGAAAAAAACCAATTTTGCAAACTAGAAATTACCCAGGAAATGCAAACAAGAGGACTCCCCTAGCAAAGTGAGAAATTTTATTACCAAAAAAAAACTGGTGGGGGGCTCCATGTTGGTGCTAGGGAGGTAAAAAATAAGACAGGGAAAATGCACCAAAAGGAATCAGTCACGAAACCCAAAGGGAAACGGAAACCAAACTTGTGCCATACTATGCATCGGTATTGCTGGCAGGGGAAAAATTGGAAAAAAAAAGAGGGGGGGTGAACTATGACCCCCCTGAAAATGCCATGCCCATTGACAAAAAGGAAAAAAGCAAACTCCCCTTCCTGTAAGTTTTTCACCCCGAACTGTTCCCCTTCGTACGGAAAGATGGCTTAACTTTAAAATTTCCGGTACCATCTAAAGGGACAAAAAGATACAAAAAAATCCAGGCATGGGGAAAAAAAACCCGGGTAGCCCCACCCCTAAGGGGAGAGGGTTTTTTTGTGCCAGGAAGGGAAAAAATGGAGGAAATGGCAGAAAAGTACACCAAATCCGTCATTCCTGGGTGGGAAACCCCAGTCGATGGCCCCCACTCCAAACCAACAGATACAGATTAATGCCGGAAAAAAAAAAACCCCCCACCCAACAACCCCGTCCCTAACATTTTTCTTTGCAATTTTACAGGGTTCTAAAACCAGCAACAAACAACAAAATACCTTTTTTCGTGGCGCTTGCGAGGCAAAGGCAAGTTTTGCGGCTTTCATGAGGGGCCCCCATAAAAGGTCACTTGGACAACAATTGGACCCCGGTTACAAAATATCGATTGGCGGGGGGGGGGGGGGGGGGGTTTGGGGGGGGGGGGGAAGTTTTTTCAGAAAAATGGAACAAAACCCCTTCTTTTTGGAGTCAACTGGTGCCACCCCGAACGGAAAGGTTAAAATTTTAAATTTGGAAAAGTCCGACCCCAAACTGTCGGGGGATTTCAATTGGATAAAAAAGAATTAGAAAAAATGTTTAAAAAACCCCGTCTGAAAAAACTCCACTCCGCCAAATCTTGCCAAAAAAACAATTAAACCTAAAAATGGTTTGAGGAAATTACATAATTTTCATAAAAAAAAGGGGTCTTGGGGAAAAATTCCCATATTCAAAAAAAATTAACAAAATAATTGAGGTTCAGTCTGATCCGGGGCCCCAAAAAAATGAGATTGTAGAAATTTTCCCCCCAAAATTAATTTAAAAAAAACAAAATACCAATTAAAAAAAGTCTCCTGTATGCTGGGGGTTTTAAAGCCAAGACCCCAAAATTTTCCTAAAACAAAACTGTGGACCAGTAAACCAAGGTTTTTTTTAAGAAAAAGGGGGTTTGTTAAAAACAAAAGGACGGGGGCCTCCTTTACGGGACGGAAAAAAGAAAAGAGGGTAAAAAGGTTAAAAAAAGAAAGCGTAGGGGAAAGGAAAAGAAAAAACAAAACCCCCTTAAGCTAAAGAAAACCTTTAGGAGTAGAATCGGGGAAAACTAAAAGCCTTTTAAAGAAAACGGAAGAAACCCCCAAAGTATTTTTCTCTATGCCAAACAAAATCGAGAACAAAAGTCCCGAAATTGGGCCCTACTTAAACAAGATGGGTTTACACGTGACAGCAAGGGAAATGGGGAGTATCAAGTCCCCTATGCTAGTTTTTAGCAAAACCCCTAACAGAAAAAGGGGGTCGAAGATCAAAAATTTATTTTTTTGAGAGAGCACAAAATTTATTAACACAAGCCTTGATGTTATCCTACGCCCAAAAGACTTCGAAAGGCGAAAATGACTGCCCCGCACTCTGCCCCCGGGCCCCGGGTCATGGAACTCTGTGTTCACAAGAACTGCAAAAAGCCCCCATCACGAGCCTTTTCCATCCTATGGAGGGGAGCATGGACGGGGGGGTCGTCCCACAGTTACTAAAAACAACAGAATAGCCCACCCCACAAAGGGGCAGTAAAGCAACAGCAAAGAAATACAGCCCTTTTTGCACTAACAATCCCATATCATAAAAATCTTTGAAAGGGTCCTAAGAAGCAAGATCACCACCTTAGAAAACCCATCGTTACCACAACTCAGGGCAACAGGGGTTTTTCAGAACAGGTCGCTCCTGTCTGTCTCAACTATTGGATCACTACGACAAGGTCCTAAATGCACTAGAAGACAAAAAAGAATGCAGATGTAATATATACAGACTTTGCAAAGCCTTCGACAAGTGTGACCATGGCGCAATAGCGCACAAAATGCGTGCTAAAGGAATAACAGGAAAAGTCGGTCGATGGATCTATAATTTCCTCACTAACAGAACACAGAGAGTAGTCGTCAACAGAGTAAAGTCCGAGGCAGCTACGGTGAAAAAGCTCTGTTCCACAAGGCACAGTACTCGCTCCATCTTGTTCCTCATCCTCATATCCGACATAGACAAGGATGTCAGCCACAGCACCGTGTCTTCCTTTGCAGATGACAACCCGAATCTGCATGACAGTGTCTTCCATTGCAGACACTGCAAAGCTCCAGGCGGACATCAACCAAATCTTTCAGTGGGCTGCAGAAAACAATATGAAGTTCAACGATGAAGAATTTTCAATTACTCAGATATGGTAAACATGAGGAAATTAAATCTTCATCAGAGTACAAAACAAATTCTGGCCACAAAATAGAGCGAAACACCAACGTCAAAGACCTGGGAGTGATCATGTCGGAGGATCTCACCTTCAAGGACCATAACATTGTATCAATCGCATCTGCTAGAAAAATGACAGGATGGATAATGAGAACCTTCAAAACTAGGGAGGCCAAGCCCATGATGACACTCTTCAGGTCACTTGTTCTATCTAGGCTGGAATATTGCTGCACACTAACAGCACCTTTCAAGGCAGGTGAAATTGCCGACCTAGAAAATGTACAGAGAACTTTCACGGCGCGCATAACGGAGATAAAACACCTCAGTTATTGGGAGCGCTTGAGGTTCCTAAACCTGTATTCCCTGGAACGCAGGAGGGAGAGATACATGATTATATACACCTGGAAAATCCTAGAGGGACTAGTACCGAACTTGCACACGAAAATCACTCACTACGAAAGCAAAAGACTTGGCAGAGGATGCACCATCCCCCCAATGAAAAGCAGGGGTGTCACTAGCACGTTAAGAGACCATACAATAAGTGTCAGGGGCCCGAGACTGTTCAACTGCCTCCCAGCACACATATGGGGGATTACCAACAGACCCCTGGCAGTCTTCAAGCTGGCACTGGACAGGCACCTAAAGTCAGTTCCGGATCAGCCGGGCTGTGGCTCGTACGTTTGTTTGCGTGCAGCCAGCAGCAACAGCCTGGTTGATCAGGCTCTGATCCACCAGGAGGCCTGGTCACAGACCGGGCCGCGGGGGCGTTGACCCCCGGAACTCTCTCCAGGTAAACTCCAGGTAAACAGCCAGGTTGCACTGAACGTCTCAAAAGTACTTTCACAAGCTAACACCAGAGTCGCCATCGCTTCTAGCGCTTCAATAAAGGATCTAACCAGGACAAAATCCAAGCACCACGAACCAGTCAATGCAGGAGTTTACACTATACCCTGTGGAGGCTGCGACAAGATTTACGTAGGTGAAACAGCAAGAAACCTCGACACCAGCCTCAATGAACACATTTACGCATGTAGGAACGATAACTTGAACAACGCCTGTGTACAACACCGAAATTCCACCAATCATCTCATGAAATTCAGAGACGTCCAATTAGTGATCAAAGAAACTAATTTCCGCAGACGCAAGTGCCTCGAATCAGCACTGATCGCTGTTTCGAATACAATTAAACAAAACAACGGCAGCTTCACCATCTCCGAAGTCTTAGCAAGAATCCTCCTGAAAACAGTAAACCCTGCCATCACATAGTCTCTCCTGTTATATACACAAAGCACATTAGAGAGGTGAACACTGAAACTCCTGCCTCTTTCCAGTCTATATTTGTCCAACCTATTTTTATGTTACCCAAGTAATAGCTTTTATATCCTTTTACTCATGTACGAATTAATTGCTCTACCATATTGTATTACTTTTGTCACTACCACTACTACTACCACTAGTGAACATCGAAATGGTACCTCACTAGTATTGCATCTCACTCTGAGCCTTTATATACCCTCTGTGTCCATGTATTGTTTGTAATGGCTTGATAAAGCTTCTGGAGAGCGAAACGTTGCCACAATAAAATGTCACATTAGTTGCACTTGTGTCCTTTTACTTTACATATTGTCGGTAATTCTACCAACTTTATTACACGTTAAGAAATTAGAGAAAGTGCAAAGGTTTGCAAGAAGACTAGTCCCGGAGCAAAGGGGTATGTCCTACGAGGAGAGGTTAAGGGAAATCAACCTGACGACACTGGAGGACAGAAGGGATAGGGAGGACATAACGACATATAAAATACTGAGAGGAATTGACAAGGTAGATAGGGACAGAATTTTTCAGATATGGGACACAATAACAAGGGGTCACACCTGGAAGTTGAAAACTAAGATGGGTCATAGGGATGTTAGAAAGTATTTCTTGAGCCATAGAGTTGTCAGGAAGTGCAACAATTTTGAGTGATGTAGATGCAGGATCCATACACAGCTTTAAGAAGGGATACGATAAAGCTCTTAGAGCAGGGAGAGAGTGGATCTAGTAGCGACCAGCGAAGAGGCGGGGCCAGGAACTGTGAATCGAGCGCTTCAACCACAAATAGGTGGGTAAATAGGTGAGTACACACACCTTGAAGATTTCAGAAAGTATTGACTGGAATCATATACTGACCTATTGGTGATTCATGTGATGGTATACTGAACTACTGATGACGGGTTGTGTGGTATATAATGAACTATTGATGACGGGTTGTGTGGTATATAATGAACTATTGATGACGGGTTGTGTGGTATATAATGAACTACTGATGACGGGTTGTGTGGTATATAATGAACTGTTGATGACGGGTTGTGTGGTATATAATGAACTATTGATGACGGGTTGTGTGGTATATAATGAACTACTGATGACGGGTTGTGTGGTATATAATGAACTGTTGATGACGGGTTGTGTGGTATATAATGAACTACTGATGACGGGTTGTGTGGTATATAATGAACTGTTGATGACGGGTTGTGTGGTATATAATGAACTGTTGATGACGGGTTGTGTGGTATATACTAAACTACTGATGACGGGTTGTATGGTATATACTGAACTATTGATGACGGGTTGTGTGGTATATACTGAACTATTGATGACCTGTTGATGATGGGTTATATAATATACTGATCATCACCTATCAGGACTGATCACCTACACTGAGGGACTGACCACCACCCGTCATAACCGAGGGACTGATCATCACCTATCAAGACCGAAGGACTGGAGGTGTCAGACAGACGGGTGACTGAAGTTGGCAGAGTGGTGACGGGAGGTGCCAGCCAGACAGACGGGTGACTGAAGTTGGCAGAGTGGTGACGGGAGGTGCCAGCCAGACAGACGGGTGACTGAAGTTGGCAGAGTGGTGACGGGAGGTGCCAGCCAGACAGACGGGTGACTGAAGTTGGCAGAGTGGTGACGAGAGGTGCCAGCCAGACAGACGGATGACTGAAGATGACATACAACATATACTTCAAGTTTTACAATAACCCAGCGAGTGAACACGTTAATAACAACATCGCGCAATAAGTTCCTCTCCCAAACTCCCCAAAAAAGTAATTGCTAAAGAGTAATCATTTCTAAATTTCCTCTCACCTGTCTTAACCTTACCTGGGCAATTAACGTTGCCTGTCTTATTATATACCGCGGTAAGCATGCCACTAAAAATACAATTACCGGAGAGGCGGTCATTAAAGCCGCCAATTCCAGTTGTTAGTTCATTTCCGGCCGCTACAAACAATGGCGCTAATAGCCGCATTTAAACCTAATTAATTTTTTGGGTCGACTCTCAGCTTAGGGACGATAATAGGGAAATGTTCACCAGACGAGGTCATGGCGGGGAGACTTTTCACGACACACGTAAATGTACATGAAAATGTTGAGAGGATTTTCCCCCAGATTTGGAGAGAATTTAGCGATGTTGGACAACAACACAGACAACCTCGCCTTACTTAATATTATTGTTCTTGTTTTGGTATCCGAACTTGTAACACGGGTGCCATGTTTCAGTGAACCGGTAATACTCGGGCGATGTTTCTGTGAACCGGTAATACTCGGGCGATGTTTCTGTGACCCGGTAATACTCGGGAGATGTTTCTGTGAACCGGTAATACTCGGGCGATGTTTCTGTGAACCGGTAATACTCGGGAGATGTTTCTGTGAACCGGTAATACTCGGGAGATGTTTCTGTGAACCGGTAATACTCGGGCGATGTTTCTGTGAACCGGTAATACTCGGGCGATGTTTCTGTGAACCGGTAATACTCGGGCGATGTTTCTGTGAACCGGTAATACTCGGGCGATGTTTCTGTGAACCGGTAATATTCGGGAGATGTTTCAGTGAACGGGTAATATTCGGGCGATGTTTCTGTGAACCGGTAATACTCGGGCGATGTTTCTGTAAACCGGTAATACTCGGGAGATGTTTCTGTGAACCGGTAATACTCGGGCGATGTTTCTGTGAACCGGTATAACTCGGGAGATGTTTCTGTGAACCGGTAATACTCGGGAGATGTTTCTGTGAACCGGTAATACTCGGGAGATGTTTCAGTGAACCGGTAATACTCGGGCGATGTTTCTGTGAACCGGTAATACTCGGGCGATGTTTCTGTGAACCGGTAATACTCGGGAGATGTTTCTGTGAACCGGTAATACTCGGGCGATGTTTCTGTGAACCGGTAATACTCGGGAGATGTTTCTGTGAACCGGTAATACTCGGGAGATGTTTCTGTGAACCGGTAATACTCGGGCGATGTTTCTGTGAACCGGTAATACTCGGGCGATGTTTCTGTGAACCGGTAATACTCGGGCGATGTTTCTGTGAACCGGTAATACTCGGGCGATGTTTCTGTGAACCGGTAATATTCGGGAGATGTTTCTGTGAACCGGTAATACTCGGGCGATGATTCTGTGAACCGGTAATACTCGGGCGATGTTTCTGTAAACCGGTAATACTCGGGAGATGTTTCTGTGAACCGGTAATACTCGGGCGATGTTTCTGTGAACCGGTAATACTCGGGAGATGTTTCTGTGAACCGGTAATACTCGGGAGATGTTTCTGTGAACCGGTAATACTCGGGAGATGTTTCTGTGAACCGGTAATACTCGGGACATGTTACTGTGAACCGGTAATACTCGGGAGATGTTTCTGTGAACCGGTAATACTCGGGAGATGTTACTGTGAACCGGTAATACTCGGGAGATGTTTCTGTGAACCGGTAATACTCGGGAGAAGTTTCTGTGAACCGGTAATACTCGGGAGATGTTTCTGTGAACTGGTAATACTCGGAAGATGTTTCTGTGAACCGGTAATACTCGGGAGATGTTTCTGTGAACCGGTAATACTCGGGAGATGTTTCTGTGAACCGGTAATACTCAGGAGATGTTTCTGTGAACCGGTAATACTCGGGAGATGTTTCTGTGAACCGGTAATACTCGGGAGATGTTTCTGTGAACCGGTAATACTCGAGAGATGTTTCTGTGACCCGGCAATACTCGGGAGATGTTTCTGTGAACCGGTAATACTCGGGAGATGTTACTGTGAACCGGTAATACTCGGGAGATGTTTCTGTAAACCGGTAATACTCGGGAGAAGTTTCTGTGAACCGGTAATACTCGGGAGATGTTTCTGTGAACCGGTAATACTCGGAAGATGTTTCTGTGAACCGGTAATACTCGGGAGATGTTTCTGTGAACCGGTAATACTCGGGAGATGTTTCTGTGAACCGGTAATACTCGGGAGATATTTCTGTGAACCGGTAATACTCGGGAGATGTTTCTGTGAACCGGTAATACTCGGGAGATGTTTCTGTGAACCGGTAATACTCGGAAGATGTTTCTGTGAACCGGTAATACTCGGGAGATGTTTCTGTGAACCGGTAATACTCGGGAGATGTTTCTGTGAACCGGTAATACTCGGGAGATGTTTCTGTGAACCGGTAATACTCGGGCGATGTTTCTGTGAACCAGTAATACTCGGGCGATGTTTCTATGAACCGGTAATACTCGGGAGATGTTTCTGTGACCCGGCAATACTCGGGCGATGTTTCTGTGACCCGGCAATACTCGGGCGATGTTTCTGTGAAACGGTAATACTCGGGCGATGTTTCTGTGAAGCAGTAATACTCGGGCAATGTTTCTGTGAACCGGTAATGCTCGGGTGATGTTTCTGTGAACCGGTAATACTCTGGCGATGTTTCTGTGAAGCAGTAATACTCGGGCGATGTTTCTGTGAACCGGTAATATTCGGGCGATGTTTCTGTGAACCGGTAATGCTCGGGTGATGTTTCTGTGAGCCGGTAATATTCGGGCGATGTTTCTGTGAACCAGTAATACTCCTAACATCCCTCTGACTCGTCTGAGTCTTCAGCTTCCAATTGTGACCCCTTGTTTCTGTGTCACAGTGATGGTCCACCAGTGTGGTCTTGAAGACCAGGTCTGGTCCACCAGTGTGATCTTGAAGACCAGGTCTGGTCCACCAGTGTGGTCTTGAAGACCAGGTCTGGTCCACCAGTGTGATCTTGAAGACCAGGTCTGGTCCACCAATGTGGTCTTGAAGACCAGGTCTGGTCCACCAATGTGGTCTTGAAGACCAGGTCTGGTCCACCAGTGTGATCTTGAAGACCAGGTCTGGTCCACCAGTGTGGTCTTGAAGACCAGGTCTGGTCCACCAGTGTGATCTTGAAGACCAGGTCTGGTCCACCAGTGTGGTCTTGAAGACCAGGTCTGGTCCACCAGTGTGATCTTGAAGACCAGGTCTGGTCCACCAGTGTGGTCTTGAAAACCAGTCTGGTCCACCAGTGTGGTCTTGAAGTCCAGGTCTGGTCCACCAGTGTGGTCTTGAAGACCAGGTCTGGTCCACCAGTGTGGTCTTGAAGACCAGGTCTGGTCCACCAGTGTGGTCTTGAAGACCAGGTCTGGTCCACCAGTGTGGTCTTGAAAACCAGTCTGGTCCACCAGTGTGGTCTTGAAGTCCAGGTCTGGTCCACCAGTGTGGTCTTGAAGACCAGGTCTGGTCCACCAATGTGGTCTTGAAGACCAGGTCTGGTCCACCAATGTGGTCTTGAAGACCAGGTCTGGTCCACCAGTGTGGTCTTGAAGACCAGGTCTGGTCCACCAGTGTGGTCTTGAAGACCAGGTCTGGTCCACCAGTGTGGTCTTGAAAACCAGTCTGGTCCACCAGTGTGGTCTTGAAGTCCAGGTCTGGTCCACCAGTGTGGTCTTGAAGACCAGGTCTGGTCCACCAGTGTGGTCTTGAAGACCAGGTCTGGTCCACCAGTGTGGTCTTGAAGACCAGGTCTGGTCCACCAGTGTGGTCTTGAAAACCAGTCTGGTCCACCAGTGTGGTCTTGAAGTCCAGGTCTGGTCCACCAGTGTGGTCTTGAAGACCAGGTCTGGTCCACCAATGTGGTCTTGAAGACCAGATCTGGTCCACCAATGTGGTCTTGAAGACCAGGTCTGGTCCACCAGTGTTGTTTTGAAGACCAGGTCTGGTCCACCAGTGTTGTTTTGAAGACCAGGTCTGGTCCACCAGTGTTGTTTTGAAGACCAGGTCTGTATACATCAGTGATGGTCCACCAGACTATCCTGTTTCGGAGTTAATAGTTATATAGTTAACAGTTACACAGCACTGCCATAGCACTACTGCCAGTCTTCCACATTCAAAAACTATAGAAACCAGCCAGAGTTATTTCAGTCAATTAAGACATATTCATGGAGACATGTTAATCCATTTTATAAGCAATTCGATCAACCAAAACCAGAGGTTAAGACATGTGTAACACCCAGATGTCTTCACTGCTCGCGACGCTCCGCCAACCAGTAACGCCAGGACGGAAATCATGGGGGCCCACCACGACCCACTTCTCAACACACACACAGACTACTGTTAGGCGAAACATCGATACTAAAGATACCCAAGTATTGCATATGTGTTTTATTCATCAGTCCGTTAATACTCTATACCAGTAATTTAAGAACATAAGAACATAAGAACATAAGAAAGGAGGAACACTGCAGCAGGCCTGTTGGCCCATACTAGGCAGGTCCTTTACAATTCATCCCACTAACAAAACATTTGCCCAACCCAATTTTCAATGCCACCCAAGAAACAAGCTCTGATGTGAAAGTCCCACTCAAATCCAACCCCTCCCACTCATGTACTTATCCAACCTAAATTTGAAACTACCCAAAGTCCCAGCCTCAATAACCCAACTAGGTAGACTGTTCCACTCATCAACTACCCTATTTCCAAACCAATACTTTCCTATGTCCTTTCTAAATCTAAACTTATCTAATTTAAATCCATTACTGCGGGTTCTCTCTTGGAATAGGAGGAAAATCAGCCAAATCTGGAAAAAACAGGAAAAACATTGCAAAGAAAAGAGTGAAAAAATACATAGAAGGGACAAAGTGCCAGTGAAAATAAATACAATAACAACTCAGAATAACTGACAGGTAGAATGCAGTGCTTGGTCGACAACGGAAGTATCTCGGGTTGAATACCCGGGCGGGTCGAGACGTAGGTGCAAGTTACATTATCCCTGCTATGTCTAAGCGCCAAGAAGTAAATAGGTACCCATGTTCTAATTTTCTTATACCTGTTGACCTATCCATAAACAGGTACTTGGGAGTTAGCTTTTTTCACCTATTGACCTGTTTACCTAGCAGTAAATAGGTGCACGGGTGTTAGTCGATTGTTGTGGGTGGCATCCTGGGGGAGGGGGATAGTGTAACTTAGGCTTCAAAACATTCTGAGGTGTGATAAAATGTTGCTAGACTGTGATGTACAGACAAAACAAACTCACGTTGTGTGTGTAAGAAATAAAAGATCTTGAAGCTTGGTGGTGGTGGTGGTGAGGATGGTGGTGGTGAGGGTGGTGGTGGTGGTGGTGGTGGTGAGGGTGGTGGTGGTGAGGGTGGTGGTGAGGGTGGTGGTGGTGGTAGTGGTGGTGGTGGTGGTGGTGGTGGTGAGGATGGTGGTGGTGAGGGTGGTGGTGTGGTGGCAGTGGTGTGACGAGTGTGGTGGTGAGGGTGGTGGTGGTGGTAGTGGTGGTGGTGGTGTGGTGGTGGTGGTGGTGAGGGTGGTGGTGGTGAGGGTGGTGGTGGTGGTAGTGGTGGTGGTGGTGGGGTGGTGTGAGGATGGTGGTGGTGGTGTGGGTGGTGGTGGTGAGGGTGGTGGTGGTGAGGGTGGTGGTGGTGGTAGTGGTGGTGAGGGTGGTGGTGGTGAGGGTGGTGGTGGTGGTAGTGGTGGTGGTGGTGGTGGTGGTGGTGGTGGTGTGGTGAGGGTGTGGTGGTGGTGAGGGTGGTGGTGGTGGTTGGTGGTGGTGAGGGTGGTGGTGGTGGTGGTGGTGGTGGTGGTGAGGGTGGTGGTGGTCGTGAGGGTGGTGGTGGTGGTGGTGTGGTGAGGGTGGTGGTGGTGGTGGTGGTGGAGGTGAGGGTGGTGGTGGTGGTGAGTGGTGGTGGTGGTGGTGGTTGGAAGTGAGGGGTGGTGGTGGTGGTGGTGGTGGGGTGGTGGTGTGGTGGTGGTGGTGGTGGTAGTGGTGGTGAAGTGGGTGGTGGTGGTGAGGGTGGTGGTGGTGAGGGTGCTGGTGGTGAGGGCTGGTGGTGGTGGTGGTGAGGGTGGTGGTGGTGGGTGGTGGTGGTGAGGGTGGTGGTGGTGGTGGTGAGGGTGGGGTGGTGGTGGAGGTGAGGGTGGTGGTGGTGGTGGTGGTGGTGAGGGTGAGGGGGTGTGGTGGTGGTGGTGGTGGGTGAGGGTGGGGGTGGTGGTGGTGGTGAGGGTGGGTGGTGGTGGGGGTGGAGGTGGGTGGGTGGTGGTGGTTTGGTATTGGGTAGTGGTGGAGGTGGTAGTGGTGGTGGTGGTGGTAGTGGTGGTGGTGGTGGGGTGGTAGTGGTGGTAGTGGTGGTGGAAAGGGGTTTGGTGGTGGTGGCGGGTAGTGGGGCGGTGGGTGGTGAGGGTGGTGGTGGTGGTGGTGGTAGTGGTGGTGGTGGTGGGTGGTGGTGGTGGTGGGGGTTTAGGGGTTTGGTGGTAGTGATGGTGGTAGTGGT
Organism: Cherax quadricarinatus; assembly: GCF_026875155.1. Taxonomy (NCBI): domain Eukaryota; kingdom Metazoa; phylum Arthropoda; class Malacostraca; order Decapoda; family Parastacidae; genus Cherax; species Cherax quadricarinatus. Next base: position 35,269,792 of record NC_069405.1, on the reverse strand, counting down.
GGTGGTGGTCGGTGGTGGTAGTGGGTAGTGGTGGTGGTGGTTAGTGGTGGTGAGGGTGGTGGTGGTGGTGAGGGTGGTGGTTGTGGTGGTGGTAGTGGTGGTGGTGGTGGGTGGTGGTGGTGGTGGTGGTGAGGGTGGTGGTGGTGGTAGTGGTGGTGGTGGTGGTGGTGAGGGTGGTGGTGGTGGTGGTGGTAGTGGTGGTGGTGGTGGGTGGTGGTGGTGGTGGTGGTGAGGGTGGTGGTGGTGGTGGTGGTGGTAGTTGGTGGTGGTAGTGGGGTGGTGGTTGTGGTGGTGGTGTGGTAGTGGGTGGTTGGTGGTGGTGGTAGTGGGTGTAGTGGTGGTGGTGGTGGTGAGGGTTGGTGGTGGTGGTGAGGGTGGTGGTGGTGGTGGTTAGTGGTGGTGAGGGTGGTGGTGGTGGTCGGTGGTGTAGTGGTGGTGGTAGTGGGTGGTGGTGGTGGTGGTGGTGTGGTAATGGTAGTGGGTGGTGGTGGTGGTGGTGGTAGTGGTGGTGGTAGTGGGGTGGTGGTGGTGGTGGTTAGTGGGTGGGTGGTGGTGGTGGTGGTAGTGGGTGGTGGGTGGGTGGTGTGGTGGTGAGGTGGGGGTGGTGGTGGTGGTGGTAGTGGGGTGGTGGTTGTGGTGGTAGTGGGTGGTGGTGGTGGTAGTGGGTGGTGGTTGTGGTAGGGGTGGTGGTGGTGGTGGTGAGGGTGGTGGTAGTGGTGGTGGTAGTGGGTGGTGGTGGTTTGGGGTGGTGCTGGTAGTGGGTGGTGGTGGTGGTAGTGGGTGGTGGTAGTGGTGGTGGTGGTGGTGAGGGTAGTGGGTGGTGGTGGTGGTGAGGGTGGTGGTGGTGGTGGTAGTGGTGGTGGTAGTGGGTGGTGGTGGTGGTGAGGGTGGTGGTAGTGGGGTGGTAGTGTGGTGGTGGTGGTGGTGGTGTGTGGTGGGGAGGTAGTGGTAGTGGGTAGTGGGTGGTGGTGGTAGTGGAGGTGGTAGTGGAGGGGGTAGTGGTGGTGGTATGTGGGTGGTGGTGGTGGTTATGTGTGTGTGGGGTGGTGGTGTGGGGTGAGTGGTGGTGGTGGGGTGGTGGTATGGTGGTGGTAGGGGGTGGTGGTGTGGTGTGGTGTGTTAGTGGGGTGGTGGTAGGGGTGAGTGGTAGTGGGGGTGGGTTGGG